>CM067856.1:53092592-53735092 GCA_034642435.1 Megalocaria dilatata
TCAAAACAGGTGGTGGTTTTGTAGGTCGTCTCAAGCAGGCTGTTATGTAGTTCTTTGAACTTAATAGCTTCAACGTCTTCGGGCAACCAGTGTACGTGTAACTATTCCTCACCAAGAAAACTTCCAAACTCCAGGAACAAATAACAGGAACATAATCCAAGAGAAATCCAGAAAAAATATTCCATAAAAAAAAATCCAGAAAAAGATAATCCAAAAATAATTCCAGGAAAAGATAGTCCAAAAAAAAAAAACTGTCAAAAAGAGAACAAAAATGAGAAATACGTCACGTTAAAATTTTGAACACTTCTGTCTCTGGAACTTTTCCTCAAAAATGGGAAAAAACACTTGTGTATTCTCTTCGCCATTTCCGACAAAAAAAATGCAGAAACTTTCAAGGCAATCGTATGCAAAATTTTCCAGGACAGAAGTGTGTTTTAAAAACAAAGGAATAAATAATAAAGTTAAAATAATGTTACATTATAAATAAAAAACGTACACGTGCATCGAGCAGAAAGTTTCATACAACCAATATAAAAAATTTGATAGAGGCATTCCAAAAAGAAAAATATATGATAAAAATACATGCTTTAAATGCAGTTCAAAATAAAAACGAATGATACTTACCCCTTCTTTGAGGGTTTTTACTTCTAATCTTCCAGAAAAATTAATTAACGAGAAAATAAATTTTATGACATTCCGATTTCAACTTTACTCTGCAATCGTGAACCGGAAAAGAAATAATTCCTTCATATCAACGCGCACGTGACGACACATTGACGGACAGATATCCCAATTTCTTCATTCACTGGTCTTCTCGATAAAGGTGATATACCAGCGAATAAATTCGACGTGTAGATCGCTACACTACCCTCCATTCCCCCCAAAAAAAAAATCTTGTCACAAAGAGATTTTTTTTCTTTGCAAAAAGTTGAAGTTACACAGGAAAAGTTGGGCGCCAGTGATTTATGAATCACAAGGTAAATAAAGGTGAATGACTTCAAATAGACATAAAACTGCATCTGAAAGACACAAAAGATTTATGAATTCTAGACCAACTAAACAGCCACACGAAAGAGACATGTCAGCACATCATACAGATACCGTATAACTGTATGTTGATCCGAAAAAAGGTAGAAGTCTACATTAGGGGTTAAGGGAAAAATTTAGCCAGAGCAGAAGATAAAGATAACCGTAATGGCAAGACAAGAGACATAGAGACTGTCTCTCCACTACGGGAAGGTAAATGCTCTCAGCTAAAAAGAGAAAAGGAAAGGAAAAGGAAGATAATTACCCCTAAATACTTCAAATAAAAATTATGTCAAAAAAAAGTCAATGAATTCGTAAAATATATATATGAGGAATGAGGACGGTGCAATAAATAGTGGGGATATAAGACTATTAACAAGGACACATGAAAGAACAGTATTTTGAGTCACTGAGATTCGACATTTAAATCATCATCGGGGTCATCTTGAGTTAAATCAGGTTTTATATCTTTGATATGAAAATTTCCCAAATTCCTACCAGATAAATCGACTAAATTGTAGACAAGTGAAGATATTATCTTATTTACTATGCAAGGGACGAATTTTGGAGCAAGCTTTGAGGTGAAATTTTTCGAAGCATCGGACAGAACAAAGTTTTTTTTCCAAACCCTATCACCGATGTTCAAACGAACATCACGTCTTCTAAGATTGTATCTACGAGCGTTGATCTCATAAGAATGCTTCAAACGTTTTCGAACGTCTTCATAAAGCTCTGGCAGCTGTTGAACCAAATTGGAATCCAAAACTCTATTCCCTATAGTGACGGCGTTATTAGCATTTTCCGAAATAAGACCATAGAATGATCCATCAGTAGCGACATTCCTAAGAAAAACTAAAAAGGAAGGACTATATTTCAAGCCCTCACTCCTAGCTAGTCTTATAGCCTGAACTATTTGGTGAATGTGCTGGTCCCAAAGTTTGTGATCACCATCGATGTATGATCTGATGGCAGTGACGATTGTCTTGTTTACACGCTCCGTTGGATTTATTTGGGGATGGAATCGAGCGTTATAAAAGATTTTTTGGACACCATATTTTTTTATCAGATTCTTGAATTCAGCAGAAACAAATTGTGATCCATTATCCACGGCAAAAATTTGAGGAACTCCGAAAATCAAGAAAATCTGATTCTCGATAAATTTCACAATGGCCCTACTAGTAGCCTTAGAAAGTGGCTGCACGAAAACAAATTTGGTGAACCAGTCAGTCACCACTAAAAGATACTGGTTACCTGTTTTGGACCGTGTATAAGGTCCCAGCAAATCAGCACTCAAGAATTGAAATGGGAAGTTAATATTTCGATACTTGCCCATTAAACCAGCCTGGGGTAGGTTTCCTGGTTTACAAGAAGCACATACCTTACAGCATCTTACATACTTAATAATTGAGTTCTTCATCCTAGGCCAGTAATATAAAGAGGAGATACGGTGCAAGGTCTTGTAAACACCAAAATGTCCAGCAACTGGCTCATCATGGAACTCCTTCATAACTTCCAGCCTGTGAGGAGTGGGCACAACAATTTTCCATTCCGGAGAGTCATTTATTAGTCGGTACCTGGGCAAAATATGTTTATATAAAACACCATTGCTCACTCTAAATTCTGGATATAGATCTGGACGGTCGCTTACTTTAGTTCGCAAATTGCTATACCATTTATCGACTCTTAACTGAGAGAGATTCAAAACTGAAACTTGTAAAGTGTCAGTTGACAAACGAGAGAGTGAATCAGCCACAGTGTTGAGAGATCCGCTTCGATGAACAATTTTGAAACGATATGAAGATAATCTCATAATCCATCTAGATATCCGTTGATTGGGATTCTTCATCGAGTTGAGCCATACTAGAGAAGAGTGATCCGTTATGACGGTAAACTCAGTACCTTCGATATATGGTCTGAATTTTTCAATAGACATCACTATAGCCAGAAGTTCTTTTTCTGTAGTAGAATATTTGCGTTGGCTTTTATTCAAAATCCTACTGTAATAGGCAACCGGATGTTCCAAACCATCCTCCTCCTGAAACAAAACCGCTCCAATACCATTATCACTAGCATCGCATGCAAGACAAAATGGTTTAGAAAAATCCGGACTTGCCAAAATGGGAGCTGTTGTCAACAACGATTTTATCCTGAGGAATGCTTCATTTGCATCATCCGTCCATGCAATGGGTTGTCCTTTCTTTCTTCCCTTCAACAAATCAGTAATTGGACTACATACTGAAGCAAAATCTCTCAAAAACCTACGGTAATAACCAATTAAACCGATCAACCGACGGATCTGTGTGGTATTTTTGGGAATCGGGTAATCCAAAATATCTTGAACTTTGGATGGATCCGTTCTTAAACCATTTGCATCTACTACAAATCCCAAAAAGTTCAATGAAGGTCTACAAAACTTACATTTTTCGAAGTTAACTGTCAGATTCGCCTCCTTCAGACAATGAAACAGCTTTCTGAGAACAGCAAGATGCATTTCAAAGGTAGGGGTGCAAACGATTATGTCATCGATATAATAGAACACATAAGGCTCTAACGATGGACCAATGACCATATCCATAAGTCTTACCATTGCCTGACAAGCACAATTCAAACCAAACGGTAATACATTGAAACAGAACAGTCCTCTGCCTGGAATAGCGAAGGTTGTTTTTATCTTAGATTCCTCGTCCAAAGGAATCTGGAAGAATGCCTGTTTCAAATCTATTGAACTAAGATAACTTGCATCCCGTACTTTGCTCAAAATAGAATCAATGGGAGGCATTGGATAACTATCAGGAAGAGTAATGGAATTCAACTTCCTGGCATCGAAGACAACCCTATAGGTACCATCTTTCTTGGGGACCAACCAAAGTGGAGACAACCATGGGCTGCACCCGGAGACAGGTTTGATAATGTTGAGCCCCAACATCTTATCAATCTCCTCGTTCAAAACTCTCTGCATTGCTGGAGAAAGCGGATATTGTCTTTGCCTAATCGGCTTGGCATCTCCTGTATCAATATGATGCTCATATAAATGCGTCTTACCCAACTTATCAGACGGCGCAATTTGATTGAATAGGTCGACAACAAAATCCAGTTCGTACTTTTGCGAATCTGTCAATGACTCAGATCCAAGTAAGGCGCGAACTACAGCTACGGAGTTATCTAAAGATAGGTAAGAGGAACTATAAGTAAAATCCTTAAAATCAAGAGTTAAGTTAAATTCATGAATGAAATCCATACCCAAAATAAGATCGTGATTTATCGATGGTACAACAAGAACCTTGAGAACCTTGATCATATCGTTCAAACTTATGGGAAGGTTGACATAGCCTAGAGTATCTTGAGGCCTTCCATCAGCCGTAGTGAGATTAACCGATACGTCATAGTGTAGGCAGAGATTCAACTTTCGCAGCAGATGAATAGAAGAGGAACCCAAAATTGTAACATTGCTCCCACTATCTATTAAGGAGGATATAGGCTGCCCTCCAACATGAACTGTTAGATAAGGACGATTGTCCTTTTGCCGAAGTTCCAATAGCGGATTTGTTTCCCTCAAGAGACATTCTTTCCTTTTGACTATTTTTCGAGCATTACCAGAAGATAAACTGTGATGACCATCAGATAAATCGAAGTTCTTCGCGGTTGTGGGCGACGAAGTGGTCAATTTTTCATCTGGCTTGATTTCCCTTTTCGTTTTTGAGCAGGATTTTGACCTGAAGGACCTCCAATACCTGCGGGATTGTGGACCCTCTTCTCGTTTTTTGAGCACAGAGGACAATTGGACTTGATCACGTTCTTCTGACCGCAACCAAAACAGAAACGTGTGCGTAGCTTACGACACTCGTTATAGTGGTGGTTTCCTTCTCCACAGTTCCAACATCTGGCACCAGAACGAGTATCAGCCACCCGCAGTTCTCCCAACTGATTGGAAATGCTCAGACAGAGAGCATCCTCCACTCTCTTACAAAGAGCTATCAACTGAGATATTGACAAAATATCCTGTAAAACGAGGGCTTTTACATAGTCAGGAAGTAAATTATTTCTTATAATATTGACCATTTCAAGCTCTGAAGGACAATTATTTAACCTATAAAATTGTGCCTCCATAGAATTGATATACAAGGTAACAGACTCTCGAGGATTCTGTTTACGAGATTTGATCTCATGAAGTAAAACTGAGTCATAATTACTATGCAAAAATGTGGACTTCAAAGCTTTAACGAGTTCGTTCCAATTCAGGAAACGATTTTTGATGTAGTTGTTATGCCACCAAGTCCATGCATCATTCTCGAATAAATCCCCAGCAGATTCAAATAGGTCTGAATCTTTACAACCCCTCGAAACTTTTAGGGACTCAACTAACTCCAAAAATGGGATTAATGGTTCCCTTCCGGAAAATTTCTTTAAACCCCACTTGTACACAGGTATACATTTAGAATTAGTTCCCATATTGACAGGAGATAGAGGATTGTGCAAACCTGTAGATTTCACAGGAGTTGAGGTACAAGGAGAAAGAGCCTCAGGAGAGGACATCTTTTCCGCAATATCAGATTCCAGCATGAGGACCTCCTTATAAAGACTCTGTCTGATAGCAGACTCACCATCTTTGTCAGCAGATAACCGTTGGATTCTACCAGTCACATGAGTTAGGCGAGTGAGTATACGCCTGTGATCAACTTGAGAGGAACCCGAGTTGAACTTGGCACAAATCTCCCTCAAATCTGTCAAACTTTCTTTAATGCCACCGACATTCTCTTCAAAAGAGAAAGGATCAGATAAGATGATGAAACTACGATCAGAGGATTCTTGGGATAGCAAACCCCTCAAAATTTTACGTTTGTCATCTACTGATGACGGAACTTCAATTCCTCTCATCGCAATCTCATAAGCAAGTTCATTTTGCTTTAGAAACTGTGGATTAATCGCCATTATGCCGAAAATGAAGAAAAAATTTAATGACTCTATATATTACCGAAAAGAAAAAATAAAAAATGAAACCCGATTGAAAAATCTTGCAGACAATGACCCAAAGAAACTTACAACTACCCGAAACGAGCACCTTGGCTGACCAGGAACCCAAAGTCACTTCCACCCGGAAAGAGTGAGATCAAGTTTATTTGAAATCCGAAAAAGGAATTCAATCGCCCCACGTTGGGCGCCAAAATTTATGTAACAATTCAGCTACAACTATATTTTAAAATGCCCGAGCCCAGTCGGTTTAACTGGGTCGTGAGCCTGATCTCACAATTCCACCAAATGAAAAGACACAACTCCCTGACAAACAAGTCACTCGTTTAATTTACCACAAGTAATTTTTCTTACAAATTACATATATACATTTAAAAGAAATATACAATTTACTATCTTACACTAGAGTAAGTTTCAATAATATTATTACCGATAAAAGTAGAAAAATATATATATATATAAAAATGGGAATGTTATTATTAATATATACAAAAATTTGAAGTTCCTTAATGTGATATGAGTATATACAAAATTTCTCAATATTACTTCCCTGGTTGGTTTAGAATACAGGCTAATGTTTTGCCAATCAAAACAGGTGGTGGTTTTGTAGGTCGTCTCAAGCAGGCTGTTATGTAGTTCTTTGAACTTAATAGCTTCAACGTCTTCGGGCAACCAGTGTACGTGTAACTATTCCTCACCAAGAAAACTTCCAAACTCCAGGAACAAATAACAGGAACATAATCCAAGAGAAATCCAGAAAAAATATTCCATAAAAAAAAATCCAGAAAAAGATAATCCAAAAATAATTCCAGGAAAAGATAGTCCAAAAAAAAAAACTGTCAAAAAGAGAACAAAAATGAGAAATACGTCACGTTAAAATTTTGAACACTTCTGTCTCTGGAACTTTTCCTCAAAAATGGGAAAAAACACTTGTGTATTCTCTTCGCCATTTCCGACAAAAAAAATGCAGAAACTTTCAAGGCAATCGTATGCAAAATTTTCCAGGACAGAAGTGTGTTTTAAAAACAAAGGAATAAATAATAAAGTTAAAATAATGTTACATTATAAATAAAAAACGTACACGTGCATCGAGCAGAAAGTTTCATACAACCAATATAAAAAATTTGATAGAGGCATTCCAAAAAGAAAAATATATGATAAAAATACATGCTTTAAATGCAGTTCAAAATAAAAACGAATGATACTTACCCCTTCTTTGAGGGTTTTTACTTCTAATCTTCCAGAAAAATTAATTAACGAGAAAATAAATTTTATGACATTCCGATTTCAACTTTACTCTGCAATCGTGAACCGGAAAAGAAATAATTCCTTCATATCAACGCGCACGTGACGACACATTGACGGACAGATATCCCAATTTCTTCATTCACCGGTCTTCTCGATAAAGGTGATATACCAGCGAATAAATTCGACGTGTAGATCGCTACAGTGGTGAGTTGTTTGATATAGGTTAGTTTTTTGATTTTGATATTTTGAATATATTTCAGGACTGAAGACGGAATTGCTTAGAACTATATTTGTTTTTTGAAGATATAGTGCATGCTTTGAGAGATTTCTGAATTTACATATTCGAATATTTAAATATATTAAATATTTCAAATAAATTATATTCTTTGAGAGGTCCTTTAAGTGTGTTTATATTTTTAAGATGCAAATGGCGTTCTGAAGGCAAGACCAGAAACAAATTTTGTCTCCTTTAAATATTTATTTATTAATTTTAATGACTTTCGTGTATCTTTTGGTTTATTTATTCCATTTGACATTGTATATTGAGTTTAGATTATATACGTCTATTAAATATAAGCGGTGCTTGTTTTAGACATTAATTTAATTCTAAAAGTTTTTTGAATAAAAATTTTTTAAATTAAAACTGTAGAAGATAAACATATATCAATTTGTTTTAATATTCAAATTTTGTTATATTATATTATATTATATTATATTATATTATATTATATTATATTATATTATATTATATTATATTATATTATATTATATTATATTATATTATATTATATTATATTATATTATATTATATTATATTATATTATATTATATTATATTATATTATATTATATTATATTATATTATATTATATTATATTATATTATATTATATTATATTATATTATATTATATTATATTATATTATATTATATTATATTATATTATATTATATTATATTATATTATATTATATTATATTATATTATATTATATTATATCATATTATATTATATTATATTATATTATATTATATTATATTATATCATATCATATCATATCATATTATATTATATTATATTATATTATATTATATTATATTATATTATATTATATTATATTATATTATATTATATATATATATATATATATATATATATATCACGGCAGACCGCGTCATTGGAGAATTATTGTGAACCAATACGTAGACGATGCTACATACCAGTGGAAGGTAGATTGTTTCTGAATGTTGAGCTACTAAATAATAATAATTTTCTGCTTGGGTACGTCACCTTTTAGTCCTATTTTATATATTTTTACGATTGTAATATCTTTTTTCAGAATGGTCATATGATTTTAATTTGAATACTAATAAAATTGAGAATGTCCTCAACCGAGGACGAAACGTCTTTTTAATATTCATAGCACTTTTTTATTTTATATGTGGAATCCAAAATCCTAAGAAAGACCAATTATACATTATATATATATATATATATATATATATATATATATAATAAAAATAAATCAAAACATTATATTCCTTGGAAGAAGGTTATAAAAAATTTTTCAATTCAGCAGAATAATGCTGTGAAATCTGTCCAAAATTGAATTTTAAGAACTTCACAAATATTAAAAAAAAAAAACAAAATGACTTGAAAATACTGTTTCTATTCTAGTTAATATATAAAATTGGAATAGACTTTGTTATTCCTGAAGTTCATATGAAATAGCTGTATCAGCTAAAGTGTACTATGCAATTGAGGGCTGTGTGATCTTGAAAATTCGATATGTCTACTTAAATAGAAACCATGTTTCTTCAATATTTTGATTAAATTTTTTCAATTTACAAAAATGTTTTGATTTTAAAGTTGGTAGTGGTATCACAGAAGTGTTCTTAAATTTTTTTTCCAAAATAGATTCAATAAATATGTCAAACAAGCGAAAATAAATGTACATGCTATAATAAATGCTAGATATTTTCGAAATAAAAAAACAGAACATTCTGTTTACTTCATAGAAATAATTACTATTAGTTATTAATACTAATGTACCAGAATCACAGATCCTATTTATGCACATATTGAAATTTAACTAGGATGCAATATTCCGAACATGAGAAAAGTCTTTAGAAATGAAGAATCAATCAAAATATAACTCTTATTTGTTCGGTTGTACCAGTAAAACATACTATTAAACGAGTATATCATCCACATATCTATATCAGTAAGGATATTTTATAGTGTGCTTTACTGGCACAACCAGACAAAGAGTATATTCGAAAATTTCGTAAGTAGCTTGCATCCACAAATTGTTCTTACATCAGAAATAGAACACAACAAATCATAAACCTCAAACATATATCACTATCTATTGTGAGTTATTTCAACATAAGTTAACGACATTTCATAAAATTGTACAACGATTATTATATATATCACTAGATAATTGCTATTTCCAAACAGAAAAATGGAATAAAATAAATGGCATATAACAATAGTTATCTCTGATAGAAAAAATAACGAAACTACGTGAAATAAATAATACCTTAACAGAAATTCATTTATTGGGTCATACATAATCAGAAAATAAATACGCTTGTCTATTTCAATAAATATCAGTACGCATTGAAAATACTACTCTCAAATGAAAATATTGAAGGCGCCTTCAAAACCAACAACAATATCAGCAGATTCATAGGAAATATAATAATAAAACCAAAATTGATAAACTTCAATATAAACTCAATTACTCAAAATTCTATATTGGTAGAACATATAGAAATTTTGGAATCCGTTTATCTGAATATAAAATAAGTTTCGACAAAGATTAGAAAGACTTCAGTTGAGTGAAACAACTTAAAGAAAATAATTTTTATATTTATATTTATATATATATATATATATATATATATATATATATATATATATATATATATATGGGTATATATATATAAATTTTTATATTATATATATATATAATATATATATATGGGTATATATATATAATATATATATATATATATATTATATATATATTACATATATATATATATATACCCACATATATTATATATATATGGGTATATATATAATATATATATATATAATATATATATAATATATATTACATATATATATATATATATAAAAATTTATACATGTACCCATATATATATATATATATATATATATATATATATATTATATATATGTATATATATATAAATTATTTTCTATAAGTTGTTTCACTTAAATGGAGTCTTTCTAATATTTATCGAAACTTATTTTATATTCAGATAAACGGATTCCAAAATTTCTATATGTTCTACCAATATAGAATTTTGAGTAATTCATAGAAAATATACCCATATATATATATATATATATATGGGTATATTTTCTATGAAATTAATTTCGGACCCCTGTCTGTTAATTTTAATAATTTATAAAAGAAAGGTATTCCACTCAAAATCACGTTACAGACTTATTCCTCAAATATGTTTATTAAAAATGGGAGTGTACTGAAAATTGGTCAGGTCCTTTAAAAAGATGTAATCTTCATGTTTTTTCAATATTTATAACTCTAATCTTTTTATTCTCATTTTGAAAATAAGGTGTATCTTATAAAATAAAAATCAATTAATAAATAAATAAAAAATATCTTCTTGTTCTCATTTTATTTTTTAATATATATATATATATATATATATATATATATATATATATATATATTATATTTATATTAAGACTCAGAAAAGAATATAGCAAATACAAAATATTGACCAAATTATTTATAGTCATCACCTAAAACAATTGTTTCGAGTGGATATCAAGAAATAACAAGATCAATTGCCAAAACAATATTCCACATAGAATTCAAAAAGGTCCTTTTCAAAAAATAGATAGCACATTCTTCAGAAGAAGGACTTGAAAAATTCTTACCCACGTGTCTTCATTTCGGAGTTATTTGGATAAAAATAAAAGATACGACAAAGACTCAGCGTTAAAAAACCGCACCGCGTAAGGGTAATAGTACAGAAAAAATTTTAAACAATATATAGTGAAAATTTAATATGAAGAGTTTTTTGAATATAAGAGATAATAGCCGGAACATCTACAGATTTCAATCTAAATAAACCTCTTGAAAACATTAAGAATTAATAAAATAAAATAATAAAAAGAGGTTCTCTTACTCGATAGAAGGATTATTACAAAATTAAAAATCAAAACAGATTTATTTTGTTAGTCTCCTATAATATTATATTTAATTTCAACAAATTTTATTCATAAGCTTTCAGAATTAAGTTAACGTTTTATAAGCACTGCTTATATTAAATAGACATATAAAATCAAACCTCATTATATAATATCAAAAGAAATAAAAATCCAACAAATAAAAATTGTCAATTAAAAATAATAAATTAATATTTGAGGTAGACAAAATTTTGTTTCTGATCTTATATTTATGAAAACTAAATCCTTTTCAAAAATGCAAAATATAATTTTAAGAACTTCTCCAAAACTAATTTATTTGAAATATTTAACATATTTAAATATTTAAATAAGTTACTTCAAAAATCTCTGAAAACATGTAGCACATCCTCAAAAAACAACGTCACACTTAAAAAATAAAATCAATTAACAATAAATAACTTACCCGCAGGACCTCGTGGTATGCTTTTAGAACAAACATTATTAGAGATTTTTAATAATCTAGGTATTCTATATTCTATGTTCTATGTTCATCACAGAGTGAGGTATTTTATGGTCTAAGTTAAACCACATGATATTTATAAAATGAGATTGAACCTAAATATAATTATGTATTATATATACAATAAAATAATAAGAAGAACTTTTTTACTTGATAGAAGGATTATTACAAAATTTAAACATCAAAACATATTTATTCTGTTAGCCTCCTACAAATTTAGTTTTTTGAGGATGTGCTACATGTTTTGAGAGATTTTTGAAGTAACTTATTCAAATATCTAAATATATTAAATATTTGAAATAAATAAGTTTTGGAGAAGTTCTTAAAATTATGTTTTGCATTTTTGAAAAGGATATAGTTTTCATAAATATAAGATCAGAAACAAAATTTTGTCTCCCGCAAATATTTATTCAATAATTTTAATTGACAATTCATATTTGTTGAATTTTGTATTCCATTTGATATTTTGTGATGAGTTCTGATTTTATATGTCTATTAAATATAAGCAGTGCTTATTACGTTAATTTGATTCTAAAAGTTTTTGAATGAAATTTCTTGAAATTAAAATTTATAGAAGACTAACAGGATAAATCTGTTTTGATTTTTAAATTCAGAATTGAATTTTGAACATGCCTCAGATTTATCACTTTATAGACATATATTATTAGCACATGTGTTGGTAAATAACTCTTTGCTGAAGAGACATGGGTTAGAATTTTTCAGGTTATTTTTCTGGAGAATGTGCTATCTATTTTTTAAAAAGGAAAATAAAAAAGACCATTATGAATTCTATGTGGAACATTTTCTGGCGATTGAACTTGTTATTCCTTAATATCCACTCGCAACAATTGTATTAGGTGATGAATTTAAATAATCTGATCAATATTTTATGTTTCCTTTGATTCTTTTTTAGTTATGTACCTCCACATGTGTTGATGATATATATTCATATATATATATATATATATATATATATATATAATATATATATATATATATATACAATATATATATATATATATATATATATATATATATATATATATATCTATATATATATATATATATATATATATATATATATATATATATGTCTATAAAGTGAGACAGTGTTATCTATGGTATGTTTAAAATTTTATTCTAAATGTTTTCAAGAGAATTTGAATATCAAAACAGATTTAATCTGTTAGTCTTCTACAATTTTAATTTCAAAAAAATGTTTATTCAAAAAACTTTTAGAATTAAATTAATGTCTAAAATAAGCACCGCTCATATTTAATAGACGTATATAATCAAAACTCAATATATAATATCAAATGGAATAAATAAATCAACAGATATAAGAAAGTCATTGAAATTAATAAATAAATATTTAAAGGAGACAAAATTTTGTTTCTGATCTTACCTTTAAGAACACCAATTGCCTTTTAATTTTGTTTTCAAGAGATTTATTTAGGTTAAAATCTGTAGAGATTCCGGAGAATTAATACAGCTATTATCTGAAACATCCATATCTTCAATTAAATAATTTTTGTTAAATCATCGCTACGTGTTTTTCAGAGAAAATAATGCAACACAGGATATCTAAAGATATGTTCAAAATAAACAGATGGTCCCTGGCTCGTTCAACCAACAAATGAACATTTAATCAGGAAATATGCCCGATCGGGCCGCGAGGCGATTCCATAGGACACCATTAACGTTGAATTACGTCGATGACGGGTGAAGAAGCAAAGACAGCAAGTGGTAAAGCCACACGAAGACGATCCGGAATCCGGTGAAACCCAAGAACCGTAAAGCCCTCCTACATAATTAATAGTTTCGCATGGCGTGCGAGGCCAATTCACGACCAACTCGGGTTACCTGCATGGTGATGGAGCATTACGCTGAAAAAAGTTACTGGAGTTTATTGGTGGTGCGACTGCGGCAGAAAAGTCATCGATGAAAAGAAACAGCAATTTTATAAAAAAGTGCTGGTTCGTGGAAGGAGACGAAGAAGGTCTCCTACGCTATATTTTTAGATAAGCCCTGATGAGGCTATCAAAATTATGCATTTTCAACTCTTCAACTAGAATATAGTAATAAGATCTACAAGGATAGTCTTTCTGATTATTCTAATATTGATGCCTAAGTAGACAACACACTGGTGCTGCTGAAGTGGGTGAGGATGATCTAAATAGCGGGTGGGCCATTTAAAATTTGCATTTTTGATCGGCAACACATCAAAAACTAATAAAAATTTTTTCAAAGTTTGTGTTTATAAGAAAGGTTGAACTTATACTAACGAATGAAATAAGAAATTACTTTGTTTTCTATCACTTTTAATTATAACTGATATACAGTGACTCGAGTTTCGTAGTGTTTACTACGTTTTCAAACTGAATGAACAAATTAGATCTCAACTATTATATATGCTGATTGTAAGCTTCGGCAGAGCTTCGAAGAGAGGGGTTTTCCAAAGTTCCGTCTGTTCGTTAAGTAGGTTTATTATTGGTACGTGCCTCTTATATTTTTCAATTTCTATGGATTCCAGGATGTCAAGTTTTTTCCCTTTCGCTTCCACGTGCAAGATAACAAGGTTGTTCAATTCTGGGAACGTGTGATCTGTATTGAAGAAATGGTTAGCAAAATTGGAATTATTCTTCCGGTTCCTAAAAGCAGATTGATGCTCTTTGTACCTTTTATGGAAAGGTCGGCCCGTTTGTCCTATATACACACTATTACACTCTTGACAACTTAATTTATAGACTCCAGAATTATTCAGTCGGTTCTCTTTGTCTTTCGGATTAAAAATTGGAGATGGGGTAAATTTGTTGACGAATTAGTTGCTTTTGTTTTTTGTTTATGATGGAATTTATAGTTTTGGTTTCGAACTGATTTTTTGTGGCTATTTGTCTGATTGTATTCAATTCCCTCTTTAAAGTAATATTATCTAAAGGAATTGAAAATTCTCTATGTACCATTGATCTATAAGCAACTAGTTTATGATTGATCGGATAATAGCCACAAAAAATCAGTTCGAAACCTGATTTTTAATCCGAAAGACAAAGAGAACCGACTGAATAATTCTGGAGTCTATAAATTAAGTTGTCAAGAGTGTAATAGTGTGTATATAGGACAAACGGGCCGACCTTTCCATAAAAGGTACAAAGAGCATCAATCTGCTTTTAGGAACCGGAAGAATAATTCCAATTTTGCTAACCATTTCTTCAATACAGATCACACGTTCCCAGAATTGAACAACCTTGTTATCTTGCACGTGGAAGCGAAAGGGAAAAAATTTGACATCCTGGAATCCATAGAAATTGAAAAATATAAGAGGCACGTACCAATAATAAACCTACTTAACGAACAGACGGAACTTTGGAAAACCCCTCTCTTCGAAGCTCTGCCGAAGCTTACAATCAGCATATATAATAGTTGAGATCTAATTTGTTCATTCAGTTTGAAAATGTAGTAAACACTACGAAACTCGAGTCACTGTATATCAGTTATAATTAAAAGTGATAGAAAACAAAGTAATTTCTTATTTCATTCCATTAAAATGAACTATCACAAAGTAACGGACTACTCCATCCAATATTTTATACTATACGAAATGAAAACAATATCATTCAGATGATCGCCACAATTGGCCATACAGTAAAATATCCGATCAACCCAATTTTTCAGTACATCGTCGATTGTTTGGGGCTCAATCTCATGAATGGTTACTTCGATTTCTCCTTTCAAGGCATCAATCGTTTCTGGATGGTAATTTTCGGCTACGCGATAATTAGCCCATTGGGCGAAGTTGAAACGCAACGGATGGTTACGAGTCTTCACTTTTTGCACTAGTTGCACTTTGTTAGCCTTCATACCGAGGTCTTCATGCAAAATCCCATCAGAAAAGTGCGAGAAATGTTCAGTGCTTGAGCACGATGACGAGTTAATGTTGATGAATATTCAACCACATTCTGGGCTAGAGCAACAATTTTCACAGGTTTGCTCACTGGACTACAATGTGAACAGGTTGATTCATCAAATAACGATCCAGTTTCACGAACTTGCTCCACATATTGATCCATAAATTGACTTAACGGCATTTGATTTCTTTTGAATTTTGCACGTGAATTTCTAACAGTTTAGATAGAAGATCCCCACTTCGGAAAAAAGTTTTTAAAATTTCCCTGGTTTGTTCAAGCGTATTGACCCATTTCGTTAATGTCTGATATCAAACTAATTTTCTGTCAAAACACGAATTAAAGAAGTGTTGCCAAACTTGAAATAACCACTACTTTAAAATGCACACTCTAGATAGCCCAACCTTCACACGATTCGTAAAATTTCACCGATTATATACTGGCAATTCTTTGAGCAAGGAAAAAGTAGGCTTACATTTTCTCGAATGATACATTCTGTCAAGAAAGTACCGGGAATTATCGATTTAAATCTGGCGGGGCAATGAGGCAGGTAAAATTTTTTTTTCCTAGGTTGGTACCACTGTCCTTAATTACTATGCCAAGCTTGAGCGGGACCTGTCAACTAGTGTGTTTGCAAGAGCTGATTAAGTCAGTCGATGTCAGAGTGCGTGTCGATTTTTACTATGGGTGATTACGTTGAGCAAAGAATTTGTTTAAAGTTTTGTGTTGCAAATGAATTTTCGTGTGCCGATGCATTGAACTAGTGTGTTTGCAACAGCTGATTAAGTCAGTCGATGTCAGAGTGCGTGCCGATTTTTACTATGGGTGATTACGTTGAGCAAAGAATTTGTTTAAAGTTTTGTGTTGCAAATGAATTTTCGTGTGCCGATGCATTGAAAATGTTGCAAAAGGCCTTTGGTGATAATGCTCTATCGAAAACGCGTGCATATCAGTGGTACAGAGCCTTCAAAAAACCACGCCAAAGCCGCTCGAAAATGAAGGTGATGCTCATTGTTTTCTTCGATATCCGTGGCGTGATGCACTACGAATTCGTTCCAGAGGGTCAGACGGTAAACAAGGAGTATTACCTAGGCGTTATGAAACGTTTGCGTGAGCGTATCCGTAAGAAGCGGCCAAATTTGTGGGCGAACAACTCATGGATTTTGCATGACGATAACGCGCCTTCTCACCGAGCTACGATTGTGACTGACTTTCTCACCAAAAACTCAACAAACGTGCTTCAGCAACCACCGTATTCGCCGGATTTTCCCAAAACTAAAATTGCCCCTTCGTGGCACCCGTTTTGAGTCGATTGAAGCCATAAAACAAAATTCGGCGCGAGAGCTAAAGTCCATCCCGGAAAGCGCCTATAAAAAATGTTTCGATAATTGGAAGTGCCGTTGGCATAGATGTATTGGAGCAAATGGAGCCTATTTTGAAGGCGACCCAATAAATTTTGACGATTAAATGTAAAAATGTTGTTTTAATTGAAAATTCCCGGTACTTTCTTGACAGAGTAGTAAGTGATATTAAAATAAGAATACCTAGTAATAGTTGGAATGTTTCAATACTTTTGGTATATACACACATCGTCTAAAGTCTTGGGCCCCCTAGGTTTTTCAAGACATAAACAATCTTTGTTCTGGAAATGAGAAGAATATTTGCCTTTATTTTATTTTTATAGAAAATCTTTGTTTGTTACTCTTTATTTTATGCAGGATGAGACAAAATAGGAAAAATGAGGAAAAATCTAAATTTATCTATTATTTATTTTTGATTAATTGTAGTTATTCCAAAACTGAATCCGAATTCAATGGTCGGTATCACCACCTCTAATTTCAATCAACTACCCAATATGCCTAGGCATCCCACGAATCAAATCATTAATAAAGTTTTCAGGCATAGCGTTCCATTCTTGAAGGGCTAAACTCAATTCCTGAAAAGTTGAAGGTGGGTTTTGGCGATCGGATATTGCTCTTCCTAAGTAATCCCATACGTGTTAAATTGGATTCATGTTTGGTGATTTTGCTGGCCAGTTCATTCTCTGAACATTGTTTTCTTGAAGAATGTTTTGAACCCTTCGTGTGAAGTATGGTGCGGCGTTATCAACCTGATAAATGAAATTATCCCCAAATTCGTTGCGCATAGGAAAAATGATTGGTTCAATGATGTTTTCTACGTAGATGGCAGCAGTCATTATTCGTTCAACGATAATAAGAGGGGTACGGCGACCGAACATTATACCTTCCAGCACATTATTGATCCTCCTTGAAAGGGCACAACTTCCGGGGCGAAACTGAGTCGCTCTAGTCTGCCTGGACCTCTCCAAACCCTTTCTCGTCGACTAGCACTTTGTGAACCGAATCGTGACTCTTTCGAAAAAAATACGTTGCGCCATTGTGGTAAAAGCCAGTCTTGGTAGTGTTCTGTCCATTGCCGACGGTCGCTCTATGTCTAGATGATAGCCGAGGTACTCTTGAAGGTCTTATTGCCCTTAAATTTGAGGAATTCAACCATTTCCTTATGGTACTGGTTAGGACTACCCGTCTATAGGTCCTCAAAAAATGACTTCGAAGGGTTGTTACAGATACCGTTCGATTTCTTCGAGTAAAATTTGCGATATAATGGTCTTCCCTTGCAGATGTTACTCTGGGTCGAACAGGCACCGGTCTCCGGGCAACGCTGCCGGTTTCCAGGAAAAAGGCCACTATGCGTCTTACTGAAGTCCGTGGAATATTCAAACGTTGCGCTATCTGGTGGTTCGACAAAGCTTCTTGATGTAGGGTTAATATTAATGCCCGGTCAAACTGAGAAATCGGATGTCCCGGCATTTTCCGCGAAATATTCTTAATATTTCAACTCTCTTTATTCGCTGAAAACTGATTAAGCTCGAATACACCTATATTCTCCCGAACAAGAAACATTTTTTGCTGGTTTATTGTTTTCAGTCAAGTTATAAGATAGTGAAGATTCCGCACACAAAAAATTGTCAGGTTACATTCAACAAGTTGAGAGTTGGCCAAGACTTTTGTGGATGTGTGTATGTTCTTTAGTCTAAGGTACGTAAGCGATCAAAAAATGGGCAGTTAGAATACGGGGTTGATCCAAGAAATATCAATAATGTGTTGTACCGCCACTACGGTGGCGGTACAACACCACTGCCCATTTTCATAATGACTACTTCATAACAAATGTTTGCCACAATCTGTGAAGCATGGATTCAATTGAGTGCTGTACTCAGTATATGAAATATTTGAAGACCAAGGTAGTCACGGCAACAAATTGCTTTTGGATTATGTTAGAAAAATGGATACCGAAAGGTCCAAGTGAGGTGCTAGTACTTCTTGCATGTAAGGCTGGACAGTCGTATTGAATCTAATGAAAAGCAAAGGACCTATTTCCTAAGCAATTGCCCCCAAAAGCATAACTACAACAGTGCGGTGCAGATACTTTTCGTGATAATAAGATTACGCCTTTTATCATGTAGTCTGCTTACTCTGGCTTGACAATCATTTATCCTCAACCAAAAGCTAGAAGCTTCGTATCTGAAGAAAATCGTGTTTTGTTCTTGATTTCAATAGTGCTTATCTAACCAGAAGTACTCACTGGATGAAAAATTTGAAGATCAGGGTAGCCACGGCAAAAAATTAGTTTTAAATTATTTCGTAGAAAAAATGTATTACGAAGCGTTCAAATGAGCTACAATATATTTAAAAAAAAATTGACAAAACATATCTAACCAGACAAAACTAAATGCAGATATTTAGACAAACGCTTGAATGAAGTGAACTTTTGAAAATCCTACGTATTCTATGTTCGTCGCAGAAATTACATACAGTTGGTTTTGTTAATTATTTTTTAAATATGAAGTAAAGCTAATGAATTTCCATTATAATAATTCTAAATTGCTTTTTGAAGATGTTCTGCATGTTTTAGGAATTCTTTTGAAAAGAACTTATTTTGAGCAAGTTGTTTTTGAAGAAGTTCTTGAGGTTATGTTTTGCATTTTTGGGAAAGAATTTGGTTTTCATAAAACGAGGAACGAAACAAAATTTTGTACCCTTCAAGTATCTTTTCAATAATTTTCTAATTGAAAATTTTTATTACTTGGAATTCTTTTATTTCCTTTGGTACTGTGTAATGAGTGTTAATTCTATATGTGTACTAAATCGACACAGTGTGTTCTAAAGACATTTATTGAATTAAATTCTAATTTTGTAGTAGGTTAACAGAATAAATCTGTATGATATTTGAAATTTTGAATTATTTTTTTGTGAGATTATAGTTTATTGTTCCATTCTTTCAAGCTTTTTTTGGTTGAAATTCTTCGTCACAATAATTTCACGTATGAAGTAATGTGTAACCGATTTATGTTTATGCACAAGAAAACTTTTACTGTTGCTCTGCAGTTAGAAGGTATGAATTTTTATATCGAAATCATAAACCTTTTCGGAAATTTATTTCATCGTTTAGGTGAAACTGGATCATTTCATAGTAGAAATCTGGATGGTTGTCTGCAACAAATGTCACCTAATGAAGAATATGAAATTTTGGTTCGAGTAAATGAAAATCCTGAAGTGAGTCAGTCAACTGGCAGCAGAAACAGGACTGTCAGTTGTCAATTATTAGAATTATAAAAAAAATAAAACATATCAATAAAAACAATTAATGAAAATATCTATCATACTTTATGACCACGTGTTATTCAATTTAATTTTAAAGTTTTCAAGAAATTTCATAAAATTAAAATTTGTAGTGAGATATAAGAGAATTACTTTATTTAATATTTAAGATATTGAAAAAACCTTGTATCAAGTAAAAAATCCCCTTATTATTCTATATAAAATAATTAAAATTTGTTTTTTCACTGATCCACACAGTATTTTTTGGATATAACTGATTCTTGAGAAATACTTTATTCACCCACTGTGTATATTCTGTGAACAAACACAGAATGTGAATGGTTGTTAAGTCTAACTATTAAGAGAGCTTTAGCGATCTTTCTGTCTTTGGTTCGAGATGACACATGGTCTCATAAGTATGGTAGATATTTTTATCGATTGTTTTTATTTTGTTGACATGAAAGTGGACTGAGGATTATCGGTGCGATTTTTCAAATGCCTTTTTGAAGATGTGTTACAAGGCTTTGAAGAGTTTTGCAAAGAGTTTTTTCAAAGAGAGGTTGCCCCGAGGAATTTATTAATTTTATGTTGGACATTATTAAAGTGGATATTGTTTTTTCAGAATGATGGTATACATTCTGTCAAGAAAGTACCGGGAATTATCGATTTAAATCTGGCGGGGCAATGAGGCAGGTAAAATTTTTTTTTCCTAGGTTGGTACCACTGTCCTTGATTACTATGCCAAGCTTGAGCGGAATCTGTCAACTAGTGTGTTTGCAACAGCTGATTAAGTCAGTCGATGTCAGAGTGCGTGCCGATTTTTACTATGGGTGATTACGTTGAGCAAAGAATTTGTTTAAAGTTTTGTGTTGAAAATGAATTTTCGTGTGCCGATGCATTGAAAATGTTGCAAAAGGTCTTTGGTGATAATGCTTTATCGAAAACTCGTGCATATCAGTGGTACAGAGCCTTCAAGGACGGTCGTGAAGTGGTCGAAGACTTGCCTCGTTCCGGACGCCCATCGACGGCTTCGATCGAAGATAACGTCGATAAAATTAAGGAAAGGGTGCTGGAAAACCGTCGTACCAGCTTGAGAGAAATAGCACATGATCTTAAGATATCCCACGAGTCCGCATGTACGATTTTGATTGATATTTTGGGCATGAGAAAGGTGGCCGCACGACTCGTACCGAAAGACCTGAATTTTCTTCAAAAACGTCATCGCGAACAGGTTGCTTCAGACATGCTGGATCGCTGTAATTCCGATTCTACATTTATGGAACGCATTATAACTGGTGATGAGACCTGGGTCTACGAGTACGATATGCAAACAAGCCAGCAATCATCGGAATGGGTGGCAAAAAATGAGCCGAAACCGAAAAAACCACGCCAAAGCCGCTCGAAAATGAAGGTGATGCTCATTGTTTTCTTCGATATCCGTGGCGTGGTGCAGTACGAATTCATTCCAGAGGGTCAGACGGTAAACAAGGAGTATTACCTAGGCGTTATGAAACGTTTGCGTGAGCGTATCCGTAAGAAGCGGCCAAATTTGTGGGCGAACAACTCATGGATTTTGCATGACGATAACGCGCCTTCTCACCGAGCTACGATTGTGACTGACTTTCTCGCCAAAAACTCAACAAACGTGCTTCAGCAACCACCGTATTCGCCGGATTTTCCCAAAACTAAAATTGCCCCTTCGTGGCACCCGTTTTGAGTCGATTGAAGCCATAAAACAAAATTCGGCGCGAGAGCTAAAGTCCATCCCGGAAAGCGCCTATAAAAAATGTTTCGATAATTGGAAGTGCCGTTGGCATAGATGTATTGGAGCAAATGGAGCCTATTTTGAAGGCGACCCAATAAATTTTGACGATTAAATGTAAAAATGTTATTTTAATTGAAAATTCCCGGTACTTTCTTGACAGAGTAGTATATACTTTTATCTCCTTTTGATACAGTGTGATAGTCTTAACCCTATATGTCATTTAAAAAAACATTGCTTGCTGAGGCATTTATTTAATTTAATTTTAAAAAGTTCAAAAAAAAAATTCATAAAATTAAAATTTGTAGTGAGGTGTAACAGATTTACTCTTTTTCATATTTGAGATATTGAAAAAATCTTTCATCAAATAAAAAGCCCCCCTTTTTTAATTGATTTTTTCTTCATGTTTTGTGAGTTTACATTCAGGTTTGCCGGGACTATAAAGTTATTTTATAGTATTGGGTATTCTTTCATTTGCGATAGAGATCGTTGGCGAGCTCTCATCAGAGAGTATCAACTTTATAGTTGAATCATTCATTTTATTTTCACCAGAAAATAATATAGAGAATATCCGAATTGAAGCTCTCTTGCACGAAGAATACGTAAGGTTTTCTTGTTACATTTATAGAAGCAATTACAATATCTGATGAGTATTAAAAAAAATTAATAATTTTTTAACCGTATATATCGAATTTATTCATTTTTACACCTACTAAACGTACTTAACATTTGAGAAAAAAACACAAAGATTGAAAATATTGACTTAAAATACTAATTAAATACTATTTTTTCCTTTTATAAAAGGTCATATCTCTCTTCAAAAACCAGAAGTAATCACTTATTATGGCTTGATTCCATCGTCCTTTATAGAGAATTTTCATTGTCCTTGTCGTTGTCTGATGATGGGATAGTTCATTTCCCGAAACTTGAGTCACAAGAAAATGTGTAATATATATTTTTTGGAAGTAAAACATGCAATTCGTTTTAATTTGACTTGTTTTAAAATGTTTGAATCTATCACCATCTTTATTCATAGCTTTCACAAAGTTTTTCATCAGCCCAAGTCAATGTGAAGAGGAAGTAGAAGGACATTTTTGGGGTCTACAAAAGGTCTACACTTTTGGGATCTCGGTTGAAATATACTTCTTTCTGGCTAAATTTTTGTTATAAAATAGTGACTAGCAATATTTTGTATCGGGTGTTTTTTTTAGAGTGATAGAAATTTAAACTGAAATAAAACACATTTAAATTAAGATTGGAGCCAATTTTTTTTTATTTGAAAGATAATCTTTCAAATCTTTCTTTGAGGAACCGCATTCGACCAGACCAACTTTGGACCACTTTTTCGAGTAATTTAGGCCTTATTTCATCAATAACATAAAATATGTTGGCTTTCAGCGTCTATTGTTTTTGGTTTATCAGCATAAACCATTGACTTGACGGAACCCCAAAGAAAATAATCCAGTGGAGTTATGCCGCATGATCTTGGAGGCCATTTCTCGAAATAATGTTATGGCCAAATCTTTCTTTCAGTAAAACAACTGTTACGGTAGCAGTATGAGGTGTAGCACCATCTTGTTGAAACCAAAACACTTCTGGGTCGATATCATTCAAATTTTGAAACAAATAATCATTGATCCCCGATTTGTAACGAGCACCATTTACTGTAACATTATCTCCAGCATCGTTTTGAAAGAAATATGGACCAATGATGCCTCCAGCGTGTAAAGCACACCATACAGGGCATTTTTCAGGATGCAATGGAACCTGAAGAACTTCTTGAGTATGTTTTTTACTCCATATACGGCAGTTTTACTTGTTTACATAGCCGTTCAACCAGAAATGAACTTCATCACTGAACACAATTTTACGATAATACAGTGGATCAACTTCAAGCTGTTCTAGGGCCCAATCAGCAAACAAACGACGCTTATTATGGTCAAGTGGCTTTAGTTCTTGAACCAGCTGGATCTTGTATGGATGTAGACCAAGATCTTTACGCAAAATTTTCCATGTGGTGGATGCACAGAGCCCAAATTTTTGTGAACGTCGACGAATAGACAAATCTGGATCATCATTAACACTATGACTTACAGCAACGATATTTTTTTCTGTAAGTACAGTTTTTTGTCTTGTTGTTGTTGCATCGAGTGAGCTCTGATGGACGATTATGTAAACCATAAGATTCACGAAGTGCTTTATAAGTTTGGCGAACAGAACACTGATTCGGAAAATAAATGTCAACAATTTGTAAACGTTGTTGCGGCGTGAGTCTTTCCATGATAATTTGTCAATGGTTACTGAACAGAAATGTCAAAACAACATGGCTTCTATCTTCTGTCAAACCCTATCGAAAGTTATATCACTCTAAAAAAAACAACCGATACAACCTCCCAGAAGTTTCACTAAAATTCCTATAACACATATCTGCCATTTATACGTGTTGTCATTTATTTTATCCAAAAGAGCGCATATTTTCATAACTTTCTTTCATCGTCACTAAACGGGCAACTAGTATAGAGGGTTTTAAATTTCCATTATGCAATAACAGAGCTTTTAAACTGTATATAGACGAATCTATAAATAAACTCAGAGGGCCAATGCTCAATACCAAGTTCCTGCAATGAACCATCAATATCAGTACACGCACAATAAGTTCCATTCCTTAAGACGGGAATCAAGAAGTTCTGACTGTTGATTTGATAACCCCAAATCACGAACTAAATAATTAACTCACTTTGAACAATCATATGTGGCTCGCCGGAACTGGGTCTTGGAGTATAAGTAGGTCGCTGCACAGTTCTTTGGAGCGGCCTAATGATGCGTTGTGTCCGATAACTTCCAAAACAACATCTTGCGGATCTAAAGCTGCGATCGGCACTGATAAATCTGCATTATGAGGAACAGGTCGTATTGCAGACTGCAAATTTGGAGAGTCGATCTTGTACTTTCCCTTTTTGGAATGATCTTCAGTCTTTGTCAGGCAAAAATAACAATCGTCTTAATGATTAGTGAGTTCTAGCCATACCATAGGGACGCAAAAGGCATGCTTTTTCTCTTCCCATTCATCTACTGCACTAATGATACGCTACAACTAATATAGGACACATGGGGAGCTTGTTTATCTTGATGTCCAATTTAAACCCCAAAATATTGAAGGAAGGCTTTTTTAACATTTTCAGAAAATGGCCTGGCTTGTGATTCCACCATAAATTCTGCACAAATATAACAAAATTTGTCAGGAGAGACTTTGCAACTTCGGCATGTCTGTCTCGACATTTTCGTCCTTAAAACACTTTCTTATCTACACACAAGGAACCACTCACTTCTAAACTCAACAGAAGACTGATTTTTCATTTTAATTTCATGTCTAATATTGTAAACAACACAGCCCAAGTACTTTTTCTGTTATAAAATGCATCCATTTTAACCGTTCCCTTCTGAAATTGACTACTTGCTAATGTTAAATAGTCTTATTGAGCTATTGAAAATTGGTACGTGTTAGGGCTTTAAGAATATTTTTCCTATTATTAGAAGGGTATTTCCATCAAAAAAATTAAGATCTGCTTTGTGTTACCAAAATCTTGTACTACCGCTTGTGTCTCAGAATAAATACAGAAAAATTCGAGTGTAAAGCGCCAATTTAACATAATAAAAAGGCACTTTACTCACTTCACGAATCCTCCAGCTGCAAAGACCCTCTAATTCGCCTCCAAAATCCTCCGGCTCCCCGTTTATTTCTCACAGTGGAGAATTAGAATTTTGCTGCGATTCCCGCTGCCGCGCGCGCGTCCGAGCGACGTCGCTCTTTTCGGATGCCAGGCAGATAGGGGACCGCCGATGCCGCCGCTGCTTGTTCGATATCAAATTACACCATTATTCGGTCCTGGGCCACCCTTACCTGTCGGAGATGAGGGGCATGTAAGTTTGCATTGCGGGATCGAACACCTTTGTGTTGCCAGATGAAGCGACGGGGTACTGAAAGTTTTCTCTCCGCGCTCCGAGTTGTTAGACGTTGCTCATTTGGGGCCGACGGTTTGCCAGGGACCGAACTTAATAATTCCGGAATATGGCAGGATGACGATTAGGGTGCTCTTTTTATTGTGTTTCTTGTTTGCTGCGAGTAATTCCCTTTGATGCTGATAGGTGTTAAACTGGTGTTATTGTTGAGATTATGTACGAAAAGTGAACCAATTCCACTTTTTACTCTTCTGAAAAAAAAAAAAAATTAATCAAAGTAAAAGCATTATATTTGATTTCTCTCAAAATATACAACATTTATTTATTTTACATCCCAGAGAAGAAATTTCCACTTTACTTATCGACATCAACTGGATTAATTCTCCGAAAGCTCTACAAATTAAATCTAAAACATCTCTTGAAAATTTTTTAAAATTGAATTAAATAAAATGTCTGAGAAACACTATTACTTCTTATAGACATATCGAATTATCAACACACATGTGCGGCAGTTATCCAATAAAGAATCAAAACAAAATATAAAGTTCTAGGTCCAGGGTTAAAATAATACCAACTTTTTAAGGAAAAGGCCAACTAATTTCGATTTTATTACAAAATCTTCATCAGCGCTCGGAAATGAAAAACATGAACTACAGTTACAAAATCCTTTTGAGTTGCTCAAAGTTACGATATTACAATACAATTTTAAAATCAATACAAAACAACAACGTTTATTTCCTTAGATTTACTTCCTACCAAAAATTCATAAGGTAAAAACCCATTTAGACCAATATTCTCATTCCTTGGAAGCTCCTTATATGATCTTAGCAAATTTTTAGCAGAACTATGCCTTTGAGAAGGATGACGAGTACACAAGGAATTCTTTCGAGCTCGTAGACTTTTTGGAAACTACCACCATTCCAGAAAACTACATACTCATTTCATTAGATGTACTTTTCCTTTATACTAATGTTCCACTTGATTTGGCGATAACGATAATTGAAAAAAAACTGGGCAAAAATTGAACCTCACACAGTCTTGCCAATTCAAGAGTTTTCACAACTTTTGAAATTCTGTATAGAAAATAGTTATTTCGTATTTAAAGATGAAATCTTGAAACAAATTTTTGGACTAGGTATGGGAAATAATTTGGCACCAGTAACATCCGACATAGTAATGGTGAAAGTTCAGAATGAAGCTATTGAAAAATTAAGCTTCAAATTAGCATTTTTCAGAAGATATGTTGATGACATTGTCACATCTATTCCATTTGACCGAGCAGATGAAATCTTAACAATTTTCAACAGCATTCATCCCTGCTTAAAATTCACCATTGAATTAGAAACACAGAATAACTCACTACATTTCCTGGATACATTAGTAATGAGAAGGAAAACAATAACAGACTGGTACCAGAAACCAACATTTTCTGGAACAATTCTGATTTTTCACTCAAATCATAATATGACGCAAAAAATAAACATCATAAAAAATTTGAAACATGGAGCGTTAAAACTTTCGGATTTAAAATTTCACAAAACTAACATCACCAAAATACAATCAATCCTAGAAAAGAATGACTATTTCACCAGGTTCATAGAGAAAATTCTTAACAAGAAAGAAACTTCGCAAAGCCAACATACTGAGGAAAAGGAAGCCCAAAAATATTTCAGAATAATTTACATAGAAAATTGGGCAGAAAGAATTAAAAAAATATTCACCAAAATAAACATAAACGTAGCATTTAAATCGGAAAACACAGTTAAACAACTTTTTACTAAAAGTGCAACTCCGAAGAAATTCACTAGTGATACCTTCTATAAAATATTCTGCAATGACTGTCAATTCAGATACATTGGTCAAACTGGTCGGTATCTAAAGGACAGGATCTCTGAATACAAAAGAGACTCCTTGAGTTTCATTAATCCACTGAAAAACAAAAAATAAAATAACACCGCTTTAGCAGAACATGTGAAAAACACCCTTCCTTCCCTTCAATTTCGATTCGGGATCTATCAAAATTTTAGGCAAACAAAATAATTTGAAAAAACGTTTAATGCATGAGATGATATCTATCAAACAAGACCCAAACACAACCAATGAGAGAACCGACATTGAAAGTCTAAATACAGCATATTGTTATTAATAAAAAATATAGGACATATAATAATAATAAAAATAAATATAAAAAAATAAAATAATTTTCAAAACAAAATTTAAACCCATTATTCTCCAGCTCCATCGAGCAATCGTGATACACGCTTCCTCCGAAAGCCGCAGATTATTCCTCATCAGTCTTTTGACATTCTCCCATGTGGCCAGTAGTTGTTATTTTACATTTTTCATACGTCAAAAACCAAACGAAGTAGAAATGTAAGTTGAAAAATTCTATTTAATCCATCAACAAAAAAGAAAAAAATTTCCTCACTTTGATTTTAAAATTATATTGTAATATCAGTCAACTTGAAAGATTTTGTAACTGTAGTTCAGTTTTTCATTTGAAACCCTGATGAAGATTTTGTAATAAAATCGAAACAAGTTGGCCTTTTTCTTAAAAAGTTGGTATTATTATAACCCTGGACCTAAAACCTGTTTAAGAATTATTGAATTGTTGTATACATACATAGGTCTTATCTTAATTAATTAAATTATAAAATATTGACTGCAATCATCCAGCAAACATCATTCGACACCAGCCTGTTTTAATGGGATATTCATATACAGGTATGGAAAAGACAGTCGGAAATATAGGAAATTCAATGATAATTTAGAGGACGACGAGAGTCCTGTGGAGCAATGGAAGAATCAAAACGTCAGCACGATGCGAAGACGAATAAACGACTGTTGTCTCTCAGTGATGAGTGGGGAATGCTTTGATCGAAATGAGGCTCTGCACTCGGCTTTCAGTGATCATAATCATTCGTACTTCAAACGTGAGAGGCGTTAGTCCACATCGGTTGAAAATAAAGCAAATCGAAAGTTAAGTGTAGGAGAAAAAAATTCAGATCATAAAATGGTACTTTGGTGGTCAATCAATTCAAGAGACCATAAATTAATTTATTGTTGCCGATTCCTTCAAGTTCGGCTATTTCTAAAATAATTGAAAAATTCGAGAAATGTAAGTGTTGAACATATATAATATATATAATATACAATATATATATAATAGTATATATATATTATATATATATATATATATATATATATATATATATATACATTCTGTCAAGAAAGTACCGGGAATTATCGATTTAAATCTGGCGGGGCAATGAGGCAGGTAAAATTTTTTTTCCTAGGTTGGTACCACTGTCCTTAATTACTATGCCAAGCTTGAGCGGGATCGGTCAACTAGTGTGTTTGCAACAGCTGATTAAGTCAGTCGATGTCAGAGTGCGTGCCGATTTTTACTATGGGTGATTACGTTGAGCAAAGAATTTGTTTAAAGTTTTGTGTTGCAAATGAATTTTCGTGTGCCGATGCATTGAAAATGTTGCAAAAGGCCTTTGGTGATAATGCTCTATCGAAAACTCGTGCATATCAGTGGTACAGAGCCTTCAAGGACGGTCGTGAAGTTGTCGAAGACTTGCCTCGTTAACGTCGATAAAATTAAGGAAAGGGTGCTGGAAAACCGTCGTACCAGCTTGAGAGAGATAGCACATGATCTTAAGATATCCCACGAGTCCGTACGATTTTGATTGATATTTTGGGCATGAGAAAGGTGGCCGTACGACTCGTACCGAAAGACCTGAATTTTCTTCAAAAACGTCATCGCGAACAGATTGCTTCAGACATGCTGGATCGCTGTAATTCCGATTCAACATTCATGGAACGCATTATAACTGGTGATGAGACCTGGGTCTACGAGTACGATATGCAAACAAGCCAGCAATCATCGGAATGGGTGGCAAAAAATGAGCCGAAACCGAAAAAATCACGCCAAAGCCGCTCGAAAATGAAGGTGATGCTCATTGTTTTCTTCGATATCCGTGGCGTGGTGCACTACGAATTCGTTCCAGAGGGTCAGACGGTAAGCAAGGAGTATTACCTAGGCGTTATGAAACGTTTGCGTGAGCGTATCCGTAAGAAGCGGCCAAATTTGTGGGCGAACAACTCATGGATTTTGCATGACGATAACGCGCCTTCTCACCGAGCTACGATTGTGACTGACTTTCTCGCCAAAAACTCAACAAACGTGCTTCAACAACCACCGTATTCGCCGGATTTGGCTCCCTGCGACTTTTTCCTCTTCCCAAAACTAAAATTGCCCCTTCGTGGCACCCGTTTTGAGTCGATTGAAGCCATAAAACAAAATTCGGTGCGAGAGCTAAAGTCCATCCCGGAAAGCGCCTATAAAAAATGTTTCGATAATTGGAAGTGCCGTTGGCATAGATGTATTGGAGCAAATGGAGCCTATTTTGAAGGCGACCCAATAAATTTTGACGATTAAATGTAAAAATGTTGTTTAATTGAAAATTCCCGGTACTTTCTTGACAGAGTAGTATATATAATATAATATAATATATCATAAACCACCAAAAACCATTAGAGGAAATTGTCTGTAAAAATAAGTAGATGTATGTGCTACTGTTGAAACTAGTGCACCTTTTTGGGGTAAATAAATTGCTGAACAAGTCGATACGAGCGATAGAAGTATTCGAAATATTTGGAAAAGGAATGGTTACCAATGTTATAAGGTTCAACCAAACCAAGAAATTTTTTCAGAATACCATATCAAACGAATGGAATTTTATGAAACTATATATTTTTTTTTGATATCAACACAAACTAAATATGCTTATCTTCTACAATTTTAATCTCAAAAAAATTTTTATTCAAAAAACTTTTATAATTAAATTAATGTCTAAAATAAGCACCGCTTACGTTCAATAGACGTATATAATCAAAACTCAATATATAATGTCAAATGGAATAAATAAACCAACAGATATACGAAAGTCATTGAAATTAATAAATAAATATTTAACGGAGACAAAATTTTGTTTCTGATCTTACCTTTAAGAACACTAATTTCCTTTTAAAAACATGAACACAACTTAAGGACTTCTCAAAGAATATAATTTATTTGAAATATTTAATATATTTAAATATTCGAATAAGCTAATTCAAAAATCTCTCAAAACATTCATTTTATTTTATGAAACTATGATGAAAAAAGTAAACGAGAACAGTTCATTCCTTAACAATATCTTATTCACTAATGAGTTTTCCTTGATTAGAAAACAAAAATCATCAGTAGTAAGATATTGATCTAGGAAGAATAAGCAAGCATCTGAGTATTCCTGTGCGTACCCACTATTCCCAAAAACTTGATGTTTGGACAGGAAGACTGGGGTATTCCATCAAAGGGCCATTTTTTTCGATGATAATCTAAACGCTGCCAAATATCTGGAGCTTTTAGAGAATCAAATTATTTCGACAGTTCGACAACTACCAATAAATTTCGAAGATGTCTGGTTTTAACAGGATGGCTGTCCAAGTCAAAACGCAAAACAATATCTCAGGACGACTTTTTCGGGCCGTGTCATATCTACAAATGGCTCACCAGATTTATCATTTTTTTTTAAATATCATTTTGCTCTACTTATCGATGTAATCAAGAAACATTTATTATAACAACATTTTTTCAACGTCCAATTTTCACGATTTTTCAACTTGCAGATTACATTCACGAAGCGGAATATTCAGGAAAATTAAAAATGCCTGCTGAGGGTTTGTTAAGTAAAAAAAATTGGCTCATACCGTACTGACCTTCGCGCTAGATATTGACACAGTGCTGGTGGAAACTGAACAATCGACGGATGATATGAAAACTTTATATATTTTTCACGGTTTTTCCTTTTTCGGAAATATTTCAGCGTTTTTCAGCCACTTTACTTATTGAGGTGGAAGATGTTTCCTTTGAACACTGACGAAAAACACTTGAGATAAAACCGGAGTCAGCTGAATGAAGGGCTAATGTTTATTTGGTGGAAGTGTTTATTTAACTGCAAAAACATCCCTTCTTTGAACCAGCAATTCTTTCTCGTCGGATACTTTAGGAGTCACTTCATCTGCTGCCAATGTTATGTAAATATGGAAAGAGTTTCAAGTGGCGCAATTCCGACTAAAAAGAAACATTTTAGAGAAACCCGTCCCATTTTGCTTTCCAGATAAAATAGTGAAAGAAGAAGATGATCAATTAGTATAAATATTGGATGGAGTAGTCCGTTACTTTGTGATAGTTCATTTATAAATGGAATGAAATAAGAAATTACTTTGGTTTCTTTCGCGTTTTTTATTAACAAACGGCGACTCGAGTTTCATAGTGTTTACTACATTTTCAAACTGAATAAAAACAAATTATACCTTAACTATTATATATGCGTTGAAGGCTTTCGTTGGTGCAAAACTTCGAGAAGTAGGGTGTGCCAAAGGTCCGTCTGCTCATTTAATAGTTTTATTGTTGAAACGTAAAGGTAAAATATTTCAAGATAGAACAATTCGAGAAAGATATGATTCGTTTCAAAAAAATGTTTCGAAACATTAGAGTTATCATTATGGTTTGAATATCCAAACAGATTCATTGTTAGTCTCCTACAATTTTAATTTCAGAATTTTTTTTAAATTAAAATTGTAGGAGACTAATATATAATATTACTAGGTTTGAACAAAACTCATTATGGGATATCAGGTGGTTTAAAGAAACTCATATAATACCTTACAGCTTTCTGTGATTTTGGTGACGAACATAGAATATCTTGGATTTTAAAGTAGGTGTTCAAACGAGAATAACAGAAAATCTGTTGGTAAGTTGTATTTGTTGTTGATTGATTTTAATTTTTAAATGTGAATTTTGACCGATGACGACCTTATCGGAATTCTAATTGTTTTTCGAAGATATAACACATGTTTTCTAGAGATTTTTGAAGTAACTTATTTAAATATTCAAATATGTTAAATTTTTCAAATAAATTATGTTTTCTGAAAAGTCCTTGAAATTATGTTTTGCATTTTTAAAAAGGAATTAGATCAGAAACAAAATTTTGTCTCGTTCAAGTATTTATTTTTTAATTTTAATTGACAATTTATATATGGTGGGTTATTTATTCCATTGGATATTTTATTTTGAGTTTTGATTTTATACGTCTATTAAATATAAGCTGTGCGCTTATAAGACATTAATTTAATCCTAAAAATTTTTTAAAAATTGTTTTGAAATTAAAATTGTAGGAGACTACTAGATTAAATCTGTTTTGATATTCAAATTTTGTAAAATTCCTTCTATCAAGTAAATAGCCTCTTCTTATCATTTTATTTTATATATAATGTACAATTATACCAGGTTTGAATAAAACTCATTATGGGATATCAGGTGGTTTAAAGAAACTCATATAATACCTTACAGCTTTCTGTGATTTTTGTGACGAACATAGAATATCTTGGATTTTAAAGTAGGTGTTCAAACGAGAATAACAAAAAATCTGTTGGTAAGTTGTACTTGTTGTTGATTGATTTCAATTTTTAAATGTGAATTTTGACCGATGAAGACCTTATCGGAATTCTAATTGTTTTTTGAAGAAATAATACATGTTTTCGAGAGATTTTTGAAGTAACTTGTTTAAATGTGTTTAAACAAATGTTTAAATGTGTTAAATATTTCAAATAAATTATATTTTCTGAAAAGTCCTCAAAATTATGTTTTCTATTTTTGAAATGGAATTAGTTTTCATAATTGTAAGATCAGAAACGAAATTTTGTCTCATTCAAGTATTCATTTTTTAATTTTAATTGACAATCTATATTTGGTGGGTTATTTATTCCATTTGATATTTTATTTTGAGTTTTGAATTTATACGCCTTTTAAATATAATCTGTGCTTATAAGACATTAATTTAATTCTAAATAAATCTGTTTTGATATTCGAATTTTGTAATATTCCTTCTATCAAGTGAGTAACCTCTTCTTATTACTTTATTTTATAATTATGGTTCCTAAATGTAGAATGAAGTTCTTTGAACTCGAAACAAATATACTTCAAATCCAAAACAGATAACAATCACAAAACATTTGTAAAATCAACATATTTTGGACCAATCGCGCAAAAAATAGCTCAAATATCTGTAAAATTTAAGATACAAATTGTTTTTATTCAGTTTGAAAATATAGTAAACACTACGCAACTAGAGACATTGTATATAATAAAATATATTAAAGTATATTGAATAAAATTTTGTTCCCACCAAACTAATCAAGGTTGATTAGTGATGAGTCAATAAAAGACAATATTAAATCACATGAAATAATATACTAGATTTTACAAGATTATTTTAATGGTTGATTTCTGAGCTCACTTGTATGAAAAATGGATAGAGAGAAAGTTTAGTTAACGAAAACTGACGATAATATCGGGCCTTCAATGTTCCAAACTCATCCAAGAAATTCGCTGTGAAAAAATGGTGGAATCTCCCTTTAAAGATGATTAACAGATAATTCCATTATTTAAAGAGTTAATTATCAGAACATTTTCGTCAAAGCTGAATCAAAAAATTGGTTCAGGCAGAAACTTGTGAAATTGAAACAACATAAGAATTTCATACCAGTTGTAGAACTACGAACGTAACATACTCCGGTATTTTTATATTATCTTAAACATGTCGAGTTTTATGCTTACGAATAACGATTGCTGACGGATTCGTTTTCTGTTATCATTTGAAGAAAACTGCTGCAGAATCGCATCAGATTCTTGTTGAAACCTACGGTGAAAATGCTTTTGGTGAAACACAATGTTTCGAGTGGTTCAAAAAATTCAAATGTGGTTACTTTGACGCGAGAAACCCAGAGTGTGGAAAATCATTGAAATTGAATCGCAAACAACGAATTAATTTAATCTGAAAAAATCTCTTGAAAACTTAGAATTGAAATGAATGAAATACATTAGGAACATTGTTCCACTTTATAGACATATAGAATTATTAACACATATGAGCGGTAGCTAACCAATAAAGAATCAAGAGAAAACATAAAGTATTGACCATAATTATCTTAATCCATCACCCATCAAATTTTTTTCTGTAGTTTAGCACAGTCCTCCCCGTAACTTATCCTCAAGTAACTTCAAGTCGTCGGCGTAAAAAAGGAATTAAGCGAATCTAAAACATTTCGATATATGGTTTAAATGAACAACAAAAAGTAATGGACACAGTTCAGAACCTTGAGGTATCCCAGATGAGTTATTATAAACATATGACTTGAATCCATTGACTGTTACGAACTGCGATCTCCTCCTGAAGTATCAGCTGTTTCTTTAGAGTGATGGAACTTCAAATTGAAATAAAACACATTTAAATTGAGATTGAAGCTAATTTTTTTTATTTGAAAGATAATTTTATGAAATTTTTTTTTTCAAATAATTTCCGGCATATGTCCACCATGACTAGCTCTGAGGAACCGCATTCTACCAAACCAATTTTGGACCACTTTTTCGAGTAATTCAGGCCTTATTTAATCAATAACACGAGTTATGTTGGCTTCCAAAGCGTCTATTGTTTCTGGTTTATCAGCATAAACCAATGACTTGACAGAACCCCAAAGAAAATAATCTAGTGGACTTATGTCGCATGCTCTTGGAGGCCAATTAATTGGAATTATTTCTCGAAATAATATTATCGCCAAATCTTTCTTTCAATAAATCAATCATTAGGTAGTAGCATGAGGTGTAGCACCATCTTGTTGGAACCAAAACACTTCTGGGTCGATACCATTCAAAGTAACATTCGATATCGATAGTTCGACGAATAAGCTGCTCTGATGGACGATTATGTAAACCATAAATTTCAGGAAGTGTTCTATAAGTTTGGCGAATAGAACACTAATTTTGAAAATAAATTTCAACAATTTGTAAACGTTGTTGCGCCATGAGTCTTTCCATGATAATTTGTCAATGCTTACTGAACAGAAATGTCAAAACAACATGGCTTCTACCTTCTGCCAAATTACAGTTATCCCTATCGAAAGTACTATCACTCTAAAAAAACATCCGATATGATTCCAGACATCTTAACAGATCTCCCCAAGTTTACGTTATAGAATAAAATGATTGATTTTTTGCGGAAATCAGTCTATAAATGTCGACCTGAGTACGCGAATCAAGTCTCTCATGAATGTATTGGGTTGTTAGGAAAGTAATTTCAATTTTTTAAAGACAGTTTTCGTATGATGACTAATTATTTTATTAAATTATATATTGATCCAACACCTTTTGACATCTTTATGGTGGAATCATGATTCCACGCTCATGAAATTTTTGGTCTTTGCTGGCAAAAAACTGATCCAGATCATTTTTGACCTCTTCATTTGAAGTAAAAGTTTTACCGGCGAAAAAAATTTGCAATAACCAGAACAAATTAAAATCCGGACGCGCCATTCAAGCTGTAAAAGCTTGGTGGAAAACTACAACTTTTTTACTGATTAATTCTGGCCTTTTCTGTTGAAGCCCATCATTTGGTTTTTCTCGCTGATGACAGTAGACTTCCGAATTAATTGTTGTGTTATCCGGTAAAAGCTCAAAAAAAATTATTCCTTTAAAATCCCACCAAACAGACATCATCACGGAATGAAATAAGGAATTACTTTGTTTTCTATCACTTTTTATTATAACTGATATACAGTGACTCGAGTTTCGTAGTGTTTACTACATTTTCAAACTGAATGAACAAATTAGATCTCAACTATTATATATGGGGATTGTAGGCTTCGGCAGAGCTTCGAAGAGAGGGGTTTTCCAAAGTTCCGTCTGTTCGTTAAGTAGTTTTATTATTGGTACGTGCTTTTTATATTTTTCAATTTCTATGGATTCCAGGATGTCAAGTTTTTTCCCTTTCGCTTCCACGTGCAAGATAACAAGGTTGTTCAATTCTGGGAACGTGTGATCTGTAGTGAAGAAATGGTTCGCAAAATTATTATGATCTGATTTCCAAATCAGAGAGCATTTTCAATTCCTTTAGATAATATTACGTTAAAGAGGGAATTGAATACAATCAGACAAATAGCCACAAAAAATCAGTTCGAAACTAAAACTATAAATTCCATCATAAACAAAAAACAAAAGCAACTAATTCGTAAACAAATTTACCCCATCTCCAAATCAGATCATAATAACAATAAATTCATAAAACTAACATATTTTGGACCAATTTCACAAAAAATAGCTCAAATTTTATCAAAAATTAACATAGTAACAGCTTTCACACCCTCCCATAAAAAATGTAATCTCTTTTTTAATCCGAAAGACAAAGAGAACCGACTGAATAATTCTGCAGTCTATAAATTAAGTTGTCAATAGTGTAAAAGTGTGTATATAGGACAAACGGGCCGACCTTTCCATAAAAGGTACAAAGAGCACGAATCTGCTTTTAGGAACCGGAAGAATAATTCCAATTTTGCGAACCATTTCTTCACTACAGATCACACGTTCCCAGAATTGAACAACCTTGTTATCTTGCACAAGAAGCGAAAGGGAAAAAACTTGACATCCTGGAATCCATAGAAATTGAAAAATATAAAAAGCACGTACCAATAATAAAACTACTTAACGAACAGACGGAACTTTGGAAAATCCCTCTCTTCGAAGCTCTGCCGAAGCCTACAATCCCCATATATAATAGTTGAGATCTAATTTGTTCATTCAGTTTGAAAATGTAGTGAACACTATAAAACTCGAGTCACTGTATATCAGTTATAATAAAAAGTGATAGAAAACAAAGTAATTCCTTATTTCATTCCATTAAAATGAACTATCACAAAGTAACGGACTACTCCATCCAATATTTGAGACATCATCACCTTTTTTTGATGGATATTGGCTTTCGAAATGCTTTAAGCTGGTTCATCTTTCTTTTTTCCATGATCTCTCGCGTTTGACATTGTTATATACAACCCATTTTTCGTCCCTCAGTAATGATGCTCTTCCAGAATGGATCATTTTCGTGACGTTTGAGAAGCGAATCACAGATGTTAACGCGACGACGCAAGTTTCTCTCCCTGAAAACATGGAGAACCGATATATCGAGCTTCGAGGTTGAATCCGGGCCTTTCATGTGGTTCTGAACAGTTGAATTCGATATCTAATGCCTTTATCGTGTCTTTATCAGCTTCAACCGGCCTTCCGGAATGTGGTGCATCATCGACATCAAAATTTCCGCATCGAAATTTTGTATACCAGTTCTGGCACTGGCGTACTGTCAACGCATCTTCTCCATACACATCGGTTAATTTATTTCAGGCTTGAACAGCATTTTTACCTTTTCTACATTAAAAAAGTAAAATACATGGCCCAATAACAATATTATTTATAATGTTAAGTATGAACCATTTCGACCAAGCATCGGTCAAATCAATCGACGTATTTGAATTCGAATTTTTAAGACCAGAAAATCTGATAGATTCAAATCCAATAATATACATTCCGTTGTTTCGGTTCGGGGATCGTTGAACCAGATCACCACTCAAATTTTACGATATTCCGTCAAAATCCACCGTGGCTGAACAGGAATTTGGTCTGACCATTCTCTCTCACTTTGTCGCAAATTCTGAATAGGTAACCCGAAGCGATCCGAAAGAGAATGACGCACGGCCGCTGAGCTAATAATTGTTAGAAAAAAGTCACCTTGTAAACCGCGTACCGCAAAGGAAATAAAATCGTCAAGTTTGAAATTCGATATCGAGGTTACGTGCACCGCGTGTATCAGACCGTCTCCTGTACAAAGCCTTTCTTTCCTCCATGTGGAAAGGAACAATGGGAAATAGATTGAGTTATGCGGCATGCACGGCAAATGGTTCAGATCTAGGTACATTCCATCCATGTAATACCATTAAAAAAATAGGAGAATGAGGAGGTAGACATGTGGAAGGTATAGCTAATGGACAAAAGAACGAAGAAAAATTTCGAAAGGGAATGATAGAAAAAGTCCATCAAGACTTGATGAGTATATAAATCAAATATGAGGGTACATTTATGCAAGGTGTCCAAAAAGAATGTCAGGTATTTGTTACTTCTTATTTAAATATTTTAATATTTACAGATATATTCTGTTAGCCTTCTACATATTTGAATATCGAAACAGATTTAATCTGTTAGTCTGCTACAATTTTAATTTAAAAAACTTTTTAAGGAAACTTTAAGAATTGAATTAATTTCTTTATAAGCATTGCTTATATTTAATAGACGTATATAATCGGAATTCATTATACAATATCAAATGGGATTAAGAAAAACCAACGAATAATAACCTTAACATCTAAATAAATGAATAAATAAACATTTTTTGTTTCGTTCCAGGCATGCGTACTGAACTCTTCAGACAAACGTACGAAGCACTGTTTGTTACAAAATGTATTGTTTTCTGATCTTATATTTAACTAACTCTTTCTCAAAAATATAAAACATAATTTTAAGAACTTCTCAAAATCTAATTTATTTGAAATATTTAATATATTTGAATAAATTACTTCAAAAAATCTCAAAACATGTAGCACATCCTCAAAAAATAATTAAAATTCAGATAAGACCAGTTCAACTTCACATATAAAAAATAATAAAATCAATTAACAATAAATAGACTTACCGGATGCAATCTCCAGAAATATGTGATTTTCTTGAACATTCACATAGGTACATCTAATATCCAAGGTGTTCTATGCTCACAACAAAATCACACAAAGTTTATAAGGCACTTTAATGGTCTTAGTTAAAAACATTCAACACTGGAACCGTTCCTTATTATTCTACATATTACACATAACTCCAAGAATTAAATTAATGTCATATAAGTACTACTTATATTCAACGACATATAAAATAAACATTCATTATAAGACATACAAATGATATAACAAAATACAATAAATATAAATTGTTAACAAAAATCCTATAAATTAAATGTTTTGAGTAGACAAAATTTTTTTTCTGTTTGGATGTCTTTAATGAATGATTATTTTTTATGTCGTTTGATATCAATAGTAAACCATAGAACTAATTATTTCGATCCACATTAGACTACATTTTAATGTTCAGCATTCATTTAACATTAAGCTTTCTGAATTGTTATAACTGAGTAAATACTTTTTGCTGATTGATGTTATATATTATTGAATACGATTGAGTACTCATGAAGCAAAGTCTCTCTTAAAACGTTTTTTAGAAATGTTTTTACATATCTTGAGATTTTCTACAAAGTAACTTAGTTAGATATCCAATAATATTGAATATTCTAAGTATAATAGTTTTATGATGAAATTCTTAAGATTATGTTCAATAGTTTTGAAAGATATCTATTTTCATAAGACTCTAAATATACTACTCTAAATATTTAATTTATAGAGTTTTTGTTAACAATTCATATTTATTGGATTTTGTTGTATCATTTGGATGTCTTATAATGAATGTATGTATTATATGTCGTTTGATATGAGTAATACTTATATGACATTAATTTAATTCCTGAAGTTATAATATTGCATATAATTTTTTGAAATGAAATATGTAGAAGGCTAACAGAATATATCCGTAAATATTAAAATATTTAAATAATATTATATATGTTCGAGTTCAAAGATTTGGCGATAACATTATTTTGAATAATGGTCCATTTAATTGGCCTTCAAGATCATGCGACATAACTCCACTGGATTATTTTCTTTGGGGTTATGTCAAGTCATTGGTTTATGTCCAAAATTGGTCTGTTCGAATGCGGTTCCTCAGAGCTAGTCGTGGTGGACATATGCCGGAAATTATTTAAAAAAAAAATGTCATAAAATTATCTTTCAAATAAAAAAAAAACTTGGCTTCAATCTTAATTTAAATGTGTTCTATCTCGCAAAAAAAAACACTCGTTATAAGGATATCAATTTGATAGTTTTTGTATACAGTTTCAATATATATTGTAAAAGTTAGAATATATAATTCTGAATTTAAAGTCATTTAAATTCTACTTCTATCACGAATTGACTCACATTCAAATTGATTTTTAAATAATATTTTGGTATAGATTTTTAGATGGCTATCTGGTACACATTCAAAACTGATAAACACATTGACTTAATAATTAACATTATAACGTTAAGTTTAACGTAGATCTATAATAAAATAATAAAATCAATTTTCCGGACATATCCTTAAAAGAATAATAAATAGATTTTTCTTTGATATATCTAGATAACCTCCATTTGTCAGGTGTAACTATCCGAAACTTTCCTTCAATTCACCATAGTTCGCATAAACTCGCTGCTTAATAGATCGGTGATACACAGAGATAGGAAAACAAATTATAAATTTTCTTATGAACAAAAAGAAGAAGCAGATCATTATGAAACAAAAATAGGCAATGAAAATTACAATTTTGCTAAGTTAACATATTTTGGAATAATTTCACAAGAAACAGCTGAAATAATTTCAAGAAACAATATTGAAATAGCTTCAACTCCATCTCATAAAATTTCCCATTTATTCTTCAATGGTGGAGCTAAGAACAACAGGCTCGATAATAACTCAGGAGATTATAAAGTAAGATGTATAAATGAAGTAGCATAAATGGAGACCTTCGACAAAAAGGTTCAAGGAACATCTAGCTATACTCAAAGATCAGAAATATAACCCAAATTTCGCGAAATATTCTTTCCAAAGTAATCATGTTTCCCCAAAAATTAGATAATCTTGAAATCCTATCTCTGGAACCAAAAAGCAAAGAACTGTATACCTTGGAATGAATACAGATGTTTAAGTACACCAATAATCCGTCCATAAACAGACGGTCCTCTGGAATTTCTCACTTTTTGAAGTTACCAAGAAAATAAGCATCTCTCAAACATAATATATGAAACTCACTACTTCATCACAAAGTTAAAATGGAATGAAATAAGGAATTACTTCTACCACTCCATCCAATATATTGAACCCAAACTCAAGACAAAAGTAGCAGTATGAGTTTTTAGTTTCTCCTGTTCGTATTTCACTTTCAAAAATCCTCTTTTAACCCATACAGGCTCAACCGTGATTGCATTTTTTCGATGGTGGTTCATTTTTCGATGAAAAAAGTTTTTCAAAAATAATTTTCTAAATATTATTCCAATCTTATCTTCTTGGAGTATGATACACCTTCAATTGGAAACACGTCTGACGCTTTCGAGACTAGAAGATTATCCAATTGAAAAGACAACGAGGGGTTAAATTGAATTCATCCCCTCCACTCTGAACAACCGTCGCAGGGGAAGTCGTGGGCGGGGCGTCGTCGAAATGGAGGCAGATGGACTGCTCTGCTGGCGGATTCGCAAGACCGGACTGCGTTTATTGTAGTTTTTGATGGCAGATGCCAGTTTCTGTCTCGCTCCAATACTGTCACATGACAGCGGCGGACTAGGATGACATCTAGGCGTTGAAAATGAATAATCGAATTAGAGGTTGAAAAAATACCATCAAGTCTAGAACCACGAGATCTGGCCATATATGTATTGGCTATAGACATAGAGCTACGACACGAAAGAATCTAATGAAATCATTTTCATTTCCGTGAGACATTTCTCAATTTTGCCCGATTTTTGGAAATCACAGGGAAACATTCCCTCACCGGCTCATTTGGACTACCTGAAAAAATTTTGATTAACCGATTATATGGAGTAGAATGCTGAACTACACTTGTAAATAATAACAAAAATAACACTGAATGAACTTGTTTGATTACTTCAATGTGACGTCACCAACGCCATGTTGTGCAAAATAGCATTCTCAATTGTTATTTTTCGAAGAAATACTTTATAAGGTTTAAAAAAACCTCTTTTTGTGAGCTTAATAAACACCACTAAATAATTTGAGATAGTTTTCAGAAACCAGTTGTATCATTGAATCAGATAGGTATAGAATGCCTTAATGAAGTATATGCCATAAAAGACCTTATAAGCTCCCTGCATTTGCAATTTCTCAATGAATAATTGTATGAAAACTTTCATGGGTGGTTTGGAAAGGGAATATATGCTTGTAAAAGATACATGGTGGAGCTGCTACATTAAGTCCGAATACAATCAAAAAATTTGTGAAGGGTATTTCAATAACTACATAACAATCTTATATTTAAGTAAGACGACACAGAATAATTTAGATTTTAGAGTCAATTAACTGCTGCTCTTTATTCTTTCACCCATTTCGGCCGAAACATTAGCAATTTTGCCTTCTATATTGTCTTTGTAGTTGTCTAATGTTATTGGCTTATCATATCGCAATCCCATAAAGAGCAATCCAACGGCATCAAATTGAATGAGAGTGGTGACCCTTCAACTGGACTATTTTCTCAACATTACACGGTTACTGGACTTCCTCTTCAATAGAACAACTAGTTGACCAGATGTGTATAATTTGGTACCATCTTGGTGATCATTGAAATCAATACCATCCAATTTTGCCGAAATAAAGTTTTCCAAGATCGCACTATAGCTATCTCCATCTACAGTAACAATCGTCGACGGATATTTATGGCTCAAAATTATCTCCGATATGAAATCCACTCACACGTTTTTGTAGTTGTGTTGGTTGGGGTCTCTTAAAGCACATGAGAGTTTGTTGATATCCAGTAGCGAATGTTGTGCTTATTAAATAATCAAATGTTTAATTGTATCGGTCTTTGCTTGTCGGAAATACATCTTGATGATTAAAAGTAAAACAACTTAATTTCCGCTAATTTAATTAAATATTTGGCTGAATTGTTTTATGTGGGTCATCCAGTATATTGGTAATATTCATAAGAAACATAGAATATGTAATCTAACAAACACACAAGAAATATCATCATATGCCATACTGAAAATATAGAATCTCTGATAATGGATTGTTTCACACATATGGCAAACAATTCAAAATAGAGGCTCTGTGAAGTACTCATTCAGGCTGTAGAAAGCTTACTTTACAAACTTTTTCTTGAGTATGTTCCAGATTTTCTAGTTACATAGTCCTTTGAAATCTTCTGTATATTCAAAAGTAGGTGCTTTACACTCATCTGTATCTTTCGGGAGGGGATGATGAACCTGTTTGCCCTTTTGGTGTCATATGTGTAGTTAAGGTTATTCTGGTCAACTTCTTAGTTGTAGATATCGACCAATAAACCAAACAAGCGAGTATAAGGTTAGATGTCAAAGAAGGTTTTTTCCAATGAATTAATTCAGCTGATATTCTCTTCCAAATAATAGGTTGAGAAAAAATCCATTATTTTTTCGGTAGATGACTGTATTAATCGATATATCGTAAAGTATCGATCTAAAAATTTCAGATTTTTGCTCGTTTTCAAGTGATATTTCATATTAAAAAAAAATTTGTTGCTGTTTTTTGTTTGGTCCATTCAGTTGTGAGTTACAGGGTGTCAAAAATAAGACAACAAATAGATAATTCGGTACATTTTACAGTTTTTCCTTGATAAAGATGTCCTGACACTATAACACTCAAGTGGAATTTTGGTTTCGTCGATTAGGTTCAGGAATTTTTGATGTTGAAGATGCATGTCGCACAGGCCCGTCGTTGAAAATGTACATAAAATCACAGAAATAATCGAAGTTGACCGGCATGTAAGTAGGGTAGCATCTTCTAGGACCTAAAGATCGACCAGTTTTGAACCGTTTGAGCAAAGCTGAATTCAAAAAGAAGCTCAATGTTTGGGTGCCACACCAATTAACACCAAAAAACATGATGGATCGAATTTCCATCTGCGAAGCCTTGGCCAAACGAAATGAAATCGACCCATTCCTTAAACGGGTGGTGAATGGGGATGAGAACTGGGTCACATACGACCATATTTTGCGAAAGCGATCGTGGTCAAAATGACGTGAATCAGTTCAAAAAGTGGCCAAACCAGGTTTAACGGCTACAAAGGTTCTACTGTGCATTTGGTGGGACTGAAAAGGAATAATTTATTATGAGTTGCTTCCATATGGTCAAACATTAAATTCGTATCTCTGCTGTTAACAATTGGACCGTTTGAAGCTAGTGATTGATCAGAAATGGCTAGAATTGACCAACAGAAGAGGTGTTGTATTTCATTAGGACAACGCCAAACCATACACTTTTGTAGCGACTCGAAAAAACTCTGGGAGCTTGAATGGAAAGTTTTAGTGCACCATATACACCATATAATCCGAACCTGGTACCAAGCGATTACGATCTTTTTCTCCCATTACAAAACTTCCTGAGTGATAAGGAATTGGCATCAGAAGATTGTGAAAATCGATAACTAGAGTTTTTTGCCAATAAGGACCAAGACTTCGATGAGATAGGCATAATGAAGCTACCCTTAAAATGGCAACAAATTATCGAACAAAACGGTGCATATTTGACCCAAATTAATGCAATTCACGAAAAAAGGCTTCTCTATTTATTCAAAGTTAATTTTTCATAATAATTAACAAAAGGGTCTGATACCAGCACTGCTGATTAAAAGTGAGAAATAAATATTCCTTATTATTATATTATAGTCGTAAGATAGGATTTGATCCCTATCCTATTTTTGAGTTCAAAATGAAGAAAGAGAGGAGAATGGTTCAATTGAAGCAATTAAAACGCAAACTTGGTTTTAAGGAATATTTTTATTAATATTCAGAACTAATGAAAAGGTTGAATTTGATTTCGATGCTTCATAAGCAGTTTGTTAATATCAGGCTCGAGTTCACTTAAAAACAAATCGCGCCGTGTTCAGTGTTATGAAGCCGATTTTTTTTAGTTATCAACGTTACGGTATCGCACCACGGTTTGTTTACTGCTGTATTCTGCTTATTTTTTGAAACAATAAAAAATTGCAAATTAATCGCAATGATTAATTACGACAGGTTTTGTAGATTGTATTTAATGTAACATAGCGGTCAATATCAAAGATCACTTTGGATGTAGTTGATGAGTAAAACTCAAATACTTATAACAACAATTATATTTTGGTATCACAGTAAATGATACCAAGCTAAAGTAATGACAATGTGGAAAACTACGTTTATAGTAATTGCGATAATTTTATGCGAAGACACAAGCGACAAAGGTTGATTATTACCGAAATAATAATACAATGAGGAAAAGCCACAAGCGACAAGAGTGACTACTACTGGATTAATGCAATAATGTAGACATAAGCAAGCTACAAACGACAAATATGATTATTAAGCTGTCTTAAGCTTCTATTGTGAAATTCTGTGGTACTCCCAAGTGATCAGTTGCTTTTCTTCGTGTCCTTTTACCTTTTTCTATCCTCACGTGCCCTTCTATCATTGCATACAGTAAATTGTAGGTAATTATATAATTCTAAGTAGTATATCTAGATGATCCATCCATTCAACCAAAAATATTCAAAAAAGTTTAATCATAAATAATCTCATTGAATTTGTTCTACTTTGATATTGTACTCAATAAATTCTTGAATATATAATGAAATAATAAAAAGGGTTTTTTACTCGATAGGTGGCTTTTTCACTATCTTAAATATCAAACAGATTCTGCTTTACCTCGTTATAAATTTTAATTTTCTAAAAAACTTTTCGAAATTGAATTAAATAAATGCCTTAAAAACACTGTTTTCTTTTGTAGACATATAGAATTAACATTAATTACTTAAGACCAAAAGGAGATAAAGGAATCTGAAGAAAATATAGAATATTGATCGAACTCATCCAACAAATATTGTTTCATTTTTAGTGGACATATAAATTTAACACTCATTATACATCAAAAAGAAATAAAAAAATTCAAAGAAGATATACAATATTAATTGAACTTACTCAACAAACATTTAGTGGAACCAACGTTGTTTTATAACGGTATTATGAAAACCAAATTCCACTCCAAAAATGCTCTTTAAAAAGCTCTTTCAAAAAAGTCTTCAAAATATGTAGCACGTCTTCAAAATGCCGATGCAAGATTCTAACCGATAATCTTCAGTTCACCTTCAAAACTAAGATAGAACTCGAATGGTTTCTTAACGATTGCAATTCGCATTCTATGTTCGTCCACAGAAAATACACAACGGTTGTATAAATTAGTTTTCAAGATTCAGTTACATTAAGATATGTATAGGTGAAAAAATAAATTATAATTATCATATATAAAATAAAATAATGAAAATGGGCTTTTTTTACTTAATAGAAATATTATTACTTATATTAAATATCCAGAAGATTAATTCTGTTATACCTGGCTACAAATTTTAATTTTATAAAAAGTTTTCAATGAATTTGATCAAATTAAAATTTGGTGCGAGGTATAGCGGAATTAATCCAATTGATATTCAAGATATTGAATTTTTGCTCTTTGCCTTCAGAGCTAGTCCGCCACTGGCGGCGCTGTGGACGTGAAGAGAAATTCCGCGGATGTTCACTATGAATGAAAAGCTTTTATTGTGCACCCCCTCGGTAAATATTGGCTTTGTTTGTCAGCTTTTCGGAACGGTTCGAAAGTTTGGCGAATCGATAAGAAGAAGTGTTCGAGTTGGAAGTAATGAGGTTTTTATGTTCCGAAGCCATACCGGAGTTTACTTTGTTTTTCGGAAGATTTAGCGAAAAAGCTTTCTGTATGGCTCCGTGTCTGGATTAATTGAATCGATTTCCATTCAGTCACCCTTTTTGATGGACGATTCAGACATTTTGACGGGCAGCTTCAAAAAATTATTATGAATTAAAACCAGTTGTAGAAATTTCTGTTTTACTACCAACAAATTGATATTTCACACGTTTAATTGTGACTCGAGTTTCGGGAATTAACTTTCCCATCAGAGGTAGAAAAGGTGATAAAAAACAGGTTAAAAAAGAGAGGACGCCTAACAACTATTAGAATGTCGGCTCGCCAAAGGAGATTATTATTAATATTTTGAATTTACATAGATCTGTACAGTCATTCATTATTTTTACATTATTTTTATTGTGAACTAATTTGAAAATTGCAACAGATCCTAAATGATCAAGTTTCTTTCCTTTTGATTCTATCGGGTGTTCTTTTTAGAGTGATAGAACTTTCGATAGGGATAACTGTGATTTGACAGAAGGTAGAAGCCATGTTTTTTTGACATTTCTGTTCAGTGAGCATTGACAAATTATCATGGAAAGACTCACGCCGCAACAACGTTTACAAATTGTTGAAATTTATTTTCAAAATCAGTGTTCTATTCGTCAAACTTATTATTTCACTTCGTGAAATAATTGGTTTACATAATCGTCCATCAAAGCAGCTTATTCGTCGAACTATCGATAGATTTCGGACAACATTTTCTCTACTCGATGCAACAACAACAACAAGACAAAGAACTGTACGTATAGAAGAAAATATCGCTGCTGGAAGTCATAGTGTTAATGATGATCCAGATTTGTCTATTCGTCGAAGTTTACAACAAGTTGGACTCTGTGCATCCACCACATGGAAATTTTTGCGTAAAGATCTTGGTCTACGCCCATACAAGATCCAACTGGTTCAAGAACTAAAGCCACTTGACCATTATAAGCGTCGTTTGTTTGCGGATTGTACCCTAGAACAGATTGAAGTTAATCGACTTTGTTATCGAAAAATTGTGTTTAGTGATGAAGCTCACTTCTGGATGAACGGCTATGTAAGCAAGCAAAATTGGCGTATATGGAGTGAAAACAATCCTCAGGAAATTCTGCAGCGTCCATTGCATCCTAAAAAATGCACTGTATGAAGTGCTTTGCACGCTGGAAGCATCATCGGTCCATATTTCTTTAAAAACGATGCTGGAGCTAATGTCTCAGTGAATGGTGATCGTTATAGATCGATGATCAATGAATATTTGTTTCAAAATTTAAATGGAATCAACCCAGAAGTGTTTTGGTTCCAACAAGATGGTGCTACACCTCATGCTGCTACCGTAACAATTGATTTATTGAAAGAAAGATTTGGCGATAACATTATTTCGAGAAATGGTCCCATTAATTGGCCTCCAAGATCATGCGGCATAAGTCCACTGGAATATTTTCTTTGGGGTTATGTCAAGTCATTGATTTATGCTAATAAACCAGAAACAATAGACGCTTTGGAAGCCAACATAACTCATGTTATTGATGAAATAAGGTCCGAATTACTCGAAAAATTATCTACTGCCGGAAAATGTTGGCCGTTTTGTAAAAAATGAGTGGCAAAAGTAGAAGTTTTTTATTTTTAATGAATTAATTTTATGTTCGTTGAACCTCGTCTTGAAGGAACGTCCCAGCTGTAATATATATTTATTACTGCACATCGAACAAAATAACTCATAAAATCCCGATTTGGATATGTTGGAAGTTGGATCCTTTGCGTTAAATAATACGGATGATTATTTGTTTCGTTTTTTGAAAGCAAAATTCCCATCTAATTTTGAAAAACTTTGTGACTTATGCTACGGAAGTAGGACAAAGAAATGAATATTTTGTTTCCTTTAGTTTTTATGGGATAAATTTGGTTTATAGCTATTTTAGATTGTTTCTGTCGAATTAAATTATCTGTTATATTGGGGTTGAAGCCGTTGTTCGCGGCTATTGATTTGATAATTTGGATTTCAGCTTCGCGGTTATTTTTTGATAGGGGTATTGTGAAAGCTCATGGATCATCGATTGATACGCTGACATTTTTTGTGAATACGGAAGATTTGAGTCAAATTTACTGGTATTAAAAAATAGTAATTTCTACAAAGTGTTTTAATTATGATCAACTACCATATAGTAAAAATATTTCTTGAAAATTCTTAATAGATTTCAAGTGTTTGAAAATCGGGCTTTACTAGTCTCTTTTAGCTGGTTCAACTCACTTAAAGATTGAGTGTTACTAAAAAAACCTTGATCAGAAGAAGCTTTCAATGTAATTAATAAGAGTTACTATGTAATATATCATAGAATATACTGTTTAATATTCCAGCAGATTACATTTCACGTTAGTTGTCGGTAATTATAAAAAACAGCTTTTTAGAGTTACGAGTACACTATATACATAATTTTTTTTATACTGGTCTCTATTGAATGGCTGCTATAACTTTGTTTCCCTATTGGCTGTGAGAAATGTTCAAAGCTCCTGTTTTATCAGGTAATCCTGGCATTGCTGAATGAAAATTTTATTCTTGACTTGAATAGAAGTTCAAAGAGAACTTTTCACTCTTTTTTGTATTCCAAAACAATATTTAATTTCCCACCAATAATTACTTATGATTTCTGTAAAGTTTTAAGAGCTATATTAGGGATTTTTTCGAAAAATTGTGGTTGTCAAATGTTTTTTCTTCATTATTTATGAGAAAGAAAACACTTACTTCTAGTTCTACTCTTTGCTTTGATATTTTTAAATAACTAAACCCGACTTCATCATGAGATTCTTCAATTCTTAAAACTTCAGAATAAAAATTGAAGACATTTCCATAGTTTTTTCATCATAAACCAATGAAAATAACAATAACAATAAAAAAAGATGGAATTTTATTATAAAATTTCTAAGTTTTTATACATTCACCTCTATCATAACTAGAAATATAAAATTAAATAAAACCAATAAACATTCTTTATTGTTTCTGATGTCATTTGGTCTACTTGAATGTTCCTCGTGCCATTTCCGATTATTTACAATACACATTTCATTCTAGTTGCTAAATGGCGAATGCGCAGTTGTGATATATTGGTAAATAGGTAGAATAGAATTAATAAGTAAATGAAGGAAGAACCATATTGACTTCGAACCATATTGACTTAAAATCAGAAATAATTAATAGAATAGTCCATTACTTCGTGATACTTTTTTTCAAGTGAAATAAGAAAATTAATTTGTTTTCACTTTTTATCAAGACGGTTCTCAGATTCAAAATTCGTAGTGATACTATATTTTCAAAAATCTCTTTTAGAAATTACTACTGCTAACAGTACTAATCTTGGTTCATTGTGTGAAAACTTAAAAGATAGTGATATAAAATAAAGTAATATAAGCTGTTATTTATTATTATCATATTATTTATTAAATGGAATTGTTACGCTTGTCTGATGAGTTCAGTGCGCATGCTTAGAACGAAACAAAAAATATTATATTCATTTATTTATTTATTTTAATTGACAATTTATATTCATTGGTTTTTTCTTAATTCCATTTGATATTGTATAATGAGTGTCGATTTTATACGTCTATTAAATATAAGCATTGCTTATTAGACATTAAATTAATTCTTTAAAGTTTCTTGAATAAACATTTTTTGAAATTAAAATTGTGGAAGACTAACAGATTTAATCTGCTTTGATATTCAAATTTTGTAATATTCCTTCTATCAAGTAAAGAACCGCTTTCTTATTTTATTATTTTAAGATCCTAATAAAAACAAGCTTTCAGAATTACTATGTTTTATTACTAAAAAATTTGAAAATTTACACATTTTTTATGAATGCAGTACGAGTATTTATTTACTGCTTCTTCAAACGAACTAAAAATTCTTCCATAATCGAAACACATGAACGACTTCATTGAAAATAAAGATATAATTTCAATTCCCGCTGATCCGACAACTGAAATTGAAAAACCATTGAAATTAATTTTGTCTTACGTCTCACCTACTTCATTGAACTCAAAAAATTATTTCATAAATATAAATCCTAACCCACTAAAACTTTACGTTTAACAAACCTATAAAAAAGATTAACCTAGTAGTTTCTATTTCTGAGTCGTTTTCTCCATAACCTTACCTATGAAAAAGAAAAAGAATTGAATTTCAGTTTTGAAAAATTTATTAATTTACGTATTAAAACACTTCATTGAATTAATCAACAATTAATGAGATTCTAGTCCATCTAGAAAGTATCCGAATTTTTATTTTTCATAATTTTAATATACTTCTTTTTTTAATATTCTAAGACAAAAGTAATGTATAAAATAGATTGTCCATATAGTCGGCTATAGCCAAAGTTGCATGGCAATACTAGTTTTTTAATTATGGTTGATTGTCAACAGGTATACAATTTATGGAATAATGTCGCAACTAGAAAAAAAAAAAGGTACAATATTTGTATAGAAAAGGTTTTCGATACGTTTAAAATTAGTGCAATTGACTGAACTGGAAAAAAATGCTATGTATGAGACAATAAACACGATGAAAAGTGGCATGGATATGAGAAATAGACCAGTTTCAGGAAGACCGCGTGAGATTAAAAGAAACCATTTAAACACTTTATTGGCCTTTGGACGCCTGGGGTTTCGCAAATTGGCTAACAGATTTGGAAATCAACGAAATATGAAAGTATGTCCAGAAACCGTCCGTATGTCACTGAAAAGACAAGACTACATATCAATGAAATCAAAAAAATTCCTATAATGACACCTTTGCAAAAGGAATGAAATTAATCATCGAGATTAATCAATTTGCATTTGCCTGTTATTTCAAAATACTGAAATAATAGGCAAAATACTGCGGTGAACTAACCGTGGTACGAAACAGATATGATATAATTTCGGATGTATCTCTTAGTTTAGTCAAGCGTTTACAGTTAAATTGAGGTTCTATAAGCAAATAAGATGAATATTTTGTTTTTGATTTTCTAATTCAAGACTCAAAAATTTATACTAAATAAATACATTTGACCTTTGTTTTTTCTGGATACTTTCTAGACGGACTATATTTTACAAGTAACTCATATTTATTGGGCCTGGATATAGATAATAAGTTTTCAAATATCTCGATAACTGAAAGCATCAATTTAGCTTCCGAAATCCTTGAACGATTGATTGTAAATTCTTTGATACACTTTTCTATCGCCTTCAAGCAGCAAAACAAAACGAAAAAGCAAACAAACATCCCCATTTGTCACTCTTGCAAATGGTCACCATTTTCCTACAAAAGACAAAAAATTTGTTGCTGGTAAATTTCAACTTATTCAGCCATTTCAAATATGATAATCTTCGAAACTAAGATTTATTCAAGAAGTATAAATTCGAGATATCAGCAGATTTCGAAAGTTTTAAATAAGGATATAATATCAGTCATCTGGCGAATCCATCTAATTCCAAATAGAAAAACCAAGAACAAGTAATAATAATAATAATAATAATGTCTTATCTTAGTTATATAAAAAATCTTGCAAATCAAGGGTTTTCATTTATTTATAATGAGAAATCGATTTCTCGAGAAAAAATAAATATTTCATCACAATTCAGGTTAATCACAGAATGGTTGTAATAGCTTAGATTATAATTGATTCAAATAAAATTCACCTTTGGAAAATTATGTTTTCGTGAAAAAAGAAATAAAAAAAACAATAAAAAATGTGAAACATATCTAAACAGTGTACGTACAAAATAAAGTCATGCGAAATTTTACTCGATTTAATTCAGGCATACGAATGAAAAAATAAAAAGAGTTTAAACTTTATTACTTGTATATAAAAGGTATGATGTGTTTTGATAATAAGTATCGGGTGTTTTTTTAGAGTGATAGAATTTTAAATTGAAATAAAACACATTTAAATTAAGATTGAAGCCAATTTTTTTTTATTTGAAAGATAATTTTATGTCATTTATGTTTTAAAAATAATTTTCGCTATATGTCCACCATTTCTGAGGAACCGCATTAGACATAAATAAATTGTTACGGTAGCAGCATGAGGTGTAGCACCATCTTGTTGGAACCAAAACACTTCTGGGTCGATACTTGTCAAATTTTGAAACAAATAATCATTGATCATCGATCTGTAACGAGCACCATTCATTGTAACATTAGCTCCAGCATCGTTTTTAAAGAAATATGGACCGATGATGCCTCCAGCGTGTAAAGCACACCATACAGTGCATTTTTCAGGATGCAATGGAACCTGAAGAACTTCTTGAGGATTGTTTTCACTCCATATACGGCAGTTTTACTTGTTTACGTAGCCGTTCAACCAGAAATGAGCTTCATCATCAAACACAATTTTACGATAAAAAAGTGGATCAACTTCAAACTGTTCTAGAGCCCAATCAGCAAACAAACGACGCTTATTATGGTCAAGTGGCTTTAATTGGATCTTGTATGGGTGTAGAGCAAGATCTTTATGCAAAATTTTCCATGTGGTGGATGCACAGAGTCCAACTTGTTGTAAACGTCGACGAATAGATAAATCTGGATCATCATTAACACAATGACTTACAGCAGCGATATTTTCTTTTGTACGTACAGTTCTTTGTCTTGTTGTTTTTGTTGCATCAAGTAGAGAAAATTTTGTCCGAAATCTATAGATAGTTCGACGAATAAGCTGCTCTCATGGACGATTATGTAAACCATGAATTTCACGAAGTGCTCTATAAGTTTGGCGAATAGTGCACTGATTCTGAAAATAAATTTCAATAATTTGTAAACGTTGTTGTGGCGTGAGTCTTTCCATGATAATTTGTCAATGCTTACTGAACAGAAATTCCAAAACAACCTGGCTTCTACCCTATCGAAACTCCTATCACCCTAAAAAAACACCCGATATATACATTATCACTGCTAAAAAGAAATATTTTATTCAGAACGAATGCTCCTTCTGTAATTCTCATATGAAAAAAATTGTGAACCAAAAAATCAAAACTTATCTTCGAATTTCACACCATATCCCATAATCACCCACTAGGCAGTCTTTGGAAAAATTTCTTTTCAGGGCATTGAAGAAATTTTAAGTCGATAATAATGAATTTTTAGCTTTATTATATAAATATATATTATACGAATTTTAATCCTTGTCTATTAATTATATATTGTGATATATTGTGAAAAGTTATGAGATTCAGATATTAGATTAACTAAATTTGAAGGTATTGAATATATAATATGATATGAATAATTTTTTTAATAGATTACTGAATAAGTTGTTGAAGAGCATGATCTTGGAATCGAATAACGAAAAAATGTGAATAAATCGAAACGGGCGGAAGTTCATCTAGAAATTTCTCCGTTTCGAAAGAAAACGAATTGACGCAAAAATACGTAATTCGAGTAGGCGCATTCGATAAAACAAACGTCGGCAGAAAATTGCTTGAGACGGATTCTAACGCTGCTTTCCCACGAATCTGCAGACTTGCGAATTACCGCAAAACCGCACAGCCGTACAGAAAAGGTGCAAAAATGATCCAGTTTTTAAGTTTTCTATCAAGGTTTTAGAATGGACGAATAATTATTATGATCGATGTGGGGAATATCGGGTTACGTCGTGGCCGTAAACATGTTTTTTTAGATCCGAGTGTCTCCGAGTCGCCCGATTCCATGTGCCACTTTCCTTTGTTTTTATTTACATGTCCATTAGAGTGGAATGAATGAATCGATAGTTTTTCCCCACCCTTCGAACACTGAGCGGAAATCGCGGGAAAATATTTGGAAAATTGAGGAATTGGTCCCATTTGTTTTGACGGGAAATTAATGCTAACACCTTGAAAAATGCGTATACACTGATAATTTGGAATTCGAAATATCAGAAATCTGAAAAACTTTCACTATACAGGGAGTATACTTTTTGAAGGAACTAACTTCAAGGGGAGATCATACAAGTTATTTACAACAAAAAATTTCATATAACACCTGATCGAAACGTTAATATCAATTTAAAATTTCTTGATTTCATGAAATATTTCAAGTTTTTCTAGAAATTAATTATACTTCAGTTATCCTTGTAGCCTCATCAAATCTCACCACATATCTGGAAACGTCATTAAATTTGCTACAAGATAAGAAGTTCTGTGTGCCAAAATATTCTTATTACGGGCGTGGTAAGGAGATGAATATCACGATTCTGAAGTGAACAAAATCAGTCATATCGGGTGTTTTTTTAGAGTGATAGAACTTCGATAGGGATTACTGTGATTTTACAGAAGGAAGAAGCCATGTTGTTTTGACATTTCTGTTCAGTAAGCACTGACAAATTATCATGGAAAGACTCACTCCGCAATAACGTTTACAAATTGTTGAAATTTATTTTCAAAATCAATGTTCTATTCGCCAAACTTATAGAGCACTTCGTGAAATTTATGGTTTACATAATCGTCCATTAGAGCAGCTTATTCGTCGAACTATCGATAGATTTCGGACAACATTTTTTCTACTTGATGCAACAACAAGTTAACAAGTTGGACTCTATGCATGCACCACATGGAAAATTTTGCGTAAAGATCTTGGTCTACACCCATACAAGATCCAACTGGTCCAAGAACTAAAAAGCCACTTAACCATAATAAGCGTCGTTTGTTTGTTGATTGGACCCTAGAACAGCTTGAAGTTGATCCACTTTTTTATCGTAAAATTGTGTTTAGTGATGAAGCTCATTTCTGGTTGAATTGCTATGTAAACAAGCAAAATTGCCGTATATGGAGTGAAAACAATCCTCAAGAAGTTCTGAAGGTTCCATTGCATCTTGAAAAATGCACTGTATGATGTGCTTTACACGCTGGAGGCACCATCGGTCCATATTTCTTTGAAAACGATGCTGGAGCTAATGTTACAGTGAATGGTGCTCGTTACAGATCGATGATCAATGATTATGTGTTTCAAAATTTGAATGATATCGACCCAGAGTTGTTTTGGTTCCAACAAGATGGTGCTTGACCTCATCATGCTACCGTAACAATTGATTTATTGAAAGGAAGATTTGGCGATAAAACATTATTTCGAGAAATAGTCCAATTAATTGGCCTGCAAGATCATGCAACATAACTCCACTGGATTATTTTCTTTGGGGTTATGTCAACTCATTGGTTTATGCTGATAAACCAGAAACAATAGATGCTTTGGAAGCCAACATAACTCGTGTTATTGATTAAATAAGGCCTGAATTACTCGAAAAAGTGGTCCAAAATTGGACTGATTCAATGCGGTTTCTCGGAGCTAGTCGTGGTGGACATATGCCGAAAATTATTTTTAAAACATAAATGTCATAAAATTATCTTTCAAAGAAAAAAAAATTGGCTTCAATCTCAATTCAAATGTGTTTTATTTCAATTTAAAGTTCTATCACTCTGAAAAAAACACCCGATACTACTTTCAGCTTTATCTTTAATATAATATTTTTGTAGGCATTACCGCAGACAAGTTTGAACTTACGCGGTTTTGTTGTAAAATTGTTTTTTCTCTATTGACACTTCATTTCATGTACTGATTTATGTTATATAAAGTTTATTATTATTATTATTCAAACGAGAGTATAATCCTTTCTAGGGCCAAAAATTTTTTCCCAGTAAAACCTTTTAAGGATTATTGAAAAGATTACGAGCTTACGCAGAAATTATTAAAAGAAAAAATTAAAATATGTACTGCTGTATTATATCATCAAAATGAAATTTCATGTTTAAATTCAAAGTTGTACAAAGCATGACATGCGCAAACAGAAGGTGATTTTTGTTCAGAATTTTTTCTTGAATGGTAATTTTTAGTCTGGTTATTGTACTTCTCTCACAATAAGGGAAAAATAACATGTACATCTGGTAGGCAGTCATATAAAAATAATATATGTTTTTCTAGAAAAACATTAATGTTATATTAGTATAATATATATTTTCAACAAATAAAGTCCAAATTTTCCAGATTTCTGATATTTTTAATTCTTCATTTTTCAATTTGCTGAGTTTTTGGCCAGAAATTCATTTATAATACAATGTAAGAAAAACAAATGTTAACTTCCGCTATTTTATTGATTTTCACAACAATTGTTTCGTCATACCATGACTTCATCAGGTGAGTATTTAAACTGAGGTATACAATGCAAAACATGACCTTAAATACACAGCTCTGGTACAATGTTGTCAGTTTAAATACTCACCTGATGAAGTCATGGTATGACGAAACAATTGTTGTGAAAATCAACAAAATAGCGGAAGTTAACATTTGTTTTTCTTATATTGAAGATGAATTTTCGTCAAGTAAAGATCGAGACAATCAAAAATATAATACAATGCCTTACGTCTCAGGTCTTTCTGCAGTAGTGGAGCAGTAAAAGGTTTCATTCCCGAGCAATCGTTTGGAATAGTAAGAGAAGATTCGTGACGCACAGAAATTTTAACTTATCACTCCCAGATTTTGTTTAGTCACAATTTCCAGTACTTAATCTATGTTGATTTAAGTTTGAACACGCTGATGGCCGCTCAAAAAAATTATGGAGTATAGGTGTTTTTGTTTATGAAGTAATGACCTTTCTATTCTTGTGAGTACTCGAACATAAAATTTTCGTATTATTTCAATTAGTTTTTATGAATTCCTTTTTTACTAGAACAAATTTCTAAGTTTATATTTTTTGGTATTAAAACATAGTAATTTATAGAAACTTGTTTTAATAATGATCAACTACCAAACAGTACCGACCGAAACAGTTCAGTAATCCATTGGTTTTGAATATGGGATAAAAGTGGTGTACAAAAACTTGGAATGCCGTGAAGTCAGGAGCTTCCATACTCTTATTTACATTCTGTCAAGAAAGTACCGGGAATTATCGATTTAAATCTGACGGGGCAATGAGGCAGGTAAAAGTTTTTTTTCCTAGGTTGGTACCACTGTCCTTAATTACTATGCCAAGCTTGAGTGGGATCTGTCAACTAGTGTGTTTGCAACAGCTGATTAAGTCAGTCGATGTCAGAGTGCGTGCCGATTTTTACTATGGGTGATTACGTTGAGCAAAGAATTTGTTTAAAGTTTTGTGTTGCAAATGAATTTTCGTGTGCCGATGCAATGAAAATGTTGCAAAAGACCTTTGGTGATAATGCTTTATCGAAAACTCGTGCATATCAGTGGTACAGAGCCTTCAAGGACGGTCGTGAAGTGGTCGCCCATCGACGGCTTCGATCGAAAATAACGTCGATAAAATTAAGGAAAGGGTGCTGGAAAACCGTCGTACCAGCTTGAGAGAGATAGCACATGATCTTAAGATATCCCACGAGTCCGCACGTACGATTTTGATTGATATTTTGGGCATGAGAAAGGTGGCTGCACGACTCGTACCGAAAGACCTGAATTTTCTTCAAAAACGTCATCGCGAACAGGTTGCTTCAGACATGCTGGATCGCTGTAATTCCGATTCTACATTCATGGAACGCATTATAACTGGTGATGAGACCTGGGTCTACAAGTACGATATGCAAACAAGCCAGCAATCATCGGAATGGGTGGCAAAAAATGAGCCGAAACCGAAAAAACCACGCCAAAGCCGCTCGAAAATGAAGGTGATGCTCATTGTTTTCTTCGATATCCGTGGCGTGGTGCACTACGAATTCGTTCCAGAGGGTCAGACGGTAAACAAGGAGTATTACCTAGGCGTTATGAAACGTTTGCGTGAGCGTATCCGTAAGAAGCGGCCAAATTTGTGGGCGAACAACTCATGGATTTTGCATGACGATAACGCGCCTTCTCACCGAGCTACGATTGTGACTGACTTTCTCGCCAAAAACTCAACAAACGTGCTTCAGCAACCACCGTATTCGCCGGATTTGGCTCCCTGCTACTTTTTCCTCTTCCGAAAACTAAAATTGCCCCTTCGTGGCACCCGTTTTGAGTCGATTGAAGCCATAAAACAAAATTCGGCGCGAGAGCTAAAGTCCATCCCGGAAAGCGCCTATAAAAAATGTTTCGATAATTGGAAGTGCCGTTGGCATAGATGTATTGGAGCAAATGGAGCCTATTTTGAAGGCGACCCATTAAATTTTGACGATTAAATGTAAAATCTTGTTTTAATTGAAAATTCCCGGTACTTTCTTGACAGAAAAGTATATAAACCACAATCCTCATGAAATTTTGCATTAATCTTTGTTTCGTTATTTAACATCTAAATGCTTTATTTTAAATCTATCAAAGGACTGTTGCTATGGTTCCGGTAACAAACGTTGCGCTCACATTTTTTTTTTGTTTCAAATCATTCAATCAAACGATACTCACGAAATTTCTCTGAAATATGCCATGAAATACAAAATTTAAAATCGACTGGGTGTAAGCATCTAAAATATGAAAAATAATTCAAATGATTACCTGCGGAAACACTGGACCATTGGTATCTATAATAACAGTAATACCTTGTCTACTTCATGAGTTCATATGTAATTTAGGTAGTTAAAGTGATTGTGATTAAAAAGCAATGAAATGGGATATTTTCTTGAGCTCAATAGATTACAAAGGACTTTTTGGTAACTGAATAGAACTGAACAATAAAGGAGCTAAATCCTCCAGTGAATGCTCCTAAAATTTCAGAATGACGGGAATACTTTAGTTCCCAGTATATGATGGATCTCATATAACATTGAAGATACCTACGAGTTCTGCCAAAAATAGTCTGAAAATATTATTTTGGTCAACTACGAAAAACTTGCGAATTTTTAGCTGAAAATGGTCTTAAATGATCACATTGACTTATTGATAAGAATTTTTGTTCAAACACCATGTCAAATTTCCATCCATTCGTTTATGACTCCGGTAATATTCCAAAGACATTACTGGAAGTTTGAATAATAGGTTTCAAACTGAACTGGGATGATTATTTCATGAGCTGGCATCGGTTGGCGTCGAAAATATTTTAATTTGAATGTTTTTTCTCAATAGTTGGGAAAAAATTAAGAGAATTATAGATTAGGACGAAAACCGGAAGGTAAATATAAAGATTCTTTTTTTTTTTTTTTTTGAGAATACCATATTATTCATCGAAAATTATTCTGAAAAATATTTTCTTGTTATATATACAATAAAATAATAAAAAGGGATTTTTTACTTAATAGAAAGCTTATTACAATATCTTGAATTAATAATTTATATTTCTTTGAATTCTTTTATTCCTTTTGGTACTGTGTAATGCGTGTTGATTCTATATGTCTACTAAATTGAAACTGTGTTTTCTAAGACATTTATTTAATTCAATTCTAAAAAGCTCTTTAATACAAATTTTTCTGAAATTAAAATTTGTAGAAGTTAACAGAATAAATCTGTATGATATTTCAAATATTGTAATGATCCTACTAACAAGTGAAAACCTTTTTATTATTTTAGTGTATATATATATATATATATATATATATATATATATATATATATAATAATATCATTAATAAGGATGAGCTATGGTAATCGAAAGTTCTAGAAATCGAGATAGTGTAACATACATCTGTATAACAATTCTATACTCGAACAAACTAGACAAGGTTTTGTAGATCACAGAGGCAAATTGCAGACATGCGCACGTTTCAAACTGATTGGTTTTCGTTAGTGCAAAGTTCGTAACGTGAAAATGTCGAGAATACATTTCTTTACTCGAATTAACACGCAAAGGTATGTCTTGTATGTATTTTGCATGCTCTAGATGGCGTAAGTGTATTATTAATATCTTAAAGTCTCTGTGTATGTATTTTGCATACTCTAGATGACGCTAGTGTATTAGTAATATCTTTGGAGTCTCTGTGTATAGCGAATATAGTACTGGACAGATTTGGAGTCACTATCATTCATTGCACTGACGAAAACCAATTAGTTTGAAACGTGCGCATGTCCATAATTTGCCTCTGTGATCTACAAAACCTTGTCGGGTTTGTTCGAGTATAGAATTGTTATAGAGATGTATGTTACACTGTCTCGATTTCTATAACTTTCTATTACCATAGCTTATACTCCTTATTAATGATTTTTGGTACAAATCAGCCGGATTAATTTATTTTAGTATATATAATAATTATATTTTGGTTTATCACTCATACATATTAGCATTTAGATTTAACAAGGTTCACAAAATACCTTGAAAGCATTGTGTAATTTTTGTGACGAACACAGAATACATAGGATTTTTGAAAGTTCACTATATTCTGATGTTTGTAGAGAAAAGATATTAGGCTAGTCTGGTAAAATTTTTTTTGTTTATTATTTTTATTTTTTAAATATGAAGTGGTACTGAGGAGTTTTCGTTGTTAGAATTCTAAAATACTTTTCGAAGATGTGCTGCATATTTTAGGAATTTTTTTTTTGAAGGAACTTATTTGGAGTAAGTTATTTTTGAAGAAGTTCTTGAGGATATGTTTTGCATTTTTGGAAAGGGATTTGGTTTTCATGATATAAGATACGAAACAAAATTTTGTACCCGTATTTCATGGTTGTTTCCAAGCATCTAGTAGTTGCTACATTGAGAATGGAACATAATATCAAGATTAAAACATACTCTTCAAGAAAAAATTCTGAACGAAAACCCACATGTTGTTTACACATGTTATGCCTGGTAAATACTTTTAAATTGAAACATACAATTTTATTTTGATATTATCAACAGATATGTCACATAAGTATCTGAATTCTTCCCCTTAACAATTTCTGCGCAAGCTGAAAATCTTTTCTATAATCCTTAATAGGTTCCACCAGGAAAAATATTTTCACTCCAAAAGCGATCTGAAAAACTTTTACAATGTATTGTATATTGGAAATATATAATATTATGTTACATTAATATTTGTGTAAAAAAAATAATTTTTGTTGAAAATTTTTTCATGAAAAGTAGATTTTAGTGTTATTAATGCGTTCCATTGAACAACTGTGAAATACTTATAATAGCTTATATTTTCATTCAATGGAATTTTCTTTCATTTTTTGTTTTACAAAACCATAATAAATGATCAAATAATTGCAAAATACAGGATTTTTGAGATTTTGTTAGAAGGCTCTCAACTTCCCAGGGTTGCATTTCAGGAGATACACAATATTTTTTTTCCATATTTCGACCTCGTATCACCTCTTGGAATATATAAACGTTAAATCCTGATATCCTGTATACTATTAAATGTATGTAGTCAAGTTAGAGGTATTAATTTTAACAATTGATTATTTGGTATAAGTAATCAGGATAATATTAAAATATTTAAATAATTTTATATACCTTCTATCAAGTATAAATCTCTATTTATTTCATTTTATTCATAATATACTACTCTGTCAAGAAAGTACCGGGAATTTTCAATTAAAACAACATTTTTACATTTAATCGTCAAAATTTATTGGGTCGCCTTCAAAATAGGCTCCATTTGCTCCAATACATCTATGCCAACGGCACTTCCAATTATCGAAACATATTTTATAGGCGCTTTCCGGGGTGGACTTCAGCTCTCGCGCCGAATTTTGTTTTATGGCTTCAATCGACTCAAAACGGGTGCCACGAAGGGGCAATTTTAGTTTTCGGAAGAGGAAAAAGTAGCAGGGAGCCAAATCCGGAGAATACGGTGGTTGCTGAAGCACGTTTGTTGAGTTTTTGGCGAGAAAGTCAGTCACAATCGTAGCTCGGTGAGAAGGCGCGTTATCGTCATGCAAAATCCATGAGTTGTTCGCCCACAAATTTGGCCGCTTCTTACGGATACGCTCACGCAAACGTTTCATAACGCCTAGGTAATACTCCTTGTTTACCGTCTGACTGACTGACTTAATCAGCTGTTGCAAACACACTAGTTGACAGATCCCGCTTAAGCTTGGCATAGTAATTAAGGACAGTGGTACCAACCTAGGAAAAAAAATTTTACCTGCCTCATTGCCCCGCCAGATTTAAATCGATAATTCCCGGTACTTACTTGACAGAATGTAATGATAATAATTTGGTTTCCTTAACATTCTTCATACAGTTAGTCCTTGTGCTATAACAGAGGCCGTTAAAATGCCTTTCAATCTTTTAGATCACTGGTGAACTACAGAATTATTTATTTGAGTTAACATTACACTCCATTTAAATTTTCAGTATTCATTTACCAGAAGCTTTCTGAATTGTTAAAAGGTGAGAAAATATTTTTGTTACTCAAAATATTTAATTAATAGGATTTTGATTAACAAAATAATTTGATATACCTTCTATCAAGTATAAACCTCTATTTGTTTTATTAATCAGGATAGTTTCTGATTTCGCATTTTTAAGAAACAAAAAAAAAATATATATATATATATATATATATATATATATATATATATCTCAGCACTTCTCAGAAACATCAGTAGTTTGTGCGAGTTAGGATTTTAGTGTTATCTTGATTAGGATATGTTACTGTGCCCTTACGCCACATTTATCTTTAATATTCGAGTCTTTTTAGTTGGAATAGTCCGTTACTTTGTGACAGTTCATTTTTAAATGGAATGAAATAAGAAATTACTTAGTTTTCTCACTCTTTTTATTAACTTAATTTCACAATGATGAGTCTCGTAGTATTTAGTACATTTTCAAACTGAATAAAACAAATAGTATCCAACTTATTAGATATATTGGTTGAAGGCTGAACTTGAGATAGGGATAACTGTGATTTGACAGAAGGTAAAAGCCATGTTGTTTTGACATTTCTGTTCAGTAAGCATTGTCAAATTACCATGGAAAGACTCACGCCGCAACAACGTTTACAAATTGTTGAAATTTATTTTCAAAATCAGTGTTCTATTCGCCAAACTTATAGAGTACGTCGTGAAATTTATGGTTTACATAATCGTCCATCAGAGCAGCTTATTCGTCGAACTACCGATAGATTGCGGAAAACATTTTCTCTACTCAATGCAACAACAACCAGACAAAGAACTGTACTTACAGAAGAAAATATCGCTGCTGTGAGTCATAGTGTTAATGACGATCCATATTTGTCTATTCACTGACGTTCACAACAAGTTGAACTTTGTGCATCACCACATGAAAAATTTTGCGTAAAAATCTTGATCTACATCCATACAAGATCCAACTGGTTCAAGAACTAAAGCCACTTGACCATAATAAGCGTCGTTTGTTTGCTGTTTGGGCCCTAGAACAGCTTGAAGTTGATCCACTTTTTTATCGTAAAATTGTGTTTAGTGATGAAGCTCATTTATGGTTGAACGGCGACGTAAACAAGCAAAATTGCCGTATATGGAGTGAAAACAATCCTCAAGAAGTTCTACAGGTTCCATTGCATCCTGAAAAATGCACTGTATGGTGTGCTTTACACGCTGGAGGCATCATCGGTCCATATTTCTTTAAAAACGATGCTGGAGCTAATGTTACAATGAATGGTGCTCGTTACAGATCGATGATCAATGATTATTTGTTTCAAAATTTGAAAGGTATCGACCCAGAAGTATTTTGATTCCAACAAGATGGTGATACACCCCATGGTACTACCGTAACAATTGATTATTGTAAAAAAGATTTGTCGATAATATTATTTCGAAAATTGGTGCAATTGATTGGCCTCCAAGATCATGCGACATAACTCCACTGAATCATTTTCTTTGGGGTTATGTCAAGTCATTGATTTATGCTGATAAACCAGAATCGAAAGACGCTTTGGAAGCCAAGATAACTCGTGTTATTGATGAAATAAGGCCTGAATTACTCGAAAAAGTGGTCCAAAATTGGTCTGGTCGAATGCGGTTCCTCAGAACTAGTCGTGGTGGACATATGCCGGAAATTATTTTTAAAACATAAATGTCATAAAATTATTTTTCAAATAAAAAAAATTGGCTTCAATCTCAATTCAAATGTGTTTTATTTCAATTTAAAGTTCTATCACTCTGAAAAAAACACACGATACAAAACTTCGAGAAGTGGGTTGTGCCAAAAGTCTATCTGCTCATTTAATTGTTTTATTTTTAAAACGTGATTGTGCTTAAATATTATCTAATGATTCGAGGATGTCTTGTTTTTTCCTTTCGCTTCATTGTGTTATATTTCAAGATTTTTCAATTCTGGGAAGATATGAGTGGTTTCGAAAAAATGTTTCGCACGATTAGAATTATCTTTTCCGGTTTTTAAATAATCATATGTTGCCAGAATTAGACATTGTTGAAATATTACACCTGGAAGCACAAAGAAAAACTAGACTGCCTCGTATCGATAGAAATGTTTAAAAAAAAGCACGTTTTGGAAATAACACTATAAAATGAGCAGAAGGACCTTTGGCACACCCCACTTCTCAAAGTTTTGCACAAGCTGAAACCTTCAACAAATATACAGGTATGGAAAAGACAGTAGGAAACATACCTGTATAAGAGTTGAGATAAAATTTGGTTTATTCAGTTTGAATATGCAGTAAATACTACGAAACTCGAGTCACTGTATATTCAGAGGATAAAAAATTATAGAAAACTAAGTTATTTCTTATTTCATTCCATGTATTCAAGCCTTCATCAGATTCTCAAGAAAGGGAAGTAAAAAGACTTTTAATACTTTTATTCGAATGTTGCAGTGCCCGAGGGAAATTAAACATCAGAAATATAATCAGCACTGTGCGATAACGAATGTGGCGCCTGAAGAAACAAGTAGGTGTCAACTGAAATATGTGCCCTTGCGCTCTTCTCAGAATCCACATTAATTACCAAAAGTATGATGTCATTCCTTGTATGAATTCTCAAAAACGATTTTATGTCTCAAAAAAGCTGAATCGGCATTAGTTATGATAAGGTAAAATGCATCCTATATCCTTTTGGTCACGTCCGTATAAATTTTAATGCATTGACTTCTTGGAATCTTTTCGACTATCCAGTACGCCAACGGCGGACTCAATTTGAGCGTGAATATTGGTTACATTCTTGCTCTATTTAAGCAGGCCCTTCAGCGACCCGTGTTAACACCACTTTAATGTGTTCTCTGAATGCTTAATCTCGTTTTGATATGTGTAAAGAGCTGAGTTGTGGCATTTTGGGTTCCATATCTGACTGGTACCTATGTCTAGTAATGGTTTTCGTGGTGTGTGCATTTTCTTAAGCCTTATAAGAGCATAGCTGGGAGAAACCAATTCTGTTTTCATAAAATTTGGGTATATTAGAATTAAAGTACCAACACTTCGATTATGAATGTTGTCAAATGAATTTCACTGGTAACACTAAATGCTAATTTTAGTGTACCCTATATTTTGAAAATTCAGGAGCTTTTGCGCGTTTTTTCGTGATCCTTACGAAATTTTGTATGTTCCTTTGTGGTTTACTTCCAAAATCAAACGTTACATTCGTATGAAGAATTTTTGCCGTTCGAGTGGGCTGTTAATCCGAAATCTGGGATATTACAAGGAAATGAAATACATAAACAGGGTGTATATGGTTGGGAAAAAATTTGAGGGATGATTCCTTGTCAAAAAATAGGGTGGGTCTTTAATTTATTTTTTTGAGCCCCCTGTCTTAGTTACAGCTCCCTAAAAAAGGTGCCCGAAAAACAGTTTTTAATTTTTTTCTCAAAAAAAATTGTAACTGAATCAAAGTTAATCAAAACTAGTCTGTTGTCATAAAAAATGACATCCGCTTACTACACAAATTCTACTTCGGAAATAATTCCAGCCTCTACGACTCAGGCTATCATGTTGATAAATTATTTTTTTTCTCAAAATTTTTTGATTTAAGGAAGAATTTGCAAGAGACCTTATTTGTTAAAATGGATCAGGCTATCCACAATAAATTTTTTTATTGTAAAAAAGGAATATGGAAAAAAGTTTCTTGCGAAAAAAGGTTTAGGGGTGGCTTTTTCCCTTGCAATCATAGAGCAGCAGCACCAAATTTTTTTTTCAGTGCCTTCTCGCCCGCATAAAGTGTCTGGTCAATTCTATTCTTGTCAGTTTCTTGGTTTTTAAGAAAAAAATGTTTACTGGGCGTCATCTTTAGGGGGCTACGCATAAAGTTTATATGAAAGACCTACCTTATTGTTTGATAAGGAACAGCCCCCTAAATTTTTTCGCAACTATTCATATATGTAAACTTCTATTTATTGTCTTAACTTGTCCACATGACGCGTTCCCTTAACATAGTTAATTTCTTCAGATGCTTACAAGCAACTAGTCTCAAAGTTTGTCGCATGCAGTATATACATTTTTTCTGTTTAGAGATAAGGGTACAAAAAAATATTGTTATTACTTTTGGTTGAACCACCGGGGTCCTAGTGGAATAGATCCAAGATGAATAAGATAACTCAGTTTGTTCGTTAGATAAATTCCCCGAATTTCTAAATCGGTTTATTTCCATACTTTCTAATAGATTCAATTTTGATTTTTAGTTTATTTACGACAAATCCTAAAACAGTCGTCAAAATCATATTTCCTTTTTATTAGATGTTCGGCGTACGTAGAATCTAACTTAATATTGAGGAAGGAACGTCTATGTTCCATTATTCTAAAGTCGAAACGTCTTCCAGTTTGACCAATATAAATTTTTGAACACATACCGCATGATAATTGTTAAACGTCTGACAGATGTGATTTGTTCCTTTTTGGTTTTGCATTTTTTAAGAAAGTTCCCAATGAGTTAGTTGTCTGTTCGATAAGATATGTTTATATTTATATTATTGAAAAATTTTTTAATTCTTGATGATTGTTTTCTGTATTAAGGGAGAGAATTATATGTTTTTTCTCCGGTTTTCAGCATAGGGTGTATTTCATTGATAAAATGTTGATATTCCTTTTTGGTTATCATATTGAAGCTCTTTTAAAAATGCGGTGTGTTATGAGGGAGCTTCTACCTCTTAAATAGGGAGACGTAGTTTCGTTCTGAGTCTACGCACCTGAACTCTTCAGACAGGCGTGGTGCGCAGCTCTGCCTGTGGCGCTAGTGACCATGTGTTCCACTTTGGAACGGTCGTTGAACGCTGTGTGCCTTGCCTTGTCCTACTTAAACTCGGCGGAAACGGTCAGTCAGGAATTTTAAGACTAGTCGTGTCCTCTATATGATACGCCGGTCAAGCTGCAACAGAGCAAGGCAGGATTCTGGACGAGGAGCGGACAAGGTGGTCACCACACACTCCCCCTCTAGTGAGCGTCGATAATGTCACGGAATAGGGCGTTGGGATCAGGCAAGAAGACAATCCGCCGCTGGTCCGGTCGCGGTGCCATCTCCAGCGGGGATCTGTTTAACGAAAGGAAAGGCTGCCTTGGAATGATGAATAGGGGCAATTAGGGCCTCCAAATGAATGTGTTGGTTCGCTCTTGAAGCAAACGTTGGTGTTATGTTATAGATCAACTGCTATGGTCGAATATTCTTCCTCCAAATTTAAATGGAGATTCTTATTTTCTTTCCAAAATACTTTGAGTGATATTTTGGAAGAATTGTAACTAGAGGTAAGAAGGAAAACGTGGTTTATGCAGAATGGAGCTCCACCTCATTTCCATTAAATGTTAGAAATCATTCAGGTGACATATTTCTACTTCCACTAGCAGAGGCAGTGATTTTAAATGGCCAGAAAGAAGTCCTGATTATAACACTCTCGATTTTATGTTAATTAAAAGAGACATAGAAGTCGAACGAGCCCATGTAGAATATTTACCTTATCTTTTTTCCTTTTTTGTTTAATTGTTTTTAATTATTCTTTGCTGTTGAAACTGTTATTTGAAATCGCCTCTCTGAGATTGCGTTTTTCTCGAAAACGGGTGAAATTATTGTCTTCAAACTACGAATATTACATAAAAATGATTTCTACATCGTATTTTCGAATCAAAATCGTTATCAAGTTTCGTAAAAAAAGCTTCCACTTAATTTCATCATCAGGAATGATTCACGTGGCCCCCTATAAGAATAAAAAAAATTAAATATTATTCGTCCAAAGTTCTGCCTCTGTGTCGATTTTGTTAAGAATTTATATATGAATTAACAATTGAGAGATAAACAGTGAAATTATTAGCAAAAAACGAAAAAAACGTTGAACTTTACCGCCCTGTATCTTTCTCTTCGGCAATATTTTATTAAGGTATATTTGGTCCATTCACCAAGTTTTAGTCCAAATGACCTGTCTCTAACCTATGTCCCAATAGTTATGATTCAGCCTGTATATTTTATATTTCATTAACAGATTCCGGGTATTATTTTGGCGTCGTGGTATATTCTATTCTGCCTAGTACGCATGTCCACGAATACCATATACAACGTATCAAATACGTATTAAATAGGATAAGACTCTCCAGATGAAATGTGGACAAATTGTTATCGTTTTAATTATGACGTGGGTGGACAAACTGCATTGAAACTCTTGAACACTTGCAGTAATCAAGGATAAAATATAAAAATTTCTGCTTGAAAAGTATTCTGATAAGGTTCATGGAATCGAAGACCAGGGACGGACCAACAAATTGGAATTAAACTACTTTTTGGGAGTATGATCATACTTTTGGGAGTATGATTTCTCATTAGAATAATTGGAACAAATATGTGGAAAAAATTTATTTTCAAAATAATTTTGAAGTTTTTATTCTCTAAAAAATTTGAGAAAATTTTAATTTAAAAAAATTTTATTCAAAAATTTTAAGAATTCAATTTATGTCTTATAAGCACTGCTTATATTTAATAGACGTATAAAATCAAAACTATTATACAATATTAAATGCAATAAAAAACCCAACAAATATAGATTGTCAATTAAAATTAATAAATAAATAACTATTTGAATGTTTCGTTCCAAGCATACGCACGTGGACTCTTCAGACAGCTGTGCTTATAAGACATTAGTTCAATCCTGAAAGTTTTTGAATAACATTTTCAAATTTTGTAATATTCCTTCTATCAAGTAAAAACCTCTTCTTATTATTTTATTCAACCTAACTTATATATAAAATAGGAATAAATTTAAAACGTACATGCCTTGAAAGAGAGTTTTTATTTTTCGATCTTTTGTGAACGAACATAGAATATGACATTTGAGGTTAATCTCAAATATTCTGATATATTTTAATGATTGCTCTTATTTATCATGAAAAAATCGATTGACTAGTATGGATGAAAGTTTAAAACGCTCTGGAAAATGTGCTATATATGTTTTGAAAGTTTTTTAGAGATTTATTTTAATTTATGTGGAGCAAGTTTTGGAATAAAATTTTTTATTTTTTCTTTTTTAGTTTGATAAACAGATGATAGACATAGAATATGGAAAATGTTTTAGGTTAGCCACAAGTATTCTGTTTGAATTTATATATGAAGGAGGGCAAGGTATGTGATATATTTTTATTGATTGTTCTTATTTATCATTCAAAAAATCGACTGACGACTATGGATGGAAGTTTCAAACGCTCATAAGAGATAATTCGAGGCAAGTATTGAAATGTGTCCCTGAAAATGCATTCTGAAGATATTTCGATAATTGGATCCTTTGATGGCCTGACTTTTTTTTAGAAATATGTGAAATGATAAGGCCTGATGTGTGCTCTTAGAGTGGACCATATAAAATCTAGGAGGGGTCATATGACGATTTTGGAAGCACTAAGGGCGGAAATTCTTATCGAGAGATTTTAACCAGTTGAGTATTACTTTGATGGCAATTTAGAAAATGTAGCCAAGAAGGCATGTAAAGGTTAGCTCAACTTCGAAAAACCCATCTCATCTGGTACACTAATGGATCCCTAAGGGAGCAAGGAGTAGGCATAGGCATGTATGCCTATTTAGTATAGGGCATAATAAAATAAGTATAGGGAATCACTGTCCATGTGAAAGCCTATAACAATGCTCCAACGGGAAATTCTGACTAAAGAGAGGTGTGCCCAAGTTTATCTGTCCAGACAGTAGAAGAGAATTAGAATTTGCATTAGCTCAGATAGCCAGATGGCATTGAAGCACTTGATTGCAGTTGAGTATAGGTCAAGAACCATCTGGAGCTATAAAAAATCCCTCACATTACTGGCGAAAAGCAACCAACTAGTTATCGTTTGGATACCAGTTCGCCAGAATATTGAGGGTAATAAGATAGCAGGCGCCCTTGCAAAAAGAAGAGCAAACCCTTCTTTTACCAACCGGTATCTTAGTGTTGGGTATCACCCACACTGATAAGCACTGAAGTCGATGAGTGGTGAGAAGAGAAAGAAGATTTCAAACTGGATTACATCCTCAGACCAACGACAAGCCAAGGCGCTTATTGCGGCCTCTAAGAAGAATGCCTAATTAGCCTAATCGATGTTAACGAGTTGAGGCTGCTTCCTGGGCTTCTAAATTACTACAGGGTGGTGATATACTACCTATACAAGATCAGTAAGGAAAACTCTGATAACTATAGATTATGTGAATCGGCAGAAAGGACTACTTTTACTTACTCTATGGGATAATTTGAGTCTCACGTCAACCAAAAGCCAGTTCTGCCAGGAAAATGATCAACTTGGAGAAGGAGATAACCTTTCTGGAGAAACCTAAGAAGAAGGTTAACTCACAAAAGACCTTATTTGTGGCAGTGCAGAGGTACTGTCACTGAACCAAACGACCACAACTAATATAATCTAATATTTTTGAAAGGGTCCTACTTTGAAGGCGACATGAAATATTTTGTTGAAAAATACATATTTCGTGTTGCGGTAACCAATTCTTGGTACTTTTTTGATACCGTAGTATCCCAATTTTTGTAGTAGATCCTACAACAGTACATTTCAAATCTTTTATCGTTTCACGCTCACATTTAAGATTCAAGTTGCACATGTTTCCAATAAGAAACTAGTAGTCTTTCATATGTTCCAAATTTGGTATGGAAATTGTATTTTCGGCTTGAAAAAATGAGAACAAAAAATGATGAGGATTTATTATACTTCCAGTAGGATGGAGTCCTTCAACTCTATATTGGTGTCCTTGGAAATTTTCAACGCTTTCCTGATCAGTGAATAGGAAGCTCGATTACCTGATTTTCTCCATGTTCGAGGTCAACCATGACTTTTTGTTTATATGCAGGAAAATAAAAACCAATTAGAACGTTTATTTATAAGTACCCACTTATTTCAGTTTACTTTTTGGAAATTTTCTAGTTGGACGGGTGTCGGGCACCATTTTACTGTTGGGTCGAAAATTAATAGTGCTTGACCTAACGTGGCGCAAGATCGCAGTTACTAAGCTGAACTCGCACAAGCTCAAAAAGCTTCTGAGGGATCTTCACCGAAGATATAGGATTATCAGGATAATAAAAAATAATAATATATATATTAGTAATTTTATTTCTTCATATATAAGAGCTTAACTATCCAGTTGTAATGAAATGCATTCGTTATTCACTTGCTTCTACAGAAAATGGATAAGCTTCACTATTCGAAGCCAACTCTGGCCATATCGAGGAGCAAAACACGAATAAATAGGAATGTTATCCCAAGGGAAGGGGTGGCACAGGACTTATTCACTCAACACTCATCATCATCCATCATACATAATGGTTTCAGTTTTTAATAATTATCATGTATGGGACAGCGGGACCCATTAATGTCGTCATTACTGGCGTATTCCAATCAGTCGTTAACTGTTCGTTATGCCTGGTCATTATGACGATTTTTCTGGGAAATTATTATCACGGGAACTTCTGTTATATGTTTGCACATTGATTTGCAGTGATTTCTCATCTGCAAGGCAGATTCAGTGATTGATTATTTTCAAAAACTGATCTTCAAAATAGAAATAAAAAATACATCACATGTTTGATTACACTGGCGAGGTAAAAAAAATGTTTTTGTTGTAACATGAAGCTGAATAGCATATTATGGAAGAATGGAAGTAGAAAGTTGTAACACGTAAGGTTTTCTTGTTACGTTTATGAAACCACATTTAATGCTACAATATCAGATGTGTATTGAAAAAAATTATTTCAGAATTTTTTAACCGTATACATCGCCTTTATTCAGTTTCACACCTACTAAACGTACCTTATATTTAAGAAAAACGCAAAGACTAAAAATATCGACTTAAAATACTAATAAAATTCTATTTTTTCCTTTCATGAGGGGGCATATCTGCCATCTTCAAAAACCAGCACCAATTATGGCTGGATCCCATAGTCCTTGATAGCGAATTTCCATTGTCCTAATATCTTGATGGAATCTTTCATCCTGCCGTCACTGACAGCTCCCAAATTTTCAGAAAAAAATGACAGGTATGAATAGAGGAAATTAATTTTTAATGAAAATCGTGCACCAGGCGATTTGAAGGCATCAAATAGTTCATTAACTAACTGTTGGTAGTTTGCATCCATATTGTTGTCCAAAAATTCTTTTTCAACACTAACGAATGAGTTCCATGCTCTGAGTTCATGTCTGGTAAGCTTCTCTGTAAAATTAACGTCGTCCAACAATTTTCCGATTTGTGGCCCAATAAAAATGCCTTCCATTAGTTTGGCATCTCTTAACTTGTGAAAGACTTATTTTAAGTATCGGGTGCTTGTTAGAGTGATAGAACTTTTGATAGGAATAACTGTAATTTGACAGAAGGTCGAAGCCATGTTGTTTTGACATTTCTCTTCAGTAGGCATTGACAAATTATCGTGAAAAGACTCACGCCGCAACAACGTTGAAATTTATTTTCAAAATCAGTGTTCTATTCGCCAAACTTATAAAGCACTTCGTGACATTTATGGTTTACATAATCGTCCATCAGAGCAGCTTATTCGTCGAACTATCGATAGATTTCGGACAACATTTTCTCTCCTCTATGCAACAACATCAAGTCAAAGAACTGTACGTACAGAAGAAAATATCGCTGCTGTAAATCATAGTGTTAATGATGATCCAGATTTGTCTATTCGTGGACGTTCACAACAAGTTGGACTCTGTGCATCCACCACATGTAAAATTTTGCATAAAGATCTTGGTCTACATCCAAACAAGATCCAACTGGTTCAAAAACTAAAGCCACTTGACCATAATAAGCCTCGTTTGTTTGCTGATTGGCCCCTAGAACAGCTTGAAATTGATCCACTTTTTTATCGTAAAATTGTGTTTAGTGTTGAAGCTCATTTCTGGTTGAACGGCTATGTAAACAAGCAAAATTGCTTGGAGAAGGGTATTTCCATAAAAAAAATAAAGAACTGCTTTGTGTTACAAAAATATTGTCGACCAGTGTTATTGAATAAAGTAATAAAAAGATTATTATATGATTTGAGGCGGACAAAATTATCTGGCGGTGAACTTCCAAGAAATCAAGATTTTTCTGAAAATATTATGAAAATAATAATAAATGGGATCCATTTTTGCTCTATAAATGTTTCACCTGAGCAAAATTTAACACAATCCCATCATTTAAATTGAAACATACAGAAAATGTTCACCATAGTGCTGTATTGCTGTATTGAATAACAGAATGAAGAATAACTTCCAAAACAGTTGTTAATTCATTAGAGAGACTGTTTTCGGTTCAAAATTCGAAAATTATACACATTTCGACGAAATTATATTTATAGTATGAATACAGATGCGGTTTTGATAACAGATGTCATCACTAGTTTATTATTTCATTGATTCATCTGGAAGCACCTTCATTTTAAAGTGTCATCAACAGTATCTGTCATTTGAGTGACTGAAGTGAAGTGTAAATTGAAGTGTAAACAACATAGTTTCTTTGTGCTCTGAAAATGTCAACTTTTGTACCCAATAGCGTATTTTGCGGGTAGTTTTACTTCAAAAAATCTTTACTGATTTGCTTGATTGTTTTGACATGAGAATTTCTTCACGATACCCTAATAGGGTGTTTACTGATATAACTGGTCATACATCTGTTTCAAAAGTAGACTATATTTCAATTAACGCTGATCTATCTGACTCTACAGTAGGAATTATCCGAAAGGTAGAAAGCTGGGTGCCATATGAAATGAAAGTCGTTCAAACGTATCGGGTCTTTTTTTAGAGTGATAGAACTTTAAATAAAACACATTTAAATTAAGATTGAAGCCAATTTTTTTTTATTTGAAAGATAATTTTATGACATTTATGTTTTAAAATATAATAAGTTCCGGCATATGTCCACCACGATTGACTCTGAGGAACCGCATTCGACCAGACCAATTTTGGACCACTTTTTCGAGTAATTCAGGCCTTATGTCATCAATAACAAGAGTTATGTTGGCTTCCAAAGCGTCTATTGTTTCTTGTTTATCAGCACAAAGCAATGACTTGACATAACCCCAAAAAAAATAATCCAGTAGAGTTATGTCGCATGATCTTGGTAGCCAATTAATTGGACCATTTCTCGAAATAATGTTATCGCCAAATCTTTCTTTCAATAAATCAATTGTTACGGTAGCAGTATGAGGTGTAGCATCATCTTGTTGGAACCAAAACACTTCTGGGTCGATACCATTCAAATTTTTAAACGATCATCGATCTGTAACGAGCATCATTCATTGTAACATTAGCTCCAGCATCGTTTTTAAAATAAAATAGAAAGGCCTTTTACTTGATAGAAGAAATATAACAAAATTTTAATATTAAAACAAATTGAAATATGTTTATCTTCTACAATTTTAATTTCAGAAAAATTTTTATTCAAAAAACTTTTAGAAATAAATTTATGTCTAACAAGCACCGCTTACATTTAATAGACGTATATAATCAAAACTCAATATATAATGTCAAATGAAATAAATAACCCAACAGATATACGAAAGTAATTAAAATTAATAAATAAATATTTAAAGAAGACAAAATTTTGTTTCTGGTCTTACCTTTATTAAAACAAATTGAAATATGTTTATCTTCTACAATTTTTATTTCAAAAAAATTTTTATTCAAAAAACTTTTAGAAATAAATTTATGTCTAACAAGCACCGCTTACATTTAATAGACGTATGTATATAATCAAAACTCAATATATAATGTCAAATGGAATAAATAACCCAACAGATATACGAAAGTAATTAATTTAAATTATTTTCGTATATCTGTTGAGTTATTTATTCCATTTGACATTATATATTGAGTTTTGATTATATACGTCTATTAAATGTAAGCGGTGCTTGTTAGACATAAATTTATTTCTAAAAGTTTTTTGAATAAAAATTTTTTTGAAATTAAAATTGTAGAAGATAAACATATTTCAATTTGTTTTAATATTTAAAAAAAAATATCGTTTTTAAAGAAATATGGACCGATGATGCCTCCAGCGTGTAAAGCACACCATATAGTGCATTTTTCAGGATGTAATGGAACCTGCAGAACTTCTTAAGGACTGTTTTCACTTTAAATATGGCAATTTTGCTTGTTTACATAGCCGTTCAACCAGAAATGAGCTTCATCACTAAACACATTTGTACGATAAAAAAGTGGATCAACTTCAAGCTGTTCTAGGGCCCAATCAGCAAACAAACGACGCTTATTATGGTCAAGTGGCTTTAGTTATTGAATCAGTTGGATCTTATATGGGTGTAGACCAAGATCTTTGCGCAAAATTTTTCATGTGGTGGATGCACAGAGTCAAACTTGTTGTGAACGTCGACGAATAGACAAATCTCGATCATCATTAACACTATGACTTACAGCAGCGATATTTTCTTCTGTACGTACAGTTCTTTGTCTTGTTTTTGTTGTTGCAACGAGTAGAGAAAATGTTGTCCGACGAATAAGCTGCTCTGATGGACGATTATGTAAACCATAAATTTCACGAAGTGCTCTATAAGTTTGGCGAATAGAACACTGATTTTGAAAATAAATTTGTAAACGTTGTTGCGGCGTGAGTCTTCCCATGATAATTTATCATTGCTTAGTGAACAGAAATGTGAAAACAATATGGTTTTCTACCTTCTGTCAAATCACAGTTATCCCTATCGAAAGTTCTATCCCTCTAAAAAAAAAACACCCGATATATTGGCATTTTCTTCTTATTTTGTCTAGTACTATTATCTATCCATTGCATCCGTAACAGCTATTTATAACAAAAGATTATAATTTATATTTCTTCAAAACTCTCATTTGTTTCATTCAGTAACTTTTTCGTGTCTCCGTTGGAAGGCATCAAGGTTACAGATATGTGGATTCAACAGGACAGCTGCACATCCCATATAGCTCGCGAAACAATTAAATTTATGAAAGAAACATTTGACAAACAATTAGCTTCAATAAAATGGACTTGTTAATTGGCTACCTTTTTCCTGCAATTTTACGCAATTAAAATTATTTGCTCTGGGGATATGTGAGATCACTTGTCTGCACCTATGAATCGGAAACAAATGAGCATTTAGAACTAACATCAGACGCTTTAGTACTATAATACCAATGTTTGAAAATTGTATTACAAGATTTCGCCATGTTCACATCACCCAGAGTGGCAATATTCCATAAATCATCTTCATACATTAATGTCATAAAATTATCAGTGGAAAAAAAGTTAATTTCTTAGTTATTAAAAAAATTTCCTGTGTTTTATTTCAATTTACATCTTTCCAACTCTAGAACAGCATCTCAGTATGCACGTACCATTTCAAATGAAAGATGTTTATTGTCAATTATTGCCAAATCAAAAGGCATCTTTCCTATTTATTAGAAACATTCCCTTCAACAGTTATTTAAGCGGAAAACTTTCATAAGAATCTGAACATTTAATTTTGTGTTCCTAAAATCTTAAATCAATTAACAATTGAGGAACTCCATCATCCCATTTTTTTAGGCGGAAATAGAAAAAAAGAAGCATGAAAACGTTGGTCAAAGTGAAAGCCATGAGAAAATCAGCACGTGGTTTTCAGGCACTGATTCAAATAGAATGTCAACAAGAGCGTAATGAAATAGTGGTTTGAGATTGAGTTACACTGAAGCCATTTGATATCTCTTAAATTCCGGTGTTGCTCACTGCAGTTCACAATTTGAATTGTCCGCATCCTGTGTTTTCTGTTTTTGTAAGTTTTCTTGTGAACGAGGGGGTTTTGCGTATTATAAAAGAGAGTATCATTACAATATTTTTCTACAATCGATATCCAAAGTAGGCATTTGCACTCGTATTTGACAATGCAAACGTCATCTTTTTCGAGGAATGTCACTTTGTCGCTTATAAGCGACTAAATAAAAAAACGCTTGCTCCCCCAATTATTAACTACTAGCTTTTTACCCGCGGCTTCGCCCGCAGTGGAGTCATTAAATAAGTATGAAAGATAAAGGGTAAGGGTATAATAATAGTAAAACTTCATTACTGAAGTAGCTAAATTTGACGATTTTTTGACAAACAATTGTTTTATCTTTCGTAAAAAAATTTTTTTTTAAATATAAAGTACCCTATGTTACTTCTAATACCTTCAAGAGTATATGTACAAAGTTTCATGATGATCGGTTCAGTAGTTTTTGCGTGAAAGCGTAACAAACAAACTTACATTCGCATTTATAATATTACTAGCTTTTTACCCGCGGCTTCGCCCGCAGTGGAGTCATTAAATAAGTATGAAAGATAAAGGGTAAGGGTATAATGATAGTAAAACTTCATTACTGAAGTAGCTAAATTTGACGATTTTTTGACAAACAATTGTTTTATCTTTCGTAAAAAAATTTTTTTTTTTTAAATATAAAGTACCCTATGTTACTTCTAATACCTTCAAGAGTATATGTACAAAGTTTCATGATGATCGGTTCAGTAGTTTTTGCGTGAAAGCGTAACAAACAAACTTACATTCGCATTTATAATATTACAAGATTAGTAGGGATAGTAGGGATTAGTAGGGATAGTAGGAATTATTATTATTATTATTATATTATTATATTATTATTATTATATTATTATATTATTATAGTAGGGATAGGGATATAGGGATATAGGGATAGGGATAGGGATAGTAGGGAAGTAGGGATAGGGATAGCTTTTTACCCGCGGCTTCGCCCGCAGTGGAGTCATTAAATAAGTATGAAAGATAAAGGGTAAGGGTATAATAATAGTAAAACTTCATTACTGAAGTAGCTAAATTTGACGATTTTTTGACAAACAATTGTTTTATCTTTCGTAAAAAAATTTTTTTTTTTTAAATATAAAGTACCCTATGTTACTTCTAATACCTTCAAGAGTATATGTACAAAGTTTCATGATGATCGGTTCAGTAGTTTTTGCGTGAAAGCGTAACAAACAAACTTACATTCGCATTTATAATATTACAAGATTAGTAGGGATAGTAGGGATTAGTAGGGATAGTAGGGATTATTATTATTATTATTATATTATTATATTATTATTATTATTATATTATTATATTATTATAGTAGGGATAGGGATATAGGGATATAGGGATAGGGATAGGGATAGTAGGGAAGTAGGGATAGGGATAGCTTTTTACCCGCGGCTTCGCCCGCAGTGGAGTCATTAAATAAGTATGAAAGATAAAGGGTAAGGGTATAATAATAGTAAAACTTCATTACTGAAGTAGCTAAATTTGACGATTTTTTGACAAACAATTGTTTTATCTTTCGTAAAAAAATTTTTTTTTTTAAATATAAAGTACCCTATGTTACTTCTAATACCTTCAAGAGTATATGTACAAAGTTTCATGATGATCGGTTCAGTAGTTTTTGCGTGAAAGCGTAACAAACAAACTTACATTCGCATTTATAATATTACTAGCTTTTCACCCGCGGCTTCGCCCGCAGTGGAGTCATTAAATAAGTATGACAGATAAAGGGTAAGGGTATAATAATAGTAAAACTTCATTACTGAAGTAGCTAAATTTGACGATTTTTTGACAAACAATTGTTTTATCTAAAAAAAAAATTTTTTTTTAAATATAAAGTACCCTATGTTACTTCTAATACCTTCAAGAGTATATGTACAAAGTTTCATGATGATCGGTTCAGTAGTTTTTGCGTGAAAGCGTAACAAACAAACTTACATTCGCATTTATAATATTAGTAGGGATAGCTTTTTACTCGCGGCTTCGCCCGCAGTGGAGTCATTAAATAAGTATGAAAGATAAAGGGTAAGGGTATAATAATAGTAATGAGTCAATATGATAACTAAATTTTATTGTTTGGCTGAGATCAACAATTTTTAAAATCTACTACAGACAGAAGTTTCAACACTTTAATATATGCTTATTGAAATGCATCAACAAATGTTAAAATATATTTCACCGTAACACAAATAAATAATTCTGAATTCTAACAATTTAAAAAAATAAAATACAAAGTATTAATTAAAGATATTTTTGTAGACAATGTTATAAGTTTTCCTGTCGCGTGCAAATATGTGTAAATTCCTGGCATTAGGTACACGTGAACAGGCTACATAATTTCGTAAAAAAAAATTTTTTTTTAAATATAAAGTACCCTATGTTACTTCTAATACCTTCAAGAGTATATGTACAAAGTTTCATGATGATCGGTTCAGTAGTTTTTGCGTGAAAGCGTAACAAACAAACTTACATTCGCATTTATAATATTATAGTAGGGATAGTAGGGACTAGCTTTTTACCCGCGGCTTCGCCCGCAGTGGAGTCATTAAATAAGTATGAAAGATAAAGGGTAAGGGTATAATAATAGTAAAACTTCATTACTGAAGTAGCTAAATTTGACGATTTTTTGACAAACAATTGTTTTATCTTTCGTAAAAAAATTTTTTTTTTTTAAATATAAAGTACCCTATGTTACTTTTAATACCTTCAAGAGTATATGTACAAAGTTTCATGATGATCGGTTCAGTAGTTTTTGCGTGAAAGCGTAACAAACAAACTTACATTCGCATTTATAATATTAGTAGGGATAGTAGGGATTAGTAGGGATAGTAGGGATAAATCAAATATGCATTCCTCAGAGTATCCAATGACAACAAGTAAATGACATCTTTCATTTGAGTGGAAAATTTCCTTAATAATAGTCTTATGTAAGCGTGAAGCAGCAAAAATGGAAGAAGAAAATTATTTTAATGATTTTTCATGTACACCACCTGAAATTGCAAGAGCCGCTAAAGTCGCGACATTAAACCTATTGCTAGCAAAAGTAGTATGAAAAGCAGTACGAACTCTTTATCACATAGTATAATTCAAGAAAAGTTAGAAGGCACACTGAACACGTGATGGCTTACTTTAGTGAAAAAGCTGAAACTATGAACTCTGCTAGCGGTGTACTCAATGCTACTCAATGCAGTTATCATTAAAAGCAGGTTACCGACAATCATGTGATAGGTCCTAATTTTTGGAATGAAATCTCGACGTTTGAATTTACTTCAGAGCGTTCTTCCTGGATTATTAGCAGTGTTATCTTCGTGAATAAGAAACGCCATACTGACCTGGGTTAATAGTAATTAATGGATTTCTTTGTGTTCGAGAGAAGGCGGACGACACTTTGAACATATCGTGGATCATTAAATTAAAGAAAGATGTACCGAATATTACCTGAATAATTTATACCACAGGTTTCATTGTTTCAACTATTTTTAATATTCTTTAGTTATTATTTTCATTCAAATAAAATTTTCAGTTCTGTTGTCATTTTTCATGTCTGCTTAACGCAGGATTGGAAATGGACCTAAGGTTATTTCTGAGAAAATATGAGGCATTCAGTTCTCTATATTATCGTGAAATAAAATACAGGATGTAGCGTTTGAAGAAACCGAGAAATAACGATTTGAAATTCTTCATAATTGGCCATTAATAACGGGATCCTTTAGGAATGATGATTAGATAAATCTTTCAAATTCTGATCAAATTCGTGATACGATTACTTCTGGCAATCGGTAGAGGAGTTTTAGCGAAATACTGGTTCCTCAACTTTTTACGGTTTTCTCTGAATAGGATCTGTACTGTTGGAAAAATTTCTGATATTTTCCATTACGATAGATAATTTGAAGGTCATTGAAAGTATTTGAAAATATCCATATAAGAAATCACCCATTTGTTGAATAAGTTTTTGGGAACAGAAATGAAAATACAAGGAGCTTGTTTTCGAACGAAGTTGCTTAGATGTCTGTTTCGGCAGTTATGAAAGAGCAACACAATATTGCAGGATCCTGTATATCTCAGTAACAAGAACCACTGGAGAACTTTCAGTTTTGGCCACAAAAACTACGGGTATATCATAAAGCATTTTCCAATAAAAGATTTCATTTTAAATTGCCCGCTTTTTGGGCAGCTGTCACTTTTGAATCTGTCGTTTTTTGATATTTGACAAGTAAAAACTACGCCATTACTAAAAATGGAACGATACAAGCTTAAACAACGCATTGTTAAAATTCACTACAAAAATGGTGAAAATTTTTAGTCACAGTTTGCAAAACTAAAGCACTTTTGGATCGTCGTGGAGCATCTTCTCGGCCGGCAATCGTGAAACTGGTGGAAAACTTTGAGCTGTTGGGACAAGTTAGTGATGTATAGAATCGAAACCGTGTGCGTCGTTCAAGAACAACTGAGAATATCACTGGTGTAGCCTGTAGTGTTGACGAAAACCCAGGTTTGTCGATTCCTCGTCGATCTTTCGATTTAGGCATTCTTCAAACGACAATACCGAGTATTTAGCATAAAGATTTAGGTCTTAAGGCTTTTAAAGTTCAGTTAACACAAAAATTCAAGCCCGTCGATCATCAGCATTTCGTATCTTCGCTGATTGGGTCCTTGAAATACATCAAGATGATCCGGATATTCATCGAAAAACCATCTTCAGTGATGAGGTCCATTTTTATCTCGAAGGCTACATCAATAAGCAAAATTGTCGCATTTGAGGCTCGGAAAATCCAAAAAGAATTCAACAATCCTTTTGGGATCCTCAACGTGTCACTGATGCGGTTTTTGGACTGGCGTGTAATTGGACCTCACTTATTCGAAAATAAAACTGGTACAACTGTTACCGTAAATGAATTGTGCTATGGTTAATGATTTTTATGGCCGGAAGTGGAAGATATTTATGTCGACGACGTTTATTTTCAACAAGACGGCGCTACTTGCCACACAAGCAACGAAACAATCGCAATTTTGCAAGAAAAGTTTTCTTGCCGTGGTATTTCTCAAAGAGGTGATCACATTCGTTCACCGAGATCCTGTGATTTAACACCTTTAGACTTTTTTCTTTCGGCTCACTTGAAAAATAAGGTCTATGCCAATGCTCCAGAATCGATTTGTCTACTGTTAATGGCATCTTTACAATGAAATGAACATCCAACGATTTCTCTTGAAATATATTCGATATTTTTCAATATCACAATGGAAAACTCTTTATCAAGAACCTTATCCAGTTATGAGAATAGAAATTAAGTATCTTCCTCGATCATATCCTGATGGCTACATTAACGTCAGGTGATGTATGGTCAAGTTATGTATGGTTTAACTCCACATCAACATTATTTTCTTTGCATTCAAGTTACACGCCAATCAAAATATCCTCATAAATTCGCACCATGAAAAAATAATAACAATCACAATCGATTCGTTCCGGGACAACTTGCAGGTTCATTATCCCGGTTCTCGATCGTCGAGGGGTAGAGGCGGTTAATAGAATCTCGGCATGAGCGTTGAGATCCCTCGGGAATGACCCCCAAACAACTGTTAACTTCGGCATCGCTAATGAAGTAGACCGGCGAGCTAGCAGTGCTTTATAAACATATGTTTAACTGCTCTTTTTGGGCGGGATTGGCACTCGAAGAGGGTCCCGGGGGGGCTTTTGAATAAATGTAATTTGGGCTTATGCGATATCGGCGGTATAAGTAGGTGCTTCGGGAGAGATCGTTGTATTAGGAGATCGGGAAGAGTGCAACGACTAGGACTTTATTTCTGGATTATAACTTCTAGATGATGAATTTCTTGAATCGAAACATTGATATTTTTTTAAACTCCCCATTGAAAGTTTCAGAATTCAAGAATAGTTCAAGATTCAATTGCTGCAAATTTCAGGCATCCCAATGATACAGTAACAAATCGATAAAAAATACTTGAATCTTATGTTACCGCATCTACTCTGCTAACTGAATTTGATTGAAATTTTTTGCTTTCAAAGGCATAATACCAGAAATGGGGAATTTTTTTAAATACTCAAACATAATACCGCTTAATAAGGACACAACACATACCAGTGTATGAAACTAGTTTGGGATAAAAAAATCCATTATTTTTACGTGAACTTCAAGACTCCAAGACATGTTTCGGATGGACCGATTTGAGTTAAATATTCACCGTTTTGTTCTATAATAAAAGGTATCCGGTGTTTTTTTAGAGTGATAGATCTTTAAATTGAAATAAAACACATTTATATTGAGATTGGAGCCAATTTTTTTTTGAAAGATAATTTTATGACCTTTATGTTTCAAAAATAATTTCTGGCAGATTTTCACCACGACTAGCTCTGAGGAACCCCATTCGACCAGACCAATTTTGGACCACTTTTTCAAGTAATTCAGGCCTTATTTAATCAATAACACAAGTTATGTTGGCTTCCAAAGCGTCTTTTGTTTCTGGTTTATCAGCATAAACCATTGACTTGACATAACCCCAAAGAAAATAATCCAGTGGAGTTATGTCGCATGAACTTGGAGGCCATTTCTCGAAATAATGTTATGCCAAATCTTGCTTTCAATAAATCAAATGGTACAGCATGAGGTGTAGCACCATCTTGTTGGAACTAAAACACTTCTGGGTCGATACCATTCAAACATTGAAACAAATAATCAATGATCATCGATCTGTAACGAGCATCATTCACTGTAACATTAGCTCCAACATCGTTTTTAAAGAAATATGGACCAATGATGCCTCAGCGTGTAAAGCACATCATACAGTGCATTTTTCAGGATGCAATTGAACCTGCAAAACTTCTTGAGGATTGTTTTCACTCCATATACGGCAATTTTGCTTGTTTACATAGCCGTTCAACCAGAAATGAACTACATCACTAAACACAATTTTACCATAAAAAAGTGGATCAACTTCAAGCTATTCTAGGGCCCAATCAGCAAACAAGCAACGCTTATTATGGTCAAGTGGCTTAGTTTTTGAACCAGTTGGATGTAGACTAAGATCTTCACGCAAAATTTTACATGTGGTGGATGCACAGAGTCCAACTTGTTGTGGACGTCGATGAATAGACAAATCTGGATCATCATTAACACTATGACTTACAGCAGCGATATTTTCTTCTGTACGTACAGTTCTTTGTCTTGTTGTTGTTGCATCGAGTAAAGAAAATGTTGTCCGAAATTTATAGATAGTTCGACGAATAAGCTGCTCTGATGGACGATTATGTGAACCATAAATTTTACGAAGTGTCCTATAAGTTTGTCGAATAGAACACTGATTTTGAAAAGAAATTCCAACAATTTGTAAACGTTGTTGCGGCGTGAGTCTTTCCATGATAATTTGTCAATGCTTACTGAACAGAAATGTCGAAACAACATGGCTTCTACCTTCTGTCAAATCACAGTTATCCCTATCGAAAGTTCTATCACTCTAAAAAAAAACACCCGATAGCTTCATTATTCCTCTCTCAATGGGAACACCCCATTTTTAAATTGATATTACGCACGCATGGCAGCCACTGTTCATTTGTGACATTGACAGTTGTATTTGTCAATGTCTACATTTTAATCATGGAAAGGTACACACTCCAACAACGTTTATAAATAATCCAAATTTATTATGAAAAATTACGATCTGTTACTGCAACTTTACGTGCCTCAACTCCAATTTTTAGTAGTTATAATAAAAGAACAGTTGGACGTTCAATTGTGGTAAACCAACAAGATATAGAATTCATTAAAAGGCGGTAAGGATACAGGGGTTAATCCAATGAACAATAGCAAATTCAAATCGAGGTTCAATGCCCTGAATTAGTTTGTTTAACAAATCTCCAGACCAGTTAATGTTAAACTTAGGAATTCACTTTCGAGGCACGCACTAACGGCATCATGAAAGGAAATTCTTTTAATCTGGCCTTTATATTGTAATAACAAACTACAGATTAAAAGGTTCATAAGACCGGATTGTACAAAACGTATATATTCCTTCAGATGAGTTGCTGAACGGAAAATTTCAGCGAAAAACGCTGACGTCGGAATTAATACGTGTGGCTCGACAAGCAGCCGAGCTTTCGAAAACTGCTAAGTAGGAATTTTGAGCGGGTGAATGAACTAAAAATTTGTAAGGAGAAAACCGATTCGTACCTCGTACGAGTCAGTTGGTCAAATTTGAATTGTTGACTTCCATTTTTAACACCCTGTAACTAACAACCGAATGGACCAAACAAAAAACAGCGGAAGAATTTTTTTAGTGTGAAATGTCACTTTGACAACGTGTATTAATCTGAAATTGTTTGATCGGTACATTACGAGATATCATAATGAATAATGGATTTCTTTTTCCACAACCTTTCATAAGTAATATACAAGTCCTTATTGGAAGACCCTTATTAAATATAAGCTGTACTTATCAGACATTAATTTAATTCTAAAAGCTTTTTTCGAAATTAAAATTGTAGAAGACTGACAGATTAAATCTGTTTTGATATGCAAATTTATTTTATAATAATGATAGAAGTGTCGGAAAAAATATCTTGCAGAATCAGATTTTGAAGTAGCGAATGGGCTACGAATGAATATTTTTCGAAATTATAAGTTTATAAGAAAGATTGAACCTTGACATGTACGAATGAAAAATTTCTCAGCTTACTACATTTTTCGTCAATTTTCTCTACGTTGACTAAGTTTGTTTATAATTTTGGATTATTTTCATCAGAAAAGTATTGGTATGTAAGAAAAAAGCAAAACTATGCTGTATTATATGTTGAAAAAGAATTAGTATGATTTGAAAGTTGGTATGATGAATAGTCAATTTCTAATATCAATTTTCCTGCAACTTTCGAATTCCACAATTTATATATGAGAAAATTATTATAAAATCTTGCCAAATTCGTTAAAATGCAGGCACAAGCTTCGTTTCAGCAGATTTTGATTTGAAAGGGGATAGAAGCAAAGGAAGAAAAGTAACGAATTAGATATTTTTTTATTGCAATTAATCAATTTTTTAGGGAATAAAGAAGGAATTTGGCAAATTTTCGAAATAATATTGTCATACATAAATTGTGGAATTCGAAAGTTGCAGACAAATTGATATTAGAAATTGATTTTTCCCTTTTTCAAATACCAACTTTCAAATCATATTAATTCTTTCACAACATCTAATACAGGATAGTTTTGCTTTTTTCATACATATCATATACTTTTCTGATGAAAATAATCCAAAATTATAATCAAATTTGGTCAACGTAGAAAAAATTGACGAAAAATGAAGTAAAGTGAGAAATCTTTTAAAAATCACAATAACTCAAATATCTCGAAAACTATTGATTTTTGGTTGTCAATAAAAATGGCTCGAATGAGAGCAAATGAGTTCTACTAACACGTTCTCCAAAGTACACGTCTAATTTTGAAACACCCCGTATATGATTGTTCGGAAAGTAATTTTGTTTTTTGCCGACAGAAGATTTAATTGTATTCTTTCGAACCCAACTTCACACTTAAGCCGCATAATTATTATATGTTTTGAGAGCTTATATATCAAAGCTTGTGAGTGAAAAAGTTCAATTAATTCTACAAAGAAGTTTTTGGTTGTTGCTCTTTCAAATATGGAGAGCAATAAGCAACATTTTCGTCATATTTTACTCCTTTACTATAGAAAAAGTGAAGGGTGAAAATGCTGTTCAAGCCAAAAAGAAATTATCCGATGTAACGGAGAAGATGTGTTGACTGTACGCCAGTGCCAGCATTGGTTTTCAAAATTTCGATCCGGCAATTTTAATTTCGAAGATGCACCACGTTCCGGAAGGCCGGTTGAAGCTGTTAAAGACACGATAAAGGCATTAGTTGATGCAAATCGGCGAAAAACAACACATGAGATCGGTGAGAGTTTAAATTTATCGAATTCAACTGTTCACGGCCTCTTGAAAGGCCTGGGCTTAACCTCGAAGTTCGATATATGGATTACCCATGTTCTCACAGAGAGAAATTTGTGTCGTCGCGTTGACGTCTATGATTTGTCTTCTCAAACGTCACGAAAATGATCCATTTTTGAGGCGAATCATTACTAGGGACTTAAAATTGATTGTATATAACAATGTAAATCGCAAGAGATCATGGAGCAAAAAAAATGAACCGGCTCAAAGCATTTCGAAAGTCAATATCCATCAAAAAAAGGTGATGCTGTCTGTTTGGTGGGATTTTGAAGGATTCGTTTTTTTTGAGCTTTTACCAGATAAAACAACAATTAATTCGGAATCTACTATCATCAGCTGGACAAACTGAATGATGCACTTCAACAGAAAAGAGCAGAATTAATCAACAGAAAAGAGCAGAATTAATCAACAGAAAAGAGCAGAATTAATCAACAGAAAAGGTGTAGTGTTCCACCAAGATAATGCCTAGATCTCCTACAAGTTTGGTCACTGGCCAAAAGCTTTTACAGCTTGAAGGGTATAAACTTACACACCCACCAGATCTGGCGCCTTCGGATTATTATTTGTTCCTGTCATTGCAAAATTTTTTGGAAAGTAAAACCTTTTATACTTATACTTATTACTTCAAATGAAGAGGTCAAAAATCACCTAAATCAGTTTTTTGCCACCAAAGACCAAAAATTTAATGAGCGTGAAATCATGCTACTACCAAAAAGATGGCAAAAGGTGTTGGTCCAGAATGGCCAATATATAATTTAATAAAATATTCATTCATTATACGGCAATTGTCTTTCATTTTCCCAAAAAAAAACGAAATTACTTTCCTAACAACCCAATAAAATGAAAAACCCAAAAGTTCTATTTATATGAAGATGGAAAAAAAGAACTGTACCTTCTTTATTCGATTTTTTTAGTGCGCCTCGAAAGTATAACTCAAACAGAAAGCATGTGACACTCTGTTGATACCGAGGTTCTTGTAAATAGAACTTCTCATCTTACAACCAAAATATCACATACACCAAGGTATCGCATGTCCCTCTCTTCCATTCATAACTTGCGATTTGAAACTTGATTACGTTATGTGATTCACTTGTTAGAATTTGTCAACTTCATTCATAAATTGTTACATAATAGTCATCAACATCGGAAATTGACTTTGGTTCTCGGTTACACAATTTACGCTGCTCTTCTTCATAATAATCTTTTTTTATTACTAGTTGACTAAAGGGTAGATTTGTATAAGTTGTTTTGATGGATGAAGTTGCACAAGATGTTCGCAGTTTTTGAATTATTATTTTTATACTTTCCTGATCCCTGATTTTCACAAGTTGTTTCTTATTTCATTGAAACTGTTATATAACATGGATGGAGTATGCGGTTGGCTCTAGGTGAGACATTATGATATTTTTTTTTGAATAATTCACATAGTTTTTATGTTTCACGATTTAATCATAATCCTGACACGTGTTTCGGTCTTTCGACCGAAAGGAGTACAAGAAAAAATTAAACTTAAAATTGAAAAAGGTTCTTTTATCATACTTAGGACATCTGTGTATTTTTATGGCGTATAGAAATAACAGCAGCCAATATAGGGGTGTTGTCGAATAGTATTTTGGGATTTGTTAAATTCTCCTTCTTCTCAGCGGTTTTTTTGATTGAAAGAATCTCCAAAGAGTCCATCAATTTTCCCTTATTGACATTATATAGTAAAGTGACATCTTTCTCATTAAAAAAATGATTATTTTCTATACAATATTCTGCAAAACCAGTTGATTTCTGGTTTTTCAAAATAGACATCCTATGTTCTTTGATACATATATAGGACAGACAGGCCGATGTTTACAGCATAGAATCAAAAAACATAGGATGTCTTTCTTGAAAAACCAGAAATCAACCGGTTTTGCAGAACATTGTATAGAAAATAATCATTTTTTTAATGAGAAAGATGTCACTATACTATATAATGTTAATAAGGGTAAATTGATGGACTGTTTGGAGATTCTCACAATCAAAAAGGCCGTTGAGAAAAAGGAGAATTTAACAAATTCGCAAATACTATTCGGCAACACCCCTACATTGGATCATGTTATTTCCATGTGACATAAAAATACACAGATGTCCTGAGTGTAATAAAAGAACATTTTTTGAGTTTAGTTATTTTTTGTACTCCTTTTAGGATGGTCGAAAGACCAAAACACGTGTCAGGATTCTGAATAAATTGTGAAACATAAGAACTATGTGAATTATTTCGAATAAAATGGAAACTGTTATATAAAAAAATTAAACACAATTTTGGATTTTGAGTCATACTTGGTGAGGATTCTCTTTTAAACATTAAAAATTGAACTCGGATGATTCTGAAGACCTCTAGGATATACAGGGTGAATCATAACTATTGGGACATAGGTTAAGGACAGGTTATCTGAAGGATATGGTGTTGCAAGCATAGCCATTTGGCTGATATCATTAATTATTAATGGCATACCTTCCTCTTTATAATGAAATAAACATCCATTGATTTCTTTTAAGTAATACTCGTTTATTTTTTATATCAAAATGTAAGCTCTTATTGGAAAACCCTTTATTATTTTATTTATGAAAAGTATGCTTTGGACTGGCATGAAAATGTTGCTGGTAAATTTCATTTCTTCTCAGTGAATTTTTGCTGTGAGATTTTACTTTATTGTTGCATTTTGGATATTTTTCAATTGAAAATCTCGTCACAATCATTCATTTTTAATTTATAAAACTATCCCTGATTGAAAATATTGATTTAAAAGAATTGAAAAGCGGTTGCTCCATGCAAACTGTATATATACAAACAAAAGAATTGACATGATAATTCAAATTTTATCAATTTAAAAACTTTTCAATCATTATTTTTGAACAGCGATTAGTGATGCAGTAAAAATTAGTAACAGACTAATAGCTTTACATATGATGTATCTACATAGGCAATTTATCCATGCTTAGTATGGAGAATGCAATTAAAGTAAATTTTAGAATCGTTTTCTCTCAGAAATGGTTGATGCTATGAAAAAAAGTATTAAATCAATTTTCGTAGATCATTGCATGATCCACATTTTTGGTTCCAGATATTCTTATCATAAAACTAACAGTTTCGATGAAAAATACAAACAAACCCATTTTTATAAACTTTGATGTTGAATAAAATTTTTTGTACACATGGGATCGATAGGGAATTTTCGCAATTTTATTTTAATGGTGTCCCTAACATTCGTGCAAAATTTCAGCTTGTTTGGTATTTATGCAAGGGTGAACGTCTAAATTTACCGGACTAGATCGCCCAGCTACAAGGACCTCAGTCTGAGGTGAATTTCGCTTAATCGCAGAACTAAACTCTATTTGCCAACGATTAAATAAGGAATTTTCTTGATCCTATGATGCTTCTGTACAGAAGTTTTGTTTTTTTTTCATGCATTATAATGCCTCTGCAGACACATAATCACGAGAAACATCTTGGAACTACATAATACCCTGGTTTCAGACTGTCCCCCTGAATCGCCGGATCTAAATCCAATAGAACATGCGCAGTGATTGGCCTGTAGTTCTTTGAAAATGAAGAAGGTATCACTCAAACCGTCAATTCTAATCGCTATAGCCAAATGATTACCGATATTTTTTGGCCCGAAATTAACGATATGGAATTGGAAGAGATGTGGTTCCAGCAAGATAATGCAACAAGCCACACAACACGACTCGATTTGGCTCTATTGTCAGAAAAATTCCCAGGACGCGTAATTTCTTGTTTGGCGATGTGAATCAGCCGCCAAGATCTTTTGATTTATCGCCTTTGAATTTGTTTGAGGGGTTATGCGAATGATCGTGTTTATGCTGATAATCCTCAGACTCTTCCCCCCTGTCTCTGTACCTTGTCGTGGTGGGGGAGCTTGTCATAACGAGTGTCCTAGTTTCATTTATGAGATGGAGGATATGGTTATGATGCCTAAAACAGAGACTCGCAATCCTAATTTTCTTTCTTTGTTTCTTTCTTGCATAATACCTTTCCATCATGTTGTCCCAATCCTATCTTTTCCTGCCGCAGGACTTGGAATCGTACGGGGAAGCTGGCTCTGATTGACGACCAGAATCTGCGACCCTGCGATCGATTAGAGTTCTGTTTTTCCTTTCATTGGCGAAGGCGATCCCCGCTAGTCCTTAGCGTGGGTTTCCAACCTTCGTATTCTTAGCCCGCTGAAGGATCTTAAATGGTTGTTGAATGACAAAGGGAGACTACGACGTTTCGAACAAGCTGGGGGGTTTGGGAGATTCGCTCTGCTCGCCCCCAAATTTGGCTCCATTTTTAGTTCCTGAAGTTCCTGCTGCGGGGTCCTGATTGGTCCGTTGGAGGACAAAGGGAGACTACGACGTTTTGAACAAGTGTGGGATCTTGGGATATTCGCTGCGCTCTTCCCTAACTCCGGCCCCATTCGTGGATCCTTAAGCTTATCTTTTTCCGCTGCGGGTTCGGAAGTGGTCTGCTGAAGGGAAAGGGAGACTACGACGTTTCGACAAGGTTTGAGGGTCCTTTAAGATACGCTCTGCTCTCCCCCAATTGATCCTAAAGCCCAATCCTATGACGCTTCGGAGCCTCGCTTTTGGCGGCGAACAGCAACAGCGATCCTGTGGCGCGTGGGGTCCATGCTGACAAGCTGTTATTTGTGTTGATTCGTTGCTTCAGTCTTTCATAATCCATAGACACTCTGCTCCAATGATTGAGTGGTGGGATCGGCGATCCTCTTTGATGTGGGAGAGGTGACTTGTGGGGGTCCCTCACCTAGTTGTGCTGGCGCGGAGTGTTCTATAATCCTTTCTCCAAAAAAAAAAAAAAACTCCTTTCTCTTTCAGCTTTTCGGGGGTCTGCTGGAGTGTCAAAACTTGAGCAGAAACCCGGGACAACAATGATGACAATGGTACATTAATGTTATTAGAGAGCACTGCTCATATTTTAACTTGTACAATTCTGAGTAATCCTCAGACTATTGACGAACCAACATCCTTCAAGTTATTAGTGAGATATTGCCCGAAATGTGCCGACGAGTCATCGAAAATTACTACACAGGAAGCGAGTCCTGTAGGAGATATAAATGATGTTGTATTCCACACATAATGGCACGGTCCAAGCATTATATTGAAATAAAAATTTCATCGATATTCTAAATGAAAGAGTATTTTATTCACGTTTACTTTCGGAAGCACAAAAATGGATAACCCTGTAGCTGCACTATTTACAGTATCCCTAGATTTTGAGCCTGTATACATATGAACATCTCTTCAATCTAGAAAGTCTGTATTTCCAGATAGGAGTAAACTTGTGGATTTTCCTTTTACCAAAGCGACTTTACAGATATCTAACAACCTCACACCTCAGCACGATTTGTCAAGGACCTCAATAATTCATCTTCCACTTGTCCAGCTCGTTCTCTTAAGGAGTTCCTCCTTATTAAGTGCCAAGAAGTGAGTGCTAAAACGTAACCTTTACCCTATAGTAGCTATCTATCTAGGAAATATTCCTACCCTAAAACTTGAGGCATCGCGTTGCATAACTAACGGCCCTGGCGGGACCTTCTAATTAGCTGGCGAAGAAGACGTACATTATTACTGCACGCGGAATGTCATAAAACTATGTGAAATTAGCGTGCGGGGTGCAACGCAACACCAACCAGATTTTTACGAGACGATATAAATATGGAGGAAGTCGGGATAGAGAGTTGTAGCAGTGGTCCCAAGGACGGATTTAGATTTTTTTAAACGACTCGTGAAACAGGAAGTTTTGTTTTTTAATGTATCGATCTTTGCAATGTCGCGCTATATATATATATATATATATATATATATATATATATATATATATATATATATATATATATATATCGTTTTTCAGTCAATATTTGGTATGGAATTTACAATAATCGCCTAATTGGACCATATATTCATCCACGCAGGCTGAATGGAGTGAGATATCTACAATTTTTAATCGAGCATTTACCAGGAGTCTTGAATGATGGAAGCAATATTCCAAGAAGAATGTACTTCCAACATCATGGAGCTCCGGAACATTTTACCCGTGAAATTGTAGCGCATTTGAATGAAGTTTATCCAGATCAATGGTTTGGTAGAAGGGGACCTCACGACTGGCCTGCAAGATCTCCAGATCTCACATGCTTAGATTATTTTCTCTGGGGGCACTTAAAAAATGAAGTTTACTATGAAGAAATCATAGACAGGGAGCATCTGATTAATCGTATTCAAGCTGCATGTGAAGCAATACAATAAAATTTTTCTCTTATTTATTGTCATTTTTTTTCAGTTCCGCACATGCTTATAAGATACATTTTATATTTTTATTATTAAGTCTATTTTATAAAAGTCCAATTAAACGTTGAATCTTTGAATATCAAAACAGATTAAATCTGTTAGTCTTCTACAGTTTTAATTTCAAGAAAAATTCTTAAAAGAATCTGTTTTGATATTCAAAGTTTGTAATAATCCTTCTATCAAGTAAAATAACCGCTTATTATTATCTTAAATGTTCAATATTAATTCGAGTTTTCGGTTAAATTCAGTTTTGCAAAAAATATTTGATGTTGCCCCTACATTCATGTATTGGATGGAATAAGATGCAGTATAATAGTTAAGTCATGTTACTGAGAATTTCAATCGATTCAATATAAGTAGACGCATTATTCGGAGATTCACAGGTACGTGTTTACTATAAATTGAAAATTCCTAATATTCAATGGTTCATAAAATGATGATGCGAAGTGTGCCATTGATCCTAATAGGCTTGTTTGAAAGAGTATTTATTGTATTAGGAGTACAAATAAGTTTCCGCCGTTTTATTGTAGATGGCGCGTCACGGAGTTTCGGTTAGCTTTCGCAGTGATAACCGGTTTAAAAAATAGTTTGGACATTCAAGAACAACATAACCTATTAATATCATTGATTTTATATTGGTAAAATATAATTTTCATAAGTTGAAAATGTCAAAATTTGAGCCAAGTAAGCGTCATTTGCGAGAAATATTAGTTTACTTCTTTAATTTAAAGAAATCTGCTGCTGAGGCGCATCAATTGCTCGTAGAAGCATATGGTGAAGGAGCTTTGAGTGAGAGAACGTGTCGAGAGTGGTTTCAAAAGTTTAAAAACGGTGATTTCGACGTAGAAGACAAAGATCGCAGTGGAAGGTCAAAAATTTACGAGGATGCAGAATTGGAGGAATTATTGGAGGAAGATTCATCTCAAACACAAAAAGAACTTGCTCTAACATTAGAAGTCACTCAGCAAGCAGTCTCACACCGTTCTTCTATAATAAATATTTAATTTGTGTTAAAAAACGGCGGAAACTTATTTGTACTCCTAATAGATTCTGAAGAGAATTTCGCTTTTTGAAAATTGGATGTACAGGGTGTTTTACAAGATGTGGGATAAAGAATGTAATTTTCTCAGTCCAGTCCTATGCTATCGATAAGTCATTATGGGCAAATATTTGGCATTGGCCTATACTAATTCCCTCAAGTTTTCATGAAGATCTATTCAAGAGGTATGCCGATTGAAAGTTTTTGATAAAATACATAAAACATCCTGAAACTCTTAAACGAATATAGTTAGGACATATTTCGAGCACTGATTGAGACTCGCCAAAATTTCCTGCATCTGCCCTGAAAACCTGTACAAGCATTCGTGAAACACCCTGTATATATAATATATTGGCGATTATTCCAGACTCTTCTGAATTCACTTGTGTGAAACATTTCAATATTTTCTGTTTTTAAAGTTTCGTCTTTAAGAATATATCGTATAATTATAACGTGCCGTTAAACCGACATTTTTTGAAACCTGAAATTTAGCTTAGTTATTACAATTTAGAGTTTACACTATTTGACATGCCAATTTTGATTGCAAATCTACAGGGTGATATTTTTTCTGTCCCCCGTTTTACTCCAGAACTTTTTTCTGGTGAGCCACTGTTAGATTGAAAAATTGTAGACTTAACTTTATGGTCTCTTGTAGTTTTGTCATACCTGCTACCGATTTAGAGAAAAACATTTTAACCATTCTTTCGAAATCTTCAGAAAAATCCAAATTATCATAATATTCAATTAGTTCATTATTAGTTTTTATGCTTATTTTCCTGATCTCTAGCCATGATTCATAAAGATTCGATAAACTCGTATAATCATCACAAAAAATGTATTACTACAAGAAACGTGAAACTGAAAAATTAATCATAATAAAAAAAGTAAATAACAACAAAGGAACTGAACTACAACAATTATTGGCAATGTCCTCCCCAACCCTCATACAAGCTTCTGTTCTTCTTCACATAGACGATTGAACTCTTTCAAAGACTCCCAGAATATTCCTAACTAAATCAAACGTGTCTATTATACGCTTTATCAATGAATAGGAATTGGCAATCAAAATGAGGATTGTTAATAGTCTATTGAGGTACCACTGACAAAACATAATCCTGGGATGAAAATCTAGAGGTAGGAACGCCTGCACCCTCTGATGTGATAAGGATATAGCAAAGAATCCTGCAAGATCCGCCAAACAAATTAAGGACTTATATTGAAAGTAACACTAATCTTTCTTGTACTGGTTCCTGGATGTTCTTCTATTTCGTGCAGAACTGCCTCTTCAAGTCGTGGTGTTCTCACGTTTTTCGTAAAAAAAGATCCACTTCCTGAAAGACGCCTGTGAATATGAGATAACATTCGTTGACCAGCCATCACTCTATTGGAATAGCGTTTCATATAAAGACGCTTAGCATCTCTTGAATTTCCATTTGCAATACCATACCTGAAATGCATATCAGCCATTTCGGAATTCGTGAAATTCGGCATGTTTCGATTTTAAATTGCAACCACCTTCCACCTTTATTTTTCAAAACACAGGAGTTTAATTTGATGTGCCACAAATAACAATGAATTTATTCACCACCGACTAACTGAATTTTTATGACAATTCGGATTTTTCTGAGAATTCAAACTTTAACACCCTGTATTTCGTATTTTTAACAAAACGTTTGAGGCACCATGGGTTGAGTTTCTGTATAGTCGTTCATTGTCATATGGAACTACAGTACACCCATTCAATTGACATTTGATACTGATTAAAAACATAATTCAGATATAAAATAAAATAGAATATATAATAATATAATAATATTTAAATATATTAAATATTTCAAATAAATTATATTCTTTGAGAGGTCCTTTAAGTGTGTTCATGTTTTTAAGATACAAATGGCGTTTTGAAGGCAAGACCAGAAACAAATTTTGTCTCCTTTAAATATTTATTTATTAATTTTAGGGACTTTCGTATATCTTTTGGTTTATTTATTCCATTTGACATTGTATATTGAGTTTAGATTATATACGTCTATTAAATATAAGCGGTGCTTGTTTTAGACATTAATTTAATTCTAAAAGTTTTTTGAATAAAATTTTTTAAATTAAAATTGTAGAAGATAAACATATATTAATTTGTTTTAATATTCAAATTTTATAATTCAGATATTTATATTTTCAATTAATGAAGAAACTACATGGAAAAATGTATGATCTAAGATTATCAAAAATTGCAGTTTCTGGAAAATCCTTATTTTACTTTCCTTAAAACATCTATCCTATAACTTCATATTATCGACACCTCTTATGTATTCACACAAATTTCTAACCTTATCTATTAACTGGTCATGGAAATATTCAAAACTGATTGTGATATATTTTTCTATGCTTTTCACGTAATGCCACATAAATATTTAAATCGTTGTTCGCCATCTAACTTATTTGTTTGCTTCTGTTGGTTTTTTTTTTTTGAGATATGGTTCATTTCAGACGAAAATATTTCAGGTGCCCACACGAATTTTGTCTATTTTCAAACTGGATTTTAACAGCTTTGGTTTAAAAGGTTTCTAATGCTCAGATTAGTTATTTCAAAGATTATCGTGCTTAGGAACGGTCGGACAAAATTGATTTTGACGACGAATTATTCATCTGCAAATGTAATAGTTCAAACAACTCACTCTAATTCGAACACGGTTGCGGATTTTCACTGTGGTGAAGGACCTAGGATGGCTGACCACAATTGCACTATTGCCTCAAAAATTAAGGATACTGTTCCTCAGATGCCGTAAGGACACAGTAAACAAAGCCTTACCAGAACACAATTGATCTCCCTACTCATAAAACTCACACTTTGTTTCTGAGAGGTTCTTCCAAAAGATGAAGGAAAAATTATCTGAGTAAAACTGAGAAGCACTGTCATGAAGTCAGGAGTTTTTTTGCGCGCTATTCATATCACCTACGATCCTCACAAAATATTTTTTTTGGCTTCTAATTATACAATCTGAACAAAATTTTGTATTAGCCTCCTTATCGTTATTTTAGAAGTAAATCTTAGAACTGTTGATATGGTTTCTTAAGCACTCAATACTGATTCTCTCACAATTTTTTTTGAAACTTCTAATCATACGATCCTCGCGAAACTCCACAAGAACATCACGTTATTATCGTACTTCTAAACGCTCAAATATTCAGATCGATCGAATTTGTAGTTTCGAAAATATTAGGAAAAATATGGAACGTTTTTAAATGTGAATAACAACGAAAGCATTTAACCAATTTTGCCCATTAAAGAAATCAGCCACGCCATTTAGACCCCAAACCTTCTCTGAAAGTTTCAGTGCCCTAGATCCTTCCGTTCGAAAGTTGGCGTGTTTACAGAATTACTTTTAACTTCGGATTCTTCATCGATGGGTCCAAACTAGCCGTTAAAGACCATTTTTGGGCTCAAAAATCGGGAATTACAGATATTTGGGCAAAACGATAGCATGCTTTTCCTTGGAACTAGCGAGCAATGTGATCTCGCCTCATTTTTCTAAAAACACAGACATAAGACCTTTTAAATAAGGAGAGCGATATGCTCTCGTCATATTTTACTTTAAAAAAAGGTAAAAATGCTGTTCCAGTCAGAAAGAAATTAACCGATGTGTATGGAGAAGATGTGTTGACAGAACGTCAGTGCCAGAACTGCTTGGCAAAATTTCGATTCGGCAATTTTGATGTCAAAGATGCACCAAGTTCCGGAAGGCCGGTTGAAGCTGATAAAGACACGATAAAGACATTAGTTGATGCAAATCGGCGAATAACAACACGTGAAATCGGTGAGACGTTAAGTTTATCGAATTCAACTGTTTATAGCCACTTGAAAGGTTTGGGTTAACCTCGAAGCTCGATATATGGGTTCCCCATGTTCTCACGGAGAGAAATTTGTGTCGTCGCGTTGACCTCTTTGATTCGCTTCTCAAACGTTACCAAAATGATCCATTTTTGAAGAGCATCATAACTGGGGACGAAAAACGGGTTGTATATAACAATGTCAAACGCTAGAGATGGAGCAAAAACGATGAACCGGCATTTCGTCTGTTTGGTGGGATTTTAAAGAAATCGTTTTTTTCGAGCTTTTACCGGATAACCCAACAATTAATCCAGATGGCAGTTTGTCCACTGTCATCAGTTGAACAAACTGAAGGATGCACTTCAACAAAATTAATTAACTGAAAAGGTGTAGTGTTCCACCAATATAATGCGAAACCTCAAACAAGTTTATTCACTCGCCAAAGGCTTTTGCAGCTTAGATGGGATACACTGTAGCACCCATCATATTCTCCAGATCTTGCGCCGTCGGATTTTTATTTGTTCCAGTCATCGCAAAATTTTTTGGACAGTAAAATCTCCACTTCAACTGAAGAAATCAAAAATCATCTGGATCAGTTTTTTGCCAGCAAAAATTTTATGAACGTGGAATCAAGCTTCTACCAGAAAGATGGCAAAAGTTGTTGGATCAGAATAGCCACTGTATAATTTAGTAAAATATTTATTCATCATACGAAAATTGTCTATCAATTTCCCCAAGAAAAACTAAATTATTTTCCGAACAACCAAAACAGTTAGAAATACCATAAATCTATAAGTTCATAGAGTGTTGTTAACAAAAAATATTCAAGAAATAATTTAAACACCTGTCTTCTAACAATTATTTATTTTAGTTTGAAATACAAACTTAAATACTTGACTTATCACTTAAGTGTAAAAAGAATAATTTTATGAAAACAAGTAAAATATTTTTTCCTACGGAATATTTTTTATTAAATTACTTGTACATTTACATATTTTTTTTAGATTTAGCAGCTCTTTTTGCGTGGACCCAAATTTTTCAAAAATTTATTCCTTTTCCAGAATCCTACTTTCAAATCTGAAATTATCTGAAATTAATTTTCGAGTTTGTTAGAACTATATTCATTTTTTCAAAACCTTCTATTGTTGTTAACGTTTGCAATAATTTCCAAAGCACTAAATAGTCTCATCTTTCAAATTGTGAAAGTGAAACCGTAAAAATTGATCCATGTTTATAAGGTAGACAGGCCTTTTATTTGACGATATTGATGCGTAGGTGTATATGAATACAGAGATATATCTTATTTCCTTCCAACAAAAATTGGAATTTTCCCACATTATTTGTTTTTGTAGAAGACGTACACACAAGTATTTTACGGTATACACACTGAGAACTGTGAACAGCTGCTAACAGGAATTTTTATAGTCCAATCTTATGCTTCCTGTTTTGATGATAGTTGATGGTGTTCCTATTTTCAAAACGATTTAATATGAAGCAATAAAGGTTTTTTGGCTACTCTTATAGCGAGGGGAGCACTCGAATGGATATATAAACAAAATTATAATAACTCAACATAAAATCAATCCTATAAATTGTGTAATTCCGATTTTACTATGAGAAAATTTTTTAGCATATCTAAATTCAAAACTTCAGTAAATTTTGCCTTTTATTAAAACATTAAAAATGTGAGGATTGGGCAATTTAAAATTTGCATTTTTGATCGGCAGTTCTTGAGCACTGTGACGAGTTGATGTTGATAGATGTTCGGCCAGTTTCTAGGCTATGGCATCAATGTTTTCAGGTGTGCTCACTGGACGAAATCTAAACAGGATTGTTTCGTCAAATAACGATCCAGTTTCATGAACGTGCTCCACAAATTGCCGATTCATTTCTATTGAATTTTCCACGTAAATTTCCAACAGCTTGGATAGAAGATTCATTACTTTGGAAATAAATTTTTAATGTTTCCCAGTTTTGTTCAAGAGTAAATCGACCCATTCCTTTAATTTCAAATATTAAACTAACTTTCTGTCGGAACAGTAATGACGGAAGTGTTGCCACTTTTAACTATTTCAAAATGTATTGTCCATCCTTTAAATGCATTTTTTAAGTTGTTTAATTGAATCAGTCTTCACTCGATGAAAATCCATATCAAATAAGGTTATTCTGATTTCACAAAGTTTTACTGTTATTATAATACAATAATTGTTTCGCTATCACAGTAGCATCTATGGGTAGGTGGTATCTTACATTTTGAATAACTAAATTTTTCCTCGAAATCGGTTCCTATTTATATTAAAGTAGGTACGAAATTTTTTATTGAGCACTAAAACCCAAAAAAGCGTGTCTCTGTAAACTCCAGCTCATCTGAATATGTTTAACAGGTGTAAGTTATTTAGGTCTAATTCTTCGTTAAGTACTTTTCCAATTTTATAAAATAAAATAAATGGAGGTTTATACTTGATAGAAGGTATATAAAATTATTTAAATATTTTAATATTTACAGATATATTCTGTTAGCCTTCTACATATTTAATTTCAAAAAATTTTATTTAATATAACTTCAGGAATTAAATTAATGTCATATAAGTACCACTTTTATCAAACGACATAAATAAACATTCATTATAAGACATCCAAATGATATAACAAAATCCAATAAATATAAATTGTTAACAAAAATTCTATAAATTAAATATTTTGAGTAGACAAAATTTTGTTTCTGCTCATCCCTCTTATGAAAACAAATATCTTTCAAAAATGTTTAACATAATCTTAAGATTTTAAACATAAAACTATCTTACTTAGAATATTCAATATTATTGGATATCTAACTAAGTTACTTTTTAGAAAATCTTAAGATATGTAAAAACATTACTAAAAAACAAGTTTTAAGAGAGACTTTGCTTTCGTCAGTAGGTACTCAATCGTATTCAATAAAATATAACATCAATCAACAAAAACTATTTACTTACCTCTAATTCAGAAAGCTTCTTGGTAAATGAATACTGAACATTTAAATGGAGTCTAATATGGCTCGCAATAAATAATTCTGTGGTTTACCATGGATCTTAAAGATTAAAAGGCAATTTAACGGCCTCTGTTATAGCACAAGGACCAACTGTATAAAGAATGTTAAATAAACTAAATAATTATATATTATGAATAAAATAAAATAAATGGAGGTTTATACTTGATAAAAGGTATATAAAATTATTTAAATATTTACAGATTTATTCTATTAGTCTTCTAGATATTTAATTTCGAAAAATTATATTCAATATTATAACTTCAAGAATTAAATTAATGTGTATAAGTACCACTTATATCAAACAACATATAAAATAAACATTCATTATAAGACATCCAAATGATATAATAAAATCCAATGAATATAAATTGTTAACAAAAATCCTAGATTAAATATTTTGAGTAGACAAAATTTTGTTTCTGTTCATCCCTCTTATGGTACTTATATGACATTAATTTAATTCCTGAAGTTTCAATATTAAATATAATTTTTTAAAATTAAATATGTAGAAAGCTAACAGAATATATCGGCAAATATTAAAATATTTGAATTATTTTCCAATTTTGTGGTATTTATTTATCTCTAGAGACTCTTACAAGTTTAAGGCATAACTTTTACTTTCTATATGTAAAATTTCAAAATTATGGTTGAGAGTATGCCCTGTTCCTAAAAATTGGTTGGAATATGTGGAAATACTTTTATTATTGAGGAAACTCTTCAGATGTTCGCAAATTCTATGCCGGAAAGTTCTTTCGGCCCGTCCTATGTAATGTTTTGGGTAATCACCGCAGGTTAACTTATAAACTCCCGATTTATCATCTTTATGTGTAATGTCCCTATTATTTTTTTTTAGATTTTTAATGAATTTTGGGTTTAAGCGCTCAATAAAAATTTTTGCTCCTACTTTAATATAAATAGAAACCGATTTCGAGGACAAATTTAGTTAATCAAAATGTAAGACACCACTTTCCTGAAGATGCCACTGTGATAGCGAAACAATTATATTAAAATAAAAATAAAAATTTGTGAAAATCAGAATAACCTTATTTTTACACTACTGACATAGTAAGAAGTATGTTACAACATTTTTTGATTGAAGTAGGTACGACTTACTGATTTAACTTGGGTTAGTATTGACAACGAGAAGTAATTGAAAAATTACTTTCCCGGGGAAATATGCCAGCATTGTTGTTTCCGATTTTGAGGTTGAATTCATTTTCAGGCACCACTCTTTGAAACACTTATATGCTGATTGGTAAAGTTTCCTACACTTCTCCGGTAAAAGGAATTCACATACAGCATTTGCTGCTTCTTGAATTTCATCTCCTTTGCAATTGATTTTAGAGAAGGAAATGTAGTTTTGGCAAACAATTTGTTTGACAGGTGAAAACCTTAGTAACCCAAGGTAAACCGATATTTTGTTGAAAGTAAATTAATTGCAGACTAAATTCATAAAAAAAAGTGATTGAAAGTCTACTTTTGTAGTAGAAAAAATATAATACACCACTCAGGAAGCAAGTTTTTCGACCAGCCTCGGACTTCATTTCTTGTCCTCGCAAACTACATTCTCGTCTGGTGTCACTTGCCTCCCTAATAGTGTATGTAACTATCAATATCGTTTTTTAAGCTAAAAAACGGACCTAATCACTTCTTACACCAAATAATAAATAATACAAAGAGACTTTTCACTTGATAGAAAGATTATTTAAAAATTTTAAATATCATACAGATTTATTCTGTTAACCTCCTACAAATTTTAGTTTCAAAAAATGTTTTATTCAAAAGCTTTTAGAATTAAATTTAATAAATATCTAAGAATTAAACACAGTACCAAACGAAATGAAAGAATTCAAAAAAATATAATATATATTTATATATATATATATATATATATATATATATATATATTATATTAGGAGTACAAATAAGTTTCCGCCGTTTTATTGTAGATGGCGCGGCACGGAGTTTCGGTTAGCTTTCGCAGATGATAACCGGCTTAAAAAAATAGTTTGGACATTCAAAAACAACATAGCCTATTAATATCATTGATTTTATATTGGTAAAATATAATTTTTATAAGTTGAAAATGTCAAAATTTGAGCCAAGTAAGCGTCATTTGGAAATATTAGTTTACTTCTTTAATTTAAAGGAATCTGCTGCTGAGGCGCATTAATTGCTCGTAGAAGCATATGGTGAGGGTGCTTTGAGTGAGAGAACGTGTTGAGAGTGGTTTCAAAAGTTTAAAAACGGTGATTTGGACGTAGAAGACAAAGATCGCAGTGGAAGGCCAAAAATTTACGAGGATGCAGAATTGGAGGAATTATTGGAGGAAGATTCATCTCAAACACAAAAATAACTTGCTCTAACATTAGAAGTCACTCAGCAAGCATTCTCACCGTTCTTCTATAATAAATATTTAATTTAATATATAATATTATCAATAAAATGTACTAAATAAATACTTGAAGGGGACAAAATTTTGTTTCATTCCTTATTTTATTAAAACCAAATTCCTTTCCAATAATGCAAAACATAACCTCAAGAACTACTTTAAAAACAACTTGCTCAAAATAAAATCCTTTCAAAAAATTTCTAAAACATGCAGAACGTCTTCAAAAAGCAATTCAGAATTATCATAACGAAAACTCATCAGGCCTACTTCACTTTTAAAAAATAAAACCCTACAAACCGAATGCAGATATCTGAACAAACATTAGAATGAAGTGAACTTATAAAAATCCTAGGTATTCTATATTCGCCAAAGAAACTACACAAAATTTGCAATTTTGATAATCTATATTTCTTTGAATTCTTTTATTTCCTTTGGTATTGTGTGGCACAATGCGTTTTCAGACATTTATTTAATTTCATTCTAAAAGTTTTTGAAAAAAAATTTTTTGAAATTTAAATTTGTAGGAGGTTAACTGAATAAATCTGTATGATATTCAAAAATTAATAAATAGTAGCTGAAATGAAATTCATTCAAATTTATGGATGTAATAAAACCATATTCTGATGAAAGTAAGAAATGAAATTGACAATTTTCAGTTGATAAAACATTTCTGGTTCGTATATCGAAACTTGTTCAAGAACAAGGCCCCTGTTCCAAGAATAAAAGGTTTCCCGATTGATTGAGCATATTCAAATTCTCAAAGGTATCAAAATCGACTTCCGTTACCGGATAGAAAGAAACCTTCCACGTTTCCTTGAGAACCTTGCGAAGGGTGTGAAATAAAAAATTCTCTACAACCACTTTACCCTCATTAAAACCTGCCATCGAACGTTCTTTGAAAACATGTGAACCTAGGTAAAAGTGTTGCTCCATTTATGCCATAATGTAGCACGTTCAAGGGTCTAAGGGCGATTGTGTGTGGTTTCCGGCGAAATGGGGTAAATTGAAAGGGCCTTATGCGTTTTTAGGCACCACTTGTTATAATTAAAACCGGCGAGATGTTATCAGGAAAAAGCAGATTTTCTTATGGGTGAATGTTCTATTGTGAACAACTTATGACCTGATTTCGATAAACCGGAACTTGTAAAATATTTTATCCAACAAAATATTCTAATGAACATGCAGAAGGTACGCATTCTTACATGATTACAAAATGCAAAAACCGAACATGCAGTGACGAGTTTTTAAATAGATGGTATGAGGATGAATCTTTCCTGAATTAATTTCTATATTTCAGAAAAATTTGATTTTTATTAATCAATATTCTTAAAAAACGATTTGAATGTGAGTCAATACTGGATAGAAGTAATTTTAAATGACTTCAAATTCAAATAGTTTAAAGCGACTAGACTCACAGATGAAGACTTCGAGCTTAAAAGTAGATTTGTCCGACCGGCCGTTAACACGCTAACTTTCAAACGAAAGGAGCTAGGGCCTTGAAACTTTCAGACAATGTTTGTGGTCTAAACGCCACTGCTAAGTTCGTTAATGGGCGAAATCGGCAATTATTCATGTTTGCAAACTTTTCATATTTTTTCAATTATTTTCATTCTGAAATCAGAATAATAAGGCGAATGCATATTCGTGCAAAATTTCGTGAGGATCAAATAATTATTAGGAGTAGAAATAGGTTCGTGCAGTTTTGATAACAGATGTCTCTACTAGTTTATAATTCCATTTTTCATCTGGCAACACCTTCATTTTGAGGTGTCACATGAGGTTTTGTTTTCAGGATATGTCATTTCGCTGAAGTGCAAACAACATAGTTTCTATGTGCTCTGAAAATTACCTTTTTGAATTCTATGTGAAACATTTTTTGGCGATTGAACTTGTTATTCCCTAATATTCAATCGAAACAATTTGTATTAGGTGATGAATTTGAATAATTTGGTCGATACTTTATATTGCCTTCGATTTTTTATTACTTAATTACCACCACCATGTGTACCATGTGTTGGTAATATATATGTTTATAAAGTGATAGTGTTATCTATGCCATATTTAAAAATTCCATTCTAAATGTTTTTCAAGAGATTTATTCAGATTCAAAAACCTACTATCTGTAGTATTCAAAAAACTCTACACAGTAAATTTACAATATATATTGTTTGATGAATTTACTGTATTATCACACCTGCGCGTGGGGTTTTTCTAATACTGAGTCTATGTCGTATCTTCTTTCATTATATATTTCTGTGGAATAACCTAATTTTTGCATATGCCATGCATTATCTAAAAATTAGTCCTCTTCGCTGAATATTTCATGAAGTTTATTTTTTACTGATAATTTTATTTTTATCCCAATAACTACTAACTGAAGTGCTTAGGTTAAAATTTTTCAGGTTCTTTTCCTGGAGAATATGCTATCTATTTTTTGAAAAGGAAAACGAAAAAGACCTTTTTGAATTCTATGTGGAATATTCTTTGGGGATTGAACTTATAATTCCTTAATATCTAATCGGAACAATTTGTATTAGGCGAGGAATTTAATTCATTTGGTCAATACTTTATATTCTCTTCGATTTTTTATTAATTAAATACCACCACATGTGTTGATAATATATGTAAATGTCTATAAAATGATACAGTGTTTTATTCAGATTGAAAACCTGTAGAGGTTCCGGAGAATTAATCCAGCTATTATCTGTAATATTCAAAAAACTCTTCATGGTAAATTTTCAATATATATTATATTAAAGTGTTATTCAATGGGTAACATGCGTTAGTACTCAGCTCTTATTACTGTTTTAAGACGTTTTGGTATAGCTAATGATATTTTGACAATATTTGCATATAGAACACAAGTTCTCAATAGGATTGAGGTCTGGTGAATTTTCAGTTCAATAAAGAAGAACTGACTTATTGTACTTGAAATATTTGACATGGCGCTGAATCTTGTTGAAAGTTTGGTTCGTCGATTGCATGAGCCCTTTCAAGTTCTATGATAAAACATTGCAATAAATTTTTGATGTTCATATATGATATGTTTAATATTTTCTGTTCTCGTATATGAAAGACAACACCTCTAAAAAAGTTTTCAACAATGTTTTTAAGTGTGCTGCATTGAACTTTTCGTCCGCAGTTTTCCGTACTAACTTTGATCAATACCCATCTGTCAAACAGTGTTTAATCGAAAATCAAGACATTTTTTAGTTCTCCCAAGTCTGATGAGCATATATTTGGGCCCCACTCAGTTTTTGCGCGTTATCATTTTGCCTAAACGTCTGTAATTTTCGAATTTTGGACGAAAGTGGCCTCAAACTACTAGGTTGGACTTACTGATGAAGAATACTTGGTGAAAATTAATTCCGGCCAACAACAATGATAAAAAAAAGCAGTAAATTTGTCCGTTTTCAATATAAAGCTGAAATCCCGAAAAAAGTAAAGAAAATACCTACTTCCCAATGAGCAACTTTTAAGTGTTATAAAGGGTCATCTAGAGTTTGCATTTTGTAATGGAGGTATTTTCCGAATCAGCCAACATTTCTGTAGTTCATTTTCTGACAGCACGTTAATTTAATATTTGACATTGACGAAATGGGTCGATTTACGCTTGAATAAAACTGGCAAATATTAAGAACTTATTTCCGATCTAGCGAATCTTCTATTCAAATTGTCAGAAATTTTCGTGGAAAATTCAAAAGAAATGAAATGCCCTCACGGTAATTTGTGGATCAATTTGTTCGTGAAAATTGGATCGTTATTTGATAAAACTTCCTGTTCACGTTTTCGTCCAGTGAGCATACCTGAAAACATTGCTGCAGTATCCTGAATGTAGCTGAACATCCATCAACATCAAGGCGTCATCAAGAACTGGACATTTCTCGCCCTTCTCTGGGGAGAATTTTGCATAAAGATCTCGTTATGAAGGACTACAAAGGTCAACTAGTGCAAGAAATGAAACCTCGTGACCATCCTATGGGTTTTCACTTTGCTCAATGAGCTAATGATCGCATGAGCGAATTTTTCAAAAAAAAATCGTATTGAAGCTCATTTTCACCTCGGAGAACTTTTTTTATGTTCAATACGACAAATAAAAACACTTGGCTTAAGTTTCACTGTTTATTTCATGTCTATTGGCATATATGTTTCGGGTTTTTAGGCCATATTCAAAATTAAAGAGAAAAGAACTTAAAATCATATTTATAATAGTGAAACAGGTAGGATTTTGTGGAAGGTAAAACTAATATGTTGGGTCGGTTTTGATCTTTTACAGATAATAGTTATATGTTAAATTTCAGTTGATCATTTGTTATTGGTAACAGCCTTCTGTGTGCTAAAGAAATTTTCAAACTTTCTGAAGGTCCATTATTCTGCTTTTTTAGTTTCGTTTAAGATCTCAGTTCTGCTGAACTCTATTAAAAGGTTTGTTATTTATGCAATGTTCAGAAGAACCACTTTTTATTTTATTATACAATATACTATTTTTGTGTTCTTCTACTCTTATGTTTACAGATCGTCCTGTTTAACCTATGTAAAATGCAGGGCATTCATTACAATATAATTTGTATATGCCGCTTTTTTCACACGTTTCACGACACTCTTTGCTATTGACTAAGAGTGAACCCAAGTTTTTCTTATTTGTTATAAATAATGTTGATAACATTTTGTTTCACTCTATCGCAAATGTTGTTACTAATTTGTGGTATGCAGTTTATGCTATGAAATTTTTCTTGTTCTTGGTCCTGAAGGCTGGAGTAACATTTTAGACTTTTCAGAAAGTTTGGAAATTTCTTCAGCACACAGAAGGCAGTTACCCATAACAAATGACCAACTGGAATTTAGTTTATTACCGAAGATAAAAACCTGCACAACATCTTATTTTCACCTTCCTCAAATTCAACCTGTTTCACTATTATAAATATGATTTGAAGTTCTGTTCTCTTTAGTTTTGAAAATGGGTTAAAAACCCGAAACATATATGTCAACAGACATGAAATTAACATTGAAACTTAAGCCAAGTGATTTTATTTACCTTATTAATTCAAAAATGTTTCACCAATTGATATGAGAGAAATCAATATCATTTTTTTATGGTGATCCGATAAGGATAAGTGTTACGCTAACCATCTAGAAACGATTGATGCCTTACTTCACGAAAACGATGATTCCATTCATAAGATTAAGCCCCAAACAATCCATAATGTACTTAAAAATTTGGTTTGAACGGATGGGGTGCTGAAGCCAGTCGTGGCTGTTATTTGAGTGATTTTGTTTTTCATTCGTAAATATTAAAGCTCAACCTTTCTACTAAACTCATAACATTGAAAAAATATTAATTAGTTTTTTTAAAACTAATTTAAATTTAAATTTTAAATGTTCCACCCTTTATATCATAAGGAAAAAGTGGTAATTGTTCAGAAGAAAATATAAACTATTGAAGCTTTCAAGATACAAAATTTATTAAAAATGAAAAATATCAATATAAAAACAATGTAAAACCAAGATTTAGTTGAGTATTTCGAGATTGAGATACTTTTTATTTTTTTGGCGAATAACATTTGAAATACAACATTAGCTCAGTACCCACCTAAATAAAACAATTACGCAATAATTAAAACAAATTGTAGAAATTACTATGTTTTACTACCAAAAAATATATATTACACATTTTCTTGTGACTCGAGTTTCGGGAAATGAACTATCCCATCATTAGACAACTGAAGACCTAACAGTGGTACAGTGGTATTTAAACAAAAGTGATAAATATTTCGAATATTTCAACAGATTCTCGGTAACACCTAATAGTGGTACGGAGGTTTACAATCGGAACGTGATAAAAAGCCGGGTTAAAAAAGAGGGGTCTTCTAACAGATATCGTTTTCTAAAGAATGAGTGACAAAAGTTGAATTTTTGTTTACTTTTCATAAAAAGAATTTAAAGAAAAGTAAACACAAATTCAACTTTTGCCACTCATTCTTTAGAAAACAGTAATTGCTTTCGACAAAAGAACATCTTAGGAAAATTTTATATGTAGATTCAAAAGAAAAGAAACTTTATTATTGAAATTTTCAAATTCATTCACAATAAAAATAATATAAAAAATAATGAATGACTGTATGGAGCTTTGTAAATCCAAATATTTGAGATATACAACAAAATAATGTAAAATAATGAATGACTGTACAGAGCTTTGTAACCCCAAAAATTATTTGAGATATTTAAATGAATACCATCTGTTTAACAACCTTCTTTGTCGATTGCCGACATTCCGATATCTGCTAGAAGGCCCCTCTTTTTTAACCCGGTTTTTTATCACGTTCCGATTGTAAACCTCCGTACCACTATTGGGTGTTACCGAGAATCTGTTAAAATATTCAAAATATTTATCACTTTTGTTTAAATACCACTGTACCACTGTTAGGTCTTCAGTTGTCTGATGATGGGATAGTTCATTTCCCGAAACTCGAGTCACAAGAAAATGTGTAATATTTATTTTTTGGTAGTAAAACAGTAATTTCTACAATTTGTTTTAATTATGATCAACAACCAAATAGTAACGGCTGAAACAATTCAACAATTAGGCAATATAAATGACGCTTATCCTTCACCTACAAGTTTTAATTGCAGCTTTGATAGATAATGCACCTCTATATGTTCAATGAATTTCTTCAATACAAAGTGTAGAAGTGTACTTACTCATCCTCTATTACATCGACAATATTCGCCAGTCATAAAGACGACGAGCCAAGCCCTCTCCCAAACCCAGGATCAATATATCCTTAGACATTATCCCTCAGAAACAACACATCAAGACAGATTTGACAAATTAGCACTCCTTAACACGTAGGGTCCTTCCTTCTATCGTTCTATCCCAGCTTTTAACTTCCATATAATTTACATCAATGGAATATTCACCTCAACGAACCTAAAAAAGCAATAAAATAAGATAATGCAATAATCATCCCGTTTCTATTGGGCATCCTGGTCGAAAGCTCCGGTGTCATTGGTGCTCGAGATCCCGTCTAGTTCGCACTCCTACCAAGAGAGGGGAGATGTATTCTCGCCCCTCTACCCATTCCTGGTTCAGTCCCGATCACACACAGACACAGCGAACACTATCCGGATAGGGTGCCGAGCCTATCCGTGTGTCATTTTATTGCTCCGCTTTTTGCCGAACCACAGAGTGCAGTGAAAGTGATCCTAACGACAGAAGTGATGGCTCATGTTAAGTAGCCGAAGCGTCCATAGAAAACAGTGACAATAGTGCAACTTGATCGGCTAGCATGATCTGATAGACCTTCCGGACTTGACACTCTTCGTTTTTTTTTGTGTTTTGGTACAAGTGATCGTGGTTAACGGGTACCGTGAGGGTACTATCATGGTGACCTTAATGCCTTGCAACTATTTGAATGCTCAGACGCCCAGGTGCAGTATGATCGACAAAATGTGCGAACCGAAGGTATGTTTCCGTTTTGAGCGGATGTGCGATTGAATCATGGTCACGTTTCGTATTATACCAGGAATTTGCATATGATTGAAGAATTAGTTCCATTGCACAAATGCATCGACAGTATTTTTAAACCAGTATATTAGAGATGAAGAATATACTTTGAACTTAAAATAACATATCCCTGCTTTGAAGGGTGGTACACCTCTACACTTTTATCGCGACATATTCCAAAGTGTTATGTGTTATGCTCTGTGAACCATAGTTCTAAAGAATTTTAATTAAAAAATAATATGAATAGGCAATTAACCGAAATTAAAGAAAAGAGTTAGTTAAAATCATATTGATGAATTCAAGAAATGTACTTCATTTAATTGTAGGAAGTCAATTTCGATAACATTTTTACTGTATTCAGAGGCCGTTGAACCGAGCCCCCATAAAAACAAACAATTTCCAATAAATATATATACGTATGGTCAAAAGAAGTGATAACTAATGATTTGCATTACTCGATTAAAGTAAAAATTTAATTGCGCATTCAAAATTATCCATCAGTTTCAGTTTGTTACCAAATTCATTCATTAATGACCCAGTTATAGTTTACATTTTCAACGTATGTAGAAATAATAATGGATCATTGTATTTTTATTTATTATAATTATATACACTGTGGTTTGATATCCGATGAATGGGTAGCTTACAAACGGCTGGATAAAATTGATTTGGACCACGCATTACTCATCTATGGGTCCAATGTATTCGTTTAAGAATAAATGAAAATCATATATATTTGCATAAAAGGACAAAAGCTGTAGTACAAGTATGCAAATGTATTTCGATGTTGATATTCGGTAACTTTAACATCATAGAAACTTCCTAAAAAATTATACTAATTATTTTTTTTTATTCAAAAGTTTAAAGTTTTCAATACAATAAGTCCTTCAATTATATAATAGTTTATTTGGATCATCTTCGCTTGATGAAAATCCATATTGAATAAAATTATTCTGATTTCCACTTTTATTATTATTATAATACAACAATTGTTACGCTATCACAGTAGCATCTTCAGGTAGCTGTTGTCTTAAATTTTGAATAACAATTTTTTTAACAAATTGTTATATTATAATCACAAAAAAAATTTGTGAAAATCAGAATAACCTTATTAAATATTATTTAATATAATAGTTATTTTTACTCATTATTAACTCACCTAAGTCCTATGAAGAAATATTAAAATATTGGACATGGCTTCAGATGCACACTCCCCCGTTAATAATATTTTATTAATTTGTAGCTACTAACGTTAGTTTCATGTGAATAATTTTCTCTCATTTCTGTTGTATAATATTTGGGAAAAATAGGAAAGAAAACTGGCATAAGGTTGTCTAGTTGTACCCTCTATTGAAAAGGAATGGATTGAAAAATACACCTAAAAAAATGTGAATACTTAAAAAATCATATTTGACAAGTTTATGCCAAACGGATTTTTATATAGGCTTTTTCACAGATATCAAAACACATACATGCACACAGATCACACATTACATTGTAGATATAAATAATATATATTGCAGTAACGAGTAGATCATTTAATCAGGAAATAGGTACCCAAAGAATCTAATAGATCTAGTCACTCAGAACCATCGAATTATGTAGTTTCCAGACCAGCCTTATTTAATCTTATGGTAAAACTACCCCATACTTATGGATATACTTGTTTCGTTTTATCCATAAATTTTATGTATAATGGCTTGATATATAATTGTTCTGCAGGTATTAAATATTTGTTCAAACTTTCTCTATGATTATGATATGAATCTCATGAAATGCTGCAATGACATTCAAAGCGTATTATATATGTATTTTCTGAAATATGAACAAAACAATATTACAAATTGGTGGATCAGAGATATTGATCTTTCCGGTTCAGCTTATCTATACTGCAAATTTCACATGTCTGTTGTTTTTCCATTGTAAGCGACCATATTTCAATCATAATTTGTAATTAAAGTCATTTGAACGAAATTATAGCCTACTTGGTTTAAATCCATTTTACGTTCAATTAAATAAAACAAATATGTGTTTATTTCTATCAGTTATGATTGGTTAAACACATGAAGTTTATCATTACATTGTAACTTCAAATGCTTTTAAGCAATTTGGTAACACAACAATATTCACTTTTGAGATGAAAGTTTTCATTGTTTTTGGAAAACCACCCACGAAATAAACCTAATAGAGATGAAATAGATAACTCAGTCTGGTCATTCAATAAAATTAATCGGTTTATTTCTAAACTTTCGAAGAAGTTCAGCTTCAAGGTTTTATTTTCTTTATTCGAAATCTTAAAATGTTCATCAAAATCATGTTTCTCTGTTATTAAATATTCTGCATACGTTGCATCTAAATTGTTATTGAGGGACATCGCCCATGTTCCTTTATTCTAGTATTATAGGATCTGCCGGATTGTCCAATATGAGTTCTTGCTCAGGTACCATATGAGAAATTGTTTAGCACCTTTGATTTATTTATTTTTGGTTCAGGTTTTTTGAAATTTTTCCCAAAGATTTAACGCTTCTGAAGGATATATAAATGAGGAACTTCTGTATTTGTAGAGACGGTTTACCAAGTTTATATTGGACAAACCGAAATGTCCTTCAATCCTAAAATAAATGAATATAGGCCTTATTAATAAAATTGATTATACGTATGCAGAACATTTATAACAGAGAAACATGATTTTGATTAGCTTTTTAAGATTTTGCATAATGATAATGAAGTAATTAAAACAAATTGTAAAAATTACTATGTTTTGCTACCAATAAAAATATATATCACACATTTTCTTGTGATTCGAGTTTCTGGAAATGAACCATCATCAGACAACTACTATCTGATGATGGGATAGTTCATTTCTCGAAACTCGAGTCACAAGAAAATGTGTAATATATATTTTTATTGGTAGTAAAACATAGTAATTTTTACAATTTGTTTTAATTATGATCAACTACCAAATAGTAACTGCTGAAACAATTCAGTATATGATAATAAAGGCCTCAAGCTGAACTTGTTTATTTTTTTTTTAAATTAACCGATCAAGAAATTCTGGGAATTCATTGATTGACCAGTTGAAGTTGTCTTGTATTCCTTTATTGGGATTATTCCCAATACCCGGTGGTTGTTCCAAAAGTAATGAAACCATTGCCTTAAAACTGAATCCACTCAAATACTATATGTTACCAAATTTTTGACTAGTTGTTTAAAAGATATCACAATGTAACAAAACGTTATGTATATATATAATGATGAATACAAATCAACATACATTCTGTCAAGAAAGTACCGGGAATTATCGATTTAAATCTGACGGGGCAATGAGGCAGGTAAAATTTTTTTCCTAGGTTGGTACCACTGTCCTTAATTACTATGCCAAGCTTGAGCGGGATCTGTCAACTAGTGTGTTTGCAACAGCTGATTAAGTCAGTCGATGTCAGAGTGCGTGCCGATTTTTACTATGGGTGATTACGTTGAGCAAATAATTTGTTTAAAGTTTTGTGTTGCAAATGAATTTTCGTGTGCCGATGCATTGAAAATGTTGCAAAAGGCCTTTGGTGATAATGCTCTATCGAAAACTCGTGCATATCAGTGATACAGAGCCTTCAAGGACGGTCGTGAAGTGGTCGCCCATCGACGGCTTCGATCGAAGATAACGTCGATAAAATTAAGGAAAGGGTGCTGGAAAACCGTCGTACCAGCTTGAGAGAGATAGCACATGATCTTAAGATATTCCACAAGTCCCCACGTACGATTTTGATTGATATTTTGGGCATGAGAAAGGTGGCCGCACGACTCGTACCGAAAGACCTGAATTTTCTTCAAAAACGTCATCGCGAACAGGTTGCTTCAGACATGCTGGATCGCTGTAATTCCGATTCTACATTCATGGAACGCATTATAACTGGTGATGAGACCTGGGTCTACGAGTACGATATGCAAACAAGCCAGCAATCATCGGAATGGGTGGCAAAAAGTGAGCCGAAACCGAAAAAACCACGCCAAAGCCGCTCGAAAATGAAGGTGATGCTCATTGTTTTCTTCGATATCCGTGGCGTGGTGCGCTACGAATTCGTTCCAGAGGGTCAGACGGTAAACAAGGAGTATTACCTAGGCGTTATGAAACGTTTGCGTGAGCGTATCCGTAAGAAGCGGCCAAATTTGTGGGCGAACAACTCATGGATTTTGCATGACGATAACGCGCCTTCTCACCGAGCTACGATTGTGACTGACTTTCTCGCCAAAAACTCAACAAACGTGCTTCAGCAACCACCGTATTTGCCGGATTTGGATCCCTGCGACTTTTTCCTCTTCCCAAAACTAAAATTGCCCCTTCGTGGCACCCGTTTTGAGTCGATTGAAGCCATAAAACAAAATTCGGCGCGAGAGCTAAAGTCCATCCCGGAAAGCGCCTATAAAAAATGTTTCGATAATTGGAAGTGCCGTTGGCATAGATGTATTGGAGCAAATGGAGCCTATTTTGAAGGCGACCCAATAAATTTTGACGATTAAATATAAAAATGTTGTTTTAATTGGAAATTCCCGGTACTTTCTTGACAGAGTAGTACATGTATGTTATTTAATTAAGTGAAATTATAGCCCTTGTTATGAGCGCGTAGAAATTTAATCCTAAGGGAATGTCTACAGAGAAGAAATTAGGGGAAAAAATATCAGTAAAAATCTCATAATTGAAGGAAATTTTTGTGTTGAATTGTTTTACAAGTAATGACAAAAAATCGAAGGTAAAACGTCAATGGCAATTTTTTCTATATCGATTAGTTCCCTAATCGAATTAAACTACATATATCGGGTGTTTTTTGGAGTGATATAACTTTGAATTGAAATAAAACACATTTAAATCAAGATTGGAGCCAATTTTTTTTTATTTGAAAGATAATTTTATGACATTTATGTTTTAAAAATAATTTCCGGTATATGTCTACCACGACTAGCTCTGAGGAACCGCATTCGACCAGACCAATTTTGGACCACTTTTTCGAGTAATTCAGGTCATATTTAATCAATAACACGAGTTATGTTGGCTTCCAAAGCGTCTGTCTAATGTTTCTGGTTTATCAGCATAAATCAATGACTTGACATAACTCCAAAGAAAATAATCCAGTGGACTTATGTCGCATGATCTTGGAGGACAATTAATTGGACCATTTCTCGAAATAATTTTATCGCCAAATCTTTCTTTCAATAAATCAATTGTTACGGTAGCAGCATGAGGTGTAGCACCATCTTGTTGGAACCAAAATACTTCTGGGTCGATACCATTCAAATTTTGAAACAAATAATCATTGATCATCGATCTGTAGCGAGCACCATTCACTGTAACATTAGCTCTAGCATCGTTTTTAAAGAAATATAGACCGATGACGCCTCCAGCGCGTAAAGCACACCATATAGTGCATTTTTCAGGATGCAGTGGAACCTGCAGAACTTCTTGAGGATTATTTTCACTCCATATACGGCAAATTTGCTTGTTTACATAGCCGTTCAACCAGAAATGAGCTTCATCACTAAACACAATTTTATGATAAAAAAGTGGATCAACTTCAAGGTGTTCTAGGGCCCAATCAGCAAACAAACGACGCTTATTATGGTCAAAAGGCTTTAGTTCTTGAACCAATTGGATCTTGTATGGGTGTAGACTAAGAACTTTATGCAAAATTTTCCATGTGGTGGATGCTCAGAGTCCAACTTGTTGTGAACGTCGACGAATAGACAAATCTGGATCATCATTAACACTATGACTTACAGCAATGATATTTTCTACTGTACGTACAGTTCTTTATCTTGTTGTTGTTACATCGAGTAGAGAAAATGTTGGCTGAAATTTATCGATAGTTCGACGAATAAGCTGCTCCGATGGACGATTATGTAAATCATAAATTTCACGAAGTGCTTTCTCTATAAGTTTGGCGAATGGAACACTGATTTTGAAAGTAAATTTCAACAATTTGTAAACGTTGTTGCGGCGTGGGTCTTTCCATGATAATTTGTCAATGCTTACTGAACAGAAATGTCAAAACAACATGACTTCTACCTTCTCTCAAATCACACTTATCCCTATCGAAAGTTCTATCACTCTAAAAAACACCCGATAGTTTTGTATTTCCATTTTACTCAATCGAATCTTTCAAACTACATCATTCGCAACAATTTCAATAACACAAAAAATCATAAATATTCAACAAGGGTCGCATTTACAATATTATAATTCCTTACAATATATTCCCACCAATATTTGGTTTTTTTGCGAGTTATACCGGTTTACTGTCCATTTGGTATGTGAAAATTTAATTTTAAATACAGTAGACTCGCGCTTTTATGAACACACGTCTGTGTGAACTATCCGAGAGTGTGAACAAGAAAATATTCTCATTGTATATCCAGTAGTGTGAACAATCCACGATCTTGTTGGTGTGACTTACTACTTTCTTGTTTCAACTTGTTGATAAAATCATGCGTAAAGCCATTTAAATGGTACGAATTTTATTTATTACGAATTTTCTTCCACCCCGAGAAAACTCTTTTAATGTGAAATATTTCGTTGGAATGGCTAAAAACAAGATATTTTTGAGTCTGTATGAAAAATCGAAGATCTTGGAAAATCATCGGAAAAGCATGCGCCTAACATTGCTTTCAAAAAAATATGGAATTGCGAAATCAACTGTATGCTCGATTAAAAAATACCGACCAAAATAATGAGTGTTGTGAACCAGAGTTTTAAGCCAAATAAAATTAAAAAATGCACTTTGAGGAAAGCTGATTATTCCAAAATGGAGGAAGCCTCAAACAGATGGTCTATTAAACAGAGGAAATTAAATTTCCCTATAACAGGAAAAATAATGAAGCATCATGAAACCTTCAAAAGTGGAAATGAAAAATTTACCGCGAGTGATGGATGGCTGCACAAGTTCAAGGTTTGTTCTGGTCTTTATTTTTGAAAATTTGTGGAGAAAATCTATCATCCAAGGTGCATAATATTAGCCCATTTAAAATTGAATTGGTTCAATTGATAGAGAAATTTGAGCTCACTCACGACCAGATATACAATGCTGATGAGACTGAATTGAACTGGAACATTATGCCTCAGAAAACCTATATAATGAGTTCTGAAAAAACTGGAACCGGTCTCAAAATATCAAAACAGCGAATTACCTGGGTTGTACAAACGCTTCATATTCCCATAAACTCACGCCGTTGATTATTGGCAAAGCAGAGTGTCCGAGAGCATTCAAAAAATTTCCATATTCCCTGGATCTATAAAAATACAAAAAATACCTAGCTGACAAAGGAAATTTTCAAAAACTGGTTTTTCGAATGCTTCGTACCAGAGGTAAGTAAGGTAACGTGAATAATTCGATGAGTAAAAAATCGGAACCTATAGTAACTATCGAGGTACTGAACATTATTTATACGGTCAGTTGAGAAAACTTTGCAACACTAATATACTACTCTGTCAAGAAAGTACCAGGAATTTTCAATTAAAACAACATTTTGACATTTAATCGTCAAAATTTATTGGGTCGCCTTCAAAATAGGCTCCATTTGCTCCAATACTTCTATGCCAACGGCACCTCCAATTATCGAAACATTTTTTATAGGCGCTTTCCGGGATGGACTTTAGCTCTCGCGCCGAATTTTGTTTTATGGCTTCAATCGACTCAAAACGGGTGCCACGAAGGGGCAATTTTAGTTTTGGGAAGAGGAAAAAGTCGCAGGGAGCCAAATCCGGCGAATACGGTGGTTGCTGAAGCACGTTTGTTGAGTTTTTGGCGAGAAAGTCAGTCACAATCGTAGCTCGGTGAGAAGGCGCGTTATCGTCATGCAAAATCCATGAGTTGGTCGCTCACAAATTTGGCCGCTTCTTACGGATACGCTCACGCAAACGTTTCATAAGGCCTAGGTAATACTCCTTGTTTACCGTCTGACCCTCTGGAACGAATTCGTAGTGCACCACGCCACGGATATCGAAGAAAACAATGAGCATCACCTTCATTTTCGAGCGGCTTTGGCGTGGTTTTTTCGGTTTCGGCTCATTTTTTGCCAGCCATTCCGGTGATTGCTGGCTTGTTTGCATATCGTACTCGTAGACCCAGGTCTCATCACCAGTTATAATGCGTTCCATGAATGTAGAATCGGAATTACAGCGATTCACCATGTCTGAAGCAACCTGTTCGCGATGACGTTTTTGAAGAAAATTCGGGTCTTTCGGTACGAGTCGTGCGGCCACCTTTCTCATGCCCAAAATATCAATCAAAATCGTACGTGCTAACTCGTGGGATATCTTAAGATCATGTGCTATCTCTCTCAAGCTGGTACGACGGTTTTCCAGCACCCTTTCCTTAATTTTATCGACGTTATTTTCGATCGAAGCCGTCGATGGGCGACCACTTCACGACCGTCCTTGAAGGCTCTGTACCACTGATATGCACGCGTTTTCGATAGAGCATTATCACCAAAGGCCTTTTGCAACATTTTCAATGCATCGGCACACGAAAATTCATTTGCAACACAAAACTTTAAACAAATTCTTTGCTCAACGTAATCACCCATAGTAAAAATCGGCACGCACGACTGACTTAATCAGCTGTTGTAAACACACTAGTTGACAGATCCCGCTCAAGCTTGGCATAGTAATTAAGGACAGTGGTACCAACCTAGGAAAAAAAAATTTTACCTGCCTCATTGCCCCGCCAGATTTAAATCGATAATTCTCGGTACTTTCTTGACAGAATGTATATCAAATATTCGAGCAAATCAACTTCGATTTAAGATACTAAGTAACTGCTTAAGATATTCCTCAATTTATGGAAAACTGGAATAGAGACATACCAAAGTCTGGCTAGTATCGATGGTGATTCCAATGTCCTCACTGATTACGAAAGAAGCAACTCGGATGTGGAAAATAAAAAGATTCCTATTGCAGAGGTTCTGGAGGCATTGAAAGTGTTTTCTCAGTTATAGTTCTGCTGAATATTTTCATAAGTATATGTTTCTCTGGAAAACGCTGAAACATGTCAATTTTTCTTTAGAAGAGGACATTTTGGATTGCAAATTCGTGGGTGTACGATAATTCCCCTTGGCGGATTAGCAATCTCTTCAAAATCTTAAAAGGTAATAAGGGTCGAGTGACACTTGATTTTGAAGGTTTAGCGAATATACATGTATTTATGAATATGCTAAAAAATTTCTGTTTGGTATTCATTTAGGTGTAAAAAACTTTTTGAAAATAATGGGTGAAATACGTTAAGTGGTCGATTTTCTGAACGAATGTTAATTAATTAGATATTTAAATTGCCTATGGTTTTTTCTAAACAGTAATAGTGCCTCTGTGCAACATTTTCTCTTACATTCGATAATGTTATCATTATATGTTAACACTATTCTCTGGCGAAGATCTTTTAGAGAAGTATGCTACAGAATGAGAGTAAATGTGGACCAAGCACGCTATTAGTGTTTAGAAATGAACGGTAGGCAATTAGAACATATTTTTAATTAAGATTCGTCCAGAAACTCGATCACTTGACACACTTCACCCATTGCTGCAATTGTACCAATTTCAAGGCAGTAGGAGAACTCATAACTCAAAAAACTCTATTAAGTGACCAAATGACCACAATTTCAAACGTTTATCTTTTTTCAGGTTAAAAGGGCAAGAACCGATGTCGTCTCAGATTCTTCAGATAGAGATAGGTGAGCTTATCAAAATATTTTAATCTACACAGTCTTTGTGGTAACAAAATTAATGGCTTGTTTGAGAGCATCATTCATTTTGACCCGAACACAAAGTTCTAATACCCTCGTAGATGGTCCAAGGTGAACGTTTTTAGGTTTTAAGATCGAGTCGAATCGTAAAGTAGGAATTTTAAGGCGTCTGCCACTCTGACCTATCAAACGGGTAACTGGACAAGGTTTATATTAGTCTTGACGTCTACATGGAAATACGAACATATTGTGCTTTACCGTGGATAAACTATAAATAGGTCGGACAAGAAATGCGACTTCGCAATCGATTCCTAATTATTCCGCATTGTGTGCAACTGATTGTTAATGTTTCTGAAAATATGAGAATGTTTTTTGATCTAATTTATAATTCCATCCTTCATAATAATATAGACCGGTTTACAATTTGATAAACGTGTTTATCCATGCTACTTCGAGTAAAATCACGTGTGATTGCTTATATAGATTATTTAAAACTTCGTGAAAAATCTGCCTACAAACACAATCGCAAAATTATTAACAATGACGAGAGTGCAAAGAGATCTCTATATGTTTAAGGATTAAATTAGATTTTCAAAACACGCAGAATCTAGAAAGAACAAATTACATTCGCCAGGCGTTTATGGATTATTATAAAGGAACATAGACGTTCCTTTATCAATAAGAAGTTGGATTCAACGTATGCGGAACATCTAATAAAGGCAAAACATGAATTTGGCTATCGTTTTAGGATTTTGCATGAAGAAAATAAGGGTCTAAAACTGAACCTGTTAGAAAGTATGGAAATAAACTAATTATAAATTCGGCGAATTTATTAAATGAACAAACTGAGTTATCTAATTAATTTCCATTGGGTCTATTCAACTAGGGACCCGGTGGTTTTCACCCTTATCTCAAAACCGAAAATATTTACCTAGTGTATGTTATCACATTCAAGATTTGTTGTTTATAAGCATCTGAAGAAGTTAACCATGTAAACGAAACGCGTCATGTGAATAACTCAAGATAATAAATAGAAATCAACATATATAAGTGAACCATTTAACTAAAGTATAAATTAGATCAATTCTTAAGAAGGATATCTTCATAGAAAGGGATTTTTTTTAAAAGTATTTCAAGGAATATGGATCATATTTTATTGAAATTAAAAATGAGACACTGCGCAATGTAACGTCTCTCGTTTTATTTTTCTTGTCCATATTTTTAGACATTTATTTACATAGGACTTTGTTATATTTTTTATAAGAATTTTTCATTTGTTATTCATTTGTAACAGAATATTCGGATTAGAAAAACATAAGAATAAAATCTGTTTCAATTGTTCAAAAAAGTGACTTTAAATTCAGAATTACATATTCTAACTTCTACAATATATATTGAAACTATATAATAATAATAATAATACATAGTTTATTGAAAAAGTACAGTTTCTATAAAAATCAATCAATACATATTCAGAAATATAGTTTCAATAAACCGCAAAAACTCACTAAATAATATAATAATAAATATACAAAACAATTTTTTTCCGAGACATTGAAAAATATTTTATATTGATTATATATAAGGATATCAATTTGATAGTCATTGTACTACTCTGTCAAGAAAGTACCGGGAATTTTCAATTAAAACAACATTTTTACATTTAATCGTCAAAATTTATTGGGATATCTATGCCAACGGCACTTCCAATTATCTAAACATTTTTTATAGGCGCTTTCCGGGATGGACTTTAGCTCTCGCGCCGAATTTTGTTTTATGGCTTCAATCGACTCAAAACGGGTGCCACGAAGGGGCAATTTTAGTTTTGGGAAGAGGAAAAAGTCGCAGGGAGCCAAATCCGGCGAATACGGTGGTTGCTGAAGCACGTTTGTTGAGTTTTTAGCGAGAAAGTCAGTCACAATCGTAGCTCGGTGAGAAGGCGCGTTATCGTCATGCAAAATCCATGAGTTGTTCGCCCACAAATTTGGCCGCTTCTTACGGATACGCTCACGTAAACGTTTCATAACGCCTAGGTAATACTCCTTGTTTACCGTCTGACCCTCTGGAACGAATTCGTTGTGCACCACGCCACGGATATCGAAGAAAACAATGATTCCCGGTACTTTCTTGACAGAATGTATATAGCTTCATTATATATTGTAAAAGTTAAAATATATAATTCTGAATTTGAAGTCATTTAAATTTTACAATTTTACTTCTATCAAGTATTGACTCACATTCAAATTGATTTTCAAATTATGAAATAAATTCATATAGAGTCTAAATATCCACAATATATTCCTTAATTATTTATTATTTTTGAAATTCTAATCATTTTTCTCATCATGGGACATTATTCGGGGTGAATAAGATTTGTTATGTTTTTCTGTATTTCGAGTACAAATAGTTATAGGTTATACGTAACAACACGTTGATCATTTCTCTTTAATTTTGGATACTTTAAAGCTAACTTCTAGTTTATTCCAGGTTTTATCTTATTTAGTGAGTTAAATTTTGATCTTGTGACATATTTGAATCTAAATTCAATACATTTCTGAAGAGGTCTAGAGATCGAAATAGCTATCAAATGTTGGAATTCTCGTTCAGTTATTTTTATTTGATCCTTTATTTTGAGAATTTTAGATAATTTTAGAATAGAAAATATAAAAAGGTTTTTTGCGAGACATTGAAAAATATTTTATATTGATTATATATAAGGATATCAATTTGATACTTTTTGTATAGTTTCAATATATATTGTAGCAGTTGGAATATATAATTCTGAATTTAAACTCATTTGAATTTTTTTTATATCAAGTATTGACTCACATTGATATTGATGTTCAAAAAAGTCTTTCATTCTTTTTTCTCAAACAAGATATTGAGAAAATATTCAGCATCGAAATTTATAATTTATCATTATTTTGACACTCAGCTTCTGAAGAATTCGAGAGACGAAACGCGAGGCATGTCTCAAAAAAGTCTTTTGAAGCGCTGTCTATTCGTTTATGACAAATATGACGTCAATACTTGTATGACGTAGATAACGCATTAGATCAGGGGGTGCCTTGAGTCTTCCTCTAACCATATTCCTATTTCTTGAAAGGGAATTGAGATGGATACACAAGGATCTTGAAATATGGGAAACGGAGGAGAATCTTAGAAAGTGCGATAAAAACCAAGTGCCTTATTTTACCGTTTTGTTGTATAGTGCGATGAAGCGAAATTATGCTCTAAATTATAGATGCAAATAGTGAAAAAAAAGTGAAATTGTGGCGGCTGAAGAAGTGACGATGAAATGAATAATATAAGTAATGAAATATTCGATTAATACATGTAATTTTCCAAATTAATTGGTGAGGCACTGCCTCATAGACAACGACAGGGGCAGTTGCTGAAATCTGTGGATTCTATCTGAAAACGATGCAGGCTTTGCATCAGAGAAGGTGGTAGGCATTTTCAGAATTTCTTGTGATAACTTTTTAACTTGTAGGAATAATAACGAATGTCTATTTTTTCCTCAGTGTATCTCACTGTATGTACTTTCACAATTTTACACTTATTGTCTGATGAAAATGTAGATTTGATAGAATGTATTTACGTCATCGAAAAGCTTTATAATTGAGACAGTTTTTGCATATAGTTTTCATGGGGGTTTAAGGAATTTATAGTAAACTTTGATCAAAAATTGTTGCTAAAGGAAATTTTATAATAATTTTTTCCTTGACCAGTAAAAGTAAATAACTTATAAAAAACGTCTGAAGTGACTCGCCAGAAACTCCGGAGGCTTAGTTGAGAAGTTTTAAGGCATCCACTATATAGTCCGGATCTGGCACCAAGTCATTACCTTTTTTATCTCATGGCAAAACTTCCTGAGTGATAAGAAATTAACATCAAGAGAAAATCAAGAAAATCGACTTACTAGAATGTTTGCCAATGACGAAAAATTATACGAGAGAGGTGTTATGAAGCTATCTTTGAAAAGCCAAGAAATTATAGAACAAAACGGTGCATAGTTGACCTAAATCGAACAATCCGAAACATATTAAATGAAGTCTTGAAGTTCACGCAAAAATAATGGATTCTTTTCCTAAACCTATCATTAATTTCATGATGGAATATAGAAAAGTCAAATTAGAATCCTTAGTTTTATATTAATTCATCATTCATAAGATCAAATTCTAAACCATAATCAAAATTTACTCACATTCAATGTATTCTCGGTATAGACAGGAAAGAAAACTCAGAAAATTTTGGAATATTTCTATTATATTTTTCAATGTAGTCAGTCTCCTAGAATGTCATACATTTGTTAGATCGAGAAATAAGCTTCTCTAAACCTTGTAAAAAAATTCTTCTAACTTCTTTTCAAAATAAGTATAAACTACTACCTTCAGTTCTTCATCGTCGGAAAATCGCCTTCCACGAAGATATTCTTTCACATTTTGGAATAGGTAGTAGTCAATAGGGCCAAGTCTAGACTGTACTGAGGATGAATAATTTCTTCGAAGCCACATTCCTGCACAGCAGCCTTGGCCACGCGTTTTCGTTAAGCAGAAACTACCCTGCTGTAAGTTTTTCTCGCCTTTTTCCTTTAATTGCTTCTCCTAAATTACGCAAAGTAGTTGCGTATGATGCTGCTTTCATGCTTTCACCCTTTTAGGTGTATTCTATCAATAAAATTCTTTTAGAGTCCAAATAGACATAGCCATTGTTTTTCCAGCGGATGAGGTGACTTTAAACTTCTTTGAGGGCTGTGAACCCATTTCAATCCATTGCATGGACTCTTGTTTACTCTCAGGGACAGAGTGATGAACCCACGTCTCATCCCCAGTAACTAGCTGGTTAAAAATAGTCGATGATTCTTCTCCACAGAGCTCTAAAAACTCCTTACAGCACTCGACTTGCACTTGCTTCTGAGGTATGGTGAGCATTCTCGGTACCCATCTTGCATTGATCTTTGAGAGGTTAAGATGATCATGAAGGATAGTATGTATGGTGCCCACGGATAGGTTTGTCATCTCTGCTAACATCTTGGTTTTTATTATGGTATCTTCAAGTACCAGCTTTTCCACTTTTTTCACATTTTCTTCAGTGGTGCCGCTAACGGACCTACCCGAGCTTTCTCTGCTTTCTCTTTTGAATTCGCTTGATCACTTTTGAATGGTGGATAACGACGGAGCAAAGTCTTGGTAAACAGCAGCCATCTCTTCACGAATGATTTTTTGTCTTTTTCCCTGCTTGGTGAGGGACCAATCATTCTGGTCGTCTTTCACTGAGGATACCTAGAAAACTAATGATCGTAAATTAGTGAAATTTTATATTTAAACCCTCAGATATTGTCATTAGTAAATGATATAATTAGATTACTCACACTGTCAATTTTCTAAGACAGCATAGATGAAAAAAAGTTATACTGAATTCGACAGTCGCCGTGGCTATAAAAATTCAAATCTATTCTTTGTATACACCGGGGTAATAGACATCCCGGTAACAACAATAACGAATCTCTCCTACACCTATGAAGTTCAAATTATGAAAATTATAGGCCTGTATATTTTAATACATTTAAACTTTCTTTCTCTCTTCAGTTCCATAGAGTTAAAGGAAAAACAATACATCGTAGGCAACGGTCAGCTACATTTCAATCATATTATAAAAAGGCCGTATACTTGCAATCTCTGCTACAACCCGAGCACCACCCGTGTCCACCAGACCGACCGGGTTTATGGGCCGATCGCGCCCTCGTGTCATCCGATAAAACTCTTGTTAACCGCCACTTTGACAGAATAATGTTCTTGTAACAGTTTCAAATGGATGCACTCTGGTTGCGATCACCACCACGCCAGGTGAAAAATAACAAATGTTAGGTGCGATTGTTCGATTGTTTGCCCATTGTTCTCGGCGACCGAAAGACGTGGGCGTGCTGGCTTCATGTGAGTCCCGCAATTTTATGGCGTTTGTTGATGTACACATAACCGTATTGACCTTTTTCCTCTCTCGGATTTAATGGCGGACAGGACTGCTCATTCATCTTCCGTGCCTACTTACCACCGAACTGACGGCGGCGTATCGTGAAATCCAATCGGTTATCCGGCGATTTTCGATAGATTGATGGAATTGTGCCGAGTTTTATTGGTCTTCGTATATTCTTTATTGTTATGGGCATCAACGTTCCACGCGAAGCTTTCGGAATGAAGATATATCCCACCGAAAACATGCATGAGAAAACAATACAAATTTTCTCATAAATGTTTATTATTTGGTCGTCAACAGACCAATAATTTCCGTTTTTTGATAACCTTATTTTAATTTCTCATGAGGGAAACAATTATCTTTTGTTCTTTAATGTTGTGCTTTATGGTTTTCTATACAATTCTTAAACAAATAAATATATCATTACAGTCAAAATAATTTTGATAATACATAGGGAGTGTCCTGTCTAGGAAACCACGTAGGATTTGGCACTATAATGAAGCAGACTGGAATGCTCTGCATGATTTTGGGGGCTCATACCCATGGAATGAAACATTTTTTAGTACAGGAAATATAAACAGCATTATTGATTGTGTTACTCATGTCATTCTTCTTGGAATGTCCACTTTTATTCCAAGTACAGTCAAACGACTCTCAAACAGCAATACATAGTTTGTAAGTGAATGCAGACTGGCCATAACTGCGATATATAAAACCTACCGAATGTGACGGTTTAAATCCATTTGACGAGACATGCGCCAACTACATTCAGCACAGAAACCATACATGAAGCCAAAGAAGCGTATAACTCAAAAATAACCTACATGCTCATAGTCTGTCCCAGTGGATCGATGGCAAAGAAAATTAGCAACAAATTCTGTCTATCAAGTTTTCCCTTGTGATAGAAGAGGATAGTTCATTTGCAGCTTCACCTAAAGCTACGGATATTCCCTGCTAACTGAACTATCGAAACATTTGATCGGAAACCTCCATCAATTCCAACTGTTTCATCTAAGATGAAACGCAAGTGTGCACAAGGGCTATTGAGCGCTATGAAGAACATAGCTCAGTTGCTCTTAACATATTCAAGGCTTTTGATCGTGTCTGACTTAAGACTCTTCTGAATAAACTATCTTCGTATGGTTTTCCCAGGAGTCTCTGTGATTGGATGAAGAGTTTTTTCACCAACAGAATCATTAATTTGATCGTGGATGGCGTCGGTTTCCATGTTTCCAACGTTAACGCTGTGTCTCAAGACTCAGTTTTTTTCGCTCATCCTCTTTCTGATCCACATACAAACGATCTTCTTGGTACGACCGAGAACCACACTCTGAGCTTCGGGGATGATAGCACGCTCATGTCTTCGAAAATCTCAGCTCGTGACTTAATGAAGGAAACCAGGTGCTTCAGCCAAGTGATTCAATGCATTTTCTTGACGTGACTCTTAACTCTCTGGCTTGTTGGAGGAAACATCTGACTGACATTGCTATGTCTGCTGCAAATAAGCTGCAATATTTATTTAAGGCTACGCAATATTTCTCTGCAGAACAGGTTCTTCTAGTGTATAAAGCCCAGATCAGACAAGGACTTGAATACTGCTCTCATGTTTGGAGCTCAGCACCCAAACATTCGCTAAAACTTTTGTATTTCATCCAGAAAAGAACAGTAGGATTGACTGCCCTAATATAGCAGCCATTATGCAGTCATTGGAACATAGAAGGAAAGTTGTCGACTTGTGCTTGTTCTATAGATACATACTGTCATGATAGATGGTTCACGCAACTGAAGAGAATGTTGCAAGCTGTTGCCAGATCCGCACGCGGCGCAATGAACACATCCCTAAGCAGTTGAATTTACAACTTCGAGAACTTCTGTTCTCGAAGAAATCTTCTTTCCACCGAACTGGTTAACTGTGGAACACGCTTCCAGCTTATGTGTTTCCTTCGCAAATCAAGAGGAGAGTACATGACACCAACAAGGTGTCATGGGTTTTCCTTTCATCAGACGGTCAAGCATAAAAAGCTGTGGTGGCAGAAAATTCTTCGAATCGAGACTGTGCAACAAAATTCAATTACCATGTCTTCTCTTCGTGATTTTCTGTGGTGAAGCATAGTTTAATGAATGTAATAGGGCTTGCTTTATAAAGTTTGTTTCAATTTGCTTTAGGCCGGAAGTATATATCGGGTGTTTTTTAGAGTAATAGAGCTTTCGATAGGGATAACTGTGATTTGACAGAAGGTAAAAGCCATGTTGTTTTGACATTTCTCACGCCGCAACAACGTTTACAAATTGTTGAAATATATTTTCAAAATCAGTGTTCTATTCTCACTTGGATTATGTAAATCATAAATTCGCACTTCGTGAAATTTATGCTTTACATAATCCTCCATCAGAGCAGCTTATTCGTCGAACTATCGACAGATTTTGGACAACATTTTCTCTACTCGATGCAACAACAACAAGACAAAGAACTGTACGTTCAGAAGAAAATATCGCTGCTGTAAGTCAAAGTGTTAATGATGATCCAGATTTGTCTATTCATCGACGTTCACAACAAGTTGGACTCTGTGCATCCACCACATGGAAAATTTTGCGTAAAGATGTTGGTCTACACCCATACAAGAGCCAACTGGTTCAAGAACTAGAGCCACTTGACTATAATAAGCGTCGTTTGTTTGCTGATTGGACCCTAGAACAGCTTGAAGTTGATCCACTTTTTATCGTAAAATTGTCTTTAGTGATGAAGCTCCTTTCTGGTTGAACGGCTATGTAAACAAGCAAAATTACCGTATATGAAGTGAAAACAATCCTCAAGAAGTTCTGCACTGTATGGTGTGCATCAAAGGTCCATATTTATTTAAAAACGATGCTGGATCTAACGTTACAGTGAATGATGCTCATTACAGATCGATAATCAATGATTATTTGTTTCAAAATTTGAATGGTATCGACCCAGAAGTGTTTTGGTTCAAACAAGATGGTGCTTCACCTCATGCTGCTACCCTAGCAATTGATTTATTAAAAGAAAGATTTGCCGATAACATTATTTCCAGAAATGGTCCAATTAATTGGCCTCCAAGATCATGCGACATAACTCCACAGGATTATTTTCTTTGGGGTTATGTCAACTCATTGGTTTATGCTGATAAACCAGAAACAATAGATGCTTTGGAAGCCAACATAACTAGTGTTATTGATGAAATAAGGCCTGAATAACTCGAAAAAATGGTCCAAAATTGGTCTGGTCAAATGCGGTTCCTCGGGGCTAGTCGTGGTGGACATATGTCGGAATTATTTTTAAAACATAAATGTCATAAGATCATCTTTCGAATAAAAAAAATGGCTTCAATCTTAATTTAAATGTGTTTTATTTCAATTTAAAGTTCTTTCACTCTAAAAAAACGCCCGATATTAAACAGAAGGTACGTAGAAATATTTTTTTTGGTTGTTTTTATTTAACATCCAAATAAATTTCAGACTGAAGAGAGAATGTGATATATATTTTTTTCAAAGAAAAGCCTCTTTTGAATTTATATGAAGTATTTTTTGGAATGTAATTTGTTATTCATAAAGGTCCATTCGAAACAGCTGTCTCGGATAAAGTTTGCGGTGTAATTGGGGTTAATATTCTATATATTCTATTGATTATTTTGTTGGCTGACTGCCGCGCATATGTTTGATATATCTATATGTCTATTAAAAAAAAAGCTTCTAAGACATTTAATTTAATTTTAAAATTTTTTAAGAGTTATTTTTCATTAAAATTTGTGGGGGTGTCAGATAATTATTCCAGTTAATATTTGAAATTTTTAAGCAACTTCCGATTGTACAGAATGGTGAATGATGTTGTTCTCTTTGTTCTAACATACAAAAATGCATACTTCGACTATTCCGTAGACTCAACACGACTATCAAAATGAATAAAACATTCGTAAAAGAACTGTAAACAATCCCACCGTATATCGCTCGATTTGACGATAACAAATAAATGAAAAGGATTTATGAAGCATTTTCAGCAATTCTGGGCGGACTATTGCCGCGGTGGCCTACGTGATTTCCTCACCATTATATGCTTTGACACTGTCAATTTGAATTCGTTCTCGAAAAGTTACAACCGGAATCGTAGTAGGTAGTAGATGATCGAACTTGAGCTTTGTCCAGACGTAGATTTGATCCGTTATATAGCACATTCTCCAGAGAAAGAACCTGAAAAATTCGAACCCAAAATCTCTTCAGTAAGGAGTTATTTGAATAAACAAAATAATCATTTAAAAACATCTGAAAATACCTTTTTGTCACTAGACATTTTTGCAACAACTAACCAATTCTGCATATTACCGATAATAGCTGGAATTAATTCTCCAGAACCCAAGATATATTTCGATTATATATCTTATACGTGCTACTTTTTAAGTGAAAAATCTATCGTACAGACAGACGAACATATAGAATTTTAAAATACGATAGCCGTTTCTTAATATACCACACTCTCTTCTGACCATTGTGAAGATGCTGCAACATCGTCGGAAATATCTATACGATTGATGAGTTTTGGGAAACAATAAGTTTCCTTTTTACGACTCAGTGGGTGGATTTTTTGCTCTCCAGAGGGTAGGACGGTCATTTAACTGCTCATTAAGCTCTATCCTTGAGTAGATTTCCGGTCAAGTAACGCCCATACCACATGTGAAATCTTTGTTGGAGTTACAAAAGACTACCGGAACGATAAATGTCTTCAGGAATATAATATTCTGATGTTTAGGGTGTCGATAAACAACAGTTTTGTCTAAAGGACAAAACATAGGTACCAAAAGGAAGGAAATACTTCCTTAGGCTGAAAAATTCGAATATCTGGAGGTAGTTCAGCGTATTCTCTACGTTTTTGGTTTATTTTAACTATTTCATTTCATTATTTAAATATTTCAATATTAGCTTTCTACATATTTAATTTCAAAAAATTATATTTAATAATTATAACTTCAGGAATTGAATTAAATTAATGTCATATAAGTACCACTTACATCAAACGAAATATAAAATAAAAATTCATTAAAAGCCATCCAAATGATATAACAAAATCGAATAAATAAAAATTGTTGAACAAAATCTTATAAATTAAATATTTTGAGTAGACAAAATTTTGTTTCTGCTCATCAATCTTATGAAAACAGATAATCTTTCAAAAATGTTTAACATAATCTTAAGAATTTCATCATAAAACTATCTTACTTAGAATATTCAATATTATTGGATATCTAACTAAGTTACTTTTTATAAAATCTCATGATATGTAAAAACATTACTAAAAAACAAGTTTTAAGAGAGACTTTGTTTCGTCAGTACTCAATTATATTCATATTTAATGATATATAAAATCAATCAACAAAAATATTTTCTCACCTTTCAACCATTCAGAAAGCTTCTGGTAAATAACACTGAAAATTTAAATGGATTGAAATGTTAACTCTAATAAATAATTCTGTGGTTTACCATTGATCTAAAAAATTGAAAGGCAATTTAACGGCCTCTGTTATAGCACAAGGTCTAAGTGTATAAAGAATGTTAAGGAAACCAAATAATTATATATTATGAATAAAATAACATAAATAGAGGTTTATACTTGATAGAAGGTATATAAAATTATTTAAATATTTTAATATCAGCCTTCTACATTTTATTTCAAAAAATTATATTTTATAATTATAATTATTAAATATACTTTTTTTACTTTTTATTTTTTCCTTTAATCTTTTATTTACATTTTAGCTGTCTAATTACTGACCATAGAATACTGCGTTGTGAAATTGGATCAAATATCAGAAAAGTGCTTTTCAAAATGTTGAAGACTCGATAAACTTAAATCCCTAAATTCATCTCACTAAAAGCTCGTAGGATCATATATAAATAATGTTGATTTTCTATAATGAACTTACTCCAGAAAGTTATGAATTTTCGAAATAAATTTTTCTGCGAAATTAGGAATGCTTTAAAATTATTTTTTTCTCCTGAAGGCCCATGTTAACAAGCTTCGATAGTGATGGAAGAAATACGCCCAATATGACATCGTGAGAATTCCAGCTTGCTCCAATTCCTTTCAATGGTTATTTATATTAATCATCCTTTGTCATGATATCCAGACATTCGAACTCTTTCATAATTTTTTTTCTGATTGCTAAATTGGACCTTTTAAGATTTCATATTGAATATCTGTGGGAAAAATAACACTAATTAGTGCTCTTTTCATGCAAATGAATGTTCTTCTAAATTCGAACGAAGAACTTGATCTATCAGATCGATGTTCAAGATTATATATATAGGTCTGATCAAATTTCTTCTTGTAAGTATAGATTTGTTCAAAGATTTTTGTATCAATTCATTTGATTATATATTACTTTCCAATGTGTATGTGAAAATTTTTGGTTTGATAACGGAATAATTTTTTTCAATAAAATTAAACCTGCCAAGAAATTTCAAAAGCTTTCATTTCAAAACAGAAAAAGGCTTTCTACTTTATAGAGGCGATATAACAAAATTTGAACAGATTTAATCTGTCTTCTACAATTTTAATTTAAAAAGAAAATTTTTATTCAAAAAACTTTTAGAAATTAAATTTAAAAAATTTAAATTAATGTCTTACAAACACGGCTTATATTTAATAAACTTATGAAATCAGAACTCAATATTTTCTTTATTCCATTTCATATTGTATATTGAGTTTTGATTTTATATGTCTATTAAATATAAGCCGTGTTTGTAAGACATTAAATTAATTCTAAAGGAATCTTTTTTTTTATTAAAATTGTAGAAGACTGACAGATTAAATATGTTTTGATATTCAAATTTCATTTTAATTTGAGAAAAATAGTAAAAAATTAATGAACAAACAATTCAATATTTCATGCAGAAAAATAATTGTTTTGGATTTCCGTCCAGGTAATTTAACATATATTATATTCAAATCTTAATCCCTAACCATTTCTGAATTTTTTATAATTCAAGGAATAAACAAGTAAACAATTTTCTGAACTAAGGACGAGTTTTTGAAAATCACTGTCTTATTACCGAATGATTAAGAATTTAACATTTTGTGTGAATAAGGAATTGATATTTGTTGATTATATCACTTGAATTCTTTGTTACATATTTTTAAGTGCAGGAATTTTGAAAGTGAGTTTGTATTTAAGTTTCGGTATACTATATTTATATAATCAGAACATTAGTCCTCAAAATAAATACTGCTGGGGTTATTTTTTGACAGATATGAAATTGATCATAAATCGTACGTTTCAAAGTGGAACCACTGTAAAACATTCTCAATTTTCGATTCTCTTTTTCGTAGAGAATGGCTCATTAACTTACAATTTTTGGTCACTGTAAAAAATGATATCCTTCGTAAATAAATCGACCTTCAATATTGGGTGGGCAATCAAATTATCTCACACCTCGAAGAAAAATTACCCAATGAAATCGGGAAACATAAAAATATAAATGAACGTCCTAACCAAGCCAACGAGTCGTTAAGATACGAAATTTATGGAATGAAAGAGTTCGACCTGGTGTGGGTACTTCGTTTTCATGGTCATAACTTTTCTCGCCATCAGAACGAAAGAAAATATTGGATTTTAATCGTGCGAAAAATCGTCATAAAATTCTTCTTCGAACGAAGTACGATTTTGTTAGCTCGTCACGAAGTCTTATAACATTTTTTAGGTTAATTTTAGCAAAGAATGTTCACTTTTTGGATAATAGTAACCGTGCGCTATTATTGTGCCTAATTGTCAGTATTTTGAAAATTTTGAGCCAAAAATGTCTAACTGTTAAAGACTTCAGGGTAAAATTAAATCTATCTAGCGTATTAAATGAAATAATATAGATTATTTCCGCAATTTATTATTAAAGACAACTTATTAGGAGTACAAATAAGTTTCCGCCGTTTTATTGTAGATGGCGCGGCACGGAGTTTCGGTTAGCTTTCGCAGATGATAACCGGTTTGAAAAATAGTTTGGATATTCAAGAACAACATAGCCTATTAATATCATTGATTTTATATTGGTAAAATATAATTTTTATGAGTTGAAAATGTCAAAATTTGAGCCGAGTAAGCGTCATTGGCGGGAAATATTAGTTTACTTCTTTAATTTAAAGAAATCTGCTGCTGAGGCGCATCAATTGCTCGTAGAAGCATATGGTGAGGGTGCTTTGAGTTAAAGAACGTGTCGAGAGTGGTTTGAAAAGTTTAAAAACGGTGATTTCGACGTAGAAGACAAAGATCGCAGTGGAAGGCCAAAAATTTACGAGGATGCAGAATTGGAGGAATTATTGAAGGAAGATTCATCTCAAACACAAAAAGAACTTGCTCTAACATTAGAAGTCACTCAGCAAGCAGTCTCACATCGTTTAAAACCGTTCTTCTATAATAAATATTTAATTTGTGTTAAAAAACGGCGGAAACTTATTTGTACTCCTAATACTTTGTTAAGTTTACATCTTAAGGTATAAACTTGAAAAACGTGGTGGTGAAACAATAGTCGTTAATAATAAATTTTGGTTATGATACATATTATTTTATTTAATTAAAATTAATTTCCATCAAGTAACCGATTCAATTCAATTTCACTATCTAGCATATACTGTTGGTATGTTAGTAACCACGAAAACTTTTTAAATAAATAAACTTTAAGTCTAGAAATGTACGAGGTAGAACTTGAGCTTAAATGGAAAGTCAGTGCGCAAAAAATTTCTATTGGGTTCCGAAATATTACATTTCAAATTTTCCATCAGAGAAGTTATAATTATTAATCTTCGGTTTTTGTATACTACTACGTCTTTTATTAAAATTTAATTGTAATTTCCTGTTTGCGTTAAAATAAATCATTTACAACAGGATTCGTAGACAAAATAAACTTTATAAGGTGGAAAGATTCCACGTTCGATTCTTTCAACATCAGATTCATTTTTGCACTCTTGTTATAGGAACCAGTGGTCTATTGTTAAGTCAAAGTACGTTTCGTGCATTACAAGCAGATTATGGTCCACATAATCGTCCATCTGAGCGTACAATCTGTTATTGATGTCCCATACATGTTCTGAGAACATTTATAATATAAGTGAAACTATTGAAGTAGATCCAAATTTATCAATTCATCACAACATTTGACCATAGAATGCGTAGAACATATGCCGGGAGCTTGAACAAAAACGTTTGGATAATGATTTTTCGCATCGAATTTTCTTCAGCGATGGAGCACATTTTTCACTATATAAACAAGCAAAATTGTCGCATCTGGGACAGGAAAAATCCTCATGTAACTGCTGAGATACTATTACACCCACAAAAAGTCACTGTATGGTGTGCAATTTGGTCTGGTGGAGTGATTGGCCTATATTTCTTCAAAAATGAAGAAGGTGTCACTAAAACCGTCAATTCTCATCGCTATAGTTAAATGATTACCGATTTCATTTGGCCTGAAATTAATGATATGGAATTATTATAGAAAAAAATTGGTTCCAGCAAGATGGTGCAACAAGCCATACAACATGACCCGTTTTGGCTTTATTGCAAGAAAAATTCCCAGCACGCGTAATTTCTCGTTTCGGCGATGTGAATTGGCCACCAAGATCTTGTGATTTATCCCTTTGGATTTTTCTGTGGGGTTATGGGAAGGATCGTGTTTATGCCGATAATGCTCAGACTATTGACGATCTTAAAACCAACATCCGTCAAGTTATTGGTGAGATATTGCCCGAAATGTGCCGGCAAGTCATCGAAATCACCTCAGAAAGATCGAGTCCTGTAAGAGATGACGCAGAGGATATTTAAATGATGTTGTATTCCACACATAATGCCAAGGTTCAAGCATTATATTGAAATAAAAATTTGATCGATATTCTAAATGAAAGAGTGTTTTATTTACGTTTACTTTCGGAAGCACAAATTGGATAAGCCTATACAAAATTATTTGAGGATCGCGGGAGATATGCATAAGCTCGCAAAAGCTCCTTATCTCACGTCAGTGTTTTGCAATGTTAAAAAACGCTCCACTGTTGATTTGAATTACAATCGCAAAAAAATGCTCCAAGAATGTGATTAAACTAAGACCATTGAGAATGTAAATATCAAAACGGATTTAATCTGTCAGTCTTCAACAATTTTAATTTCAAAAAATTTTTATTCAAAAAACTTTTAGAATTGAATTAATGTCTACATAAGATGTATACAATCAAAATTTAATATACAATATCAAATGGAATAAATAAACCAACAAATATAAATTGTCAATTGAAATTAATAAATAAATATTAGGAGTACAAATAAGTTTCCGCCGTTTTTTAACGTTTTTTGTTTATGAATCATTTCTAATGATTTTAAGCGATGTGAGACTGCTTGCTGAGTTACTTCTAATGTAAGAGCAAGTTCTTTTTGTGTTTGAGATGAATCTTCCTCCAATAATTCCTCCAATTCTGCATCCTCGTAAATTTTTGGCCTTCCACTGCGATCTTTGTCTTCTACGTCGAAATCACCGTTTTTAAACTTTTCAAACCACTCTCGACACGTTCTTTAACTCAAAGCACCCTCACCATATGCTTCTACGAGCAGTTGATGCGCCTCAGCAGCAGATTCTTTAAACTAAAGAAGTAAACTAGTATTTCCCGCAAATGACGCTTACTTGGCTCAAATTTTGACATTTTCAACTTATAAAAATTATATTTTACCAATATAAAATCAATGATATTAATAGGTTATGTTGTTCTTGAATGTCCAAACTATTTTTTAAGCCGGTTATCATCTGCGAAAGCTAACCGAAACTCTGTGCCGCGCCATCTACAATAAAACGGCGGAAACTTATTTGTACTCCTAATATTTGAAGGAGATAAAATTTTGTTTCTGATCTGACCATTATGAACACCAATTCCTTTTCAAAAACATAAAACACAACTTAAGTACTTCTCAAAAAATATAAGTCGAAAATTTAATATATTTAAATATTCAAATAAAATAATAAAAAATCTCTCAAAACATGCACCGTATCTTCAAAAAACAATTAGACTTCCGATTATTTCTTCATTGGCCCTTAATCATATTTAAAAAATCAAAATCAACTAACAATCAGTATATCTTACCTCAGAGTGGTAACCGGATAATTACTTAAACAGACTAACTTTAAAAATCAAGATATTCTATGTTCGTCACAAAAATCACAGAAAAACTGTAAGGGATTATTAGGTTTTCTTTAAACCATTGATTATTGATTTTGTAAATATGATTTAGGGCCGATGAAGAGATTATCTGCAGTCTAATTGTTTTTTGAAGATATAGTGCATGTTTTGAGAGATTTTCGAATTAACTTATTTGAATATGTTAAATATTTCAAATAAATTATATTTTTTGTGAAGTCCTTAAGTTGTGTTTTATGTTTTTGAAAAGGAATTGGTGTTCATAATGGTAAGATCAGAAACAAAATTTCGACTCCTGCAAATATTTATTTATTAATTTTAATTAACAATTTATATTTGTTGGTTTATTTATTCCATTTGATATTGTATGTTGAATTTTGATTGTATAGGTACCTCTATTAAATATAAGCGGTGCTTATGTAGACATCAATTTAATTTTAAAAGCTTTTTAAAAATTTTTTTGAAATTGAAATTGTAGAAGACTGACAGATTAAATGTTCAAATTTTGTTATATTCCTTCCATCAAGTAAAAAGCCTTTTTTCTCTTTTATTGACCATTAAGAAGTTTTGAATTTCCGCAATGAAAGTCGACGCTGTTATCGCATGCGTTGCAGAGTTCCATTGTTTTCAAGAAGCGTAAAATTTCCCAGATTTCTTTTTTTCGTATTGTGAGGTTACACAAAGACACTCATAATGGTATTTTTATCGAATTAACGTACCTAATCCATGAAAATCGTGGAATATTGAATTTTTATTGTTTCTTATAAGACGTCTAATCAGAAGGCGTCTTAGTACCGGAGATCTTAGTACTAGATGATCTTAGTACCGGAGATCTTAGTTCCGAACCATCTTGGTTCCGGACGCTCTACTGGTCATTTGGAACAATTTGAAACTGAACAACTGCTGATTATATGCAGAATAGGAACTATTCTTGGAGAAAGCACTATCATTCCGACACCTTAGAGAACAATATTGCAAGAGATAAGTCCTTACGTAAATCTCGGACCTCGAGCTAACTGTAAAATTGTATTATATTGTAAATAAGAGTCACTATTTTAATTGTAAAGTTGAAATAAATAGATGGGGAGGAAGAATTTGCATTTTCATTATCAGATTGACAATTTGGGGTTCATTCAGGAGAGACAAATTTTATTTATCTTTTCATTGGCGCACTATGAGGCATTTTACGAAGTAGGAAGTTTCATGTGCGGACGAACAAAATCTCTAGCGCAAATTAGAGCGATTTTGGTTTCAGTTTTTCACCATTTTTCTTTGGAATTCTTGAATAATTTGGAATATACCAGATTTGAATGTTATATACCAAGGAAATACATTTCACTACTTATTGACCTACAGGAGCAACGATGCCCCTGATTCCATCCAATACTTTTAATCCGTGATTTTGACAAAGGTATATCAGATCTTCATAATTATTTCACTGATAAGACACGTTAAATGAAAGATTTGGCGAATGACAGTGAGGATATACTCGCGTTACAGGTTTTGTTTTATCTGATATTTCCTCAGGTCACTGCAGGATGAGATCCCACCTACGAGAGATCGGCATTAAACATTCTACTCTTTGTAGGTTATGTAAATTGGCTGCCGAATACCGATCACATACTTGGTCTATGCCTAACACATAGGCGAATGGAATTAATTCCAATGAAATTAACATAGTGATACTTCATCGTACTGCAGTGCTATTACGGCTATATATAATTCTACGATGAATGTATTGTTTATAGAAGAGATTGTGTGAATTTTTGTGAAAGTATTCGATAAGTGTCTATCCAATTGATTTCGATTTTCCAAAAGTTGAACAAATAATAATACTTGGCCTTTGCACTTACCACTTTGCATTTTTGATCGGCCATAAATAAAAAACTAATGAATATTTTTTAAAAGTTGTGACGATCCACTTTTCACGTACAAATTGATCCACAGATTGGAGTGAGGGCATTTCATTTCTATTGAATTTTTCACGTAAATTTCTAACAATTTTGATAGAAGATCAACCACTTTGGAAATAAGTTTTTAATATTTCCCAGTTTTCTTCAAGAGTAAATCGATCAATTTCGTTAATGTAAAATATTAAACCAACTTTCTGTCAATTCACGAATGACAGAAGTGTTGACGGATTCGAAATAACCACTACTTCAAAATGCAAACTCTAGATGGCCCACTCTTTGAAACGCGTATTCAGAAAATGTAATATTAAAAGGAAAGTAATACTTAAACTTCAATGATGTCTTAAACAATCTAAATATAAGGAGATTCTTCTCTTGGAACAGAAATCTCACACTTCCTTCCATCAGGAATACAACACACGTTTTTCTTATATGAGGGCGTTTTTCATGTGACAAGTGTCAAAAAATAATGGACCTGCATCTGTTCCCATCTCAATAATCTTCTTGAAGGACCACCTTATGAGGCTCGGAGAAGCTCATGTGTGTCATTCAAGTCCAGCTGCGCCTCTTCAGATTCGAAACAAAAGACGGCTAGAGACGATGAACACAAACTAGCCACTGAGTTAGATTATAACTATGAGTTAAATAAGCAGGATATTAGTTACATTGAAGACCACTAGAAGATTACTTCAAATAACCGGCAAATTATGTTGAAATCATATCCAATTTTATGGATCGTTTATGTTGAAAATTTAATACTTCCAGAAATAAGACGCTTTATCGCCATATCGCTACCAGCTGGAATACCCTGTTCATTTTTTGGTGATTGAAGGTGAGTCATTGGATCAAAATATGATTCTGACTTCAAAAATCATTATTCATGCAACAAGAGTGGTGTTAATATTTATTCCTTGCGGTGAATTTCTAATTGCACGATACGAAACTGTAATTTATGGTTTCCCAAAACCTGTTTTACAATGTCCAAGTTTCCATAAACTTAATTGAATTAATTTGTTCATCTGTTATTTGAGAACTACAACTTTTTCTCCATTGATCAAAGTGAATCATTTTAAATTCGATGAAAAAAATGTTTATATTATTTAGTAGCGTCCATCGGGTACAGAGCTTCTTCCAATTTTCCATTTGTATCTTTAAATAAATAATAGTTCTAAAAGATTTAAAAACACACTCTTCCATCTAAAATGTCAAAAATAATTTTCAAAATTAATGCGTTATTTCAATGACGATAAGGAGTCGACTAACTAGATAAAATTAAGTAGTTTTCAGAGAATGTAAAATATTATGTGATAAACAAAAAAAAATTCTCATACAAAAGGCGGAGAACACTTTGTTATTTATATTTATATTAAATCATATTTTAAAAAGAGCTATTAATGAATATCTATGGCAATCTACTGTCGATCACCCCACACCCTTTGTATGTGTTTTTGTTTATCCCTTAATATTATACACTCTTATTAATTGCTTAACGCTGTTGTGATAACAGCTTATTTTTTGCGTTGGTTAACTGCTTAGCTATGTTGTAATAATAATATAATAATAATTCAAAAGGAAACGAAGCGATAACTTTAAGATTTGCGACATAACCATATTTTCATTCGCGTCACAATGGGTGATGCGAAAATACGTATAGCTTTTTTAAGAGAATATGTATGAAAGTCAAGTTTTCCAAATGAAAACTTTTTGTATTTCTACAGTTTTGGCTGAGCTTATCGTAATGAACCCACTTTTCATCGCCAGACACAATTCAAAAACATTTTTTTTGCCATTGGAGCAGTTGTTCACACGTGAAAAAACGGCGTTCGACGTCTCTTGGCTTGAGTTCATAGGGAACCCAATTTTCTATCTTTCGGATCATTCTCATTACTTTTAAACGATGTCAAATGGCTGGTTCAGCTCCTCTTGCATTTGTGATGGATCTTCATCGTGCCTTGCCTCTAATTCTTCATGCTTAAACTTTGGTGGCTGTCCAGGTGATTCTTAGACTTCCAAATTTAAATTGGCACTTTTAAATCGGACAAACCACTTCTGACAGGTTTATTAAGCTATAGCGTGGCCACTGTAAACATCCAGTAAAGTGAAACTCCCTGATAAAAAAGGCTTATGAAGACATTCCAAAATGGAGATATTGCCAAATAAAACAGTGAAATAATAAACTAGTAGCGAAGTATGTTATCAAAACCGCACGAACTTATTTTCACTCATAATATTTTATATAAGTAATTTCTGGTGAAATGGTTAATTTCGAAGAGTTCTACTGTATCACTTGTTGAAAAAATACTATCTTAAAAACACCCCATCTAGGAAAAATTGTGATTCTTAGGCATACCATCAATTCAGAATGAATTTTCAGAATATTCTGTATTTAATTGATGAGGTCTCGATAAAATTTGCAGTGTTATTCTCGAGATGAATAACTCGTGAAAAACTTGACGCTTTGCACTCCGACAAAACCGGATTCTTTGGGGACACAAGTGCACCGTGAAATATTCGTAAAATCGGGCGTAATATTTTAGAAAATTTGGTCCAGTGAACAATTAAAAACACGGAACCTAATCTTGATCAATTCATCATGGTTGTTTTGTCACATAACGAGCCGGACCTCCTGGTCGCAGCAGGCCCTGACGGCCCACCTACCATCTCTCTTGTTTTATTGTCGTCGTTTTTTTTCCTTTTATTCCACACGATCTCGGCAGGCCGTGGTAACGATTAATTCTATTACAAGCTGGTATACGAAACCCTCCTCACTTATCGGCGACCAATTTGTATCTCTTAAGAGGTACAAGTCGCTATTAACGAGTCTTGGGAATGGTCATCAGGCAGGGATTTCTTCTTGTTATTCTGCTAACCGTTTCTTGTGAAGTTGCTACATGTCAACGTTATTTTATAATCTTTATTTAGTGGTTGTTCTGGAAAGTGATCACTGCTGAACAGATTTGTTCTATTGTTTTACACGATATGATTCATTTGCTTTATTTATTTTTGAAAAAATCTTCTTTGGAATCGAAAATCGAAATAATTTCGTTACAAGGAATGAAAGTTGTGGGTTAAAACTGAAAAAAAAATGATCGAGAATCGATCAACATTAACATTTGTATGAATAATTGTAACATTGTAGAGTTCCGCTGAAATATATTTGTCGGTCGGGCATAACAAAGCTCACTAAATAAATAATAAATACACCGTCAGAAGGGCGACCTCTACAATTTTGGCAGGTTGAGACTAGATTTATCGTTTTCGCTACAAGAATATCCAAACTACAAGATAACACTGCCGAACGGAATACTACATGAAAGTCCTTAGGCAGGAAAGAACGTACTGTATGTAGATGATTAAATACAGTTTTTCCCTCCAACACCTTTTTTCTTTGAATTCATTAGGTTTTTCGGAAAGTAATTTACTTTTTTCCCGACAGAGGTTTTTTGTATTTTTTTGAACCAAACTACACAGTACGCCAGTACCAGAACTGGTTTGCAAAATTTCGATCCGGCAATTTTTATGTCTAAGATGCACCACGTTCCGGAAGGCCGGTTGAAGTTCATAAAGACAAGATAAAGGCTTAAGTTGATGCAAATCGGCGAATAACATCACATGAGCTCGTTGAGAGGTAGAATTTATCGAATTCAACTGTTTATGGCCACTTGAAAGGCCTGGGTTTAACCTCGAAACTCGATATATTGGTTCCCCATGTTCTCACGGAGAGAAATTTGTGTCGTCACGTTGACGTCTGTGAATCGCTTCTCAAAATCGTGAAAATGATTCATTTTTGAAGCACGTCATTACTGGGGAAGAAAAAAGGGTTGTATAAAACAATGTCAAATGTAAGAGATCATGTAGCAAAAAAGATGAATCACCTCAAAGCATTTCCAAAGCCAATATCCATCGAAAAAGGTGTTGCAGTCTATTGGGTGGGATTTTAAGGGAATCGTTTTTTTTTAACCAGATAACACAACAATTTATTCGGAAGTCTACTATCATCAGCTGGACAAACTGAATGATGCACTTCAACAGAAAAGGTCAGATTTAATCAACAGAAAAAGTATAGTGTTCCACCAAGATAATGCGATACCTCATACAAGTGTGGTCACTTGCCAAAAACTTTTGCATCTTGAAAGGGATATACTGCCACACCCACAATATTGTCCAAATCTGACACCTTCGGATTATTATTTGTTTAACTTTACTTCAAATGAAGACGTCAAAAATCACCTGGATAGGTTTTTTCCAGCAAAGACCAAAAATTTTGTGAGCTTGGAATCATTCTACAGAAAGATGGCAAAAGGTGTTGGACCGGAATGGCCAATAATAATTTAATAAAATAATGATTTATTATACCAAAATTGTCTTTAATTGTCTGAGAAAAACAACGAAATTACTTTTCGAACAACCCAATAACTTTCCAAATGTCCTATATATGAATTTTCCCATATTACTATTACATATAATAGCTGGAATTAATTCTCCAGAACCTCTACAGATTTAAATCCAAATAAATCTCATGAAAACATTTTGAGTTAAATTTTTGAAATGAGATTTATTTAGATTTAAATCTGTAGAGGTTCCGAAGAATTAATTCCAGCTATTATCTGTAATATGCAAATACTTCTTCATAGTAATTTTCAATATATATTAATGATTTTTCCCAATTTATAACCTGAAGAATCCTGAGGGCCCTAAGTATGGGCTTGTGAATTCTCAAATTAACTAATATTCTGATATTATAGATATAAAGTAAATCACTTATTCATTCATACTATACATTGTACAATATTTATAATTAAACAAAAGCAACAAACGCATAGACAAGAACAGGATCGAATCCACAAACTCTCGCATCGCGTCCTGATTTTCATCTTACCACGCCACCGAATTCCCCGTTTGTTATACTAATATAGAAGAATTATTATAAATGAATATATTAGGAATAGAAACAAATTCTTAAGGTTTTTATAAGATATGTCGCTACTTATTTATTATACTATTGTTTCATCTGGCAACATTTCCATTTTGAAGTGTCATTATTAGACTTTATTTTAGTATCTGTCATTTCGCCTGAAGTATAAACAGTAGAGTTTCTGTGTGCTCTGAAAATGTCAAATTTTGTACCCAATGATGTGTTTTTGCGGGTAGTTTTACTTCATCACTTCAATGTGAAGAAAAAGGCTGCCGAAATTCATCGTATTTTAGTGGATGTTTTTGGTGACCATGCTATAGCTGAACGAAAGTTCCAGAAGTGATTTCCTCGATTTAGAAGTGGCAATTTTGATTTGGAAGACGAAAAACGACCCGAAGCGCCACCAAAGTTTAAGGATGAGGAATTAGAGACAAGGACCGATGAAGATCCATCACATAACCAAGAGGAACTCGCAAAAATGCTTGGAGTTACTCAACCAGCCATTTTCCATTTAACAGCAATGGGAATGTTCCTAAAGGTAGAAAATTGGATTCCGTATGAACTGAATCCAAGAGACGTCGAATGCCATTTTCTCACGTGTGAGAAACTGCTTCTACGGCAAAAAAGAAAGGGGTTTTTGCATCGAATTGTTAGTGACGATGAAAAGTGGTTCCATTACGGTAATCCAACACGTCGGGTAACGTATAGATACCACATATTCAACCGTCAAGCTGAATATTCATAGCAAGAAAACCATGTTGTGTATTTGGTGGGAACAGCTGGGTGTGGTGTATTAGGAGATCCTTCAATACATTGCGAAAAAAGGCCGCAATACGCCGACAGACACGACAAAGTTATTGAGAATGCATGACAACTCACGGCCATGTGTTGCCGATTCAAACATACTTAGAAACGCTCAAATAGGAAATCCGTCCCCGCCCGCCGTACAGATGAGACATTGCTCCTTCCGATTACAATCCCTACCGATCGATGCAACATGGCATGACTGACCAGCACTTCTCCAATAACGATCCTTATACTATTTTAGAATATTTTGAAAAAAAATGTTTAGTTCATATTATTTTACTCCCATACATTTCAGGCAATATTATTTTCTATTTCACTGTTTGAATTAAACATAAAGCTTAAAATAGTAGGAATGCCTTATTTAATAAATTTCTTTCTGTGATTCCAGAGGAAAAATTTTTTATTGATATTCAAATTTAGTATGATGCATTCAATTCAAAGTGTAAATGTTGAAAATTTTCCATGTATTTGAATTTTTTATTGTAGTTTATTTAAGCAATTTATACGATGAAAAAATGATACTGATCGCAAAAGAAAATTTTAGCATCCTGTATCGCAGAAACTGAACTCAAAGTTTATTTAAACAAGCTTCATATCGAAATTCAGTTTATAATAACACAATAAAAATTCAGCTTGCTGATCAAAATAATTTCAACTAAGGTAATGAACAGAATGGGATCATTCCTTACCGATATCGAAATACTCTTATCAATATAGAACGATTAATAGAACAGTTGACAAAATAAAGCCGAAGTTATTCATTGTCTGATTTGTGAAGAACAATATTATCTCCCCAAAATATCATATCTTCAATTCAAAAACATATTCATTGAAATTCCAAATAATCGATTACTTCATGAAAAAATAAGCACAATTTTTTTAAATCAATTTTAGTGTGAGTCAATACTTGATAGAAGTAAAATTTAAATGACTTTAAATTCAGAATTCTATATTCTAACTTCTACAATAAATATTGAAACTATAAATACAAAAACTGTCAAAATGATATCCTTATATATAATCAATATAAAACATTTTTCAATGTCTCGGAAAAAACCTTTTCACATCCCGACATGAAACGTATTAATACAAATGTATTAACAAAGACTATATAAGTATGTAGATTAACATACAAATACAAGAAAATCCATTATTCCAAAATTATCTAAAATTTTCACAATAAAGGATCAAATAAAAATAATGGAACGAGAATTCCAACATTTGATAGCTATTTCGGTCCATTGATCTCTTCAGCAATGTATTGAATTCATATTCAAATATATCACAACATCAAAATTCAACTCACAAAATAAGAAAAAACCTGGAACGAATAAACTCGAAGTAAGCTTTAAAGTATCCAAAACCAACAGAAATGATCAACGTGTTGTTACGTTTGAGCTATAACTATTTGTACTCGGATTACAGAAAACATAACAAAAATTATTCACCCGAAATAACGTCCCATGATGAGAAAAATAACCAGAATTTCAAAAATAATAAATAATTAAGGAATATATTGCGGATATTTAGACTATATGAATTTATTTCACAATTTAAAATTTTTTTTTAATTCCTGTCAACCACATAGGGAGCTGGGTCTTTCAACAGGGTGCCTGTGAATTAACATTTTTAAAAATGAAAAATATGAATCATTCAGAAGACTCTAATTCGTTTCAAAATGTCAGTAATAAGAGTAACATAAAATAAAATAAAATAGAAAGGCTTTTTACTTGATAGAAGAAATATAACAAAATTTGAATATCAAAATAAATTGAAATATGTTTATCTTCTACAATTTTAATTTCCAAAAGAATTTTTTTTTTTTTTTATTCAAAAACTTTTAGAATTAAATTAATGTCTAAAACAAGCACCGCTTACATTTAATAGACGTATATAATCAAAACTCAATATACAATGTCAAATGAAATAAATAACCCAACAGATATACGAAAGTAATTAAAATTAATAAATAAATATTCAAACGAGACAAAATTTTGTTTCTGGTTTTATCTTAAGAAATACTACTTGCCTTATAAAAACATGAACACACTTGAAGGACTTCCCAAAGAATATAATTTATTTGAAATATTTAATACATTTAAATATTCGAACAAATTATTTCAAAAATCTCTAAAAAATGTGCACTATATTTTCAAAAAACAAATATAATTCTAGATAATCCCTTCATCAGCCGTTTTTCAATAATCCAAATATCAAAATCAAAAACATAACCTAAAAAATGAAAAAATTTCAAAAATAAGAGTAACATTCTAAAAACAAGTAGCATCTATTTATTTTAATTAATTCACTTAAAATGGTATGAAATTATTGATTAACATCTGAAAAATCTCCTTGAAAATTTCATATAGATATATAAAAATATATACACGATGATTGACGTTAAGAGGATCAATGAATCACTGAAAAATCGATGAATAATCATGTGTTTCCACTTCAAATAGAAAGTAATTGTTACTTTGATCTTTCAAATGAAATAAATAACTCTTTTTTAAAACAATATATGACAGATATGAATGGGAGTTAAAAATACAAATTTATTTCAGTTTTTCTCGTCAGGGAATCGCTAATAAAACTGGATACCTTCTAGCCTCCAAAATTCTGTCACGTTGAAACTGAAATTTTCCTTCAAACTTACCTTTCTATCAAGGCAAAAGAAATTTTAAAATATTATAATAGACCATTTTCCTGATGACAAGAATGTATTTGACTTGAACGTTTCCGAGAACTCAATTCCATAAAAACATCTTTTACAATGTACAAAACGATGAAAACGTTTTTTTCCTGCTGCCTAAAATGATGGACGGCTCCATAAATGAGAACGCCGGAAATAATGAATGAAACATGCTGTGAACTTACGTAATTATTGTTGTAATTCATTAATTATCGAGTGCAGCTTCAATGAATGTGCCATTTCGAAGAACGAATATCTCTGGGACCTACAACGAAGCATTCTGCTATTAAAATAGAAACAGAGTATGAATAATTATTCTGAGTACGAGGTACGATCATTAAATGAATGACAATCCACGAATATCCTTGAGCTATTGAGTAGCATGGCAGATCTTCGGGAATGACATGTTATCCTAGTTTTCGTATATTTAGAAACGTACGCAGAAATTTCATTTTCAAAGTCATCAAGTCTACAAAAAAGATTGAAGCTAGAATAAAATAATTGAATAATTTATATGGTGTTTATATTTTAAAACAGTGAGTGAGTGTCGATTTCAATACAATTAAAGGATTGGCCATCTAGAGTTTGCATTTTGAAGTAATGGTTATTTGGATTCTGGCAATATTTCTGTCAGTCGTGTTTCAACAGAAAGTTAGTTTAATATTTGACATTAACGAAATGGGTCTATTTACGCTTGAACAAAAATGGGAAATATTAAAAACTCATTTCCAAAGTGTTGAATCTTCCATTCAAACTGTTAGAAATTTACGAGGAAAATTGGAAATGATAGAAATTCTATCAACTTTTTCTCTAACATTGTGTAATGTTATTTCATTCCATCGTTCTAACATTATTCTCTGGCGAAGATTTTCTAGAGAAATATTTGAGAAAAAATGTTGAACAAAGAGTGCATAGAAATAAACGGTAGGCAATTTGACTATCTTATTGATTAAAATCGTTCAGAAATCCGGCCAGTTAATGCACTTCACCTAACACTTCCAACGAGTTTTATACACCGAAACGAACGCCAAACAGATATTTTTTTCTTATATTCATGAACAGAATTACAAAACCCTCAAAGTGATGAATCACTCGACCCCAATTGTCATTTGAGATAATTGAGGGTGTTGCCACCCTGCTTAGGGGCATGATCGTACATCCACGAATTTGCAATCACACAATGGCTGTCTCAAAATAAAAATTGGCCTTTTGTACGCAAAAATTCTATTTTTTTGTGTTTTTTTCAATGATGGAAGTACTGAAATTAGCATAGAGTGCCACGTTCTTCATTTGCAATTGAAATGATTGAATTTTGATGTTTCCTTCTGCTTCTATTTGATTATAATTCAAGTTCCACTAATATTTACTTTCTTTCATTATAAGCCAGTTCATTCTCCACAAAAGACCAACATTCCAAATCCGTGAAACTGAGGCACAAAAATAAATTTTTCGATACACAAAAATTATCACGGCAAATGTTTTCCGCAGTAAACTGACGGTAAAATCAATTATTTGTAGAAAATAATGAATAGTTTGTTTAATTTCTAGAAAAAGAAAAATTAATACATTGAAATTGTCGCAGTCTAAGTTTTGTAGTGAATAAAAAAATTGATTATTCATCTAAATAAAATCATAAGTCGTTTTTTCCAAACAGTAAATAATTTTTCGACCCATTTTATTGAAATTTATTTTCACTACTAATTAAATGTACTATTTTGTAAGTTTATTCAAACACAGGTTTTCACATCCTTTCCTATTATCGTTACACATTTCCCACATTTTTTATTTAAAATCTCATATATTCACAGCTTTTTATAATTTACAGTCATATATTTTCATAATTATTTGTATGAAACTAAAGGATATTATTTTAAACGATTTAATCTTGTACGTATGATAAATTATTCAATATATTTTAAACATTTTAATGAAATTATAACAGATATGTATTTATAAACTTCAAGAAAAAATATTTATGTTTCTAAAAAGCTTATAAATCGATTGTTTTCTTTATTAATGTGTATTCACAGGTATTGTGAAATAGATTCTGATTATTCAAATTAAATTCTTTATTAATCGAATCTAAACTGATAATATGTATTATGAAAGAATAAAAAAAACTATTACTGGACGAGCACGCTGAAGCTCCTGTTCTATATCAAACCTTCTTGTTAATATCTTCTTTAATATTTGCTAAATGGCGAATGCGTTAGTTACTCTTTGCGATATAAAATATCTAATTAATGAAGAATAATTGAATTATTCTTTAATTTCAGAATTAATATTGCATTATCATCTAACTCTTAACTTTGCTGAAGCTTTTCAAGTATGAATCTTCGAGAAGTCAGTGTAAAATCAGTTCCATTGAACAGCCTTATTAAAAATTTGGTAAAAATCGAACATTACAAATTTGTGCGAAATAGGAAAACATGTTTTTATAATTACAAATTGATTAATTTTTCTTTTTTCAAAAGATACAGATACAGAAACAATTGTTATATATCTAAAAAAAAAATAAAACAAGATAAATGTTCAGTTTTAATTAATAGAATTCAATATGTGAATTTCTGAAGGAAGATCATTTGAAGTTTGACATATGAAAATTGTTACAAAAGGGCACAAAAATTGAATTGAATATAAAAACGTGTGTAGTTGTGTTCAAATATGTAAGGTGTCGTGTTTCAATTGCATTTCTCATGTTAAAATCGTAGAATTAGATAAAAATTCATTAATTAATTTGCATCATCAGTACGATAAGAAAATCGATTGAAAAAACCTTTTCATCTTGGATTTGAAGGAAAATTTCACATGAAAATATCAGAAGAAAACTCTTAAAAAACTTGCTTACAGTATTTCAAGGAGATCATATGCAATTAATCCAGAAGAATGAAAACATTCAATGAGTAGCTCACAAAGTTTTAGAAATATGAGTATCAAATGTACACCGTCCACAGTGACAGAAAGCGGCTTATTTGCGGACCCATATTTATAAGAAACTTTTCACTTATTTTGAGGTCTAGAATTAGCTCCCAAAATATTGGAACGTTGTTTTTTAACACCCGGTATAAGAAATTAGAACCCTCCCTATTTTGTCGAATCAAAATTCATTAAATTTAAAAATTCAATTTACAGTTACAATAATTTCTAATTTAGCCGGCATTCCAAAATACAACCTCCGTATACAAAGGTAAGCGGAAAAAGGTTCGAACGAAAAATTTACAGCCAAATATGTACCATAATAAATTAAGCATTCAACGAGAAGTTGAATAAATGAATTTATAACAGATATCGGGTGTTTTTTGAGTGATTTTGCGTAAAGATGTGGGTCTACACCTATACAAGATCCAACTGGTCCAAGAACTAAAGCCACTTGACCATAATAAGCGTCGTTTGTTTGCTGATTGGACCCTAGAACAGCTTGAAGTTGATCCACTTTTTTATCCTAAAATTGTGTTTAGTGATGAAGCTCTTTTCTGGTTGAACGGCTATGTATGGTGTACTTTACACGCTGGAGGCATCATCGGTCCATATTGCTTTAAAAACGATGCTGGAGCTAATGTTACAATGAGTGGTGCTCGTTACAGATCGATGATGAATGATTATTTGTTTCAAAATTTGAATGGTATCGGCCCAGAAGTGTTTTGGTTCCAACAACATGGTGCTACACCTCATGCTGCTACCGTAACAATTGATTTATTGAAATAAAGATTTGGCGATAACATTATTGCGAGAAATGGCCCAATTAATTGACCTCCAAGATCATGCGACATAACTCCACTGGATTATTTTCTTTGGGGTTATGTCAAGTCATTGGTTTATGGTAATAAACCAGAAACAATAAACGCTTTGGAAGCCAACATAACTCGTGTTATTGATGAAATAAGGCCTGAATTACTCGAAAAAGTGTTCCAAAATTGGTCTGGTCGAATGCGATACCTCAGAGCTAATCGTGGTGAACACATGCCGGAAATTATTTTCAAAACATAAATGTCATAAAATTATCTTTCAAATAAAAAAAATTGGCTTTAATTTTAATTAAAATGGGTTTTATTTCAATTTAAAGTTCTATCGCTCTAAAAAAAAGAAGTCATGGTATAACGAAACGATTGTATTGAAATAAAATATTAGCCGAAATAGTATATTGTTCTGATTCATAAATTCAAGATGAATTTCCGTCAAGTAAAGACCGAAACAATCATATATTTCATCATTCGATTTTAAAAAACTGTGCGCAAAAGATGGATGGTTACGTTTTCTGTGTGGCAAGTGATCTCGTCCTTGAAAACAAATGTCGTGGACGCCTACTGAATTTTGGGAAACAAAAATTGGTTGGGCATGGCATGGTAAGGTTCCACATTGACCGTGATCGTTCCAGAAACCACACCAAACAGTTACTCGTTGTGGGTACATCGGCTTTTGCACAATAACATTTGAATTATCCGATCCCCAAATGCTAGAGTTTTGCTCATTCACATATTCTCCGAGGTAAAAATGAGCCCCATCCCTAAAGAAGATTTTTCTGGGAAAATACTAATCTACAGCCACGCAATCATTAGCCCATTGAGCGAAGTGGAAACGCATCGGGTGGTCACGAAGCTTCATTGATCGATGATCAATGATTATTTGGTTTAAAATTTGAATGTTATCGGCCCAGAAGTGTTTTGGTTCCAATAAGATGGTGCTATACCTTATGCTGCTACCGTAATAATTGATTTATTGATAGAAAGATTTGGCGATAACATTATTTCGAGAAATGGTCCAATTAATTGGCCTCCAAGATCATGCGACATAACTCCACTGGATTATTTTCTTTGGGGCTATGTCAAGTCATTGGTTTATGTTGATAAACCAGAAAAAATAGGCGCTTCGGAAGCCAACATAACTCGTGTTGTTGATTAAATAGGGCCTGAATTACTCGAAAAAGTGGTCCAAAATTGGTCTGATCGAATGCTCAGGGCTAGTATGCCGGAAATTATTTTTAAAACATAATGTCATAAAATTATCTTTCAAATGAAAAAAATTAAGCTTAAATCTTAATTTAAGTGTATTTTATTTCAATTTTAAAGTTCTATCGCTCTAAAAAAAACACCCGATATAAAAGTTCATTTATTTGAATTCAGAACATAAATCCATAACAGTGCCTTCTAATTTTTTTTCCATTTCAAAAATTGTCAATCTCATGTGGGTTACCTCCTTTCCGACAGTGTTAAGGGAATGTATAATTCCACATGATCAGGATAGATAAGATCAGACAGAAGGAATGATAAACCATTTCTTCCTGATTCTGACAGATTTCCCATTCGAATAATGCGGTGTGGGGTCCGATCCAAACAAGTTCCGTGAAATGTAGTTATTTCGAAGTGTAAACTGTAAAACATAAAATATACGCGTTAATTCCTGTTTCTTTTCGAGAGAAAGAGAAACCACACACACGCAAAACCGCAGAAAGCACGAATGCCCGCGACCGAATTGTCAATATTAACAATTTCGAAAATACAGTGTGCCCTGTTTTACGGCCCAATGTTTAGCAGTTACAGCCACTTCAAAAGACTTCCATGTTGCTATCGGGAGAAAAGAGGGAGTATGATTAACGATCTTTCCACGAAATGATTTGTGACTTCTATGAATTGTTAACGAGGATCGGACGATGGGGCAGGAGTTTTTGCCAAGACCGTTGGTTGTTGCACGTTTCAAAAGAAAGGATCAGCTGTTGAGGATTTATTTATTAAACAATTTCACGGTTTTAACGCGTCGAACTGAAGGTCCACATGGTTCTTGTAAAAATGAAATTTAATCTTAATCTGCGATCAGTCAACAGTGCTATTGATTGCAACTCCTCAACTTTTAAGACCCAATATAATGAATACATAATAACAAATAGTTAATACGATTTGAAGTAGAAGTAAAATATATTTAAAGAATTTAAATTTCTCCCAAATATTCATGAAAGCTCATTCATTAGTAATTAATCAAATTGTAACACTTAACAATTAAGATTATTTGAATTTTCACAAATTCTCATTACCTTATGAATTGAAGAAAATGATTTATTTTTTAAATAATCAACATAATATTTTCTATTGTAAACGTTTGAATTGTTCTTCGGAATACTGACTGGAAACTATGCGGTCATATAACATTTGGAAAAAACCTCATTTTCCCTTAAGATAAGCAACTGTCGGGTGTTTTTTTTTTTAGAGTGATAGAACTTTCGATAGGGATAACTGTGATTTAACAGAAGGTAAAAGCCATGTTGTTTTGACATTTCTGTTCAGTAAGCATTGACAAATGATCATGGAAAGACTCACGCCGCAACAACGTTTACAAATTGTTGAAATTTATTTTCAAAACCAGTGTTCTATTCGCCAAACTTCGGACAACATTTTCTCTACTCGAGGCAACAACAACAACAAGACAAAGAACTGTAGGTACAGAAGAAAATATTGCTTCTGTAATACATAGTGTTAATATCCAGATTTATCCATTCGTCGACGTTCACAACAAATTAGACATCCACCACATGGAAAATTTTGAGTAAAGATCTTGATCTACACCCATATAAGATCCAACTGGTTCAAGAACCAAAGCGACTTGACCATAATAAGTGTCGTTTGTTTGCTGATTGAGTCCTAGAACAGATTGAAGTTGATCCACTTTTTTATCGTAAAATTGGGTTTAGTGATGAAGCTCATTTCTGGTTGAACGGCTATGTAAACAAACAAAATTGACGTATATGGAGTGAAAACAGTCCTCAAGAAGTTCTGCAGGTTTCATTGCATCCTGAAAAATGTATGGTGTGCTTTACACGCTGGAGGTATCATCGGTCCATATTTCTTTAAAAAGGATGCTGGGGCTAATGTTACAGTGAATGGTGCTCGTTACAGATCGATGATCAATGATTGTTTTTTTCAAAATTTTAATGCTATCGACCCAGAAGTGTTTTGGTTTCAACAAGATGGTGCTACACCTCATGCTGCTACCGTAACAATTGATTTATTGAAATAAAGATTTGGCGATATTATTATTTCAAGAAATGGTACCAATTAATTTGCCTCCAAGATCATGCGACATAACTCCACTGGATTATTTTCTTTATGGTTATGTTAAGTCATTGGTTTATGCTGATAAACCAGAAAAAATAGACCCTTTGGAAGCCAACATAACTCGTGTTATTGATGAAATAAGGCCTGAATAACTCGAAAAAGTGATCCAAAATTGGTCTGGTTTCTCAGAGCTAGTCGTGGTGGACATATGCCGGAAATTATTCTTAAAACATAAATGTCATAAAATTATCTTTCAAATAAAAAAAATCGCTTCAATATTAATTTAAATGTGATTCATTTCAATTTCAAGTTCTATCACTCCAAAAAAACATCCGATATTTAATACGATTTGAGATAGAAGTAAAATATCTTTAAAGAATTTACACTTCTTTGAGATATTCATGAAAGCACTTCATCGCGCTCATTCATTAATACTCATTAATTAATAACTCAATAATCAAACTTAACAATAAGGATTATTTGAATTTTCACAAATTCTCATTAACTTTTGAATTGAAGAAACTGATTTATATTTTAAATAATCAACATATTATTTTCTTATAATAAACTGTTGCAACAGGTGAATTATTCTTCGGAATACTGACTAGTATTATATTTAAGATAAGCAACTACAACACGATCCCTTCATTGATAATTATTATCGACAATCTATAGTCCATCTAGAAATAGTCCGGAAAAAAAAAGCTCAATTGTAATTATTCAGTATATATTTTTAATTCTTGAATTAGAAAAATATAACAAAATATTCATTTTATTTACTTATACAACCTCCATTTGACTGTATACACTTGACTAAACGTTGAGGTACACCTAGATCACCTCCATAATTTTCGGTGATGGTAGTCCAGCAATGTAAAACTGACTGAATTAAATCATCTTTATTTCGTGGCGCTGCACGTTCAACTTCACTCTTCATAAGTCCCCATATGTTTTCAATGGGACTAAGATCTGTTGAAGCTGCTGGCCATGAAATGGTTGTCACTTAGTGTTCTTGCATCCAAGCTTGAGTATAGGCCGAAGTATGGCATCTTGCATTATCCTGCTGAAAAAGCCACCCTCTGTATATAAAGCTTGCGCTGTTTCAAGGAGAGACTCGTTTAGAATGCCACAATACTTTTCACTATTAATTGTATCATCAACTATACAGAGAGGCGTAGCACCACGCTGAGATATTGCTCCCTAAACCATTATTTTGGTGGTAAATTTGGAAATTTGAACGGTAACAGGCTGTTTTAATAAGATTTTTGAGTGATTTTTACCAAGTTGGAAAGAACTTTCATCAGATGTAAAGACATTATTAATATTATCTTCTTGAAAGCGTTGACAAAATTCTATCCTTCGTTCCATTTGTAAAGGTGTCATTATTCCTTATAATAATATTACAAAATATTTGTGTAATTGACTGAAATGGAAGAAAGTGTTATATGAGTCAATAAAGAGGAGAAAAAATGGCATGGATATGAGTCACAGACCAGTTTCAGGAACACCGCGTAAGATTGAAGGAAACAATTTAAACGCTTTATTGGTCTTAGGACGACACAATCTGCAGCCTGGGGTTTCGTAAATTGGCTAACAGATTTGGAAATCAACGAAATATAAAAGTATGTCCAGAAATCGTATGTACGTCACTGCAACCCCAAGCTGCAGATTGTGTCGTCCTAAGGCCAATAAAGCGTTTAAATTGTTTCCTTTAATCTTACGCGGTGTTCTCGAAACTGGTCTGTGACTCATATCCATGCCGTTTTGTCTCCTCTTTATTGACTCATATAACAGTTTCTTCCATTTCAGTCAATTACACTAATATTTTGTAATATTATTATAAGGAATAATGACACCTTTACAAATGGAACGAAGGATAGAATTTTGTCAACGCTTTCAAGAAGATAATATTAATAATGTCTTTACATCTGATGAAAGTTCTTTCCAACTTGGTAAAAATCACTCAAAAATCTTAGCCAATTTGCGAAACCCCAACCTTAGACTGTTACAGCCTTTCCAAAAATTGCAAAAAATACTTGAGATTAATTCTCGAAATGGAGAGCTCTAAAACAAATTACTGACAGATGATGCTCAAACTTCAAACTAACGTGAGTATAGAGGGCAGTTTTATCAACTTAGCGATAGAATGGAATTCCGCAGTTCCTTTAAGCTGGTTTTTTCAATGATTAATTCCACGTACTTTCTCGACTACATATAACCCACTAGTGTTCCAAATATCAGCTGATTATAACATTACTTTAAAAATAAATCCGGAAGAAGATTCCGTAATACTCGTTACGAAGGCAAGCCATATCATCACCCTGTAGACTTTGGTTTCCGTCCTTTTCTTAAATTGACCTCGAACCCATCGGCAAAAGCTAACCTTAACACTCCATCGGGTCCAAAATTTGACACGAAGTTACCGAACGAAATAGCGGCAAAATTCTGGGAATCGTCCCGTCCCGTTCATGAGTATTATTCAAGAGACAAAACGTAATTAATAAAAATAAATGTCCTATATATAAAACTGCCACAGGTCTCCACAACAAGTGTCAACTGTAAAAGTTAATGGTGCTGCAAGACGAAGGATGGGATGGGACAGAGCGCAGAATAGAGAAGAAGAGACGGGACCTAAAGAGGTTCGACAAAGAGGGCCCATCACCATTTGGTTCGCACATGTTCGAGAATACTCATTATATTCTATTTTCTTTTCGTAGTTTTTAGGTTAGGAAGTTAGCTATACAAATACCAGTAATTATGATGTGGGACTCGGAAAGACAGATATATGAGGTTCTGGTGTCGTTGTATACTAACGTTTCAACATTATATTACCGAAAGATTTCGTTTATATTATTCGAATAGTGAGTTATGCCTTATTGCATCGGTGATAAATATGTCACTATGCAGAACAATTATTCGATCACTATGAATGAATAATTCATTCTTTGTTTTTAGTTTTCCCGGTATTTAAATTGCATCAAAAATACAGCATTATTAGAAAGAACATATATTTTATCGATTAGATTGCTACTTTTTTTGTTATTTATTATCATATAGCAGGGAAAAAAATGCATGATTTTTCCTGAGGTGCGTTTGTAACTTGAGGGGGCTACTAAACACCAAGAAAAAAAGAAAACATTTACTGTCGAGGTCTATATACTATTTTATGCACGACCCAACTATATCCAAATTGAATGAGATACCAAAAATTTCAGCAAGTGGAAGAGAATCTAAAAAAAAAATAGAAAAGTGCTCGCGTAAAATCAGAAACATGCGCGCTTGCTTAAAAGTTCATTTGAGCTATTCAAATATCCGAATAGCTTCTTGATGAAGTTACATATGATGAATAAAAATTTTGCATTAGCCTTTGTGTCGTTATTTTATATCTAAACGCTTAATTTAAACTCTATTGTGAGACTGTTGATATAGCTTCTTCAGCGCTCAACGCTACTTTACTCAATTTTTTTTTCTATTTTGAATCTTCTAATTGTAAGATCCTCATGAAATATTGCAGGAACAGATTCGTTGTCATTCTCCTTCCAAAACCCTAAATTCAGATTAATCGGATTTGTAGTTTAGAAAATATTGATAAAAACAAGAGACAATTTCGAATGTGAATAACTGCGAAAGCATTGCATTGATTTTGTGGCATAAAGAACTCAACCATATTATTCAGGTCCCAACCTACCCCGAAAGAATCAAGTTTCTATTTCTTTGCGTTCAAAAGTTTTAGTGAAAGGTAACGCTCAACGCTGATTCGCTCACAACTATTCGAAAGAACAAATTTCTGGATCTCATGAGCTTATTTTGCCCTTTCGAGACTTAGTATCGGGTGTTTTTTTTATAGTGATAGAACTTTAAGTTGAAATAAAATACATTTAAATTAAGATTGAACCCAATTTATGTTTTGGAAATAATATCCAGCATATGTCCACCACGACTAGCTCTGAAGAACCGCATTCGATCAGACCAAGTTTGGACCACTTTTTCGAGTAATTCAGGCCTTATTTCATCAATAACACGAGTTATGTTGGCTTCCAAAGCGTCTATTGTTTCTGGTTTATCAGCATAAACCTATGACTTGACATAACCCCAAAGAAAATAATCCAGTAGAGTTATGCCGCATGATATTGGAGCCCAATTAATATTAATGTTATATTAATGTTATCGCCAAATATTTCTTTCAATAAATCAATTGTTACGGTAGCACCATCTTGTTGGAACCAAAACACTTCTGGGTGGATACGATTCATATTTTGAAACAAATAATCATTGATCATCGATCTGTAAAGAGCACCATTCACTGTAACATTACCTCCAGCATCGTTTTTGAAGAAGTATGGACCGATGATGCCTCCAGCGTGTAAAGCACACCATACAGTGCATTTTTCAGGAAGCAATGGAACCTGCAGAACTCTCTGAAGATTGTTTTCACTCCATATACGGCAATTTTGCTTGTTTACATTTATTTTACATAGCCGTTCAACCAGAAATGAGCTTCATCACTAAACACAATTTTACGTTAAAAAAATGGATCAACTTCAAGCTGTTCTAGGACCAAATCAGCTTATTATGGTCAAGCGGTTTCAGTTCTTGAACCAGTTGGATCTTGTATGGGTGTAGACCAAGATCTTTACGCAAAATTTTCCGTGTAGTTAATGAACTGAGTCCAAATTGTTGTGAACGTCGACGAATAGACAAATCTGGATCATCATTAACACAATGACAAAATGTGATATTTTGTTTTGTACGTACAGTTCTTTGTCTTGTTGTTGTTTTTGCATCGAGTAGAGAAAATGTTGTCCGAAATCTATCGATAGTTCGACGAATAAGCTGCTCTGATGGACGATTATGTAAACCATCAATTTCACGAAGTGCTCTATAAGTTTGGTGAATAGAATACTGATTTTGAAAATAAATTTCAACAATTTGTAAACGTTGTTGCGGCGTGAGTCTTTCCATGATAATTTGTCAATGCTTACTGAACAAAAATGTCAAAACAACATAGCTTCTACCTTCTGTCGAATCACAGTTATCCCTATCGAAAGTTCTATCACTCTAAAAAAAACAACCGATACATATATTATATGTATAAAAAATTTTATCAGTTATTTAAAAAATAAAAAATAAACTGCAGAAATTATAAAACACTCCATTGAAAATATATTTTCAATGACTCATAAGCCATTATAAATATTTTATGATTATTCATAATCTTCAAATTACTCTAACGCTTAGATTTAATAATAACAAAATTAGAAATTTACCCACTTTAGAAAATTCGGAATAAAAACCTAAACATAATTAGCTATAAATACATGTTTCACCTCACAGCGAAACGAAACGAAAACAAAGAGTTTTATTTCGAAGAAGCATCTGAATTCTTCTTCTAACAGTCTCTACGCAAATTTAAAATCTTTTTCTATAATTTTTTTCGGCAATACAAACCAGGACCAGAGAAATTTGTTTTCGAGGAACGGTACCTATGATCAACTTTGGAAATTACGATACTTATGTTTGCTCGTATCTCAGTCATAAATCTATTACTATGAAAGGGTATATTTTATCCTAGGGTTAACAGCTTTACAACCCTATCCGAACCGTTTTGAGACAAAATTAACTCAATAAGCTTTTCCTACTTTTCCATGTTTCTTAGGATACTATTTCATATTGACGTCATGATATACTGAAATTGTCAACCAACCTTTAATATAGTAATTCTGTTACCAAAAAATCAAATGAAGAAATTATTCATTCTGCTGTCACTGAAAGGAAAGTATCCTGCTAATAAATGAACGGCCGAGCAGAGAAAGGAGCAGAATTCAATTTGATAACAAAATCTTCATCAGACTGATTGATTTGAGGTCATTTTCGGCTCAAAATTAACAAACTACAAATATTTGAACGAAATGGAGAGCTCTGGTAGGATTACGCAGACATCTGATTGCTGATACAGATCGCATACAAAATGGATATTTATAGTTCATTATCAAAATTTTTGGAAGTCTTTTCTAATCCGGAACAGATCCTCGAGATCAAAACCCTACAATAAGTCGTACCTCTTGAATGGGTTTCCTCAAGTTAAGATTCTTGACATAACAAGAGACTTAACTGCCGGTTCACAAAGGACGACTGACAAATTCATTCATTCCCCCACATATTGTCGTGATCTATTGGACCACCTTCCTGTCTTCGGACCGATTAGAACCAAGACGAGGGCATTTAAAATATCACGAGGTGTACTTTATTATACGTATCTGCGGGTAGTGCATGCCACCTACAATAGCACAGCGGTACGCCTGCACCCGTTTCCCCATCTTCGAGAAGCTCTCTGAAGACGTCTTCTGGGTCACAATGAATCTGGTCCTCCAACCCGGATTATACCTACGGAAGTTGTTCATATCAAGTGATTTGGTGTATTGTAGTTCAAAAAGTATATACATGCTGGTTTCGTTCAGCAATCTTTGTATTACGTGCCATTGTTATTTTTTTTCATCGTGTCGAATAATCTAAAAATAATATTTAGGCTTGGAATTTTGTGAGGGCATTTCATGTCTATTGAATTTCTAACAGTTTGGATAGAAGATTCACCACTTTGAAAATAAGTTCTTAATATTTTCCTGTTTTCTTCAAGCGTAAATCGATCCATTTCGTTAATGTCAGCTATTAAAATGAGTTTCTGTCAAAACACGAATGACAGAAGTGTTGCCGAACTCGAATTATTTACTACTTCAAATGCAAACTCGTGATGGGCCCACATATTTGAAGTTTTCACGAGAAATCGACTATTGAACGAACGCGCTAAAGCTTCCGACCTCACATCAGTGCTTTTTACCATTTTTGAATTATGAATACTCTTCCAACATCAGAGGAGTTTCCTCACAATTTGATGTGGAAAAAACTATTAAGCTTTTTGCACAGTGTGTAAAACGGCATAAATGTCACTTGCTGTCATTTGTCTTTACTATAGTTTGATAATATATCATGGCAAAATACACGCTTCAACAACGTTCGTTTATAATCCAAAAATTTCATTAATATCCGCTTTTTTCATTCAAATTCAGCATAATTCTTGTGAAGACTATGGTCTTCATGGCGTTCATTTGGCCATTCTTTGAATAAATGAAAACTCACAAACAAATTTCAATATATTTTCGCGTAACACTCGTTTCTGGATTAGTTTTTGTGGAAAGATTTGAAATCTTTGAGCTAAGTCAATCGATTTCGAACAATAGATACGAACAGAATATCGAACGCTGTATTAATGAAATTACACCTGATTCGTTTTAAAAAGGCAACTATATTGGATTAATTGAATTGAATTGAATCCTTTAAACGGAAACGGGAACATTTGAATGATATGTTATTAAAAACTAACAAAATGGTCATTAGTTGAGTATAAATTCGATGATACTCTTATGAATGATTCAAATTCTGTGTAGATGAAAAGGCCTGATTGAATCTAACATATACTCGTAGCCATAGATGTAGTTTTTTTCTAAAAACAAGTCAATTAAAATTCCTATTGGATGGTAAGGAGATTTTCTAGAACCTTGCCATGAATCAAATAAGAATCTATCACTTGATAGCAACATATTACTTTTACGCGTGCTTTCAAATATTTTACAGAACGAAATCCAAGCCTTTTTCTTTCCCTATATCTCAAAAGCAGCATTTCAGTAGTAAAACTATAACTGTAAAGTTATTATCCTTTTATATAAAAAACACCAATTCTTGTAGTGTTAGTGAAATGTTATTAATTTTGTATTTGTTTATTATACTTTCAAACTACTCTCATTACTCCTAAAAGCATAACATGCTTATATTCATACTTATAATTTATTTTCAATTCATTCGAAGAAATGAAAATTATAGCCCCTAGGGTTTTTCAACATTGTATGGTTTGAGTCCACATGGAGCAATCACTTTATAACGCACTTACCACAAAAATAACTTCAATATTTATTATACCTGCCTTAGGCAACATTTACGGTCAGGTCAGGCGTGCCTCAATGCAGTATATTTTATCGATTAAATCTCGCGTCATAAGGTATTACGGTAATCATACGCTCAAATAGTTTTTTATTGATGTTGTTCTTCTTCAAATTTCCAGATCTCCCAGCTTACAAAACTTCTCATTCTAATTCTGTGCATTTCTGCTGGACGGTGTCACTTAGAGTCAATATTTGAATTCATGTAGCTAAAATATAGTACGTCTAAAAAGTATCCGGAAAAAACAAAGCTGATTTGTTATTATTTAGTATATATTTTAAATTTTTGAATTAGAAAATGATAACAAAATAATCATCTTCTGTAAACACTTGACTTAAAGTCGAGGTACACCCGAAACCAGATGACCTCCATAATTTTCGGTGATGGTAGTCCAGGAATGTAAAACTGACTAAATTAAATCATTTTTATTTTTCGTTACGCTGCTCATTCAACTTCACTCTTCATTAGTCCCCATATGTTTTCAAAGGAACTAAGATCTGGTGAAGCTGCTGGCCATGAAATGGTTGTCACTTGGTGTTTTTTCATCAAAGCTTGAGTATATGCCAAAGTATGCCATCTTGCATTATCCTGCTGAAAACGCCACCCCTCTGGATATAAAGCATGCGCCATTTAAAGGAGAAAAACGTTTAGAATGTCACGATACTTTTCTCTATTAATGATACCATCAACTATACAGAGAGGCGTAGCACCACGCTGAGGTATTGCTCCCCAAACCATTATTTTGGTGGGAAATTTGGATCATCAGATATAAAGACATTATTAAAATTATCTTCTTGAAAACGTTGAGAAAATACTTTCCTTCGTTACTTTTTTAAATATATCATTTAAAGGATTTTTTTGGTTTCCTTGATATGTAGCCTTGTCTTTCCAGTGACATACGGACGGTTTCTGGACATACGTTGACATTTCGTTGATTTCCAAATCTGTTAGCCAATTTGCGAAACCCCAGGCGCGGGTTGTGTCGTCCTGAGGCCAATAAAGCATTTAAATTGTTTCCTTTAATCTAACGCGGTCTTCCTGAAACTGATCTATGCCTCATTTCCATACCATGTTTTATCCTCTTTATTGTCTCATATACAGCACTTTTTTCCAGTTAAGTCAATTGTACTAATTTTCTAACATTTCGAAAAACTTTTCAATATCAATATTCCACCTGTTTTCTTTTTTCTAGTTGCAACATTATTTCATAAATTGTATACCAGTTGACAATCAACAATATTTGACAAATAGTGTTGCCATGCAACTTTGGCCATAGTCGACTATCTGCACAGCCTATTTTATACAAAACTTTCGTCTTGGAATGTTACAAAAAAGAGGTATAGTGAAATAATGAAAAATGATAAATTGGGTTATTATTATAACCAAAATTTGCGTAGATCTGAAAATTTGCTTATATCTTAATTCTGCAAAAAAAATATTCATTGGCAAAGTTGAAAAAAATCAGGTTTTTCCATTTTTCTTTGAAATAGTAAGTTTTATCGTGAAAATATAAGGAACAAAAATTATAGACAATACAATTCTCTACAAAAATTATTCAAATAATTTTTTCGTACGAATTACCAATCGTGAGATATCGCGGTTCTAACAGTTGCAAAATACATATTCTACATTATATGAACACATTTACGCACACCTATGAGGTAAAGTTCTTGGTGAATTTTTTAACCTGGTTTTCCTAGTAGGCATACTCAAAAATCTATTCTGATAAATAAAGTTTAATCAAATCGTATCCTATCGATTGAAATAAGGATCGACGGGAATTTTCGACATTTAATTAATAATGGTTTATTTAACACGTCTATACCTACTTTCAGCTTTCTGCGAGTGTTAACTAAGTTATAACTTTTTTTTTTTATCTATTTTGACTGGACTACGAAACGATTTTCCTGAGCATAATAAACGAATTTGATCTACCTGCTATGTAAACTACTACGCGTTGCATTTATAGTCGATTGAAAGCACCTAAAGATAGAACAACCGCCAAAATGTTGGCTCCAGTCATTTTGTTCATTAGTTTTTCTGGAATTTTGTGATTATTACTTTTCCTAGTCGATATTTGTTTGCAGTGGGGCGTACTATTTCTATCGTGAATACTGTTAACTAAAAAAAGTTATTTTACCTGAAATGACGTAAAATTTAAACCTCCTCTTAAGGTTCATTAGGAAAAGAAATATAAAAGCTATCGATAAATACCTATACATAAAACAAAGGTAAAGGTATAATGATTATTATTGTAAGATGCCGGGCGAAGAAATTCACAATAAACCCATACTGTTGTTGAATTGAGCGTATTCGTTATTTTTTGGCAGAAAATGATCCACTGGAAACTCTTAAGATCGTGATTTATTTTCGATCGGCAAAAAAAATATTTCCATGGCCAATGCACCTATGAACTTACCAATGACACTTCTGACCGTGCCGATTCAAGCGACCAAAAATATGAGAAAAAAAGTTGGGGACCAGCATAAACCCAGGTGAGACGAAGTGATCAGATGTTATCACCTACGGAGGAATGTAAGGACCAGTCTTTCCGAAGATTAGTATATCTAACATGGCATAAACATAATTATCAACAACGGGTCGCAGACAGAGAGTTTTACCTGCTTTTCAGAGATATACGTATCTCCGAAATCTTCGAATAGTGAAAGAATAACTATGGAAATTGGTGGGATTTGATATTTGTTTTCATAAATAGTGACACATATGGGCAACTATTAGAAGTGCAGTGGCAAGTAGTCCTGTATACATAAGATGACATAAATAGCAAAACTGAATATGATGCCGAGTTACAACACAAAAAATTCATTGAGTAATCTTCAACAATTTATCGTTGATAAAGAATAGTCCAGTCAAAATAAGCAAAAAAGCCAACATTCGGATAGAGCTGAAAATTGCCATAGACTTTAAATAAACCATTACAAATGAAATTTCGAAAATTTCCTTCGATCCTACTTATGCAAACAAATTTATTCAAGGTAACAAATTCAGGTTTTTTCCATTTATCACTGAAACGGTAAGTTTTGTGGCAAAAATAGGTCAGACAAAAGTTGTACATCATACAATTCTTTGTAAAAATTATTTCTATACACTTTTTTCGTACAAATTAGCGTTTGTGTAATATCGGGGTTTTAAAAGTTGAAAAATTCATATTCTACATAATATGCATACATTTTTGCACCACTTTTGAGGTCATATAACGACCCATTTTTAACTCACGCATGGCAGCCATTGTTTATTTGTGACATTGACGGTTGTATTTGTCAATGTCTACCATTTAATCATGGAAAGGTGCACATCCCAACAACGTTTACAAATAATCATAATTTATTATGAAAAATCGCGATCTGTTACTCTTACCTTATGCGCTTTGACTCCAATTTATAATCGTCCGGATAAAAGAACAGTGGTACGTTTAGTGAAGAAGTTTGAAAAAAATTTTACACTTCATGATGTGCCAGTGAGACAAAGAAATGCAGGAAGTGCTGGTATACGTGAAAGTGTTCCTAAAGACCAAAATTTATCGATTTATCACGTTCACAAGAATAAAGCATCTCCCAGACGTCTTTGTGGCGAATTTTACGAAAAAGACCTTGGTTTACACCCATAAAAAATTGTTTACCCCAAGAACTCAAACCAACAGATCATTTAAAGCGTCGTGTGTTCAGTTGTTGGTGCTCAGAAAAAGTCGGAAATGATGTAGATTTTCATAAGAAAATCATTCTCAGCAATGAGGCTCATTTCTGGTTAAACGATTATATTAACAAACAGAATTGCCATATCTGGAATGGTGAAAAGACTGAAGAATATCAAGAACTGCCATTATATTCTGACAAACCAACTGTTTGGTGCGGATTTTATGCTGGAGAAGTCATTGGACCTCATTTTTTTTTTCTACGGAGCTCATGAGGCGGTAAATGTCAATGAAAATCGTTATCGTTCAATGTTGACGAATTTTTTATGGCCTGAATTGGTTCGTCTTGATTTGCAGAACATGTGATTTAAACAGGACAGTGCCACTTGTCATACTGTCAATGACACAATGACTTTATTGAAAACAAAATTCGGTGATTCGATTATTTCAATTGAAAGACAGAATGAAAGACTCTTTACTTGGCGCATTTTTTAACTTGATTACCCCAGTATGCATACTCTACGATCTATTGTGATAAAGGAAGTTTGATCGGATCGTATCCTATTGAAGGAAAGAATGGCTCTCTATTGCTAATCAAAGTGGAATGGATTGATTTCTTCTAAATATCATTATGATAGATAATTTTTCAATTCATCTTCATTTACTTCTTCCCCTTGCAGACTTTCTGTATACAGTTCTCAGAAAAGAGATACATCAGTTATCTTTTCACCAATACAATTATTTTTGTATTGTCATCTGTTGCATTTGATTCAATATTGGAGCATGTCTGACCCTGAAAATTGATACATACTGACGAACAAAATAACCCCACTTTCTGACAGCCACAATACTTACTACAATCTGTCTTACAGTGACGAAAAATAGTATTGAGCAGTTTTTCTGGAGCAGGCTGGAGTTGGATTTAAATTGGTCCTAAACAATTATCTGTCAATTTCCAACCCCGTTCTTTTGGGTCTAGTACATTGCCAAGCCATATTTGCACTTGATAATACATGTGTTGAAACCTTAAATATCTATACTTGTCTATGGAATCAATTTTTCTGGAGCACCATACATTGCAAGAAGAAAACGAATTCCATTTGTGACAATGTCGAGTGCTTGGTGGACTTAACTCCAAGAAAGCAACTGGATCAGATGGGATTCTTGCCACCGTATTCAGAAAATGTTCACCAGGGCTTACATCTCTTCTCTGTACGATGTTCAGTATGTCATACATGAGAGGAAATTTCCCTGATTCATGAAAGATTGCACGAGTGAAGCAAGCCTATACCACTACGAGTATTTTTCATCATACTACCGCCCAATTGCAATAATACCAATTTTCGAAAGTCTTTGAGGCAGCTATCAATCTCGAGATGGGTACCTGGAGAGCAAAAGTCTCGTCAGTAATAGACAATATGGTTTTCGGAAATACCGATCAGTAAATGACCTCCTTAGCTATGTGATGCAAGTGTGGACAAGGGCTATTGAGAGCTATGGTCATATCCTAGGCTTTCGATCCTGTCTGGCATGAGGTCATTGTTGGAAATATGTGGTATCAGCACGGTGCACCATAACATTGAGGGCGGCAAGTAGTTGCTTGGTTAAATGAACAATTTCTGAATAGATAGATAGGTCAGGGGGAACCGATATCATGGCCACTTCGTTCGCAGGATCTTAATCCTTAAGATTTTTATTTGTAGGCACACATAAAGCTGCTTATCTGTCATGTTTGAGTCAAATCTCATCAACAATCAATTGATAGAATTCAAGATACAGCTAATCAGATAACAAACGATCCAAATCTCATCCATCGATTAACGGCATTTAGTTCGACGATGTGAGGATAATTCAATTCATCATAATTTTTATCATTTATTATTGAAAAATTTATACAATGTTCAAAGTTTAGACATAGTTCCGACTCAGACAAGAAAATATATTTTTTCAAATGCTTGTATCTTCTAAACGAAAACGAATCGGACCTCTGTTCATGGTATTTTTTTTTTAAATAGGCACAGCTATCATCTGCTAGGGTTTGTCATAGAGCTTATAGAATATCCTATATTTGTGTATTATTTAAGTAATTTATACTAACTGACAAAGAAACTGCAAAACCCAGAAGGAACTGTTTAAATTTTAAATTTTTTTTGGTAAAACATAGATAGTATAGCAAGGAGTAAATGATTAAAATTTGGAGAAAAAAATTGTGAAGGTCTTTTCATGTTAACATTTTTTGTTACTTAAATATGTAGTCGTTTTTTGCAAATTCTTTAAATTTTACAACGAACCGTTCAAGGAGATTCAAAGTCGATGTTTAGTTGTTGTTAAAATGCCTAGAGCACGTGTACACGGAATTTATCGCCAGCTAAGTGAATTTGAAAGAGGTCGAATTATTGGTCTAAGGGAGGCGGGGTTGTCATTTAGAGAAATCGCTAACAGTACGAACAGAAATCCAACTACTGTTATGAAATGTTGACAAGCGTGATTTGATAATGCCCAAAATTGAAGAAGAGTAGGCACCGGATGTCGAAGGGGCAGAAATGAAGTTCAAGATCGACGTCTAAGACTTATGGGTATTAAAGACCGATTAGCGACAACTCGATCTTTGGCTGATGAGTAGTTAAGAGAACAAGGCCATCCTGTAACTTTCCGAACGGTTTCCGCCGGATAAGGTCTTTTGGACTGCAGCATTATCGACCCTATCTTGTGTTACCTCTGACGGTTGAGCATCGCCGGCAACGATTACCGTGGTGCAGAGAACGTCAACATTGGAATGCCATCAGGTCGTCTTTTCTGATGAATCTCGATTCTCCTTGGGTGCACATGATGGCCAAAGAAGGGTTAGACGACGTCGGGAAGAAAAACGTGAACCTCAGTTTGATATTGAGCGTCATATACACCGGACAGTAGGAGTTATGGAATGGGGTGCTATTGCAGATGCAAGTAGGTCACCTTTAGCTTTTATTTGAGGTAACATGACAGCGCTGCGTTACCTTCAAGAAATTGTGAAGCCATATGTTCTCCCTTACCTTAACCTGCTCGAGAATCCAATATTTCAGCAAGATAATGCTCGACCTCATGTTGCCAAAGTTCCCCGATCTTTCGCCCATAGCCCATATTTGGGACATCATGGGTAGAAGGCTTGGAAATTTACCCTAGCCCCCACGGACTTTGGCGGCTCTGAGACATGAACTACAGGTAGCTTGGGATAGTATCCCTCAAAAAGAAATAGACCATCTTATTGCATCAATGCCAAGACGTGTTAGAAAGTGTATAGATAATTGCGGTGGACAAACACAATATTAACAAATTTATTGAAAAAAATTGTAAACCCTTCGTTTTTTTCTTCAAATTTCAATCATTTACTCCTTGCTATACTATCTATGTTTTACAAAAAAAAATTTTAAATTTAAACAGCTCCTTCTGGGTGTAGCAGTTTACAAGTCAGTTAGTATATTATAGTTTTCTGCTTGTGTTTATTGATCTAGCTGCTTATCATGAAACTTTTAAAGGCAAAACTTTGTATAAACCGGCATCCTATAATGCACTCATGGGCAGCCCCTTCGTCAAAACCCCCAAAAAGCTACATTTTTGCCATGACTTTGACAAAATTTGGGAAAAACATATGAAATTCAGTATGCGGTGGTTTTCAGATATTCTACATTGTTTGGTAGTACCAAAAAATATTGGGAGAAAGAATTGATTCGGTCCATTTTCAAAAGATGGCTCTAAAAACATTAAATTTTCAAATAGTAACAGCTGATTGCCGCAGTTTTAGATGGATTTTTTGACAACTAAACAGCATTTGCGGGAAGTTTCAATATTTTGTTTTAATTGGAAAAATGGTACAGTTGAGGCTCATCGTACACTTGTGGAAGTTAACTGTCATAAAGTGGTGATTTCAGCGCTGAAGACAGAACTCGCCCGGGACAGCCAAAAAATTAGAAGACGAGGAATTACACACATTACTCGATACAGATCCAGGTCTATCGCGAGACGAGTTGACACTTAAGTTTGGGGTCACCCAAAAAGTAGTATCTTTACGTTTCAAATCTACGGGCCTGATTCAAAAGCAAGGCAGTTAAATGAATTGAAGAGATATCTGGAAAGGCGATTATTTTCTTGTGAGAAGCTGTTTCAAAGGCAGGATTTTTCACACCGAGATGTAACTGGTGAGTAAAGTGAAACTTCTACGACAATATCAAGAAAAAAATACTACGCTGTACCCGGGCAATCGTTGCCATCGACCACAAAATCAACACCAAAGCTGAAAATTGATGGTACTGTGCATCTGGTGGGACCAAGGGAGCTTGTTTGCTACAAACTCCTATAAAAAAATGATGACAAAATAGACTCACCGTCGGACTGAAATTTCTCTACAAAAGAAAACAAAATAAGGACAATCCAATTCTGTACAACAACGTGATGAAGAAGGGAACTGACGAACTTCTTTCAGTACGATGGACTTTATTCATCTCGAAAATTTCTTTCATCGTGTGCGTTTCGGCTCAGCGCCACTGCAGTATCTCACAAGTTATGCCAACCTGACAAGACGTATGTCACTGCCGCTGTCACACCCAACAAGTTGTCGGCTAAAATTAAGTACGCGACAATCTTGTGCCATCTCTTTCTTTTAGTTGCGAGGCTGCGGATTGAAACGAGAGAGAGAAACGAGCGCCGGTCGTGGGTAAAAACGAACACCCGCACTTGTAGGCCACAATTCCGAGAAATTCATGCGTTTTGTCCTCCCTGTCCAATTTATTATACCCGCTCTTTCTCGTCGCGTCAGATTTGTGTTGGGCTGTCATTTTACTGGACTAGAACAAATGTTGTCGGGCAATACGCCTGCTCGGGGTCTTTAGAATCGATCCATTCTGTGTCGCTTAAAGAATGGGAAAGAAGTTTTTTACAAATAATCGAAAGGTGCCCTTGAAACATTACATGTTGACCCTGATTTTTGATAGTCGTCAAAAACTTACTACTATTAAAGTTTTTTCCAGAATGCAGACACAATCAAGTATCGAACATATTGTTCGATATATTGATAGAAATTTTATTGGTCTGGTTAATTGAATAATTTGTTAGTTAATTCAACTCAACTGCTATCGTTATTTTATACAGGGTGATTCTTTGTCAAAAAATAGGGTGGGTCTTTCATATAAACTTATTTTTTAAGCCCGAAAAACAGCTTTCAATTTTTTTCTTAAAAACCAAAAAATTGACAAGAATAAATCGAGTAAACATTTTATGCAGGCGAGAGGTACTCAAAAAATTTTTCGATGATGTTCCTCTATGATTGTAAGGGGTAGATAAAGCCACCCTAAACCTTCTCTGGCAAGGAACTCTTTTCCATATTACTATTTTACAAATAACATAAATAGAGGTTGATACTTGATAGAACTTATATAAAATTATTTAAATATTTTAATATTAGCCTTCTACATATTTAATTTAAGAAAATTATATTTAATAATTATAACATCAGGAATTAAATTAAATTAATGTCATATAAGTACCACTTATATCAAACGACATATAAAATGAAAATTCATTATAAGACATCCAAATGATATAACAAAATCCAATAAACAAAAATTGTTAACCAAAATCATATAAATTAAATATTTTGAGTAGACAAAATTTTTTTTCTGCTGATCAATCTTATGAAAACAAATATCTTTCAAAAATATTTTACATAATCTTAAGAATTTCATCATAAAACTATCTTAGAATATTCAATATTATTGGATATCTAACTAAGTTACTTTCTATAAAATCTCAAGATATGTAAAAACATTACTGACAAACAAGTTTTAAGAGAGACTTTGCTTCGTCAGTACTCAAATAATTCATGTTCAGTAAAATATAACATCAATCAACAACAAATATTTACTCAACCTTCAACAATTTAGAAAACTTCTGGTAAATGAATACTGATGTTACCTACAAATAAATAATTCTGTGGTTTACCCTTGATCTAAAAGATTGAAAGACAATTTAACCTCTGTTATAGCACAAGGACTATCTGTGTAAAGAATGTTAAGAAAACCAAATAATTATATATTATGAATCAAATAACATAAATAGAGGTTAATACTTGATAGAAGTTATATAAAATTATTCAAATATTTTAATATTAGCCTTCTACATATTTAATTTCAAAAAATTATATTTAATAATTTTAACTTCAGGAATTAAAACTTGTTTTTCAGTAATGTTTTTACATATCTTGAGATTTTATAGAAAGTAATTTAGTTAGATATCCAATAATATTGAATATTCTAAGTAAGATAGTTTTATGATGAAATTCTTAAGATTACGTTAAACATTTCTGAAAGATATTTATTTTCATTAGATTGATCAGCAGAAACAAAATTTTGTCTACTTAAAATATTTACTTTGTAGGATTTTGCTTAACAATTTTTATTCATTGGATTTTGTTATATCATTTGGACTTATAATGAATGTTTATTTTATATATCGTTTAATATAAGTGGTACTTATATGACATTAATTCAATTTAATTCCTGAAGTTATAATTATTAAATATAATTTTTTTAAATTAAATATGGAGAAGGCTAATATTTAAATAATTTCTATTTTACAATAAAAAATCAATTTTGGATAGCCTGATCAATTCCTAACAACTAGGTTCTCTTGTAATTTTTTGCTGAAATTTAAGGTTTTTGAGAAAAAAATTATTTATCAACATGATAGCGTGAGTCGTAGGGGATGGAATTATTTCTGAACTAGAATTTATCTAGTAAACAGATGTCATTTTATTATGACAACTGACTTGTTTTGATTAACTTTGATTCAGTTTCAATTTTTTTTTGATGAGCGTCAGCATTTAAATCATAAATATTCAAATCGATAGATAGGGTGACGTGGACCTTCTCGTCAGTGCTTTTCATCTTTTTTATTGCATTTAACCTGTTACTCAAGAAAGGTAATTTCCATTGCTATGACTCGTTTTATTCATTTCTTCAGTTTCATTCCAGTAACAGACGTGTTTCTCTGGCATCTCTAATTGACAATACTTATTGTACAGTCACAATACTACCTTAGTATTCTGTGTCAATATATAAAAAATGTGAAAAAACTGACATAAAGTCAGGAACTTTTGCACCCTAGTTCATGTCACCCACGATCCCCAAAATAATTTTTTGTGATCTTTGTAAATGAAATTTTGTGTCAATCTTCTTGTCTATCATGTAAATGCAAAATTTAAACTCCATGGTGGGACTGGTTCCATTAGCACTCAACGCTGCTCCGCTTATAAAATTTTTGTCTCTGCTTTGAATCTTCTAAGCATACGATCCTCATGAAATTTTGCAGGAACATGTGCGTTGGCATTATCCTTTTGATCCTCAAATTTCAGGTCAATCAGATTTGTAGTTCGAAAAATATCAATAAAAATAAAGTAAAAATTTAAAATGTAAATAGCTCTTCATATTTTTTTGAGAACGATGTTGGCCTGAATTGAACGATAACAAATTCACAAACACACACACACTCTGTTTCATTCAAATTTAAAGATAGGAAGTGCTTAATAAAAGACTCTTAATAAGCAAATGAAATTTCTATTGAGATCTTTAAGGTGAACCATGGTAATTCGGTTTATTATTTGGGAATCGACAAGCATAAATATGGTTCTATGTAAACTTACCAGAACTTCCAAAGTTACCTTCATGATCCACCAATGGTCGTCTGATTTTTTATTCAAATTAATATATATGTAGAGATTAGACCGGCGCATTCGCCATTTAGTACAATTAAGTGGCTTGCTGCTCTCTTGTAATCTATATTTTAATTTTAGACAGATTGATGACAGAAGTTTCAAATTTTTTCAGAAGGATCTACTAAACCTTTTCAAAGAATAAAATAGATGAAAAGCACTAACGTAAATTCAGTAGCTTTTGCGTTAAAGGCGGACTTTGTCCCTAATTAAAGTGAAAATATAAAAAACGATTTGATATTTTTCCAAAATTCTTTTTGATATTGATTAAGAATAGACTGACAAATAAAACTGAATCTTCAGTTTTAGTAAACAATTTATTATCTAAAATCTCTCTGCAGCCCATCCATTGTATCGTACTAATTTTTTTCCCACCTTGCTCTCCAAATACCCCAAAATTGAGAAATCTGGGGGTTTAAGTCTGGGGAATATGAAGGCCATTGTCTTGGTGAAATGAAGGCTGTTTACAGAGTCCTACTGGAACACCCAGCGTTTTGATTCAAATTATTTTCTTATATATAGATTGGAGCATTCATTTTTATTCCTACTGGTATGAAAACCAGTGGAGAACGTCATGTTCGAATGATTGATGCCCCAACCATCACTGAAGTCGGCTTCTGCTCACAAAAAGTCTCAACTGAGAAAAAAATGATTACTAAAGTAAATATGATAGTTTTGTATGTTAACAACTTGCTGAACTGTAAAAATCTTCTCATCCGAGAACACCAAATTGTCCATCTCATGATGTGCGGCCATCACATCCTACTGTTTTACTTTTTTCTATTAATCATTCGAGTCCTGACCTTTTCGTATTTTATAGGCCTTTACTTGAAGTTAGTTATTCAATATGCGGCGAATTGATTGTTGTGATATTCCAATATAATTTTCTAATTGATCGACGTGGATTTCGTTCCAATCGTTTCTTCACTTTACGAACTGAAGCTCTGAGGTGAATGCGGTGTTGTGAGAAAGCTTCTACCTTTTAATTTGGGAGGCAGCGTTTCGATCTGAGCATGCGGACCTGAACTCTACAGACAGGCGTGGTACGCATGTCTGCCTGTGGCGCCAGTGACCTTGTGTTCCACGTCGGAACGATCTTCGAACGCTGTGTGCCTTTGCCCTATTTGAACTTGGCCGGGATGGTCAGTCAGGTATTTTAAGACTAGTCGTGTCCTCTATATGATACGCCGGCAAGCTGCAGCAGAGCAAAGCAGAATTTTGGACGAGGAGCGAAGAAGGTGGTCGCTATAGAACATTCATAGTACTAGCAGTTGTTGGTCCATCACTTCCATGCTTACAATAGAGCCAGTTTGTTGAAAGGATAAACATATAATGTTTCAGCTCCCTCACTAACTCACTAGTCGATTATTCGATGAAAAATAGAAATATTATCGCAGACTATTTTGCTTTTGAATCCATAACTTGGGTTTTTGTTGATAGATTTTCCCAAATAAACCCGCGTTTGAAAGGTTAAATCACAAACAAACTGTCAAAAAGTCTAGCATCTAAAATCTATCTGTCAAAAGTGTCAATGGAGTGAAGTCGGGGACAAATTCTGTGCCCAGCCCTATGTAACGAAACATATTTGTACAATTGTGATCCAATTAACTATTACAGATAATGGCCGGATTAATTCTTTGAAACCTCTACAGATCTTTATCTAAATAAATCTATTGAAAACATTTAGAATCAAATTTTATAACATGCCTTAGATAACAAATAAAGAATTAAAGTGGACATAAAGTATTGACCGAAATTATTTAAATTCATCGCCTAATACTATTGTTTTCAGTGGGTTTCAAGGAATAACAATTTCCATCACCAAAAAATGTTCCACTTAGAATACAAAAAGTTCCTTTTCATTTTCCTTTTTAAAAAATAGATAGCACTTTCTCCAGAAAAAAAAATCTGAAAAATTCAAACCCACGTCTCGTCATTTAGGAGTTAGGTTCGATGAAAAAAATCAATAAAATATATATAAAGGATTTTTCATTAACAGCGCCTCATTTTGATTTGTGAATAAAGTACATTATTTATTTGAAAATTATTGAAATTTTTATTTCATTATAAAGTACAATGGATAGCATTAGTTATGTAACAAAGCCTATTAAATGTCCACTACGGGGACACTGGCAGGAATGAAGTCGTTGAACCCAATTTTCCATGACTCTCTCACACAAATTAGATCGTATGTTAACAATTACTCGTTCAATATTGATCTATTAATTGTCTAAATTTGCTGGATGATTGCTGTAAACCAATGACTTAATGTAACCCCAATGAAAGAAGTCCAATGGAGTTAAATCGCAGAAACGAGGTGGATGATTTATCGGTCCATTTCTTCCGATTTTTTCTTAGCACCAATTACTGAATACACGACACTTTAAATGATATGTTGGTTTGAGTTCTTGCGTTGAAACAATTTTGTACGGATGTAAACCAAGGTCTTTTCGTAAAATTCGTCGCAAAGACGTCTGGGAGATGCATAGTTCTAGTGAACGTCGAGGAATCGATAAATTTTGGTCTTCACGAACACTTTCACGTACGACAGCCATGTTCTCTTCACTTCTTGCATTTCTTTGTCTCCCTGGCACTGTTACATCATGAAGTGTATAATTTATTTTAAACTTCTTCACTAAACATTCAACTGTTCTTTTATCCGGACGATTATAAGGACCAAAAATTGGAGTTAAAGCACGTAAAGTTAGAGTAACAGATCGCGATTTTTTATAATAAATTTGTATTATTTTTAAACGTTGTTGGAGTGTTCACCTTTCCTTCCATGATTAAATGGTAGATATCGACAAATGCAACTGTTTATGTCACAAATAAGCAGTGGCTGCCATGCGTGAGTTATGTCAATTTAAAAATGGGGCGTTCCCATTAAATGACGCTTTGCACACCATTTTCCATCAAACGTTCATCGAAAAGTAGTAATTTTTAGATAATGCAAGGCATATGCAAAAATTAGGTCATTCTACAAAGTAGTTACGACATAGACTCAGCATTAGAAAATCGTGAAGCGCATGTGTGATAATAAAAAAAATTGAACAATATACATATATTGAATTGACTAATAATACTGAAAGAGACTCAATAATTCAAATAAACCAATAGTACCACACGAAGATCATACGAACTTAGATCGTGGAACAACCTCATGTAAAACTTCGTCAAAAAACAAGCGAAAAGCACATGAAACAATCGTAATAGTGCGACAAGCTGCTCGCAAGCTGGTTGTTAAATGGCATTAAACTACTCAAAGCGTAAGAGGCAGCCGGAACATGTATAAATACAAGCAAACATTAACATTGTGAGAGTTTACACCCATCAAGCATTTCGTTTTACGGTCGACATAATGGGAAATTCTAATTCACAGAAATGATATAATTTCAAGGTGCCTATTTTTGAAGTTGAAGGTGGTGAACTCATAAACGCAAGGAACGGATGGAACTGTTTCTTTCCTGGTTGTTAATTTTAACTGACGCAGACACTTCTAATGATCAAATTGAAATTTTTCTTTGTTAACTCGATTTTGAGTCAAGAAAGTAGTTAGAATAGATCATTCAAAAAGCCCTCTTAAAGGCATGACCTCAGTTCTTTAGGTTGTTAAATTGGCTAAACTGTACTCTATACTCGCGGGGAGTTTGAGTATCATCTGTTATTTAGTTTGTTCACATGAGACTTACGATGAATCGACTTCATCAAAAACACGTGCATTCATACTAATTTTCCGGCTTAACTTAGTAGGAGCACTATAAACATCATTAAAGAGAAGAATAAGGTTCATAAAAGGTAGAAGTTGAACTCTATAGTTTCGATTACCATGGTTTCTCTGAATTAAGACGTAAAACCAAAAAATCTGTTCGGTCTGACTACACTTGTTACATCTCTTCAGTTGAAGATGAACTGCCGGGTAATTCAAATCGTTTCTGGCAGTACCTAAAGAATTGTCATATCTCGTTTCCTAATAAAATGATATATAAAAATGAGACAGCTGAAGGTTCGAATGTACCCACCTTTTTTCAAATTACTTTAGTAATGTTTTTCAACCATGTGAACAGAAGTTTTCCAATGTTTCCTCGTGTGACAGCAATTATGTTCCCTACATGAGATCAGAGTAACCGAAGATCGGGTTCTTGAGGTTCTTTCTGAACTGGATGAGAATAAGGGTGCAGGTCCGGATGGATTACCATCCTTATTTATCAGGCGGTGCGCTGAATCGTTATATATTCCCCTTACTATTCTTACACTGCTTCATGCAGTGTGAATTTCCCAGAAAATGGAAAACTGCTCACGTGGTTCCAATTCCGAAAATGGGCGATAGACTTAATATATGAAAATTATAGGCGCATAAGCAAATTAAGTATTTTAAGCAGAATCCTCGAGTTTTCCGTTTGAGATGCGATCATGAATTCAGTAAGATCTCTTATTATTCCTGAACAACATGGATTTGTTCCTAAAAGATCTACTGTGTCAAATCTGGTCCTTTATTCAGAGTATAATCTTCAAGCAAAGGACAGTCAGATGCAGGTTGATTCTGTGTACACCGATTTTTTCGAAGGCCTTTGGTTTGGTTGATCATAAAATCTTGATGAAAAAATTTTCTGAGATAGGTATGCATGGAGACTTGCTACGTTGGTTATATTCATATCTCAATAATAGATCTCAAATTGTTGCCGTTAGCGGATATTGTTCGTCATCTTTATGTATGACCTCGGGGTGCCTCAGGAGTCTCTCCTTGGGCCTCTTTGATTTATAATTTATGTAAATGATATAAGTGAATGTTTTAAATTTTGGATATTTTTTTTACAGCATCGGTATGATGTGAGGGATCTGGATGTAATATTTGATACAAAAATGTTGTTTGATTATGTGGTGACCAAAAGTATCTGGATGCTGGAATTCATGTTGAGATCTTGTAGAGATTTCACTTCCACTAAGGCCTTGAAGGCGCTATATTTTGCCTTCATTTACACTAAATTATCTTATGCATCAGGTGTTTGGTCGCTACAATATGAGGTTTACAAGCACAGATGGGAGATGGTGCAGGATAAATTTCTGAGATATTTAGATCATAAGGCTACAGATATTTATCATGGCGAGTATGAATAGCCTTAGTAAAAATTATGGGTTAGTCTCATCGGAAAACTGTCGGGAACATAGCGCTGTTATGTTTTTGTATAAATTGTTGAATGGTTACGTTAACTCTCCAGCTTTGCTGTCCTACATGAGCATTCACGTTTCACCTAGACCGTTAAGAGGTTTTGCTGTTTTTGAGGTTACGTTTCATAGAACAAATCTGAAAAAGCACTCTCCGGCCAACAGAACCATGAAAGTATATAATTCAAAGTATAAGGATAATGGTATATTTTCCTGTCAATTGGTTAATTCAAGAGAAAAATTGAGCTGTTGAATTAAGATTTTATATTTTGTTAAGTTTCTTACGTATTTTAAGTTGGATTTACTCAAATTGGTGCGATGTGTAGATTTGGGCTTGATCTGATGTTGCACATATTGTAAAAGTTTTTGTATTTTTCCGTGGATGTCATTTTGGGCTTATGCCTGTTTGACCAATAAATAAATAAATATCAACATGTAGCAAAACTTATGAAAATCAATCTCCAGATCCTCCGAGTGTATGACATTTAGCAACATATGAAAAAGGGACAGAGGTGCACGGTGTTGAAACAGCATTTTCTTCGTTGTTTTTGTTGGTCGTAACGCTCGAACCATTAGTCAGACTAATGGATGCTGAAGCCAGGTTATAAATTGCCGTTTTGCGAGATTCAAATTCGATAATGCCTTGAGAACTGCCATTGATACAAGATAATATACCCTCCATCGACGCATATATGTTTTTGAGGTGTCGCAACGGATTTATAGCAATATGCCTCCTCCATTTCATTATGCCAATTTTCTGTGGTCGTAAATACGTGAATCGAGAAAGATAATGAAGATATTATTCCGAGACATAGGAAGTATGCAAATTGATCCTAGAAGAATCTTCATTATTTGGTTCCAGATGAATATTTATTCTTTATTCGTCTTATACTGCTTTCAAATATCATTATGCTTTTGAGATTCTTCGTAATAAAAATTAATTATGAATAAATTTGAATGAAATTCCGAATATGATTTGTTGTTATTATAATCTGTATATATATCAAATAAATATTAGATATTGAATACGAATTACCTAGTAATTCGTGTAATAATCAGTGATATATTCGTCGATTAATATTGCATTTACGATAAAATTGTTCCAAATTTTCAGATTTATTCGTTGAGTCTACTATGATGAAATGGAGCAAAAGAGAAAACGTTTTACCAATTTTTTATTCAAATAGCAAATACAAACGAAGATGTCGAAATTTTATCGAGTTTTTTGCGGTTGCAATATGAAATATTTAGCCTAGCATAATTATAACATAAAGTAATAATTATAACATAAAGTAATACCTTTTGAATGGGAATAATAATTATGAAATTTCTTTCCGTTCGAAGCCAAAGCGTGATGTTGCATTTCAAATAACTTCATCAAAGAAGTTTCACATTAACTTTAGACAGTCCACAATGTGTTGAAAAATTTTAAAAACCTAACTTTTTCCAACATCTTCAAGACTGTATCACTCTATAGACATAATTATTATCATCACATGTGCTGGAAATTAGCTAATAAAGAATCAAAAGAAATATAAAATATTGACCAAATTTGTTTCAAACTGACAGATCGCGATTTTTCATAATAAATTCGGATTGAACGTTGTTGGAGTGTGTACCTTTCCATGTTTAAATGGTAGTCATTGACAAATACAACTGTCAATGTCCCAAATAAACAATGTCAATTTGAAAATACGGCGTTCCATTGAAAGACTCTATTTCCAACATATAAAAAATATTTTTCAACTCACTTGATTTTCGAGATATAGTAGCTTAATACCTTTCATTATCCGACCTAGAAATGTAAGAAATAATTTTCTTATCCTCATTCCATAGATGAATTCACCATTGTGTAAAGTATATCGTTCATGTAACTCGGGACAATAATGATATGGATATGGTTTTTGATACATCAGCTCAGTGAAGGCAGATGTCAGGAGTTTCCATGTCAGAATGTATACATTTTTTAATATTAAGGAGTGTTAATTATATTTTTTGTGCTGCAACAAGTAGTGCAGAACTTTTATGATTTAATTTTCTACTTAATCTAGAGTAATGAAATATGTAAAACAACACTCAGTGTACATATTTTTTGTATGCTCCACTTGTCATATATCTCATATTCCCTTAGATGAATAAACTGCATGATTAGAAATTAATTGATATTATATAGTCCGTCTATAAAGTATCCGGAATTTATTATTTTTCATAATTTTAATATACTCCTGTTTTGTAACATTCTAAGACAAAAGTAATGTATAAAATGGGTTGTGCAGATAGTCGACTATGGCCAAAGTTGAATGACAACACCATTCATCAAATATTGTTGATTTTCAACAGGTATACAATTTATGAAATAATAACGCAACTAAAACAAAGAAAACAGGTGGAATATTTGTATAAAAAAGGTTTTCGAAACGTTAAAAAATTAGTGCAATTGACTGAACTGGGAAAAAGTGCTGTATATGAGACAAAAAAAAGGATAAAAAATTGCATGGATATGAGGCATAGACCAGTTTCAGAAAACCGCGTAAGATCAAAGGAAACAATTTAAACGCTTTATTGATTTTAGGACGATACAATCCGCGCCTAAGGTTACGCAAACTAGCTAACAGATTTGGAAATCAACGAAATATAAAAGTATGTCCAGAAACCGTCCGTATGGCACTGAAAAGACAAAGCTATATATCAGGAAACCTAAAAATCTCTATAATGACACCTTTACAAAAGGAACAAAGGATAGAATGTTGTCAACGTTTTCAAGAAGATAATTTTGATGTCTTTTTATCTGATGAAAGTTGTTTCCAAGTTGGTAGAAATCATTTAAAAATCCTATCAATATCGTTCAAATTTCCAAATTTCCCACTAAAATAATGGTTTGGGGAGCAATATCTCAGCGTGGTGCTACGCCCCTTTGTATAGTTGATGGTACCATTAATAGTGAAAAGTATTGTGGCATTCTTAACGATTTTCTCCTTGAGAGGTGGCATTTTCAGCAGGATAATGCAAGATGTTATACTTCGGCCTATACTCAAGCTTGGATGCAAGAACACCAAGTGACAACCATTTCATGGCCAGCATGAAGCAGCAGCGTCACCAGATCTTAGTCCCATTGAAAAGATATGGGAACTAATGAAGAGTGAAGTTGAACGTGCAACGCCACGAAATAAAGATGATTTAATTCAGTCAGTTTTACATTCCTGGACTACCATCACCGAAAATTATGGAGGTGATCTAGTTTCGGGTGTACCTCAACTTTTAGTCAAGTGTTTACAGTTAAATCGAGGTTTGTTTAAGTAAATAAAATGAATATTTTGTTATAATTTTCGAATTAAAAATAAATACTAAATAATTACAATTGAGCTTTGTTCTTTCCGGATTCTTTCTAGGACTATAATTTTGCCCTTTCAGCAGAAAAAATTCACACAATTTTTCAGTACTGACATTATCATATTGATTTTCAGGTTGGGCGTCGAAACAGGATGTAGTCCTCAAAGTGGACATTCGTCTTCCACCTGTGGTAGCCCGCCAGCCACTGCATCTACCGCTAATAGTTCACACAATTCCACAGACCCATCGTCAACCTCCACATCTACCTGCGTCCCCTCGCCAAATTTCTCTTCCTCATGGTCACTCCTAGCAGACTCATCTAGTAAGTATCAATTATTATCGGAAATCGGAAAAAAACCTATGGGAAATCATTTCTCAAGTTCTTGAAAACGTTTCTAAAACTAAAATGCTTCTTGTCGATCTCAAAAACGATGGAAGTTCAAGAATCCCCCCATTCTCATATTGAGACAAAATTTTGCTAAAATAGTTTACTTGCTTGCTTTTTTTATCATATCAATGGAAAATTATAATTGATAAATTTCCCAATAAAGAAAATATGATGGGGAAATGTTCAGAAGTTTTCTCAACAACTAAGCAGATCATTCGCAGATCTAGCTACCTTGGATTATGGAATGTAATTTGTTAGAAATAGATATATCACACAGGTGCTAGGTGGTGAATAAAACACAAGTAACAGTTAACACGTTTATTTATTTTTTTAATGTAAACTCGTGTTGCACATTGGATTCATTTTGACACGAACGCCTTATGTTGATTGACACTACACTTGTGCAATTTCTGGCTTGAATTACCCGTCGATCTTGAATGAAGCTAAAATAACAATACATGAGCAAATTCTATCTTGAATTGGCACATCAACACACTCGGAATACACCTAACTTGAAACACAATTCTGAATATTCCTATAATGAGAATCTTACAATTATAATAATAGGAATTTTTAAGACAAAACTCAAGTCATTAAACAGATGGTTAGGTGCGATTTCCATCATTATGTTGGTACTCAGATATTTTATTTCTCACCCAATATGTGTTTACGACAAAAGAAACTAAATCAACCCATGGAATAAAGTTAAAAAGAACAATAATAAATACAATCTTTTTGCTTAATGGAGTGTTAACTTAGTCACCCTCTTTCAGCAGGTGTAAAGACTGAGATAAGAAGTCCCGGTTTAACTGAAACAGATGTGGCTGCCCTGTCTCAAGAGTCTGGCTTTTATGGGGCATCAGTCGACTTGGGAAACGTCTACGACAAAGAATACCCTGGATCCTACACATCAGCACATCAGTATTATAACAGGTAATAAATCTTACAAAATTGTAATAGCTCTTACAAAAATCTAATTCGAAGTTAGTTAAATATAGGGCTACAATTCTAAAAAGATGTAGTTTACACCTTTTGTCTCCGTAGTTCTTTTTCATGTAATAACAGATTCATTTCTGGATAAAACAATATTTCTCAGAATCCTGTTTCATTGAATTCAAATAATGTTTGGAGTATATAGTTAACAAAGGCCAATATTTGATTTAAATATAAGAACAGGAAATACTGTTACTTTCATAGAAAAATGTAACATTAATTACAATATCTTAGAAACAAAGTTCCTGTTTATGGACACATTGAAATTCAACTATCATGAAGGATGGGCCATCTAGAGTTTACATTTTGAAGTAGTGGGTCGATTTACGCTTGAACAAAACTGGAAAATCAAAAACTTATTTCCAAATTGGTGAATCTTCTATCCAAACTGTTAGAACATTACATGGAAAACTCAACAGAAATAAAATATCCTTACGGTAATTTGTGAACCAATTTGTTCGTGTAAACTGGATCGTTATTGGATAAAACAACCCGTTCGCGTTCTCGTCCAGTGAGCACACCTGAAAAAATTGATGCTGTTGCCTAGAATGTGGCTAAACATCCATCAAAATCAACTCGTCATCATGCTCAAGAAGTGAACATTTCTCGCACTTCTCTGAGAAGAATTTTGCATAAAGAGCTCGGTATGGAGGCTTACAAAGTTCAAACCTCATGACCATCCGATGCGTTTCCACTTCGCTCAATAGGCTAATGACCCCATGGCCGAAGATGAGCTCACTTTCAACTCGTAGGACTATTTATTGTGGGGATCCGTTAAGGATAAGTGTTATGCGAACGGTCCAGAAACGATTGATTCCTTGAAACACGAAATCGCCATTCATGATATTGAACCCCAAACAATCGATAATGTACTGAAAAACTGAGTTGATCGGATGGGGTACTAAAGCGGCCATTTAAATGATATTGTTTTCATTCGTGAATGTCATGGATTAATCTTTCTAATAAACTCGTAACTTTGAAAAAATATTCGTTAGTTTTTTTATTTATAACCAATCAAAAAGGCGAATTTTAAATGGTGTACTCTTTACAATGTTCCAAACATGAGAAAACTCTGAAGAAATAAAGAGTTGACAAAAATATAATTCACCTCCAAACATTTATTGTCTAGGGTGTATATGAAAAGTTGCGAAAAAATTTAGGGGGTGATTCCTGGTCAAAAAATAGGGTGGGTCTTTCATATAAACTTTATTTTTGGGCCCCCCTGCTTAGTTACAGACCCCTAAAAACGGCGCCCGAAAAACACTTTTTTTAATGATAAACCAGATCAAGAAATAATTGTAACTGAATCAAAGCTAATCAAAACTAATCAGTTGTCATAACAAAATGACATCCGCTTACTAGATAAATTCTAGTTCGGAAATAATTCCAGCCTCTACGACTCAGGCTATTATGTTGATAAATTATTTTTTTTCCCAAAAACCTTGAATTTTAGCAAGAAATTACGAGAGACCTTATTTGTTAAGAATGGATCAAACTATCCAAAATTAATTTCTTTATTGCAAAATGGGAATATGGAAGAAAGTTTCTTACGAAAGAAGGTTTAGGGGTGCCTTTTTCTACCCCTTTCAATCATAGAGGAACGCCACCAATTTTTTTTTGAGTGCCTTCTCGCCCGCATAGAATGTCTGCTCAATTTTATTCTTGTCAGATTTTTGGTTTTCAATAAAAAAATTAAAAACTGTTCTTCGAGCGACATCTTTAGGGGGCTGTAACTAAGCAGGGGGGCCTCAAAAAAATCAAGTTTATATGAAAGAACCACTCTATTTTTTGACAGGGAATCACCCTCAAATTTTTTCGCAACTATTCATATTCACCCTATATTTTGTCATAACTTCTTTCCTGAGATCTGTAATGCCCTAGGATAGTTGAAAAAACTCAAAAGAAAGAAGTTTAGTGTCTTCAAAACGTACGATGCCCGTGGCCAATACTCATAGCCCTGAGATACATGACCATAAAACTTCGTCCGGAATAGCTGCATTGAATTTTCAGAATGTATATGCTGCTTCATCGTGAAATTTTTTATGGCTGAACTTCACTACTTCTTGATGTCAAGTGTCAAGAATAAGTACTCTTATGTCCACCACAACAAATGGAGCGCGTTTAAAATCTTGATTCAATAATTATTACCTTCAGATTGTTTGGTGAGGATAAGAAGAGATAAGTGAGTCGATCCAAACAAGGCTCAGACCACCATCATACCATAAAAAATAAACTTTATTTATAGAAGTACATAAATTCAAGTAGCAATAAAATATAACACTAAACATTCCCATTTTTTTCAGCATGCAGCAAGCTTACAGCTCGACAAATCCAGCAGCAGCTGCTGCGGCAGCAACGTACATGAACTCCTCATTTTATAACGCTTCCTCGTACCCTTATTCCTCTTTGACATCCACCAGAGGACTTAATTCAGCCTGTAAGGCAACCACGGGCTACATTTCATCTCCCTACAATTCTCCAGCATCTCCCTTTCAAAGTACAAGCCAAACATCTCAATATTCGCCCTATGCATCATACAATGCACCTGGAACATCTAGCTTTGCACAAGGATTTTCCGCACAGGTAAGAAGAAAGCTCTGTTGATTTTCGATTTTGTACAATATTAGGAAAATTCAGGATATAACCAGTCGCAGAAAGTTGAACATTTTATCGGAAAATCAAATACATTTGTGCACTTATTATAGTATACGATTGACATAAATAAAAAAAAAATATATTATCAATCAGCGGCGGCGAGTGGTTTAATACTTTACCGCTCCGAGACACCCGTTTTCAGTCGATAGGAAAATACGCAGCGAGTACTGAAGTTGATTCCAGAAAAAACCTTAGATTATTGAATTATCCATTGGCCTAAGATATTATTTCCAAAAGGGCCTAATTTGAAGGAGATACGATAAGTTTGAATGATCAATTATGTGTTTCATCAACCGATTTCGGGGACTTTTTTTGAGAGTGTAATAAAGAGTTTTCCAATAAGAGGTTTCATTTTGAATAGCCCGCTATCTGGGCAGCTTTCACCTTTGAAGCAGCCATCTTTTGACATTTGACAAACAAAATCTACGCCATTACTAAAAATGGAACGACACACGTTTCAACAACGCATTGAAATTCTTAAAATTCACTATAAAAATGAAGAAAATTTTGCAGTAACAATTCGCACAACTAAAGCATTTTTGGGTCGTCGTGAATCACCTATTCTGCATAAAGGTTTAAGGCTTTTAAAGTTTTGTTAACACAAGAACTCAAGCAGTTCAATCACTCGCAACTTCGTATCTTCGCTCATTGGGTCCTTGAAATGCATAAAAATGATCCGAATTTTCATCGAAAAATCATCTTCAGTGATGAGGCCCATTTTCAACTCGGAGGCTCGGAAAATCAAAGAATGATTGTTGAAAAGCCTCTCCATCCTCAACGTGTCAATGTTTGGTGCGGTTATCGACATCTTGTGATTTAGCACGTTTAGACTTTTTTCTTTAGGGCCACGTGAAAATAAGGTGTATGGCAATGATCCATAATCTAATCAAGACCTTAAAGATGAAGTTATCGAGGACATACAGTCGCAAATGTGCGAATTGGTCATGGAAAATGCAACCTTAGACTTGGCGGTCATTTGGCTGACATCGTTTTCCATTGTTAATGGCATATTTTCTTTTTCAGAATGAAGTAAACATCCATTATTCTCTTTTAAAGTATACTTGTTTTTTTATATGAAAATGAAACCTCTTATTGTAAAACCCTTCATATCCACTTTCGTGCAGGTGCATAGAATGTTTTCCGAACAAATAATACCACTCTTAATTTGTTATCATTAGATAATTCAGGTAAGATACATTTTCACTTCTATACTTGCAGTTAAAAGTGTAAAGCAATGGTTTGTTTCATCACTCAAATCGTACTTTCTGAGGTGTTCTGTTCGATCACCTACGGCTTAATTTCTTAATGGAGTACATATTTTTCGGTCCCCTGCAATTTTAGTAGCATGTAATCATAAAATAAACAGCCTCAAATTAATCCGTATTTTTTTTTCGACAATTCAAATCACAAAAATAATTGAAAGAGGTTTTTTACTTGTTAGAAGGATTATTTAAAATTTATTCTGTCAACCTAGAATTAAAAACTTATCACACATTACCGAAGGGAATAAAAGAATTCAAAGAAATATAAATTATCAATTAAATCTACTAGATAAATACTTGAAGGTTACAAAATTTTGTTTCGTACCTTGTTTTGTTAAAACCAAATTCCTTTCCAAAAATGCAAAACATAATCTCAAGATCTTCCCCAAAAACAACTTCCTCAAAATAAGTTCCTTCAGAAAAATTCCTAAAACATGCAGAACATCTTCAAAAAGAATTTAGCATTATCACAACGGAAACTCAAATGAGTAAAAATATTCAACAATGGAGATTTTCTGGCATCTGTTTGGTCGTTGAGAAGAATTTTAAGGTTCTTGTACCTACTAATTTCTACTGCTCCCAAAAGTATTAGTCTGGTTTCGTTATGGATAATTTCATAGTTATTGTTGAAATTATGTCCAAATTCTTTTAAATTACTGGGATATAGTGAATGCGAGATGTCTGACGTTAACTCCGCTAGTATTCGTGAATTCTTTTCTTAAACGATCTACCTGTTTGACTGCAAGTCAACTATAGGCTCCAGATTTATTGTCTTTATTTGTTTGATCTTTGTTATTTTTCAAATGAATTCTTAAATTATTAACCGTTCTAAAAGCTACATTAGGGTCAACTTTTTTTTTAAATACTTGGTAATATTATCTGATATTCACGTAAGGAATGGATATGTATCTTTTAGTCAAATCTTTTGTTAGAGGGTAAATTGAATTCAATGCTATTTTGTTTTGTTTTTTATTGAAAATTATGTCTATTATAATTAGACTATAGCCGTTATGGGATGCAATATGTCTAATCATATTCAATTCTTTAATTCATAGGTACTTTAACCAATCTATGGTTAATGGTATGGTTATCATACTGTGATATGCTGCCATTTTCTGGTCAAAAGGATGGTTCAATATGTGATGAATAGTGATATCTGTATACGTGGGTTTACGAAAAATACTGGTCATGCAAATCATCTTTTCTCAAAATTTTAAGATCAAGAAAATTTATACCAATTCTTTTCTTTCCATCCAAACATTAAATTCTAAATTCACTTTTGAGAAAGAAAAGAATTCTAGTATAAATTTTCCTGATCTTAAAATTTTGGGAAAAAATGATATGCATGACTTTGGTATTTTAGAAGCCACAATGTTGGCGAAACAATTATCGTTAAATTCATAAACTGTGGAAATAATGTTCGTTATCTCATTAAATTAATGTGAAAAGCATAAATTTAAAATAAACTATATATGAGCTTCTTGTAAAATACACTGGCGAGCGAAAAAGCGGGCCACTAAGATTTTACACTGTTTTTTTCAATAACCTCACATGTTCAAATTGATTCAATAATATTTTGTTCATCATCCATCTTTAATTAAAAATCAACCAAATATGCGCAAAATGTATACATATGGGCCAAAAAACTTTATAAATGAAACCATCTTCAAATAATTCTTCACGATAAATTCAACTGAGACTAGTGGCACTTATTAAAAATTGGCTGAGCCAGAGATCTGTTGCTAGAAGAATGAATGTTACTCCATCTACAGTCCGAAAAATATTGACAAGGCATCAGGAGACAAGCAGGCTGACAAGAAGACCTGGATCTGGAAGAAGACGGTGCACATCTTTGAGAGATAACAGATTCATGGTTTCCACATGTCTTCGAAATCGCCATCTTACTGCTGTTGAAGTTCGAAATCGATCGATGGAGGTACGTCAGGTAAACGTAAGTGGGTGGACCGTGAGGCAACGTCTCTCATAATCGAATTTACAACTATACAGACCTACGACAGGTCCAGAACTTCTCAGAGAGCATCGAATTGCGCGTCTTTAATTTGCACGAGATCACAAGCTTGTTAGAAGCTCAGTGGGTCCACGTGAATTCTACCAGGTTTTCGTATTGGCATGACGAGCATAACTCTTTCACCAAGTGACTACTCAGCAGTCTCCACAGTCAACCCCTAGAGGTAGAAAGTGTGATAAGGATTACGCCATATCATCACGCGAAGCGAGAACCCCTCCGAAGAGATGAACGCACCAGCTTTCAGTTTGGGCCCCTACTCGAAAGCCAGAAGCGTCTGACTGGTAGCAGCGAAGCACTATTCAACCTCTACTGGCTCTGCAGGTCAGCACCCGAGTTGGTTTGTGACGCAACTCACCCGCCGGAAGGAATTTTTATCCAAGTACCCGAACACAGTCCCATAAACTAAGATAATCTCAAGATTGATGACTTCTATTGATCCTGGTACGAGCAACGTCAACCGGACTGTGCGTCCTGACCCACCGAACCCATGTGAAGTCATTTGATTGATCCTGGCGTCAAGCACTAACGGCTAAGCCATTTCGTCGAGATCCACAAACCCTAAATAGTTACGCATTGATTCGGGGCCAGGACAAGGCCGGTCGAACCGTCAAGTCCCGCTAAACCCCGCGTCATTTCATGAGAATACCCCGAACATGGGGGTCTGCGAACAGATAAATGAAATACCTCCCTAGTCCAGCATGCGGACGTTCAACCACTGCCCCCTCGAGTCCAACACTAATGGGGTGGCCAGGTGGTACAAGTAACACCTGAGGACAAACCACCCCCCGAGGAACGCAGTATGCTACATAACTCACTCGGCCATTACACAGAATCCGGAGATTTATACTGCAATAGGGTACGCCAGTTTTAAGGGAGAAGCCCTGTGCTGCGACAGACTCCCTGTCACTGAGTTAATCAACCGGCTCAGCCCTCCATTTCACCAGAACGGCAAAACTTGGGCCCCATTCGGAGATCTCCCACCATACAGGTCCAGTGACTGGCACGAATGGCATTACGTTAGGCACCAAGACTTAACCCTCCATTTCACCGGGACGAAACTAGTCATGGCAAGCACCCCCATCACGACAAGATCTAATGCCCGGGGGGCGCTCAATGGGTCCAGGTACTTTTCTCTGATAAATCCAGATTCAGCATTCGAGGAGCTTATGGTCGTAGACGCGTTTATAGACGTCCAGAAGAATGATACGCTGATGCCTGTATACAGGAGCGAGTTTCATTCGGTGGAGAATCTGTTATGGTCTGGGGAGGTGTATCTTTAGAAGGCCACACAGAGTTAGTTTTCATTAATGGATCTTTAACAGCAGTAAGGTACATAGAGGAAATTCTTATAGACCATGTTGTACCTTATATACCACTTCTGGGAGAGCAGGGAATTTTTATGCATGACCATGCACGCCCACATACCCGAATAGTGACAGCGTACTTGAATGAGGTTGGAATTTCAAGGTTCAACTGGCCAGCACGAAGTCCTGACTTGAATCCCATCGAACATTTATGGGGCCAACTGAGAAGGGAGGTCAGAAATATGGTTCCATCGCCCAATAATTTACAAGAGCTCCGTGAAGCCCTTTTACATGAATGGGAGAATATTTCACAAGAGAATATTTGAAGGCACATCACGAGCATGCGTAGACGTTTGAAACCTGTAATCAGAACTAGGGGAGATCACACGTCATACTGATATTGAAATTTTCACACTTACGATACTTTTTTCATTTTTGAAGTTTATAATTTTTTCAGAAAAAAGCTTATTATTTTTATACAAATCGAATAAAAAGTTTCATTTTTCTTTGGGCAATTCTCTTTTTCCTACCATTTCAGAAATTTTATGATTCTCGTGAAAAAATTTCTAAGAGAGGTATTTGAACAGTAATGATCAAGTGACCCGTTTTTTCTTTTCGCCAATGTATATGGTTTTAATGTAATTATACATCTTTACTAAGTTTTTCTTATCTTCCAGGACTATGGAACCTATGGCACGTACACAGATTCACAAGCATCCCAGTTTTCGAGTTATTATTCCAACCAATCGTATTCACCCTACGTCAGTTCTCCAAGTTCCAGTGGAAGTATAGGCGCTTCAACTTATCAGTTAGCAACGACTTCCTTATCAGGTTGGTGCGTAATATATAATTTCAACAAGATGGTTTGAGCTAGGAAATCTCAGATCGGACAACATCTACTTAATGATATTTTAGGTACTCTTTCTGAGGAAAGTGCTATCGTTTTGCCCAAATGTTTGTAATTTTAAAATTTTGAACCGAAAACAGTCTACTTGGACTTGGACTCACAGATAAAGAACCCGAGGTCAAAAGTAATTCTGTTCCACCTGCCCATATACACTCTAACTTTAGAACAGAAAGAGCTAGAGACTTGAAACTTTCAGGGTAGGTTTGGAGTCTGAATACCTCGTTAAAGTTCAAATAAATTAATTCGGCTGATCTGTACCATATATCGTTAATAAAGAGTTTAGAGCTATCGTAATTTAAAGTTCTACAAATCGAGACTGTGTATGCATCTGTATAACAATTTTATACTCAAACAAACTCGATAAGATTTTGTTGAAGTCAGGGGCAAACTGCAGATATGCGCACATTTCAAACTGGTTGGTTTTCATCAATACAATGTATCCCAATGTTAAAAATCTGTCAAGTATCTACGTTCGCTATACACAGAGACACTAAGATTTTAATAATATACAGGCGCCATATAAAATATGCGAAAATACATACAAAACATGCCTTTGCGAGTTAATTAAAGTAAAGTAATGTATTCTCGATATTTTCACGTTACAAACGCAGGAAAAACTTTCTACATGCTCAAGTCAGACCATAATATGCCGTAATGCTCATAATTGGCATATTCATATTCAAATAAAATAATTCGGCTGATCTGTACCAAATATCATTAATAAGGAGTGTGAGGTATGGTAATAGAAAGTTCTACATATCAAGACAGTGTAACATACATCTGTATAACAATTCTATATTCAAACAAACTCGATACTTGACAGATTTGTAGTCATTGGCATACATTGTACTGATAAAAACCAGTTTGAAACTTGATCATGTCTGCAATTTGCCCCTGTGATCAACAAAACCTTATCGAATTTGTTTAAGTATAGAATTGTTATACAGATGTATGTTACACTGTCTCGATTTGTAGAACTTTCTATTACCATAGCTCACGCTCCTTATTAATGATAATCGCTAAAGTTCATTAATGAGCACAATCGGTCCAATAGTTCAGCAGTTATTCACATTTAAAACGTTTTCTTATTTTTCCAATAATTCCGAAACTACTGATAGTTTCAAGGCTCTAGCTCTTTCCGTTCGAAAGTTAGCGTGTTCACGTCCAACCGAACAGAACAGAATTTTAGACCTTAGATTCAACAGTGAGTCAACCTAGCTATATGACAGCATTTTCGGCTCAAAATTGGAAAATTAGAGACATTTGGATGAAACGATAGCACGCTATTACCTTAAACTAGCGCGCAAAATGGACGGAATCGGCTGAATGATTCTCATTTGAAATTTAATTTCAAATATTTTCAAAATTACAAATCCGATCGAGTTCAAATTTAGTATTTAGATGTGAAATAACGACATGAAGGCTAATGTACGAGAATTGAAAAAAAAATTTTTTGCCCAATACATTCTACTGCCCCTGATTCTTGCCAAAATTATATGATGCAGATCGAAGGGGGAAGCACGATTTTAACGATGTATTTTTAATTTTGTTTTAAAATTGCAAAAAATTTACGTTTATTTAACTTACTTTGAATATCAAAATAGAATTAATCTGTTCTACAAGTTTAATTTAAAAAAAAATTTTTTAAAACTCTTAGAATTAAATTAATGCCTTATAAGCACTGCTCATATTTAATAGACGTATAAAATCCAAATTCATTATACAATATCAAATGGAATAAAAAACCCAACAAATATAGATTGTTAATTAAAATTAAAAAATAAGTAATATTGAATGCTTCGTTCCAAACCTGCGCACCTGAACTCGTCAGGCAGGCGTGGAACGAATGTTTTGCGTGTAACATTTGACAAAACGTTCTGTTTCTGGTCTTATATTTATGAAAACCAAATCTTTCAAAAATACACAACATAACTATAAGAACCTCTCCAAAACTAATTTATTTAAAATACTTAATATGTTTGAATATTTAAATATTAGGAGTACAAATAAGTTTCCGCCGTTTTTTAACACAAATTAAATATTTATTATAGAAGAACGGTAATATAATGCTTGCTGAGTGACTTCTAATGTTAGAGCAAGTTCTTTTTGTGTTTGAGATGAATCTTCCTCCAATAATTCCTCCAATTCTGCATCCTCGTAAATTTTTGGCCTTCCACTGCGAACTTTGTCTTCTACGTCGAAATCACCGTTTTTAAACTTTTGAAACCACTCTCAACACGTTCTCTCACTCAAAGCACCCTCACCATATGCTTCTACGAGCAATTGATGCGCCTCAGCAGCAGATTTCTTTAAATTAAAGAAGTAAACTAATATTTCCCGCAAATGACGCTTACTTGGCTCAAATTTTGACATTTTCAACTTATAAAAATTATATTTTACCAATATAAAGTCAATGATATTAATAGCTTATGTTGTTCTTGAATGTCCAAACTATTTTTTAAACCGGTTATCATCTGCGAAAGCTAACCGAAACTCCGTGCCGCGCAATCTACAATAAAACGGCGGAAACTTATTTGTACTCCTAATAAGTTACATCAAAAACTCTCAAAAACATGTAGCACATCCTCAAAAACAATAAGAATTCACAAAATCAAATAAAAATAAATAAACTTGTAAGTTACCATACAATTTTTGGAATCCATCTTAATGCAAATTCAAACTACAGGTACATCCAATATCCAAGGTACTCTATGTTCTAAACTAAACACCGAAATCACACAAAGTTATTGTTTTAGTTTATTTAACTTTCGGATGACTCAAAATTCTGTATTTTCATTCAACATATGTAACTTCTTTAAGGAGTAATTAACAAATTTGAAACTTTCAGGGCAAATAGACTGTTGAACAAACGCGCAAAAGATTCTGACTTCACGTCAGTGCTTTTCACCATTTTTTATATTCGTAAAAAAATTTTAAAAGGTCATTATACATCAATTAGTGAACATACTCCTGGTTACTAGAACGCAGCTGAATTTTATCGAGGTCATTTATGTCAGTGAAACAGGTTAGAATATAACCTCACAAAATATAAACAAAAACCTTGTAAATAACTATCATTTGAGTTATCTAATTTAAATTAAGTTTGTAATTCTATATTATGTTGTGCCCTTATAGTGACACAAGTAGTAGTTCCGACGAAGATGGTATGAAAATGAACCTTAATTTATAGAAAAGTTTTTGTCAGATACTTGAACAAAACTTTTGTTTCAGAGAGCTCTTCGAACGGTCTGAGTCTAGTTGAAAATTCCACTTTACCTCTTAAGGTAGATAGTGCAAGGAGATCTCGGGATTCCTCAAATAGCATAGGACCTGAGACAAGGAGTACAAGGGGCAGAGGTCGACGAACGAACACAGTTTCTCCAAACACACCTGAGTCTACTACAGACAGAGTATTCATTTGGGATTTGGATGAAACGATCATCATATTCCACAGCCTCTTAACGGGAGGTTATGCAACTAAATTCCAAAAGGTACAGATAGTAATAACCATTTAAAAGATTTTTAATTTTGTTTTTACTATAATAAATGACAAGATGCTAAAAATTCAGCTTTTTCATAGTTTTATTTCATTACAGGATGCTCAAAATGTTGTTCAATTGGGCTTCAAAATGGAAGAAATGGTTTTCAACATGGCAGATTCCCATTTTTTTTTCAACGACTTAGAGGTAAGCTATTAATTCTGTGCTTATAGTAGTGTGAATTATTGGTTCAAAAATAATGAAATAATTTTTTTTTTGCAGGAGTGTGATCAAGTGCATATAGATGATGTATCATCGGATGATAATGGACAAGATTTATCAAATTACAATTTTAGCACAGATGGCTTCCATGCTGCGGCAGCAACAACAACCAATTTGTGTTTACAAGCAGGAGTGAGAGGAGGTGTTGATTGGATGAGAAAATTGGCATTCAGATATAGAAAGATTAAAGAAACATATAACACTTACAGAAATAGGTATATATATTCATATTTCTATAAGAATATTTCATGAAATGGTTTTTGAATAGATCACTTTCAAAAATTTCCATGCCTGTAGATAGTCATCATTTGATTTAAAACAATAAAAATTTCTTCTCTAAAATTTCACTACTTTCAATGAATTAATGATTACATGCTACATTCTTGAAAATTGATAATAGCTGAAACGCCTTGTCTATACATCGAATATAGCAAAATAATAGCAATAATGCAAAATTATCTCTATCATATAATATATTATATGATAGAGATAATTTTGCATTTTCTTGATTTCCTCAGTCATATGCTGCAACAAGTTTATTTAATATTCGCTATTGATTATACTTTCCTTTCTCAAAAAGTTCAATGAAATTTTTTCAATTGCAGTACCAAAACACTTAAATGGAAGTTGACACTTTTCTTTCAGTCTTCAGATTCTTATTCATTTCAGGTTGGGAATATATGCAAAAGCTCTACTTAAATGCTGTGAAATGGGCTAATGGAAACTTCCTAATGACATTCTTTTTGTTTCGTTAGTATGTGATAAATGTATCCAAATTTTCAGGATGTGACATACAATATATTTTGACTTTTCACATGCCTATTAGGACTTTTCAGTTCTTCTAGCATAGTTACTTCACTTGTTAAAACTGCTCATCAAGTTCTACAGCCTCCTCTAAACATTGCCAAAAACTAGTATTTTATGTTGTAAACAAAGCACCAAACTTCCCCATGTAGAACCTTGGTCCACTTTGATATTATTAGGAAAGCATCAGCTCTTGATGCTAGATGATAATTTTGAAGATTTTTTTTTATTCTGTAATAATTGATTCTACAAGGAATTATAGAGATTTGCCTTTTGTCATTTTCTGTTACATTAAAAAATACATAAGAATGATCTATTATTTGATATTTCATGTAATCTATCCCAGCTATGCATTAAAAACATTCATTTATTTCCAGTGTTGGAGGGCTGTTGGGTACTACAAAAAGAGAACAATGGATTCAATTAAGAGCAGAAATTGAAGCAGTTACAGACAACTGGCTAACTTTAGCTAATAAATGTTTAACATTGATCAATTCGAGAAGTAATTGTGTGAATGTGTTAGTTACCACAACACAATTGATTCCAGCACTTGCCAAAGTTTTATTATTCGGTTTAGGAGGTGTCTTCCCTATTGACAATATTTATTCAGCAACAAAAATAGGTGAGTAATTTGTTGATTGATATCGCATACTTTAATTTAATATTCTTTGAAACAAGTATCTACAAAAAAAATAATAAAGAATATAGACATGGTTTAAAATTTATATTATTTGATTTCTTGAACATACATTTTAAGTTGAAAATACGAGTTAAGAAGTTATCGGTCTCCAAGAGTAAAAAAATATTCCACCTTGAAGTCAGTTTTTCACCCAAAAAATCACTCTGCCTTTATATACTTCACCAATCGTCTCTGAACTTAGGAGAAAACGAGTTGGACTTTGATTGTCCAACATTCAAGAAAAACAGAATGAGTGAGCTCATTTTAAGATATATTAAAGAATATAATTATGAAAGAAATATCACTAGAAAATATTGTGGCATAATGGTTATTCTTTTTTTATGTTATCTTCATACTCCTAGATCTTCTGTGAAGATCTCTAAGAAGCTTTTTCAGCTTGTGCTTGTGCTTTGTACATGGACAAAATGGAACACATGTAGATATGTAGTCACTGAAATTCTGAAATTCAACACTTCAAATATTTGCCTAGTAATTTGGAATATCCCTAAGTTGTACATATTTAGAAGGGAAACAAGTAAAAAGTCAAAGATTAACTACCATAAAGTATCAATATATCAGTAATACAGAATTAATAACTCTTAAGCAAAAGCATTACAGTCATCATTACACATTACTATAGGACAGTTAAATTTGAATGATTATGAAGTGTTTCATATTTTTAATGGACTTGTTTATAATAATAAATATTAATGTTCATTATTAATTTTCAATATGATCTATTTGCAGGTAAAGAAAGTTGTTTCGAGCGTATAGTGACAAGATTTGGGAGGAAATGTACCTATGTTGTGATTGGTGATGGACCTGATGAAGAATCAGCTGCAAAAGCTTTAAATTTTCCTTTCTGGAGAATAAATAGTCATAGTGAAATTGCAGCATTGTACAATGCTTTAGATATGGACTTCTTATGATTCAACTACCAAAAAACAAATTTTTATATATTATGTTTTATATGAAGATTCTCATTATATATGTTTTGTGGATGTATTATAAAAAAATGTACATACATAAATATTGTAATAAATGTATTAAGTTACTCTAAAAGTATAAATAGACAAAAGAAATTTCTCATAACTGTGTTTAATTTCTTATTCTAAAATCTTAGTCAAAAAAAAAATTAGGACAGAAATTGGTAATTATCTGGAGTTCATCCTCCAAACTTCTTGTTCTGGTTAACTTATGCTAAAAGGACGAAATTAAAGTAAAACATTTCAGAGTTATTAAAAAAATATCTGTGGAAAATTAGGTTAAATAGTATTTCAAGCAAAGATATGAAATTTGGAATGTATAATATGTGCGATTTAATTAATATAATAACCTGCATTTATTGCTTTTCTTTATCATTATCTTTATGTTTATAAACTTTCAAGCACCTTTCAACATGTTTCAGTCAGTTAGGTATAAAGTTATATCTTTAAGAGAATTCTTTTAATTAGAAGTTGAAGTTTCTGTAATACAAAAAACAATGGGAAAAAATACCGTTCAAGCCCAGCGATGACTCAAAAAATGGTCATCAAAAATGAACATTTGCTGATGATATACAGATTTTAAACGACGTGATCGAACAACCGCCGATTATGCCAAGCGTCCACGTCTCCTAAATGAAGTAGATACGCCAGACAACATACAAAAATTTCAGAAAACTTTTATGTCCAATAAAGTGAAATTGCAAGAGACAGCTGCCATCCTAAAAACATTAAAGGATACGGTGTTGAAAATTGTTCCCAAAAATTTAGGTTGGAAAAAAATTTTTCAAATTGGATTCCGCGTTTACTCAGAGGAACCAAAACAACAACGAATAGTTGATTAGGAGTTAAGTATCACCATGGTATTTACTGGAATGTGAACATGGCTTTTCGCCAGGTGACCACTAAGTAATCTCCACAATTTCCGAAAGAGGTTTAGTGATTAGGGTTATACCTTATCATCACAGAAAGCAGAACCTTCCATTGGAAAATAACCCTCCCTCCTTGCTTCCATTTTTGGCTTCAGTTCGAAAAATTACACCATGACTGGTTCCAGCAAAGCATTGTCCAAAGAGGCTTGTTTCCACCACCCAGTAGAAAATTAAATACCCTCAACCGTCAAGAATACATGCTTCAATTGATCCTGGTTCAAGCACTAAAATCAATCAAGACACACGAACCCTTGTGAAATCTCTCAATCGATCCTGGTTCGAACATCAATGGTCTTCAACTGTATCGTCAGAACACGTAAACCACTGAAATGTCTCGAAATTGATACTTCGACCAGTCGTATCATCAAAACCCACCGAACCACGCAGGCAAATCTTAAGCAATCCTAATACAAGAACTAGGCACACCCAGATGGGTGAAATACTCTTCTAACCTAGCATGCAAGCTTTTAACCACTGTCCCCTCGAGTCCAATATCAATTGGGTGGCCAGAAGAACGAATACTCCTGTGAGCTTTTCACCTTCCCGAAGTAGCCTTGGAACCTTGAAGGTTAATGGCCGCCAAGAAGAGTTCAATTCTATACTAGAAACCATGAACTCAAGATATCCAATACGTTATAACCTCCTTCAACTTAAAGCTAGCGTAGATCTAGTTCTAACGCAATCGCCCGTTGCACAGATGAACTGTACTTAGATAGAGCCACGCTAATTGAGCGTCCTGTGCTACAACGACGTCCACCCCCTGCATCTGCCTTAAACATCACGACTTAATCCTCCATTTCACCTGCGTGAAACATTATAACAAGCTTTCCCACCGCGACAAGTTACAGAGACAACTGGGGCAGTGTTGATGCGGAGAGCTGCGAGATAAAAAGTCACTATACACCGGAGTCAAAACGAGCGCCAGCAAAGTGAAGAGGAGGAGAAGGCGGAAGACGGCCAAAGTATCCGAGTCATAGACTTATTATCCTAATAATAATTTAATACGTCTATGGTCCGAGTACACCACAATTAGCAAGGCTTCCATATTTTGGGACACGCACGGAATTTTGTTCATCTTTCTTCCGAAGAGCCAGACGATCAACAGCGGATTTTCATCTGACCAATACCGACTGTTATGCCGGTTTACAATGCCGTTAAGGTAAAATGAATTCTCATGATTGTTATGCGTGAAACACCAGATACATCGGACAATTTCTTAGTACTCAAGATCTTATTGTATCTTGTAATAAAATAAACACCAACAAATAGAAAACTTAGATCTACACTCACTTTTATCTAAAATTTTTCGCATATAGAAATTTGAGTAAATTCTTAGGCGGATTCAGCAAAATGCTCACACATGCAAATGAGGACATAAATATTTTCGCATCAAACTGTTAAGTTCTAAGCATTTGATGAAAAACAAAAAATGTTCTGTGTAGATCTTCTGCAGCGTAGCAATAATTTTGAGTACCATGAGAGCAATAGACTGGCATCACTTTGAATCAAATTCTTGATTTGTACCAGGCATTTCCACAGGATCATCTTATAAATAGAGAAAATGCACCTCTATGTCCTGAATGTCATCAAATGATGAATGTCAGCAGATTCTTGTAGACTGCCCTAATACCTTCAACGAGAACAAACAGCTATCATAAACTCTTTACTAGAGACCCGAGGAATAAACTCCAAAAAATTTGAAGCCACTATCAAATTTCTCGAAAATATCGGTCTAATCTACCTCATCTGAATATATATAAAAACTACAGAAAATTAATAAAAAAACTTATGTTATTCTTTTTCCAAATTTATTCTATTTCCTTTAAAATAACATCCACACACTTATGCCAATCCTTGATCTAATCATCCATGCACTTCTAATAGGCCTCTGGCATTTTGTTAGATGGCTTCAAACAGCTCAAATTTCCATCCACGAAGGGACAACTTAAGCCAAGAAAAAAAAAGAGATTTTGATTTAACCGAGATATTCAGACCTCAAACCTACCCTGAAAATTTTCAAGTTTTTTCGTACAGAAGTTACGAGTGCTTACAGATGGACCGGCCAGACAGAATTACTTTTGACATTGGAATCTTCAGTAGTGAGTCTAACCTAGTCATTTGAGACCATTTTCGGTCCAAAAATCAAAAATTGCATGCATTTGAGCAAATCGATAGCACACTCTCCTCTAGAACAAGCAGGCAAAAATTTATTGTGAAAGTAACTTACGAATCTTTAACCTGCATATAAAGTTTTAAGCCTTGATGGAAAAATCAACTTTGATATGTAATATCTCTAAAAATGAAGATTGCACACCCATATGAAAAGTAATTAGTCAGATGTAGATATAAATATTCTTTTGTTTATGCAAAATTTCATAGAAAAAATCATTTCATATACCTCGAGAACAATTCAACAGATTCAGCTAGAAATTTTTATAAACAAATAAGACCTAAATATGGAAACCACAATGATTGGTTGGCTATGAATCTGTAAATATATATTGAACTATTATTTTATGGACATGTAGACACAAACTCAGTGCTTCTATAAATTATATATTACCTATAATGAGACAAATTTTCATATTCCACTGTATTGCCATACATTCTATACTTAATTCCAGTGTTGTTTCCATATAATACAAAATGATCGGTCTGCTTTTTCCTAGTGTCTTTTCTCTTTGCTGTTATATTAGTAACCTTGACTGTAAACCAACAATAATTTATTACTTTTTTTTCTTTGTGACCTATGGCATCGACTGCTATGGTCATTAGCCATACCCCACCACCTGACGTACACAAATACACCCATGTCATCTACACTCACTATGCCACCGAGATCCCAATTTATTACATAATTCAGATTTTCTACACTAATCTTAGGACACTGCAAAATCCTAAATGAACATATATTAAACTTCTGTTCTATTAAATTTTTTTATTCACAAATAACAATTCTTACTATTCCTATTTTTTTACACCAATTTATATAATCACATATAATTTAAAAATAAAATGATTTCTTCCTAATAATAGGAAATCATGAGATTTAAAACGTTCAACACTGAGCATTGAAAATTCATAAAAATCAGTTCTTGAGGAACCCATCAATATATAACATAAGATTCAGAATTTACTCTTCAATCAATGTTGGTAGCTTGATTCATACATTTTTCAGCACAATAATCTATGAGTAATAAAAAAGTTGTTGTGGAAATGTTGAGAAATTGTCAGATAACGTATAGTGAGAATTTGTATATTGATGGGTAAATAATAAATAAATCTTGTGTAAAATTTTCATTTTTTTTCAACATATTAAGTAAAGAACTATTAGAATAATTATCAACAAAACTTCCATAAGTATTAGATAATTTATTCAAAATATAATTAGAGGCTGATTAGTAAATACTTATCTCTAGAGCACCAATTAAAAAAATTTCACTCCCTGCATAGCATCAGATAGAATAAGTTCACATTTTCCTTCATTTTCTAATACCTTTAGCACTTTGATCAAAACTTCTGTTTGCATTCCAGCAAATTCTTTTCCTTCCACATCTGTATCATTCGTTAATTCATAAAAAGTTAAAACAGTGTTTTGTAAACCAGATTCGCATATATATTTGTATATCATAGAAGCCCATTGTTCCAACGTATGCCAATATATTTCCCATCGGTTTTTAGCTTTGTCTAAAGCAGCACAATTCGAAGTTTTAGATAATTCAGACAAAATAGAAACGATAACAGTGGGATTCAATCTTCGATTGATCGTAGAATTGTAGAATAGAGGAGAATCTCTTGCTTCTCTAACATCAAGGGTGTAGGTTTTAGTTTGTCGACAATAATCCAATATGAGACTTTTCCAAGCAGCCAACTGTTTAGATCTTGTTTCGGCGGTGGGCTGAAGCGTGAAAAATGGAGGAAAACTATATTGCCAAGGCCAATTGATTTCTACTTCGACCATTGTCAAAACTAATATTTGATTTGATTAATATTAAAGATTAATTTAGATATGTTCTGCCCTAAACACAATTTGAGGTTAGGAATACTAATGACAGCCTGACAGTAACAGGCATAGATTAACAATAATATAAGGTCCAAGCTGAAAGACATTTTAAATCTAAAAGAATATCTCGTAAATAAATAATCTCCTCAGGGTTCAATTTTTGTCCTGGATAATATTGTACATAAGTTAAATTTAATTTCCGTTTTTTATTTAATTGTCTTTATTTTTTACATTGAAAAAATATTTAAGTTCAAACATGTTTCTGTTATTCGAATAGTGAGTTTGAATATTGAAACAAGTTTTCGGAAATTACTGTGTTACTGCCAAAAATTGAAATGTATTTGTTGTGAAATTTTGTGAAAGTAAACATTTCAATATTTTGGTAGTGAAACATAGTGATTTCCGAGAACTTGTTTAATTTTTTCCTAGGAAAAACTGAAAGGAGATTCATATTTGCAACAAATATTTGTGCAAGATGTGAAAAATAATGAGACTGTATAGACTGAAGCTCTGAAGTGAAATGGGTGTTATGGGAAGGAGCTTCAACCTCTTAATTCGGTAGGTCGCGTTTCGTTTCAACTTGATATCCCTGAACTCATCAGATAGGCGTAGGGTGCAAGTCTGCCTATGACGCCAGTGACCTTGTTCCACGTCGAAACCTCGGTTGTCGGAACTCTACTTGAACTCCACGAGGACGGTGAGCTCGGTATTCGGAGAGTGGTAACGTCCTCTTTGGGATACGCCGGGAAGCTGTACCAGAGCAAAGCAGACTTCTGCAGAAGGAGCAGGGGCACGTCACCACAAGACTATACTATACATATTTAAATATAGCCATTATGTTGCCAAAAATTTAGAAGAAATTATTCCTTCTGGGTTAAACACTTCTAATGTCACTGCGTGCTCGTTCCCGGGAGCCTATCACATCGTCATAATGTATGTAATTTTCCCGTTTGGATGATTGATTGACCATTAGACAGTAACGTATTTGAATGCTTGATCACTTTTTAGAGGTAACGATGTCAGGGTTACCTGGCTAGCAAGAACTTTCTTCAATTTTACTATTATATTAATAAAATATATATCTACAATGATGGAAAGTGAGTACAAAATTAGACCTCGAGTAACTTAGCTTCAATAGTGCTGCAGCATTCGTTGGCAGTTGGGTCTGAGGGAGCTTCAACATCTTAATTTGGGAGGCGGCGTTTCGTTCCGAGCATACTCAACTTAACTCTTCGGATAGGCCTGGTGCGCATCTCTGCCTGTGACGTCAGTGACCTGTGTTCTACGTCAGAACGGTCGTCGAACGCTGTATGTCTTGCCCTACTTGAACTCGGCGAGGACGGTCAGTCAGAAAGTTTATGACTAGTCGTGTCCTCTATGTGATACGCTGGCAGGCTGTAACAGAGCAAAGCAGAATTCTAGATGAGGAACAAAGAAGGTGATCTACATATCAATAAAAACAAAAAGTAATCAATATTTCACAAAATTAATCAAATATATCCACTGGAAGTATAACAGTACATTTAGATATGTAGTTCACTTGTGCTCACACCGACAAGTTAATAAATTATTTGCTGTACGCAAATAAAAAGATGATGTTGACCTCGTTGCTAATCTTGGAATATTGAAATTTATCTTCGATAGCAGATTAGGTGAGTCGATCCTGTTGGTCAAGAATCTCTGAGTAAATCTTGCACACTGATTCTCTTGCTTAGCAAGCAACTATGATACTCTCACCTCACTCATGATATCAGACAGATCAGCACCACGCTCGGGATATATGCCAGCCTGCTTAAACAACACAAACTTGAAAAACTTTCTGTGAATGCGCTCCAGTGATAGCAAATGACAGTCGTAAGGAGGAAACCATATCAAGTGTGCATACTCCAACTTTCTGATGACTAATGTGAAATGCAAACTACTCAAATCCGATAGATCAGTCAGTCCTGCTGCACAAAGCTTAAAGTTCGGCTAGCAGACGCACAAAACTTCTCAACATGTGGGATGAAACTGAACGTGGAATCAAAGAGGACTCCAAGGTCATATATTTGATCCTTAGCTCTAACATATTTGTCATCTATAAGTCAACGGATGTGACCTTCTACTGAATGTAACTCTAAAGCACTTTCAAGATTCATCATGAGTTTATTGCATAAACAACTATGAATATACTCCAAGTTTGACTGGAGCAGCATCAAAACATCAGTAAGCGCGTAGTCTCCAGTATATATACAAGGCATTGGCAAACGCTAAAACTGGACGAATGTCCAGTTCTCTTAAATAAGAGATGTAAGAAGATCGTTTATATAGGTGACAAATAATAATGATCCCAAATTGGGTCACTGAGGTACTCCACATGAAAGAACATATTCAAGTGATCTAAAAGCATCGTAGAAGACCACTCTGCAAGTATAAGATCTGATAAGCTTCACATATGCCGGACTGAAAACGAAGAATGAGAGTTTCTTCAACAGAATATCATGATCGACAGTGTTGAAGGCTCATGATATGTCGGAATACATCACATCAACCTGATCTCCATCATCCAAACATTCAGTAATATATTGTGATATTGTTGCCAAGTTGGTTACTGTAAATCTTGCTCTAATTGCATGATGCCCTGTGGACAAATATGGACAAAAAAATACATATCTCCATACAACAGCTCCTCGTTTACCTTTGAAAAATTGGATGGTCTATAATTTTCAATCTGGTAACCATCCATCCTCTTAAACGTAGAAACCACACGGGCTCTCTTCCGCTTTTTAGTGAAACACATGTTATTAGACTAAAACACTAATCATATAATACATGGGCTTAACGAAACTATAATCTCTTATGACATACGATGGATTGCCATCATCACCAGCTGTTGTTTTCATTGGAAATTTGGACTCAATCGACCTTGTTTTATCCTCAAAGATAACAAGCACTGGCGGGAGTTGAGTAAAAGTTTTTGCATTGCTATAATCCTCCAAAGGAGCTTCAACTCTTGTATATGAAAATTCTCCGCAAACAAGTAGGCCTGAGGATTCTCGAAAATTATACTAAAATGATGATTACAAGTTCTAGCCGATCTGATTCGTGACCTTTATCCCTCTTAAAAAATAAAATTCTAGAACTTGCAAGATATAAACCACGCAAGTTAAAATTATCAGAGTCAGTGCCACGAATCAACGACAACGAAACTCAGTAGCGTAGAGAAGGAACGGAAAAAAGTTCGTAATAATTGATATGACCGGAAGGAACTTTCAAAAGTTGAAATAAAGCTTACTATTCCATTATCTCGTACCGACACATATCCAATAACTATGGTTACATGTGTCACAAAATTCCTTAAGTTTTCGAAAAATCTTATGATAGATAAAATATTGGAAATATGTCCAAACTCATGGTGTCTGTTTTCAGGAAATCCGTTTTTTTGCCTTCCATATCTCCACTGCGTGTCGAGATGCGACTAGAACATTGGCATATGAAAACGGCTGGAAATAGGGAACAAATAGGTTTCGGGATAAACGGAAATCCAACTTACTTCGACATTCCAGGCTTTCCATGTCCTGCAATCAGATGGAAAGAAGCAACCCCAGAATTATGCGTGAGTTCTTTATTTCTCCTTTAATGAAGTGTATATACATCTATACCATACAAGTAATGAGTATAATGATTTCTCGTGAAGCACTGTTGTAGCGGCACAAAAATTTTGGCGCCCACTCTCAATCACTTCAATGATATTTTTAAGCCCTAAGCAATAAATGATAGCCATAAAAAATGAAAAGCACTGACGAAAAGTCAGGAGCTTACGCGCTATTTCATATCACCCAAGATCCTCAAAAAATTTTTCTTATATTTTAATAATATGATCCTCAAGAAATTTCGCACCAAGTTTTGCAAATTGCGATATTTTCCTACTTCTAAATGCTGAATTTCAGATTAATCGAATATGTAGTTTCGAAATTATTGGAAAATATATGAAAAATGTTGCGAAACTATTCACCCAATTTTGCCCATTAACGAGCTTAGCCATGCCATTCAGACCAAAACCTTCTTTGAAAGTTTCAAGGCTCTAGCTCTTTTCGTTCGAAAGTTAGCATGTTTACGCCGCGCCGGAAAGAAAAACTTTTGAACTCGAATTCTTCAACAGCTAGTCCAACCTAGTCGTTAAAGACCATTTTCGACTCAAAATTCAACAATTACAAACATTTGAATGAAACGATAATTATAATAATAATACGTTTATTGTTACAACAGCCATTGGTAACAAAAGACACACAGGGTTCAGATTTCCCGAAGGAATCTGTTAAGCCTTACATTCAAAATAAGTACATCAAAACATGAAAGCAGTGCAAAAGTGCAACTAAACATTTACTTAAGTACGAATAGGAAATGAGTAGTTTTGGGAAGGACGAGGATAGCAGGGAAGGATTTATTTTTTACCATTCTAAAAACAAGATCTAGCTGAGAGAGTGGAAATTTACCGTACAAGTAAATCAGTTGGTTTTTGCAGCGACTCCTGAAAGACGATACCGTCTGTCGAAGATCTATATTACCCAGTGAATTCAAAGCGTGTACGAAAAGGATCTTTTGTAAATTGCTTTTCGGTGCTACGGAACCGCGACCAGATATCTATGACGCAGCTTGAGGCCATGAACTTCATGTCTGTGAATCCTATCATAGAGGTATCGTGGCGTCCTGAATTTCAAAATCTTAAAGCCTGAGTTACATGGAGTCTATGCCGGGAGGACATATTCAGCCAACCAGAGCCCTCCAAAAAAAGGAGTAATATGATTTCTTCTTCTCATTCCATAAATCAGTTGTTCTGCATTTTTTGGATACGGTATCTATCCACGACATCCAAACGCGAGTAGTAAACGCTGAGGCAATGATTGAATTGGGATAAAACGAGTGAGTCACAGAGCAGCCTTCTGGCATCCCGAGTTAGGCAATGTCGTAGGATATAGATACCTCTTAGGAAGCTGTAGGCTGAACGAAGTTTACTGTTGACATGTTCATTGAATCGTAGCTGTGAGTCCATGAGGACTCCAAGGATTTTACATCTCCTAAAGGTATACCATTTATTCTGATCTTCAATGTTTCTTCAGCTACTTCTGTGTTCTGTTGGCTACCAAATACCACAACAGAGCACTTCTCAGGATTTAGTTTGAGGAGGTGATCTTCGGCTATTTTGAAGAATTTGTTTAAATCCGAATTGATTAATTCTTCGGGTAAGAAGATCTGGCTCAGAAGAAAAAAAATACAATTGCCCATCGTCGGCATAACAATGAATCATGCAGTTTTTTAGACATTTATGAAAATTCAATGTGTATATAATATTCAGAAGAGGACCCAAAATGATTTCCTCATGGACTCAAACTTAAAGCTCTTAAGGAATCGAATACCGTGATCTCCTAGATAGGAAAGACCGGACCAGATTTCTAGCGCTTTCACCGAAGCCAACATAGTGAAGCACCATGTACATTAACGTATGTGAAAGTGAATCAAACGCTTTACTAAAGTCCAATGTTACTAAGGCCGTAACCATATCATCATCTGCTGCGTTCAACAAATCCTCAACTACATTAGCTAGTGCTGCCTCGCAACTGTGATGTTTTCTAAAGCCCAATTGATTCGTAGGTAAGATATTTTACCTCGATAAAAAAGTTCTGATCTGGCCCTCCATAATTTTTTCAAGAATCTTCGAAACCGTAGGCAATATGCTTATAGACCGAAGCTGATTGAAATCAGCAGGGCAATTGACCTTCGGTAAAGGGAACATAGTACAGTTTTCCACAAATTGGGAAAATACGACGTTAGAAGGCATTCATTAATAATGTGTGTTATATAGGGAATGATGAATGGGCAACACAGTCTGATCATTCTTATATTAATGTCGTCGACACCAGTAGCATTCGACCGAATACTTTCCACTATCCCGCCAACCTCATCAGGATCAACTAACTTAAAGTCAAATAGCTCTTCTACTTCCTCCAAGATGTTATTTTAATTGAAGCTCTCAAGTGAAATTCGGTATTGTGAGGGAGCTTCCACCTCTTGATTCGGGAGGCGGCGTTTCGTTCGGAGTCTGCGCATCTGAAACTCATCAGAGAGGCATGATGCGCAGCTCTGCCTGTGACGCCATTGACCATGTGTTCTGCTTGGAACGGTGATCGTCAAACACTATATGCGTTGCCCTATTTGAACTCGGCGGGGACGGTTAGTCATGAATCTTTAGACAGGTCGTGTTCTTTATTGATACGCCGGTCAAGCTGCGACAGAGCAAGGCAGGTTTCTGGACGAGGAGCGAAGAAAATGTTCGCGTCGGTGAGGTCACGAAATAGGGCGTTGGGATCAGGCAAGGAGGCAGTCCGTCGCTGGGCTGGTAGCGGTGCCATCTCCAGCGGGGATCTGCGGAACGAAAGGAAAGGCTGTCTCGGAATGATGGATAGCGGGTAATTAGGGCCACCAAATGAATGGGTTGGTTCGCTCTTGAAGCAAACCCCCCCCCAATTACATCGGGGTCACCAATGAAACTCTCGAGGGAAATGCGGTGTTGCGAGGGAGCTTCCACCTCTTGATTCGGGAGATGGCGTTTCGTTTCAGAGTCTGCGCATCTAAAACTCATCAGACAGGCGTGATGCGCAGCTCTGCCTGTGACGCCAATGACAGTGTGTTCCGCTTGGATCGGTGGTCGTCAAACGCTGTATGCCTTGCCCTATTTGAACTCGGCGGGACAGTTAGTTTGGAATCTTTAGACTGGTCGGGTCCTCTATTGGTACGCCGGTCAAGCTGGAATAGAGCAAGGCAGGTTTCTGGACGAAGAGCGAAGAAGTTGTTCGCTACATATAAAAATTAAATACTGCGTCATTAGGTTTCACATTATGATTTTTTACAAAATGATTATTTAGTTTATCCGGGTCACTCAAATTTTCAGGTAGGGTAAATTTTTTCTTCTTTAAAATATTCATTTTCTGTAAAAATTGCCATTTTTCTTTACTATATATTATATAGTTTTTAAGTTTCGTTTTTATATAAGCTCTTTTTTCAGATCTTTTAGCATTAGTATTCTGTTCCCCTGGAGTTAACAAGCAAAAAAATTTGTACACCGACCACGAAATTGATTTGTTGATTTAATGTAATCTGACAAGCTTATCATTTGCGCGCTTGTTCTAAGTTTAAATATTTGTTTTGATATTGAAAATTCATGTGAATTATTGGTTCTGGTAACTGTTAAGTCAAGAAAATTAATAGAATTATTACGAGTATAGTCGATTTTATTATTGTTTTCTCAGTTTTGTTTCAATATTGAAAATTAATGTGAATTATTGGTTCTGATAACTTTTAAGTCAAGAAAATTAATAGAGTTGTTACGAGTATAGTTGATTTCATTATTGCTTTCTCAGTTTTGAGTACCAAGGTATTATATACTTTTTTTGTTCGAGAATGTTTAGACTTACAATATTTTCCTCATTTCTCATTTGTTTATCTAAGAGTAGATAAACAAAACATCAAATCATCAGATTTATAGTCCAAAAATTCGTGTTTAAGTGCAACATCGAGCAACATCCACTGTGATCAACAAGACTAGTCACAATAAGAAATAATTGCCAAGAATAGTCCAAACACCCTACGGTAACTAATCGTGGAAAGAAACATTACTACTGGCAACTCTGAAAGAGATCACAGATTAACCATTAATATTCGTAGTGCCTCTGGGAGAAAGAAAAAGGAGATTGGGGAAAGTTGACCCGAGAAGAGAAGAAAGAACTTTACAGGGCTTCATTCCGGCAAACATATGCAGAATTCTTGGCACCTTCTCCTGAATGGAAATGGGTTACGGCTATGGTTTTATGGGCGTTCTCCATATCACTGTGGTTACATTATCTAACATATTCAAGTAAGTTGGCTATTTGGAAGATCACTGATGATATTGAATAAATAATGAACCTACTAAACGTTTTCATAGAAAAACAAGTTTTTAAAAACTATAATACAACATATGACCGCGTTATTAACTTATTATTCATATTATATTGGGTGTTTTTTAGAGTGATAGAACTTTCGATAGGGAGAACTGTGATTTGACAGAAGGTAGAAGCCATGTTTTTTTGACAATTCTGTTCAGTAAGCATTGAAAAATTATCATGGAAAGACTCACACCGCAACAACGTTTAATGTTGAAATTTATTTTCAAAATCATTGTTCTATTGGTCAAACTTATAAAACATTTCGTCAAATTTATGGTTTACATAATCGTCCATCAGAGCAGCTTATTCGTCGAACTATCGATAGATTTCGGACAACATTTTCTTTACTCGATGCAACAACAACAAGACAAAGAACTGTACGTACAGAAGAAAATATCGTTGATATAAGTCATAGTGTTAATGATGATCCAGATTTGTCTATCAGTCGACGTTTACAACAAGTTGAACTCTGTGCATCCACCATATGGAAAATTTTGCGTAAAGATCTTGGTCTACACCCATACAAAATCCAACTGGTTCAAGAACTAAAGCCACTTGAACATAATAAGCGTCGTTTGTTTGCTGATTGGGCCCTAGAACAGCTTGAAGTTGATCTACTTTTTAATCGAGTGTTTAGTGATGAAGCTCATTTCTAGTTGAACGGCTATGTAAACAAGCAAAATTGCCGTATATGGAGTAAAAACAATCCTCAAGAAGTTCTGCAGGTTCCATTGCACCCTGAAAAATGCACTGTATGGTGTGCTTTACACATCATCGGCATCATCAGTCCATATTTCTTTAATAACGATGCTGGATCTAATGTTACAGTGAATGGTGCTCGTTACAGATCGATGATCAATGATTATTTGTTTCAAAATTTGAATGGTATCGACCCAAAAGTATTTTGGTTCCAACAAGATGATGCTACACTTCATGCTGCTACCGTAACAATTGATTTATTGAAAGAATGATTTGGCTATAACATTATTTCGAGAAATGGTCCAATTAATTGGCCTCCAAGATCATGCGACATAACTTCACTGGACTATTTTCTTTGGCTTTATGTCAAGTCATTGGTTTATGCTGATGAACCAGAAACAATAGACGCTTTGGAAGCCAACATAACCCGTGTTATTGATTAAATAAGGCCTGAATTACGCGAAAAAGTGGTCCAAAATTGTACTGGTCGAATGCGATTCCTCAGAGCTAGTCGTGGTGGACATATGCCATAAATTATTTTTAAAACATAAACGTCATAAAATTGTCTTTCAAATGAAAAAGAATTTGGCTTTAATATTAATTTGAATGTGTTTTATTTCAATTTCTATCGCTCTCAAAAATCACCCGATATTATTAGGAGTAGAAATAAGTTCGTGCGATTTTGATGACATATGTCGCTACTAGACATAGTTTCTGTTTGCTCTGAAAATGTCAACTTTTCTACCGAATAATGTATTTTTGAGGGGAGTTTTATTTCATTACATCAACATGAGGAAAAAAGCTGCCGAACGTAATTGTATTTCAGTGGATGCCATGTTCTAGCTCAGGGGTTCCCAACCTTTTCTCGGTCAGAGACCACTTTTATGTTATTCTTGTTAGTAGGTATAATGAGAATAAACTGTAAAAATCAAACTGAACCTTTTATTGAAAGATCAATACGAAATTACACAAAAATAATTTTAGGGTAAACTTCTGTAATTTTGTATTAGTGTGATTTTTGAGCTTGCATCTTCTTAACGAGTTCGGCTATCCTAGAACTAATATTGTTACTTAAGGCTACACGAAAATCATCACCTACTTTCAAACGATTCCTAGCCTTGTTTTTAATAACCAACAAAGCAAAAAATCCTTGTTCACATAAATAAGTCGTTGAGAAAGCCATAAAATAGCGCAAGGCGATTTCTCGGAGTTTACTATAAGAAATTGCTTTTTTACACCAAAACGACCCAAGTGAATTCGATTCGAAAGCATTCTGTCATCTTGTAACTCGGTGGATTCCTTTAGTAACTTTTCCAGTGCCCGTGCTAAAGGGTTACGAATCAGTTTTTGATCAACTTTAGCTTCTTCGCTATATTCTGGGAGGTAACGATTGGATTAATCAATCAACACCTGTAAATGAGTCTTGATGTTTTTTTGTAAATTTGCTTTACTAGCGTCATACTTTGGGTCTTTCGCAAGTGCTTTCTATGTCGCAAATGCAGAATGATTATTTTCTTCAATTTTACGTAACCACAATTGAAATAACTGTTATAAATGATGCCCCCGGAACTGCCAAAATACACAAAATTCTCTCCAGAGAGCCAGTGAGAACAACCGGTTCGCTCAATCGACCGGAGGGTGATTTCACTGGTTCCAGAAAAGAAACATTGGATCTCCTTGCGAACAAACTGGATGTCAAACCTTGGAAGATATAAACGCCAGATCCAACCCTGACCATTCAATCTGGCCTGGGAGCGGCAACTGGCGAATATACAAAGACATAGTCACTGCGCAAACGATCAGAGACGCAATAAGGACCTTTAAGCCTTTCAAAACACCGGGGGTAGACGGAATCTTTCCAGCCCTACTTCAAAAGGGCATGGATGTGTTGATTCCGCATCTGCTATAATTATTTAAAACAAGTCTGGCTTGGCGGGTTATCCCTACAAGCTGGACACTCAATAAAGTGGTCTATATACCAAAGGTAGGACGAACAGAACCGGAACCCTCATCGACGATCGAGAACCGGGATACTGAACCCTCAAGTTGTCCCGGAACGAATCGATTGTGATTGTTATTATTTTTTCATGGTGCGAATTTATGAGGATATTTTGATTGGCGTGTAACTTGAATGCAAAGAAAATAATGTTGATGTGGAGTTAAACCATACAGACCAATAAGTTTGACATCGTTCCTGCTGAAGAGTCTGGAAAAGGTGATTGATGTCCCTATCAGGGGGAAGGTGCTAATTGACAGTCCCCCTAGCCCTCATCAATACACCTACCAGGCCGGAAGATCGGCAGAACTTACATTACACAATTTGGTCAGAAAATTAAACCAATCTCTCGATAATCGAGAAATAGCACTAACAGCGTTTTTGGACATTGGAGGTGCTTTTAACAACACGCTGCCGGCTTCTCTCGCTGAGGCTATCTCTGCGAGAGGAATCGACCAGCTAATTTGTAGATGGATACAGGCAATGCTATGCCGCAGAATGATAACGACCTCGTACCAGGATGAGGTCTTCGAGTTAAGGCTCCGAAGGGCTGTCTGCAGGGAGGTATTCTCTCACCCTTATTGTGGACCCTTCTCGTTGATAACCTGCCTGCGATAATTTCGCTGTGGGGAGTCGATGTTCAAGCATTTACTGATGACCTGGCAATCATAGTGAAAGGTAAATCGGAGGTGACGATATCGGCCGTCCTTCAAGAGATACTGAACACTATTGACAAATGGTGTATAAGGGAACACATGTCTCTTAACCCACAAAAGGAAGACAACGGAAGTTGAACGGTTTAGAATCGCCGGCTACGAAATAATACAAATCTCATTCGAGGTAAAATACCCGGGAATAGTCCTGGACAAAACTCTCAGTTGGAATGCACAACTAGATAAAGTGTGTCATAAAGCCAGAATGGGTTTCTGGACTTGCAGGCGGATTTGTGGTAAAACCTAGTGCCTGAAGCCCAGGCAGATGTACTGGCTATACACTATGGTAATTAAACCACGGATTATGTATAGCGCTGTTGCGTGGTGAGAGAAAGGCCAACAAATGGTTGGCCAACATAAGCTCACCCGACTACAGAGACAGACTTGGCTTGCAATTAGAGGTGCGTTTCGCACCACACCCACGGCAGCCATGGAGGTCCTACTAAATCTGCCACCCCTGCACCTACTCGTGCAGAGGGAGGCAGAACGGACCACATACAAATTATAGCAACTGGCGATCGACAGGCCAGAGGCAATAGTGATGGGAGGCTCAGGACTGCTGGACGAGCTTTTAACGAACAGTATCCTATTGATGCCCTCGGATCTAATGACAAAATTCACGAGCCAAGAACGGCATTTCAATGTAATCGTCCCCAACCGGGACGAATGGACCCAGCATTCTGAGGTTCTATTGAGGACCAACTTTGGCTTGTTCACAGACGACTCGCGAACGACGAACGGAACGGGAGCGGGAGTCTATGGGAGCAAACCGAGAATCAACATCTTATTGAGTCTCGGTCAAAACGCAACCATATTCCAAGCAGAAATATTTGCCATTGAGACCGCGGCAGAACTGCAGATAAAACGGCAAATCTACCACGGCAAAATCAAAATATTTACTGATAGTCATTCAGTACTAAAAGCTCTGGAATCCACCTCTAGTACCTCGAGAACGGTATGGAGTTGCCGCACGGCTTTAAACAGGCTCGGTATGTATAACAGAGTCGCTCTGGTTTGGATACCGAGCCACTCACTGGGTAACGAGGAGGCAGATCGGCTGGTCTTTGCTGCAGCTGCGCTGCCTCTGGTAGGACCGGAACCATTACTGGAAATACCACATGACGTGGCTAAGCAGGCAGAATGAACTCAGGAAGGCTACAGGATTTCTGGCGGAGCCATTCTGGCCTGAACCATTCGAAAGTGTTCCTTGGAACAGCTTCGAACAAAAAGATGGCGGACCTAGCGCTAGGTCTGGATAGGGCCAAACTAAAAACACTTGTCGGAATTATGACAGGTCACTGCAGACTGAAAGCACATTTGCATAAAATCGGTCTGGCTGAAGACGATGAATGCAGTCTGTGTCTTGAGGACACTGAAACAGCCATTCACATCGTCTCAGAGTGCCCAGCGGTGAGTCGTATCAGATTCAAGGTCTTTGGTCAGGCTTTTATAGCCCACTGCGAACTGAAAAAATTACACCTGAACAAGATTATCTCTATTATCCAAAAACTGGATCTCGTCGGGTAGATATAAATTAGGGGTGAACCACAATAGTTCGTGTGGACGCAGTGGTAGGGTGGACAGACGCCCGCTCGCCATAAAGAATAATAACCACAATTGAATTTTGCAAATAAACGCTCAGAGTTATCTTCAAAAATGAATATATTTGCGATGTTTTTCAATTTTTCATTTCCGGAACCAGTTGCATATTTAATTTATTTAAGTGTGTAAAAATATCTACTAGATAATCCAAATTCATGTGACATGTCGGATTAGTACACTGTTTCAACAAACATTAATTTTTTGTTGACCAGAAAAATCTCAACCTCTGCTCTCAGTTCATATAATCTTCCCTTTCGATAGCCATCGAACTTCTGTGTGGAAGAGAAGTGCCTCATCGTTAGAGTCCATTTTGACCGACATCGATATACCTCAAGATAGCTGAATAAAAAAACACACTTCTGAAAGAAAAATCTTATACAAAGCACACATGAGGTGGTACATAAAGATAATAAAAATTCCCCGTAATGACGGTTTAATGGGGTTTCATTTACCGTTGAAAAGTTATTCGCGAAATTTTCCGACAATTCACCAGCACTATTATGGAGAACACCATAAACAAACGAGTTCAATGGATCCGCTTCTCCTGCACCTTCGGTCAGTTAAAGCATTTAGCATGGATTATACTGTTTTGTTCTTATTATCCGAATTATTTATTAGTTTGCTATGAAGTATGAGTTTCCTGTTTCTTACCATCGAAATATAGGAAAATTTGACTGCTTTATAAGAATTATATATATTATATATATATTAGACTTATCTAAGGCATTCGATACCGTAAACCACGAAATATTATTAAATAAATTGCATAAATATGGTATAAGAGTAATTGCCTTAGAATTGTTCAAAAGCTACTTAACAGATAGAAAGCAGATAGTACAAATTCGGGAAATGAGTAGTAGAGAGAAAGCTCTAACCTATGGAGTCCCCCAAGGTACGATATTAGGTCCACTCCTGTTCATTACCTACATATTGTACATGAAGGTGTCTGGGAGGATCATAAGTTTTGCTGATGATATAACTGTGATCTGCGAGGACAGGATATGGGAAAACCTCAAAGTTAGTGCTGAAAAAGACTTGAAGAAACTTTCGGATTGGCTTAGAAAGAATAAACTTACATTGAACATTAAGAGGTCATTTTACATTTACATCATATGAATCGGGACTTCCTAATTTGGGATCCCTCAAAGTCGATAACCAAAACTTTATTCTTGAACATCCAGAAGGACACATTAAGTATCTTGGTATTCATATTGACAGGCATATGCGTTGGGATCATCACTATGAATATGTAGCGAAAAAACTCTGCGGTCTTCTTTATATATTCAGAAACCTAAAAAAGAAATTAATGTTACTCAGTTGATGAAGGTGTATTTTGCATTAGTTCAGTCTCACTTGTCATATGGTAACGTTGGTTGGGGTGCAGCTCATGGAACTCATGTCGAGATACTCAACATTGTTCAAAGACTGCTACTCAAAATCATACGTGGGAAGAGCCGTCTCTTCCCCACTGATGAACTTTAATAAATAGTGGCATATAAAAATATACTTACCTGGTGATTCTGTGACTAGACCAAAGTAAGAAGTTTCAAATGGTTGCTTCTTTTCCGGATTTGACAATTGTGCCGAGTGCTGTAAAACGTTTGAAGATATTTATTATTTAAGTGCTTCCCCAAAAATTGTCAATAGTTTCCCGAAATTGACTATTATTTTGAACCGATTATGATACTTTGTCCTCAAGATTAGATGATGCATGCTGCACCTCTCTTCTATTGTGGGTGAAATTGTTTGGTTTCCTTGGCTGTCTGCTCATCCTGCTTCTATATATTCTATGTTATATATATATTCTTTGTTAATTTTTTTTATATTTTTTTGTCATTTTTAGGACGGCTAGTAAAATGTTTTAGGTTTCTTAGTGTTAGAACTAACAGGCGAACTATTCATAAGTGAGCCTCTGTTCATCATCTTGTTTGTTTGCCATGTCATTTATTTATTTAGATGAAAATTTGTTTATTTTTTTTTGTAAAAGAAATTTTTTCTTTTTATTCTTTATATTTGTAAATCAATTTTGGGCAAATAAACTATTATTATTATTATATTATAGGTACTGTAACATTTTAAATTTGAATGTAACCAGTGTAGTTTCATAAGTTCACGTTTAGGAAGATTTATGTCCGAAGTGATCCAGCATTTGTTCTGAGTGGTGAATTTCATTATAGGACGATAGAAGTGTTCTGAATTTTATCAACTAATACCTAAATACATTTATAAACATCAGTATTCTCAGAAGCAGTTTGAGTAGGTTGAGTATTTAAATCATTTTCAGTGATACATGTAGATATATGTCCATTTTCGTAAATCAGTAAACACCCTAGCAGGGTAGTGTGAAGTAATTATTAAGTCAAAGCAATCAAGTAAACCAGTGAAAAGTTTACGATTATTACATTCAGTTTTCAGAAAATCAACGCTGAGGTCGCCTCATACAAAGATAATGTCAAACAAGGATTCAGAGTATATACAGGTATGGAAAACTAGGAAATTCGATGTTAATCTATAGGTCAGTGGAGCAGTGGAGAAATCAAAACCTCAGCGTGATGCGATGACGACTAAATAACTGTTCCCTTTCAATGGCAGCGAGCGGTATGCCGGGATCCAAGCCATTGACAGAGAACAGTTGTTTATTCGTCATCGCATCACGCTGATGTTTAGATTTTTCCACTGCTTCACTGGACTCGAATTTCCTATGTTTCCGACTATCTTTCCATACCTGTGAAGCATTTAAGAAATGCGGGTGTTGTGAAGGAGTTTCTAGCTCTTAATTCGGGAAGCGGCGTTTCGTTCTGAGCATGCGCATCTGCACTGTTCAGACAGGCGTGGTGCGCATGTCTGCTTGTGACGCCAGTGACCTTGTGTTTGATGTCGGAACGGTCGCGCCCCCCAGGCATTAGATTGACGTGATGGGGGCGCTCTCTTGACTAGGACCCTAGATTCGTCCCGGCGAATTGGAGGGTTAAGTCTTGGTGTCTAACGTAATGCCATTTCGCGCCAGTCACTGGACCTGTATGGTGGAAGATCTCCGAATGGGGCCCTAGTTTTACTCAGGTGAAATGGAGGGCTGAGCCGGTTGATTAACTCAGTGACAAGGGAGTCTGTCGCAGCACAGGGCTTCTCCCTTAAAACTGGCGTACTCTACCCTATCGCAGTATAAATCTCCGGATTCTGTGTAATGGCCGAGTGCGTTATGTAGCATACTGCGTTACCTCGGGGGGGTGGTCTTGCCCTCAGGTGTTACTTGTACCACCTGGCCACCCCAATTGGTGTTGGACTCGAGGGGGCAGTGGTTGAAAGTCCGCATGCTGGACTAGGGGGGTATTTCATTTATCTGTTCGCAGACCCCCATTTTCGGGATATTCTCATGAAACGACTCGGGGTTTAACGGGACTTGACGGTTCGACCGGCCTGTCCTGGCCCCTGGATCTGTGCGTAACAATTTAGGGTTTGTGGATCTCGACGAAATGGCTCCGCCATTAGTGCTTGACGCCAGGATCAATCAAATGACTTCACATGGGTTCGGTGGGTCAGGACGTATAGTCCGCTAGACGGTGCTCGTACCAGGATCAATTGTAGTCGTCAATCTTGAGTTTATCTTAGTTTATGGGACTGTGTTCGGGTGGATGGATAAGAATTCCCTCCGGCGGGTGAGTTGCGTCTCAAACCAACTCGGGTACTGACCTGCTGAGCCAGTAGAGGTTGGATAGTGCTTCGCTGCTACCAGTCAGACGGTTCTGGCTTTCGAGTCGGGGCCCAAACTGGAAGCTGGTGGGTTCATCTCTTCGGAGGGGTTCTCGCCGAGCGCGATGATATGGCGTAATCCTTATCACACTTTCTACCTCTAAGGTGGACTGTGGAGACTGCTTGGTAGTCACTTGGAAAAGAGGCCTTCCTCAAATAGCCAATAACTATTCTGGTAGAATTCACCTGTCGGAACGGTCGTCGAACGCTATGCCTTGCCCTACTCAAACCTGGCAGGGACGGTCAGTCAGGAATTTTAAGTCTAGTCGTGTCCTCTATATAATACACCGGCAAGCTGCAGCGGAGCAAATCAGAATTCTGGACGAGGAACGAAAAAGGTATATATATATATATATATATATATATATATATATATATATATATATATATATATATATATATATTTATATATGACAGTATGTCGAGAAATACTTCAAAATTACCGGAACCATAACCACAGTTTCACATATTTCACAAATCATTTAATCGGAAAAACTGACACACACAAATTTCTGTTATTTCTGTTTTTATGTAGATTATGGACCCTCCGTGAGCTCAATAAAGGCGCCAGTAAGAATCATCTAGCAAGTAACCAGGTATTGATATTGCTCGTATACTGTCAGAACTGCACCAATGCTCAGCAGCACTTACAATATCAGAGCTCTTCTCAGCCAACAGCAATTCCAGAATATCCAATGTATTTCGAATAAATTGAATATTCTACTTGGATAGCTGTTTTTCAAATTCAGCAGTGTTCAATTTGCAGCTTGTATATACGTATTATTGTGCAACTAGAAATATTGCACTAGAATTTAGTTTAGTACCAATTTAGAACTTAATTAATTAATTTTAAAATTTATTTAGTTTTCGTATATTTCAGTTTATCCTGAAATGCCAGAATCATTTTGTGAAGAAAATAGGCAAGCCCAACTTCGACGCATTATAGACCTACAACAAAATCCAGTTTTGGGAATCTCTTCACATTGGGATTACGAGAAAAACACCTGGAAGAAGTGTTGAGTATTCCACTAACAAATTTGGACATATAATATAATTTCATCTGCGAGGTGTGCACAAAAAAAATATTTGAATTAATGCTAACTTTTATCGATTTTGTTCAATTGTGAGCTGAAATGTGTTATGTCATTTTCAAAATAATATAAATTTTTGAAACATAAAACTCTAGTTTTCTTACTATTTATTGATTCGACACTCTCACCAAGTAATAGTTGAATCTTTGTTCATCATCTTGTCGCTTACACATTGAAGCTCTTAAGGAATGCGGGTGTATGAGGGAGCTTCTACCTCTTAATTCGGAGGCGGCGTTTGTGATATCCCCAGGATTAGTTCGATATCCTCCAGTTAGTGTTTAGTTTGTTCTTTAGTAACATCTAAACCTTCCTGGATCTTGGCCACCCCGAGGAGGCCAGATACAGTTCATTTGATAGTAACTTTTCCGGTCGACTCGAATTATGTTAGATCCCATCTTCCAGGAGATTTCCTGGGCATACCACGTTACCCACCTTACTGTCCATCCAAATTCTTACACCTTAAAACTAAAACAAATTGTAGAAATTACTATGTTTTACTACCAATAAAAAGATATATTACACATTTTCTTGTTACTCGAGTTTCGGAAAATGAAATATCCCATCATCAGACAACTGAAGACCTTATATCTTTTTATTATATAGTAATTTCTACAATTTGTTTTAATTATGATCAACTACCAAATAGTAACGGCTGAAACAATTCAGTATTCTTACACCTTGTAACTGCAGGTTCTGCACTGGTTACCGGAAGTGCAGTTGTAGGTGCATGGTGGCTATATCCTGTCCTCTCTAACCCTTTCAGCTGTATAAGAATGATATCTGATTCGAGCAAGTTACTGACACTACTGTATTTTGAATATTTGAAACTCCCGTCACCGTTTCCTTGCCCTCGTTAGGTGTAATTTGGGTTGTCTACACAACGTAACGTCCTATTCTCCCGCCGCTAGATGATCACGATAAAAAGGTTAGCGTTCTTTAGAATACTCCGTATAATCCCGGATATCTTATGATACTTTGTATAATACGGGATAGCTCAATATCATTTAGAAGTAGAGTGGAATCAGTATTCGGAATCATCAAATCGACGCATAAGCAGCGAGGTAGCTTAAAGGGATTCAGAGACTTCAATTCATCATTCGTAGATCTTAGTTTAGATTAGTGATCGCAAGCTCGTTCATTGTACTTACACCCATCGCTTTTAATTCTTGTATTTTTCGCTTCAGTATTATTTAATCCGACCGGAATGTTTTACTAAAATGCCTTTGTATATAACTAAAGCAGAACGACCCTCACAAGTTATCTTTTTATATTGTATACTTTCTTTCGGTGTCTGGTTATTGTCTGTTGTATTTATTAATAGTGGTTCTTTATTTGTGCTGTTCAGGGTATTCGTAGAGCCTGATATGTAACTGATTTGCATGTACACTTGTATGATCCCCGGTTACCTATTTCTTTTTTTCTTTTATTGTAACGTCCATTAACACTCCTAGGTGATGGGGTACTGTATCTATTTTATAATGTCCTAGTCAGTTTGTGTTATATATTTGCCATTTACATGCGCCCGCTTACTTTGAGAGATTGTATTGCTTGTGGATCGGTGGTGTTCTTTAGAGTATATCACTGAGTAGTCCTGGTAGAGGACGACGTATTGTGTAGAAACAGTAAGTAGCTCCGGATATCCTACGCTACTATGAGAATGTGTGCACTCACACATTCTCTAATCTAGCAATCACTATTGCTAGATTATTGTTCCGAGGTATAGTGATATCCCCAGGATTAGTTTACGTGACCCTTTAGGTAGTGTTCGGTTCGTTCTTTAGTAACATCTGAGCCTTCTTGGGCCTTGGTCACTCTGAGGAGGCCAAATACAGTAAATTTGATAAAAACTTTTTCGGTCGACTCGAATTATGCTAGATCGCTTCTTCAAGGAGATTTCCTGGGCATATCACTTTACCCACCTTACTGTACATTCAAACTTACCCCTTGTAACGGGAAGTGCAGTTGAAGTTGCATGCTGGCTGTCTCCTGTCCTCTCTAACCCTTTTCGCTGTATAAGAATGATATCCGATTTGAGCAAGTTACCGACCTAACGATATGTAGAAATAAGTCATTTAGACCCGGGGCGCCATTAGGTTCATTGTGGAGCTTTACGAACCAGTGAGTAGAGTAGATTTAACCGCAGGCCTTTCAAGATTACTAATATAAATTTATTATTCTGACTTACTATATTTTGAATAATTAAACCTCCCCTCACTGTTTTCTTGCTCTCGTTAGGTTTAATTTGGGTTGTCTACACAACGTAGCGTCCTATTCTCCCGTCACTAGATGATCACGATAGAAAGGTTAGCGTTCTTCCGTATAATCCCAGATATCTTAGAGTACTCCGTGTAATCCTGGATATTTTAGAGTACTCCGCATAGTAGCTCACCACCTATTGAGATGACGCGGATTGTCCAACGACTTATTATATTAATTCAATATGTTCATAGGATTGCTGAATGTAAATTAATTTTATCCTATAGCGTTACCTAATATGAGTCTCTGGTTTGTCCTCATTTATTTATGACATATTCAGTTCAATGATTTGATTAGAATATGGGCTACTCTGTGGTTGAAATGTATTGCCTAGTCATACTACAACCACAGATCAACGTCATATTAAACAACACAAAAAAGTATCTCTGGGAATATTTATTGTAGTAAATCATCTTGGAGATTCTTCAAATTGAGAAAAAATGTCCCTGGTGAAAGTTATTGAAGATGAAGCTCACTTTCACGCAGAGTTAGCTGCAGCGGCTACCAAATTGGTGGTCGCCGATTTTACCGCCAGTTGGTAAATATTTCATTTTTCTGATTAACATTCAATTTTTCCTCATTACATTCTTGTAGGTGTGGACCTTGCCAAAGAATCGCACCATTTTTCCAACAGCTATCTGTGAAATACGCTAATGCAGTATTTTTGAAAATTGACGTAGATAAATGCCAAGAAACTGCTTCGGCTCAAGGAGTTTCTGCAATGCCTACATTTATATTCTATAGGAATAAAGCCAAAGTTGATCGGTTACAGGGAGCTGATCCAGCTGCATTGGAAGCCAAAGTGCAGCAATATTACGGAAGTTCTGAATCGGGAGAAACTGAATCTGTTAGTGGATATTTGGATTTACATCCATTCATCACTAAATCTCAATGTGAATGCTTGAACGAAAGTGATGATCATACTTTAGAGCATTGTCTCACTGCAGGAAACGGTTTCTTACAATCAGACTGTGATGAACAATTAATAATCTCAATTGCATTTAACCAAGCAGTAAAAATCCATAGCATTAAAATTAAAGCTCCTGCTGGGAAGGGTCCTAAAAATTTAAGATTGTTTATTAATCAACCTAGAACATTGGATTTTGACCAAATGAGTAGCTTTATTAGTGTTCAAGATTTAGAAGTCAAACCTGAAGAATTGGATGGCACTCCAGTTAACTTGAGATTTGTTAAATTCCAAAATGTACAGAACATCCAAATATTTATCAAAGACAATCAGGAAGGAGGAGAAGTTACGCAAATAGACCATCTAACATTTATTGGTACTCCTATTAGTACCACTAATATGGGGGATTTCAAAAGGGTGGCTGGTAAAAAAGGGGAAAGTCATTAGGCTTATCAATTTGATTAAACAGTTTGAAATTGAATGAAAGGTTTTCAACTTCCTAAATTTGTAATTTGTTGCCATTTTCATTCCAATTAATAACATGAATTTAGTTAATACAGGAAAATAATTTGTTCTGTTAAAATAATCTAATAATATAAATTAATTTTATCAAGTATTTAGGTTTTTATTGATTGTTTTATAATATTTATACTCCCCTTCCTATGTTTATTTGGTTACCTATGTTTATTACAATATACTTATACACCCTGAGTTTATCTATCGTTGTTAGTTAAACAAAACATCGACATATTTAAGCTTACTTATTTATCCCATCAACAGACACTGTTTTTAACCTATTTGGATGAGCAATACTAAAAAGGAAATTATACACTTAGCATTTGATAAGTATTATGATAATAATTGATAATTTAAAATTATTTAATATTTATCATAATACATTAATGTTACCTAACATTTAGCTTTAATTTATGATACATATTAAATCAGTTCTGTTCAATTAAGGTTTCAAAATAAATGTTACTTTGAATATGGTCCGCATAGCTTATGTTCTTTCAATCTATGGTAATCATCTTATTTACTGTTAATCCGGATAAGTAGAAACCCTTGTTATACAAAGGACAACATTTGAGATAAAATTTATCAAAATTAAATTTAGAAGATTCCTCCATTATAAATTCACGAGTTCAAAGTAACCTATAGAAGTCATTGGATCTTGACAGTTCTATAACCTTTTCTTTATCGGAAATGTGAAAAATCTGAATTAATTACACTTAAATAATTTGCTAGTGAAACTTAAGCGAATCAATTTGTACCTAATTGTCCCATTTAATCGAGTGTTCACTCAGTTATACTGAAAGCAATTTTTCAATGGAGAATAAATATTTAACCAGTTCAACTGGAGAAAATGAGAAGTGGAAATTTATAAACACTACTTGTAGACTCTGTTCCTTGGACTGTGAGACAAAATCGAAAAATTTATTCCACAAAAAAATTCGGGAAATGGTAGAACTGTGTTCAATACTTCGGCCGTCTGAGGGTGACGGACTTCCAACACGAATATGCTCATCTTGTTTACAGTCCTTGACCGTTTGTTTCCTTTTCAGAAAGAAAATTGAAAGAACTGACGTATTGTTGAGGAAAAAATTGAAAATTATTTTTCCTAAGCAAGATATTCTTGATATTGCTCTTAACAAAGCTGAAATAAAAAATTTGCGTAGGGAAATGATTTCCAAAGGAGAAGAAAATTCAGATGAGGTTTTCACAGCAAGTGATCAGAGCAGCCTTGGATTCACAGAGTTTTTGAAAGTAGATGATAAAAACTCTATTTCAAATGTTGATGTAGAGAATATCCTCAATTGTTTCTTCACTTTTAAGCAGGATGAAGGAAAAACGGGGGCTCATGTTCTCAAGAAGAATGTCATTGAAACCAATGAAAGAAAAACTGAAGAGGTAATATACAATGTTGCACTCCCACCTTTGATACCTATACAACCTAAAGAAAATACTGAAAAAAAAACTTCAGCTCAAATATTACCAGAAGAACCACCTCCTTTAGTGCCTTTGAAGGCAATTGCAAATGAAGCTCCATCTTCAAAGAATCTTTCATTAGAATCTCTTGAAAGTTCATGTTGTAGAAAAAATCTGAACTCCGAAAGCTTACTTAAAAATCATAATGAAACATGTGAACAATCAAAGTCTTTATTTTGTAATATTTGTAAAAAAGAATACAAAGAAGGTAAAAAACTGATAGGACATTTAAAAGGACACATGGTTCCGAAGAATTTTATTTGTAAAATTTGTGGCAAGAAATATCCAAACCCAAGCACCTTTCAAATTCATATGAGATCTCATACTGGAGAAAGGCCATTTAAATGTCCAGTTTGTAACAAAGGCTTCACAAGATGGGCTGGAGTTGTGAGTCACTTGCAAACTCACGAAGATAATAGACCTTTCAAATGTGATTCTTGTGATCAGTCATTTAAGATTTTATCAAATTTAGAGCGGCATAAAGTGTTACACGCTGGGGTACTTCCATTCTGTTGTAACTACTGTGGAAAAACATTTAGCCAGTCTGCTAACTTACAACTACATATAAGGACGTACCATACCAATGAAAGACCATATTTGTGTTCTGAATGTGGTAAAGGTTTTGTTTCTTCAACCAGATTAAATCGACATATGTGGGTCCATACTGGATATAAACCATTCCATTGTAAAATATGTTCTAAAGCTTACTCCAATTCTGGTGATTTGAAAAATCATGAAAGTGGTGCTCATGGTAATGAGGAAAGTGATAAGCCATTTGCTTGTAATTTGTGTGATAAACGTTTCTTTTATTCTTGTCGATTAAATAAACATTTGAAAACACATCAAAGACCTCATGCATGTAACCGATGTAGTAAAACTTTCCGTTCTAGTAGTATTTTAGATCAACATATAGAGAGTAAACACTGTGATGTTCCTTTCACAAACAGTAATGAATCAAAGACTGATATTTTTGAAGAATCAAAGTAATAAAAATTAGTGTTGAAATCCTGAAATTTTAGTTCATTATCCAACATACCTTTATTCCATATGTAGCAGACACTTGATTATCTGAAGATATTTTGCAAGCTAAAATTATGTACTCTGTTATCTGGATCCTATGACTCGATAAACTGTATTTCCGATCGTTACATAAATTGTCATAGGTTATAACTCGTATTTTGAAGTGGAAACTAATTTGTATTTTCATCATTTTGATGGATAGACTTGTTCACGTGCAGTGTAAAATGAAAAAACATAGAAATTTAAAGGGGATGTTTTTCGTAAATTACTTGCCCTACGGAACAGTGTTGGAACTATTTTCAGTCTAAAAATAATGAGTATTGAACAATGAAGCAAGAATAGTTTGTTTGGTATGACAATTGCTCATTATGTTATGTATCAGATTTATTGAAATTTGTTATCCTGGGCTAGGTTCTCGTGAAGCCTTAAATTGTAGGACTCTGGAATGGAATAAGTGGATGAATGAGAGCAGATTGGTATTATTCAGAGAGTTCAGTTGTTTGCAGAGACATTTTAGAGAAACTGGAGTCCTCATGAAATGTCATCTTGGGCATAGACATTGTATAACAGCAGCTTAGGATAGATTTTTAGATCTTACTAGTACAACCCACAATAACTGCATCTGAATTAGTTACAAGACTTGCAGCAGACCCTTAATATAACCATTAACCAAGAAATCACTTTCACAAAGTTGGACTCTGTTCTCGATGCTCTATCAGGTATCCACCTCTCTCTAGCAGGAGTCTTAGTTTCCTTAAAACACCTCCATATATGACAGATGACACTCTGAGAAATATCCACTTGTCCCTTTACAGCTTGAATGGAATATAATAGTCTGATTCTTCTCATCTTGAGTTCATCTAATTTTGAAATTTATAGCAGTTTCAGTTCGATCACTTCAAAATTTCGCAACATAATGAATACAATGAAAGAATTTAATACACTATGCTTCCACCATTTGTTGCATCTTTTGTGATTACCGAGAGTTTTCTACATTTCTGACGTGTACTTTCCATAAAAACAATTTAGCATGTAGTCTTCAACTTATTGATGTGAAAAATTTAAGGGATATACAATTTGCAACAAACTTTCCAAAAATCTTTAGATTTTTCCAATGTGTGTATATATGCATTAATGGATATTTTACGGAGCAAATGAAAAAGGAAAAAGATAACTCACGCACACAAGGGATAGGAAATTAATATACTTGTCAACTGTAGACCTACATTAAGATTATAGAAATAGTCATAAAAAATCAATTGTCAGATTTTCTACGAAAGTTTCATATTGTGAGGAGCAGCATTGTTTCTAGAAAAATAAGTCGAAAAAAAGTGTAAGCTAATAGCATGCGATCTAAGCAAGGCATACGACCCATTAAAACAAAGTATTGATAAGTTGCAGTACTTTGGTATCAGAAGGGAAGCAATGATACAAATAGAAAGCTATTTACAAAATAGGACTCAGAAGATATTCCTGCAGGAGGAATATTCAGAGTGGAGATGTGAAAATGTGGAGTCAGGGATCAATATTATAACCTTCATAATTTTTTCTATATATAAATGATCATCAAATGTGTAGTTACATGAAACTTGTCTTTGCTGATAACACCTCCTTTCTTATTGTTGATAAAAAAGGAGAACTTCAAGAAAGGGCATGGCCTACGTTACAATAGGCCCAGGTATGGTTTCATGAAAATAAATTCAAAATAAATAAAGAGAAAATCCGACATCTAAGTCAAGAACAAATTCTACCCTAAAATTCTTGAGTCTGCTCCTGCAGTCAAATATAAGGTTTAAACAGTGTATAGAAAATCTTGTTTGGGAGGCAGGGAGCCAAGCAGTTAGGCTTGGCAGTTAGCAGTTATTCTGAGGAGGAATTCCTGAATGTAATAATATCATTCAGCTGGAGAAATTAGTACGAACATGAGAAAATTCTTATACTAACCTGTATAATGTTTATTCATAATATCAAAGATATATTGATCACAAACAGTGAATAGCATGATTACCTGTCAGCAAATGCTAGAAAGTTCACAACTTCTTTCAGTAGCAGCCCAGTTCAGTATTAATTATGAAGCAGTGAAAATATACAATAGAATACTACAAAAATTTAAAATTATGAATGAAAGTTAGATGAGCAAAGAGATAAAAAAGATACCATACCAAAAAGCTTGGGGAAATCTGGAGAGATGATCTGGAATAGTTTGTCTAAAATGATTGTATAATAGTTATATATCTAATATTGTATTTGTTACTTTATATGATTTTATACTGATACCTCATGTAAAAATCTGATGGGTTAGAATTTTTCACAATGTATTATAACTGAATAAAACTATTATTACCAGCTGTAGAAGATTGAAACCGAAATTTCCTTATAGATGGTGTTACTCATCAGTTTACGGACCATAAGACCACTTCTGCAGCACTATCATCACCCTCTAACAGCTGATGAAGATTTTTAACACACAACAAACCAGGTTCCATACACCGGTATATTCTTCTATAACCTTAAACATGTAGAGTTTTATGCCTACAATTTGCGGACAGCTTTGGTTCTGTACAGAGGTTGAGCCATCAGTTTGATGTTTTGAATGTTCAAAAATGTTTTCATTTGAGCTGTGGTGATGATTGATTGGCTTTCTGTAATTAGTTTTCCCTGATTTCTCCAAACACTTCTGCCAAACAAATGCTGGCGTTCCATTCAGAATTAACTGTTCAATGTTGGTCTAATGGAACTGTGGCGACATGTCCAGTTATCCCAAAAAAAGAAAACAGTGGTATCCAACACGAACAAATCTTTTTGGCTGCCTAATATTTTTGTAATATTGAATGTAAAGGAACCGAACTAATGCCCAAGTATGCTTCAATATCACATATGTCACATGACGAACTTGCAATATAAGTTCTCTAACAACATCGATGATTTCTGGCACAACATCAATGTTTTCTGGTACAACAGCCGATTTTGGACGACTTTTTTTTAGGAAATTTGTCCTGTAGAGAAGTGCGACCACAATTTAATTCAGAGAATCACAGCGGTTGAGATGATGTTTCATCACTAGAAATTAAAGAGAGTTGATTGGCACAATTGGATTAATCTACTTTAAAAGTCATAGTAAATCATCAATTGAAAATGTTCATGATTTAACCAAGATCAAGTATCTGTAAACAACACAAAGAGCTCTCACAGGACAACAAGTTCGAGTACATTCATGTATGGCAAGTGGTCCCATCTTATTGAAACCACGTTCTTGAGATTTACTTATATTGAAATCTGTAGAGAAAATTTTCGAAAAATTGATGAGGAATCAATTGAAAAAATGACTACACATGGGATGACGTTTCTGAAAAATCAAAGTTTCTTATACTTTATGGTAGAGCGGGAAGATATTTCAAGTGTGGTGATTAGGTCCACCTACGTATGTATACCACCAGCTTTTCAGATTAGTTGGCTGCAATAGATTTCTAATCTTGCAGCTAGATAAGATCTTCTTAGGTATCTATGAGTATTTCTATATTTTTGGAATTTTGTCTAGTTTGAAATTCAATTTCTTCCGCTATGTACGGTTCCAGAACACATTCAGTTGGTTATGATTGCAGGTAACTGCAAACCGATTTTATTTCTTTGGAACAGATACATCTATAGTATTTGATTTGAAGAAGATTTATTACTTGTTTATACTGGAATTAGGTATGTGAAAATGATTATATACTGAATCTTGCAGTTTATTTGTGTGGCAGAGTTTTCAAAATATCATTTAAAAAAAAACCATTATAACATATATGTTGAATATATACAGAGTCCACAGTTCAGTCAAAAACTATTCTGAATACTATCTCACAGGTTCTTTCATATTTTTTAATGTTTTTAGAATTAAACGGTTTTCCTTTTTGATATTAGTCACATGTTTCTTAACGTCATCATTTTTGAATGTTAATTTATCATTAGTTTCAATTTTATTTTCACCATCAACAAATAGTTCTTTCACATGCATCAATCTATTATTTTTTCGTGAATTAAAGCTAAAGTTATTAGATTTTTGTTTAGTTCCTAATATGGAAAGTAAACCCCGGTTTTGTGAATTAGAATCATCAGTTGATTGAAGCAACCATGCTGCAGTCTGCGCTTCTTCTTTGAACCTATCTAACTCTTCCAAACTGACATTTTTGCTTACATTGAGTCCTCTTTCCAAGGGATTCACAATATATAAAGCACTATTATCTGGTTTTGTTAAAGTGACAGCTTCATTTAGAGACACTGACCTAGTCTTGAAATCAAACTGAGAATAGTACTCAAAAAATTCACACAGTAAATTTTCTAAATTCTCAGTATTTGATATAGAATGATTTAGTTTATTTACATCCCTAAGAAATGTGCAGTCAACTCCCTCTTCTGTAATGCAAAGGTCCTTTACTTCTGAAAAAAAAATTTGAATTGAATATTCAATGGTTTTTGAGATAATTTAGTGAAATACTATAAAATGAAAAATATTCTACTAGACTGATAAGCCTACTCTAGAAAATATTCTAATTAGTAGTGTGCTCAAGACTGATGGAATTTTTTCAGAACCTTCAAAATTTTAATGCAAAACCAGCATGAGTATCTAAAAGACAAATCATCTATAATTGAGCAGTTTAAATTACGGAAATACGGAAATTATGCCTTGGGGGTTACCATGGGATTTCCCAAAGGCGTTTGACTGTTTGAATACTAATATCTTTTTGAAGAAGCTGTGGAAGCATCGTATTACAGGGAGCCCCCATATAAAAGGAGTATCACAAACAAAAGGAAATGTGGGTGGAAAACAACGAAGAAGTATACTGGCTTCTCAAGATAATAATTTTTGTGAACCACTTGGAAGATTCAATCATGGAATCTGTTTAGGAAGGAGAGGATGGATAGGAAGACACAGAAACAATTGTTGAGAGAATGGATTCCTTTAAACAGGACATAGACACTCAGCCCTCAGCATGCTGATGACACAAATATCTTGAAGTTCAGAAAATCTATTGAAGAAACCTTAGAAAGGGTAACTAAGCATTTCAAAATGAAAGAGAAATAGTTTAATAAAAACAATCCTATACTAAATAAAGAAAAAACAACAGCTCTTCAGGACAGGCAAGAGAGAATACCAGAAAAAGTTGAACCAGGTAATATGGTTCAACCATTAGGACGATCGCCCAAATTTCTTGGGGTTGATTTTTTGAATTGGAAAGAAAACATAAACTTGCTACAACCTTAAACCTGTCGAATTTTGTACCACGAACTACAGGTTGCGGACAGCATTGGTTTTCTGTTATTATGTAAAGAAAACTACTGCAGAATTGCATCAAATGGTTGTCAAAGCTTATGGTAATTATGCTCTTTGTAAATCATAGTGTTTCGAATGGTTCAAAAAAGTCAAAAGCGGTAATTTTGACATGGGAAACGAAAAGCGTAGGAAACCACCAAAAAAGTTCGCAGACAATGAAGTGCAAGCTTATTGGATGAAGATGATATTCGAAATCAACAACAACTCGCGGATCAATTAAATGTGATGCAGAAAGCTGTCTCGTTCTTTTGAAAGCTATGTGAAAATTTCAGAAAATGGGTTCCGAATAAACTGAATGAAAGGCAGCAACAAAATCAAAAAACCTCTTGTGAAATGCTACTTGACAGATACAAAAGAAAGTTATTTCTTCATCCTATCATGACAGGTGATGAAAAATGGATATTTTGAGAATCCTAAGTGTTACGTAAATCTTGGGTGAATCCACTGCAAGACCAAATCACTTTGGAAAGAAGGCAATGCTGTGTTTGGTTGGATTAGAAGGGTGTAATCTATTATGAGCTGCTAAAACCTGTTGAAACCGTTAACACTGAGTGCTACCAACAGCAAATGATCGATTTACATTGAGCATTACGTTAACAATTACTAGAATATGGAAAAGGGCAACACAAAATCAATTTGCTCCATGATAATGCCTCATCACGCACAGCAAACCAGGTCGAGGAAACGACTGATGCGTACAATTGGGAAATATTCGCTCATGTGGCTCATGTTCCAGACTTGGCTCAGTCCGATTATCATCTATTTGCATCACTGCTGTCAATGGGAACAATGTACCAGTTCAAATGAAAATTTACGAAAAAGGCTTGACAACATGTTCGCTTCAAAAGAAGAAGTTTTTTTTGGAATGACATCCATTAACTGCCGGAGAGGTCGAAAAAATGTATAAATAGCAATGGAGATTATTTTGAATAAATTATTTTTCATTATTTTCAAACAATGGACGTTTAATTTTTACAAAACAAAATCGGTTTTATACTTCTACACCTGGTATTTCGGAACATTAACTACTTCCAAACAGAAAGACATACAGCTATCCAACTGATAGATACACAATAACGGAAAAGGGAACATATTATAGCTGCATCAGATTCTTCAGCAGGATACCAAGTCGGTTACAAAACTTTCATTACTTTTCCACCTCTCATTGGAATAAATAATCATTGTCACAGATTGAAAGGTTTAAAAGGAGTTGTATAAAAATATTTTGTAACAAGTAATGAAAACTGATTGTGAAAGGTGTCAATAATGGCTGGTGCACAGTTTTTAGCTGAAAATACGACTCATTTTAATGGTTATAGTTGTTTTTAGGTTTAATCCTAATACATATATTATAAATATCATGTAGGTTCACTTTAATATTGATCTATGTAGGTACTCAGATACCAGCCATTATTGAAGAATTTAAAAATAATCAAAATTACAATTTTTACACATTTTGATGAAATGGAAGACAAATCACACTTTCAAAAATCTCAAAGACTTTTTAACAAACTTTTCTGAAGGGTTTTTCAATATAGATGATTTGATCGATTTCATGACCATCACAACAACTGAGGCTTTCTTCTCAAACATCAACTTGGAGAATTATTGCATCCTTATAAAGTCTTATTGACTAAAGAACTAAAGCCATATGATTACAGACTGCACTGAGAGTTTGCTGATGGGCCCTCAAGCACTTGGATCAATGATGATTTTGGTTAAAAAATCATCTTCTCAGACGAGGCACATTTTCGGTTGAATGACTTTGCTAATAAACAAATTTGCCACTATCAGGGGGAAGACAATCCAGAAGTGTTTATGAAATTCAGTTGCATTCCGAAAAACTTACTGTGTGGGATAGAGGTAACAGTGAATGGGGAACGCTATAGAACCATGTCACTTAAATTTCTATGGTCACAACTTAAGAACATCAATCTTGAAGAGATGTGGTTCCAACAAGATGGCGCTACATGCCATACTATTGATGTTACTCTTGCTTTGCTAAAGGAAAAGTCTGACAATAGAATCATCTAACGACGAGGATGTGAATTGGTCACGAAGGTCATGTGATTTGACACCTCTGGATTATTTTCTTTGGGGCTATGTGAAAGCACATGCCAACAATAGTTTGGATCACTTGGAATGGAATATTCGTTAAGTTATTGGCGAAATTATTGCACAAACTAATTAAAAATTGAAGCAATCAGGTGTGTCAGTGTCAACGAAGCTATTGTATCATTCTTAATCATAGACCCTTCAGTTGAAAAAGGCCTTGATACATGGACAATATTAATATTTCATATTATACTGACCTGCAGATTTAACCAGAGTATTCAGTGCAGGTAAAATTGGAGCTGAATGGAGAGGTTTTTGCAGAAATGACAAAACAAGCAAGGTGAGTGAAAAATTTGTAATCCAGCGACCTGGAGAACTATTCGTCAATCCAACATCTTCTGCCCATCTTCTAACTGCAAATACTAGTGGTCTCACTCTTGGATCTAAGGCACCCATAATGTATAAAAAATCTGACATGTGTACTCCTGATCTGTAAGTACAATAAAACAAAGTCATACAACAGCGGGTTCTAGAGGGGAATTAAAGTATCATAAATATGGGTCCACAAACATTTTGTTTTCAAGATACAGGGTGTGTTAAAGTTTGAAATTTTTCAAAGTTTTTCCTCATAGTATCTGCATTTCTCAAGATATTGTTAAACATATGACACTTCAAGGTTTGCATCATACTACATATCAATTGTTTGTGAAAATCTACAGTGATTTTATCTGGATGTTCCCCCCTTTTTTCCACCAGAAATAGAGAAACTAAGCATCTCTACATGAAATACTACCTGAATAGGGTGCCTGGTTATCACGAATTATCTAATATTCACAGGCATCTTTCAGAAACTAGATCTTCTTCCATATAAAAAAACAAATGCTAACTTCCACTATTTTATTGATTTACACGACAATTGTTTCGTCATTTTCACAAAAATTATCAGCTTATAATAGTATGCTTTATAGATTGGTTAACATACCCATGACAAAAGAAAATTTTGACAAAGAATATAAAACCATTAAACAAATACCTTGCAATAATGATTTTAATCCGTTAATTATAGATAATTTACTTGATAAAATAAATTACAAGAAAGCAATATCACTTGTATATCCAAAATTTCAAAATTTAAATGAAACAAAATTTATTTCATTAACTTACATAGGCCAAAAATCTGAGAAGATTGCTAGATATTTAAAGAAAAAAGAAAATTATAACATCTTCTTTAGAACCACTAATTCTTTAGGCAGCTTAATAAAAAATAAAAAACGTCATTCCTAAAAACAAAAAATCAGGAGTTTACAAGTTAACATGTAGTGATTGCCCATGTGTATATGTGGGACAGACATGCCGTTCATTTGAAACAAGGATACAAGAACATGAAAAATGTTATATTAATAATAAACCAAATTCAACTTATGCCAACCATTTGTTAGAGACTGGTCATAATTTTAATATGAACTATACAATATGAAATATTACATACCGAAAACAAAAGTAAGAAACTAAATCTGTTAGAAACTTTAGAGATCAATGGATATAATAAAAGACAAATTTTATTGAATGATCAAATAGATTTAAACAGATCCCCCCTACTTAATAGTTTTCATTGATTGTAAACCATCTCTTTCCACCCCTCTATTTTTTGTACCAGAGCTGTGTATTTAAGGTCATGTTTTGCATTGTATACCTCAGTTTTAATACTCACCTAAAGAAGTCATGGAATGACGAAACAATTGTCGTGTAAATCAATAAAATAGTGGAAGTTAACATTTGATTTTCTTATACTGAAGATGAATTTTTGTCAAGTAAAGACCGAGATAATCAAAGATCTTTTTTCATAAAAAAAATAATGCATGTATACCACAAACTATTAAAATACTGAGAATCGAAAAAGCAGTTTTGAATTAAATAAAAGATTATACAGGAACTAGTACAAGAAGTGTTAATTCAAATATCAGCCATCAAGTTGTTTCGCTTATCTTGCGTGATATCCAGAGGCCTGGGTTTAACCTCGAAGCTCGATATATGGGTTCCCAATGTTCTCACAGAGAGAAATTTGTGTCTGTGATTCACTTCTCAAAAGTCACGAAAATAATCGTTTGTTGAAGCGCATAATTACTGGGGACGAAAAATAGGTAGTATGTAGTAATAGTAATGTCAAACACAAGAGATCATGGAGCAAAAAAGATGAACCGGCTAAAATCATTTCGAAAGCCAGTTTCCATCAAAAAAAGGTGATGCTGTCTGTTTGGTGGGATTTTAAAGGAATCGTGTTTTTTGAGCTTTTACCAGATAACACAATAATTAATTCGGAAGTCTACTCATCAGCTAGACAAACTGAATGGTGCACTTCAATAGAAAAGGCCAGAATTAATCAACAGAAAAGGTGTAATGTTCCACCAAGATAATGCGAGACCTCATACAAGTTTGGTCACTCCCCAAAAGCTTTTACAGCTTTAATGGGATACACTGCCATACCCACCATATTCTACAGATCTAGCGCCTTCGGATTATTATTTGGAGGAGTAATTTAGGATTGTAATATAGTTTTTTTTATTATGATTATTTTTCGAGCTTTGCTTGTATTAGGTATAACATTTTTTGTGAAGATTTATAGAAATTTTTAAAATCTTTACAAACCACTGCCATAGATTGAGAAAATAGCTAAAAAACTAATAACAGAACCATGAATTTATCCAATTATGCCAGAGCCTACTGAATTGTCCGGAAAATTTCAATTTATATGACGACTTGGAGAGAATTGTTTAACAACACAGATACAAGTTGCACCATCCTGATTATGAGAACTTTCCATTACCATAGCTCATATTCCTTATTACATTTTTGCACACTTGTTCTAGGGTGCTATCGTTTTGCCCAAATGTCTGTAAATTTTGAACTAGTTTAAACTAACTGATAAAAAATCCGAGGTCAACAGTAATTCCGTCTAGCCGGTCTGTAAACTCTCTAACTTTCGAATGCAAAAAGCTAGAGACTTGAAACTTTCAGGGTAGGTTTGTGGTCTAAATATCTCAGTAGAGTTTCTTAAAAGGCAAAATAATAATAATTTTTCCCGATATTTTTGAAATTACAGATCTTATCAATTTAAAATAATAGTAGTTAGAACAGAAAGATGACGTGCATGTTCGTGCGAAATTTCGTGAGGATTGTATCATTAGAAAATTCTAAAATAAAATAATTTGTGAGCAGAACATCGTTGACCACTACCAAACCATATCAATAGTCCCTTGACTGGGTTTAGATGTAAAATAAGAACAAGAACGCTAATGTAAAATTTCGTGAGGATTGTGGGTATTATGAACAAACTCACAAAAGCTTCTGACTTCACATCAGTGCTTTTAATCATTTCATTTTTTCCATTAGTTTGAAAATCACAAAAGTTGTTTATCTAAAAACTACAGTAACATAATAACGAATAAGAGAAAAGTATGCTTACAGATTGGCCATGGATAAATCACATTCTACATTGGTGAACTGCTGGTAATATTTGATTATAGGTACTCTGGCTTGCAAAATTTTCCTCACTCTTGTGCATCCAGGTAGAAATAAATGCAACATATCCCCAAATACCTCCAAAGTTCTCAAATTTGAAGATCTATCTACTCCCGATGACCCTTTACAATGAAATACTAATCTGCTATCAGCTCTCTCCTAAAAATAAAAAAAATTTAATTAAATAAGGAATTTGGTATCACAATCGAAATTAACCGTGCTCCCATTATCTAGTTGGCCTGTTATTCCATGTCAGTCAACGATTTCACTTATCTGTGTATACCGAGGGGATACCGAGTTATTTATACAGGATGGCATTCATGGGCAATTGGAATACAAATGCAATATTCAGACAACCAGGCATCAGAGAAGCCCCAAAATAAGCGTAGTGTTTAAGAGTTTAATAGAACTTAGTTTTGAACTAGTTTATAATGCAGATGAGACCCAATTGTTTAAGAAATTATTACTATTTAAAACACTTGCAGTGCAGAGTGAAAAATCTGCTCCTGGTCATAGATGTAGGAAGAGGATAACATGAATATCTTGCTCCAATGGCAGTGGAAATCAAAATTTATGGTTGTTATGCATTGGTAAATAAAAAACTCTTAGATCAGGTAATGGAACAGAAGTGAGAAATTTCTCTTATTGCCCTAAGGCATATAAATTCGACAAATTTTCAAAGAATGGCTTTTTGATGATTTCGTCCCTTCGATTAGAGCCTACTTAAAACCTAAAAACCCAAAAAGCAATGTTTTTATTAGACAACTCTCTATCTCATTCAAATGAAAATGAATTAGAAATTAAAAATTGACAATCGAAAAAAGGAATTAAAAAGACAGACATGATGAAGTTATTCAACAGCCCCACGTTGCAAAAGTTGTCAAAAAATATTTAGAAACGATTAAACGCACGCGCCATATTCTCGGACATTGATCCTTCTGACTAATAGCTGTTTCGATGGATGCAACATAATTTGGCAGGTCATCCCTCCACTTCTTTTGAAGAAATTGAAAATTAGCTTGAAAATTGGATTGCCTCAAAAGACAACAGGTTTTTCCGAAGCAGGATTCGGAATTTTCCTGAGCGATAGGGAAAAGAAAAATACTTTGATTAATTTGTTAATTCATTATCTTTGAAATAAATGCATTTTTTGCGTTTCGCATCACACCCACGGCAGCCATGGAGGTCCTACTAAATCTACCACCCCTACACCTACTCGTGCAGAGGGAGGCGGAACGGACCACATACAAACTATATCAACTGGCGATTGACAGGCCAGAGGCAATAGTGATGGGAGGCTCAGGACTGCTGGACGAGCTTTTAAGAACAGTATCCTATCGATGCCCTCGGATCTAATGTCAAAAATCACGAGCCAGGAACGGAATTTCAATGTAATCATCCCCAGCCGGGACGAATGGACCCAGCATGCTGAGGTTCTATTGAGAACCGACCTTGGCTTGTTCACAGACGGCTCGCGAACGACGAACGGAACAGGAGCGGGAGTCTACGGGATTAAACCGAGAATTAACATCTCATTGAGTCTCGGTGAAAACGCAACCATATTCCAGGCAGAAATATTTGCCATTGAGACCGCGGCGGAACTGCTGATAAAACGGCAAATCCACCACGCTAAAATCAAAATATTTACTGATAGTCAGTCAGTAAAAAAGCTCTGGAATCCAGCTGTTATACATCCAAAACAGTCTGGAGTTGCCGCACGGCTCAAAAACGGGCTCGGTATGTATAACGGAGTTACTCTGGTTTGGATACCGAGCCACTCAAACTATTTGGGTAACAAGGAGGCGGATCGGCTGGCATTTGATGGAGCTGCGCTGCCTCTGGTAGGACCGGAACCATTCCTGGGAATACCACATGACATGGCTAACGAGGCGATAACAGGCGAATGAACTCAAGGCTAGAGTCTTTCTGGCCTGAAACATTCGAAGTTGTTCCTTGGAACAGCTTCGAACAAAAAGATGGCGAACCTAGCACTAGGTCTGGATAGGGCCAAACTAAGAACACTTGTCGAATGACATTGTCACTGCAGACTGAAAGCGAATTTGCACAAAATCAGTCTGGCTGAAGACAGTGAATGCAGGCTGTGTCTTGAGGACACTGAAACAGCCATGCACATCGTCTCAGAGTGCCCAGCGGTAAGTCACATCAGATTCGAGGTCTTTGGCCAGGCTTTTATAGCCCACAGCGAACTGAAAAAATTAGGGATGAACCACAATAGTCTGTGCGGACGCAGTGGTAGACGCCCGCTCGCCATAAATAACAACAATAACAATACTAGAAACCTATATTGAGAAAAATTATAAGCAACCAAGTCACACGCAACAGTAGATAAAAAACTAGGTTGTATAATTAAATATTGAACATTGCGAGTTCCAATGAGGACAATGGAGATTATCGAAATATCCTCTTTCAGTTTTTCACATTGAGCTTACTAATTCGTGTCAAAATACTAGCACTAAAGTCAATTAAATGGATTGAATATATCTAGTTAAAGACATGTTGAAAGCGTAATTTCAGGTTTAGAAGAAATACAAACGATTGAGATTAGTAGACAGGGCAGACATTAAATAAAGGAACATGAAAATGGAATGATTCTTTTCTCAATTTTACCTTCTTATCACTTAGTGACAAAACCACATCAAGGTCACATCCCATCCTTCCAAAACCATTCACTGAGGAACCAAAAGGATGAACTTTTACATTAGGAAACAATCCAGAGAGGGACATTTCTACTTGGCTTAATGTGAGGAATCGTAACCTGGATTCCAAATCAGTAAGTCTTGATATTTCATATAAAGTTTTGATTTGTTCACTTATCTGAAATAGCAAATTACATTATGTATGCAATTCCACATCAAAATTGAAGTTTTGTGCTGTGAAAGATAACTTACAGTCTCACAATTTTGTAATTCTTCTCTGATCTGATCATTAGAAATTTTTGTGATACCATTTGTAACAGTTAACTCCATCTTTTTAAGTTTTTTCTCAGCAGACCCAACTGTTTTTTTCGAGCCAGTTCTGAACCATAAAAATTGTGATTTTGTGGGAGAAATGGCATTATTGTCAACAAAAGTACCTGATGATAAAGCAGCATTAACACCATCTACTTGTTTGAATTCAACTACAATAAAGTGCTGAAATTGAAAACTGATAATGAAAAAAATATGTTAATATGTGCATTCATTCACCATTGGGTCTATTCCAGTAGAATAATGGAACATTTGTTTAACCGCACCAAATGAACTACAATATGAATAAAGTTCTTTGGAAGATAGGGCTGATTGTACTTGAACAATTATACTTTTTTTGGCTTGAGTTCGTCTTTTGCGTATTTCCTCTTGAAAAGGTAGGAAAGTAGTTTTGTTTGCATCGGGATCTACAATGTTTGATAACAAATCAAGAAAAATTCATCAAATTATTATATCTCACCGTCACTAATTTCCTTTTTGGATGAGTATCTCGCATAATAGAATAATTTTTCTTTATATCTAACATTTTTATATCCCACTTGAAAATTTTTAAATGTGATTTTCTGAAATATTGACATTATCAATTTAAAAAATTTTATAGGGTTAAGACTACTGACCACAGAAAAACGAATCCTACAGGACACGTTAAATACCTAAAAAGCAGACCATAGTTTTAGAAAGTAGAGTAAGTTTTGAATTATCGTTGGTCTCCTTACATTTTAGTGGAAGATCGTTGATAATGAATCTTTATTATTTTCTTCAATATCACGTTTGTACTCTTAATACAACATTCTGATTCGAAGAATATATGGATAGTTAGGACTTTTTAATAGTATTAGAAGTATGAAGAAACTATTTTAGTGATCCTTATATATGTGTTTCCTTTTTCTATGAGCTCTGTGCTAGATGCCGTACTTCTCCTACCTCTGAAGATGCAGGGAATTGTGACGCCATTGTTATTTATTTATTATTCACAATTACCACAGGAACGGAATAACGTCGCCCGTCCGTAGTTCTAGAAAAAGGTGAAAGTAATTAGTCGTCCTTTTTAACGAACTTTTCTAAGTCATATCAAGTTTGAAGTTTCTTCCGAGTTCGAGTGCTATCGGTGGAGGACAGTTCGATAAAAATAACAACACACAAGTGAAATAAATTCTAAATCAAATGCTTTTTGATAGTGTATTAATGATTAGTAGTGTTCTACTGCCATTTAATGAATTAAAGTATAATTTTTCTCTCTGTGATTGATAAATTTGTTGGAATATAATTCAGGAATCGAATAATTAAAAACGGCAGCAAATATGGTAAAAAGGTATGTTCATCTTTCTTATCATGTTCTGAGGCCCCACGTATATTTATTTTCCTTCGGCAAATTCTCATAGAAAAATATAAATATATGTGTACACTATTGAAGTTTATTCCGATATAATATAAAATCATTTGAATTTTATCTGAAGAATACCTATTAATTTTGTGTCATGTTTTTTGACATATGTGAAAGAATGAGGGTGCCTTCTATATTAATGAAGAAGGTGCTATTTTGAACGAACTTGTCTTCAAATTCTATTCATCACCTACAAGAATTCATGAAAATTAATGCACCTTTAGGAAAGAAAATAAATAAAATAGCTTTTTAACGTGTCATCTACATCAGCTGTTTATGTTCTTACTAGAAGCTCAGTTTTTATTGCCCTTAACCTGAATGAAAAAGGAGACTTGGTAATATCAATGTTATGGTTATTAGATCAACTGTTTGTGTGAGAGAAATAGAATCTAGAATCATTTTCTGGATTAAGCAGGCTTATTTATTTTTTGTCTGTGGGTTTATAAGAAATATCTAAACTACAAATCCTGCAAGAATATATTTCCAATCTATCATTTAATGCTTTTATAAAAAGTTGTTTTCACTTATTGCATTAATATTTTTTTGTTATCATGAAATTTAACATCTGACCAGACAATTACTTCAAGCTTTTCAAATTATTGTCGATTATATTCTAATTTATATCTGTTTTGGAATTCCTACCAAGACATATTAGTAACTTAATCCAAATGGTTTCGTCATTGATTAACCAGAATTAAAATGAATAAGATATATCCTCTATGATTATAGAGGATATATATTTTGTTGGATTACTTATCTATGTTGTCAATAATTTTGCAGATATTCTGTTCTTTTTTCAAATCCAAATTGACTACGATGTATAATCTACCTGTTAATGTATGGGAAATGTTTCTATTAGCATTTTCATTTGAAGTTTACATACTGGGTATTTATTTGGGTTTTCTAATTCTTATGAATTGAATTCCATATTATTGATTTGATATATTTGAAAATAGTTCATTAACATATTGAAAAATTAGCCCATCTATATTGGTTGGTATATAATTTTTTGCACTACCATTTCGCCAAAATATATTTATTGTGCCAATTTTGAATCTAAAGAGGTATCTAACTGACAATGAGTGTATTAAAAAAAATTGTTGATCAAGCTCATGCACGATTGTTGATAACACCTACAATAGTTACTAAATTTTGCATTAGCCTTCTTGTCGTTATTTTATTTATGAATGCTTAGTTGAAACTCGATCGGATTTGTAATTTCGAGAGTACTCGAAAAATTAAATTTCAAGTGAGAATAACTGAGAAACCTTTTTAAGTATTCTTTCTATTAATGAACTCAACCGAAATATCTACTCTGAAAGTTTCAAGTCTCTAGCTCTTTCCGTGCGAAAGTTAGTAAAATGTTTTTTTCTGAGGTAGGACGGTTGCTATGGTTGCGGTGGCATTACGTGCTGCTATGCTCACAAAATATTTTTTGCGCGCTTGTACCAGGGAAGAGCATATTATCGTTTCGCCCAATTGTCTGCAGATTTCGAAATATTGGACCGATTTATCTTTGCGAAATTATGTACGGAGTCCTGCAATAGTGCGTTGCGCTTCTACACCTGCCGTACCAGACATCTTAGAGCTTTCGTTCTAAAGCACTTTAATTTCTGCATCTCAGGAAATTATTTTGTACAAAAAACATTCAACAAATTGGTGGTTTTTTAAATTGACCACCCCGTATATTTATATATTTTCAATGACCTTCAACATCTGTAATATGACGCAAAATATTAGATATATTTTTTCAACGATACAGATCTTATTCAGAGAAAACTGCAAAAAGTTGAGGGAACAGTAGTTCTCTAAAAATCTTCTACCGATTCCCAGAAGCAATCCTAACACGAATTTGATCTGCCTACGAAATGATTGATATGATTTTTATGTTGGGGCAGTGCTACAGGAAGTGTTTATTAGCGAGTCGAACTTACGCTTCAGAATATCTCAAAAGAAATCCAAAAGAGTCGAGTTTTCGGAGGCTTTCGAACAGACTAGCAGGAGATGTCAAGTACAAAAAAGAAGAAATGATGAAATCGTGACACTAACGAAGACTAGGAACTTGAGGTTTTAAATGTAACAGAAGATTTACACACAAGCCAAAGGAAGCTTAGTGTAACCTACGGATAAGTAAGCGCAAAGATGCGAGATGTCCAAAGTGAAAAGTACCTTAAGTTCTTCTGAAAAATTTCTAAATAAATTGAAAAGTCCCTAGAATTTCCCAGATCTGTTCAAACGTCAAAAATTCAAATAGTCAATAGATCATTTACTTACCCTGAAATAGTTCCGAAGCTCAATTATTTAGACATTTTGAGGTTATAAATAAGGCATCATCGAAAAGGAGGTTTATTATACTAACATTAAAAACAATAGAAAAATAATTTATTTCTGTATTCTCTAACGCGCTTATTAATCTTTCATGTGATATAGACTCTTGCTTTCCATCAATTTCAAATTGTCGGGGGATACTTCCAATGATTGGCATTTATGAGATGAAATTCTTATAATGGAAACAGCATTCAACGCTTCACTCCCTAGTATGTTCCTCTTCTTAGATTTTACGACAGTAACAAGTGAAAATACCATCTCTGTTTCAGCATTACTGTGAGGTAATATGTGACATAGTCTCGCTAAATAACATATATCTTTGTATTCCGAAACCCCAGTGAAGTCTTTGTCACTTAGGGTGTAGAATTCCTCTATACTCATCTTCGAAAAAGGGAGTTTCTTATCTGCATCACTCAAGAAATCAATAGTAATATTCTGTCACGTGGCACGCTAGATGTATCTATGAATCACCATAGATCAACTGATCAACAACAACAAGGCTCTAATATTCAGTAATCTGTGGTGTGTCAATTCGTGAAGCATAGAATAGATAAAGCCATTTATGCTTTGAATAAAGAGTATTATTCATAATCATCTTGAAACATAGAATATTCTTTATTCCAAGAGTATCATCTGCACATATAAAGAAGAAGAGTATCAACAATTATTATTTCAATGAAAAATCCCTTAAATTTCCCTATAAATCACAATTTTTCCCTAGATCTGGGGACAAATCCCTAGATAATAACATCATCTGGGGACAAATCCCTAGATATAACATCACTGAGTGAGCGTTCAGTTCAAAGAATCCTCAAAAAGCACAAGTTTCGCGCCTACCACATTCAGATGCTTGCCGATAATGATTTTGAAAACCTTCTGAATTTTTGCAACTCGGCAAGTTTTCAAATTGTTAACGATTTTGTTTTATTCAGCGTTGAAGCGACTTTTCACAATTCTGGTTTTGTCAACAGGCCCCATTTCCATTATTACTATTTTGAAAATCTAAGAGTAATAGGGGAAGTCTACTATAAACAAAAGTGGTTCTTAATGTCTGGTGAGCAGTTATCGACAATCATGTAATAGGTTCTCATTTTTCAAAGGAATTATTCTGAATTATTAGCTGTGTTACGAAATATAGTTTCAGCATGATTGGGTACCTTCCTGCGAGAAATTTTTGGATCACCAGTTTTCAAATAGATGGATTGGTAGGGGCGGACCGACAAGATTACATGCTAGATCACCGGAACTCACCAGACCAAATTTTTTTTGTGGAGTCACATAAAGGAAATTGTGTATGATGAAGTTCCAATAACATCATCTCGCAATAAGCGGGAATATATGCAGAAAATCTAAACACATTTTCTGCATTATTCGTTCTGAATATATTCGTTAGAAATTTTATCTACTTGAGATAGCAGATCTCTAACATGGATAAATTTTTAACATCTTGAAAATTTACTAGATTTGCGCAAAATTTTCTGAATAATTCTAAAGGGTGATTTTTAGAGGCGTAGAAATTGCTTTAGAAACTCTCTTTTATGTGGTACTCGATTCCATTCGAACTACTTCGTAAACCCTTCGGAATAATTTTTGTGAGATATTTCTATTCTTATAGAGAATTCAAATATGAAATCTGTCAGTTCCGGCGAATATTGAATTTCTAAGTTTAGGGGATGAAGTATTCAAAAACTATCCCGGGAGAATTTTTTCAGAAGATATTCCCATTGCTATACAGAATCCTCATATGTAATCTGTGTGTGCTCCGGCAAATATTTTCGGAGATATTAAATTTCAAGGTTTGAGGGATTAAGTGTTGAAAAACTACCCGTCATCCCCTTCGGAAGCCGATAATTCTTTCAGTAAATATTCTAGTGGCTATACAGAACCCAGATATGAAATAAGTATGTTCTCCGGCGAATATTTTCGAAGATATTGAATTTCCAAGTATAAGGGATAAAGTGAGGAATCATTACACTGCACCCTCACCGGAAATCGATAATCTTTTCTTAAGATATTCTCCTTGCTATACAGAGCCCACTGTATGTGCTGCGAGGTTGATAATTTTTCTGTGAATATCCTTATTACTACATGAAATACGTATTGGGGGGAACCACGCCCAACGTAATTGCAAACTCGTCTTGCGTTAAACTCGGATCTTCATCGAGTAATGTCTAATTCATCGCCTTCAAATTATTTTGGCTGTCCCGAGTGAGGTCTATTTCAATGTTAAAATCATCGTTTTTAAAGCTACGAAACCATCCTCTTACATGAGTTGTTGGTTGGAGTATTGTCAGCGTAAACCTCCAATAGCATACGATGATCTTCAGCTGCACTTTTCTTCAACTGAAATAAAAAATTTAAACTTCCCACAAATGCTGCTTAGTCATAAAAAAATTTCTCATTTTCAAGAGCTGAGACAATGTGCATGGCTGTTTCAGTGTTTTCAAGGCACAGCCTGCATTTATCGTCATCAGCTAGACCGATTTTGTGCAAATGCGCTTTCAGTCTGCAGCGACATGTCATAATTCCGACATGTATTCTGAGGTTGGCCTTGTCCAGACCTAGCGCTAGGTCTGGCATCTTTTGGTTCGAAGCCGTTCGAAGGAACGTCTTCGAATGTTTCAGGCCAGGATGCCTTAGCTAGAAAGACTCTAGTGTTGAATTCATTCTGTCTGTTATCGTCCGCCTAGCCACGTCATGTGGTATTCCCAGAAATGGTTTCGGGCCTACCAGAGGCAGCGTGGCTCCAGCAAACGCCAGCAGGTCTGCTTCTTCGTTACCCAAATAGTTTGAGTGGTATACAAACAAGAGTGATTCTTTTATGCATACCGAGCCTGTTTAGAGCCGTGCGGCAACTCCAGACTGCTTTCGATGTATAACAGCTGGATTTTGGAGCTTTTATGAGGTTCCTATGAAACAGTTGTATCGGCTAAGTATCGGGTGTTTTTTTAAAGTGATAGAGAACTTTAAATTGAAATAAAACACATTTAAATTAAGATTGAAGCAAAATTTTTTTTTATTTGAAAGATAATTTTATGACATGTTTTAAAAATAATTTCCGGCATATGTCCAACACTACTAGCTCTGAGGAACCACATACGGCCAGACCAATTTTGGACCACTTTTTCGAGTAATTCAGGCCTTATTTCATCATCAATAACACGAGTTATATTGGCTTCCAAAGCGTCTATTGTTTCTGGTTTATCAGCATAAACCAATGACTTGACATAACCCCAAAGAAAATAATCCAGTGGAGTTATGTCGCATGATCTTGGAGGCCAATTAATTGGACCATTTCTCGAAATAATGTTATCGTCAAATGTTTCCTTCAATAAATCATTTGTTACAGTAGCAGCATGAAATGTAGCACCATCTTGTTGGAACCAAAACACTTCTGGGTCGATACCATTCAAATTTTGAAACAAATAATCATTGATCATCGATCTGTAACGAGCACCATTCACTGTAACATTAGCTCTAGCATCGTTTATAAAGAAATATGTACTGATGATGCCTTCAGCGTGTAAAGCACATGACACAGTTCATTTTTCAGGATGCAATGGATATGTACGAACGAAAACTTATAATTTTAATGTTTTACTCAATTACTAGCTCTGAAATGTACCTGAAAATATAAAAACAGATGCAGACAGGCTGAAGGTGTATATTAGACAGGTGAAGATTGGGGCTATTTTGGAATCCCTAGGCGAGAAATTAAAAAATTTCATAAAAGCACTTATTGGACGTAAAAGAATTAATAGCGCATGTTTATTAATAACCATGATCTGTTGTCCAATTAATGCCACAGCTCCATCACACAAATTATGGAAAGGACTAACCAAAATTATACAAATAAATTTTCCAGGAAAATTATCCATGAAAATGTTACACCACCTCATAGATTAAATAAAATAAATATCCCAAATTATTCAAAGTTTTTCGTTCGCAGAACAAAATTTCGTTCCAAATGTACCTAAAGATACACTCTACTAAAAAATAGAAGCCCAGACGTAAAATAGGAGATAATGGATATTCTAAAAGTTTGCTTTGGACTAAACTTTTTTTGTTCAACAGTACATTTAAGGAATATGTCGAAATAGTTAATATCATAAGTTTGTCCAACGGCACAGACAGATAATTATAGATTATTTTTAGGATTTATTAAATATCAACCTCACTACAAATTTCAGTTTTTTGAAGTTTCTTGAAAACTTTGAAAATTAAATAAAATAAATGCCTTAGAAAAAACAGTTTATTCCTCAATAGACATGTAGAATTAACACTAACCATCCAGTATCAAGAAGAGATAAAAGAATTCAAAGAAAATATGGATTATTGATTGAACCAACTCAACAAACATTTAGTAGAGACAACACTGTTTCATATCGATATTATGAAAAAACAAATTCCACTCTAAAAATGTCAAATCAATGAGTTCTTCGACAACTCTTTAAAAAAGCTCTTTCAAAAAACTTTTCAAACCTGTGTAACACATCTTCAAAAAGGCATTTGAAAAACTCCCCGATAATCCTCAGTCCATTTTCATGTCAGCAAAATAAAAACAATCAATAAAAATATCTTTCATACTTATACGACCACGTGTATCTATAACAGAAAGCACGCAAATATTCAACTTAATGACTAGACTAAACAACCATTTATATTCTATATTGTTTGCCACACAGTATTTTTTGGATATAACCGATTCTTGAAAAATACTTTTTTCAACTTCTGTGTATATTCTGTGGACAAACATAGAATTTAAATGGTTGTTTAGTCTACTTCGGTAGTTCAAATAAACCGGTACCACATTCACGGCGAAAGGTAATGACTAATATTTGTCTGTGATCTCTGACAATCAGGCAAAATTGAGAAAACTCAAAAATGCTTTTATCAGTTTATCCTGATCATAATACACAGAGATCTTCTGTGAAGGTCCCTCAGAAGCTGTAGCTTGTGTGGGTTAGATCAGTTGTGTTCTGGTTAGGTTTTGTTATAGAGTCCTTAAGCCACACCACTGTTAATTTTTGACCCAATGGTGGCCTAGCGAGAAAATGTCTTTCCTCTCCAAGATGCGGACCTGCAACGAAAAGGAATCTCCACACGAGTCTAACGTTTCAACCATTGTATTCATCAGATCTTCGATTTTCAAACCACAAAAAAACATTTTTGGGGTTTATCTCGGTTGCCTTGACGCTTGATGCTTTATTATATGTACAGAATATAAATAAAGTATCCCACTGTGATGAACATTAGCGAATATTCAAAAAAGAAACCGAACTTCGCAACCGATTCAATTTATCAGTACATTTCCAACTGTTTTTAAATTTTCATAAGAGCAGCGCTCGAGAACAGCTGGATCAATTTAGTATTTTTTTTTAAATATTCGTTAAAATCGTGGGGAAGTTCTTATTATTATTCTGATTATTATTATCCTGATACTCCTAGATATTCTGTGAAGATCCCTCAGAAGCTTTTTCAGCTTGTGCGAGTTAGGGAGTTCAGTTGTGTTCTGGGTAGGCCTTGTTACTGCGATCTTGCGCCACTTTAGGTCACATGTTTGACCCAGCATTGAAATGGTGGCAGTCACCCGTCCTACTAGAAAATTTCTTTTCCACCTGAACAGGATTCGAACCCGGACCTTCCGGTCACGAGCCGAATACTCTACCACTTATTTTAGGGATGGCTATGGGAGATCGATTGATTGAAAAATCGAATTTTTGGGTTGATATTATAAAACTCTGTAATCTACCCCTATACATATATCTAAAAGTACACGTAGCTGCTTCCTTTTATAGCATCATAACAAATGACAGTGAAGCTTGCGTCTCCCTATCATATGACGCTTGCATATACAGATGACCGCCGATAGTTGATTGATTGAATAGATTGGTACTTTAGTTTTCTTCTGTGAACGTATATTTGCCTCCCCTCAAAGCAACTTCCTAATAATTTTTAGCATTTTTATTTTTAAATCTTCGCCTCTCAATCGACAAAGAAGTTCCGCGATTTATTTTCCGATGATGCTGTGCATGAACTGATATTGCAAGATCCGCATGTGAACCTGAGGCATACTTGACTCAAACGCTTGCAAAAGTATAGTGATGGAGAATATCCTGAAAAACAATAAAGTCATTTGCGGTTATAATCATTTGTTTTTATTTGTGTACCAACCCCCGTAAATATCCAAATTTAGCGACTTGCATTAATCGTTCAACCATCTAGACTCACTGAGATATTCTTTCATCACCATGTTTTCCTGTATAAAAGCGGTGTGAAAAACCATACCCGATAAGGAATGAGGTCGCGCCTATGTTGAAATTGCCTATTCTCTTATCATTTATCATATTCCCATTATTTATATCTACAGAAAGTGCATTTAAAGTCATTTTTTCGTGTCGAAATATGCAGTTCATTGATTTGTAGAGTGAAAAAAGTTCACGTTGAAGTTATCTGGTCTTATTAGCTTCGATGCCCGTAGGCCACCGGAATAGGCTTTAAAGTATTTTTCTGTTGAATGTTACTGGGTGTTGTCAAATAAAATGACAATAAAGAAAATGTTGCCGTGAAATGTTTAAAATTATAATATCTTAAATATCCTACAGATTTATTCTGCTAACCTTACTACAAATTTTGTTTTTCTAAAAAATTTTTTCCAAAAACTTTTTAAAATTACATTAAATAAACCCAGTTTCAATTTAGAATAATATATAACCGTATAAAAAAGTATACGGATGCCAACTCGACCGCTATCTATACCGGAAATCATCTTGTGCGAAAAAAACTCCGAATATACACGAAGTATACACGAGGATGCAGGCCGCTACCCTTTTTGTACGGATGCCAGCTAGTTCTGCAGATGTAAATATATATATATATATATATATATATATATATTAGTGGTTTCAAAAGTTTAAAAACGGTGATTTCGACCTAGAAGACAAAGATCGCAGTGGAAGGCCAAAAATTTACGAGGATGCAGAATTGGAGGAATTATTGGAGGAAGATTCTTCTCAAACACAAAAAGAACTTGCTCTAACATTAGAAGTCACTCAGCAAGCAGTCTCACATCGTTTAAAATCATTAGGAATGATTCATATTTAATTTGTGTTAAAAAACGGCGGAAACTTATTTGTACTCCATATATAACCGAATTCCTTATCAAAAATGACAATATAACTTCAAGAGTTTCCTCGAAAATAACTCCCTTTAAAAAAAGTTCCTTCAAAAAGCTCCAAAAGTTTGTAAGGTATTTTTAAGGACTCAGTTACAACATGTAAATAAACGGTTCAATTCCATAGAAGCTGATATTTTGTTATCAGCTTATATGTGGCGTTGCATGAAGTTCTTAATAAATTATCTATAATCTATATCTATAAGTATAGTACCAATATAATATCAAACATTGAAATTTATATCCAAAATATCAATTATAATTACGGCAAAATAAAATAACAGAACGAAGTAAACGTGACAAAGATCCCAGAAAAATAACAACCTCATCCAACAAATCACACTTACATGATCAGAAAACAAACATAAATAAAATTCAACGAGGCCCCGTAAAAATATGACACTAACTATTATTGACAACTTCACCTATATTTATTTGATAATGCGTGTGAACAACTATTATATCCTAGTAATTAATATTATCTTAAAAAAAATTTGAATATCAAAAGAGATTTAATCTGTTAGTCTTCTACAATTTTAATATTCAAAATAATTTTTATTCAAAAAACTTTTAGAATTAAATTAATGTCTACAATAAGCACCTCTCATATTTAATAGACGTATATAATCAAAACTCAATATACAATGTCAAATGGAATAAATAAACCAACAAATATAAAAAAGGTAATTAAAATTAATAAATAAATATTTGAAGGAGACAAAATTTTGTTTTTGATCTTATCATAATGAACACCAATTCTTTTTCAAAAACATAAAGCACAACTTAAGGATTTCTCAAAAATATAATTTATTTGAAATATTTAATATTTTTTAATATTCAAATAAGTTAATTCAAAAATCTCTCAAAACATGCACTATTTCTCCTCAAAAAACAATTAGAATTCCGATAATCTCTTCGATAATATTCAAAATATCAAAATCAACTAACAATCAGTATATCATATCTTAAAGTGTACCGGAACTTGCTCAAACAGACTAACTTTAAAAATCCAGGTAGTCATTATTCGTCATAAAATCACAGAAAACTGTAAGGTTCTATAAGGTTTTCTTTAAACCATTGACATTCCATAATGAAATATACTGATTGTTAGTTGATTTTGATATTTTAAATATTATCTAGGGCCGACGAAGAGATTATCGGAATTCTAATTGTTTTTTGAGGGTATAGTGCATGTTTTGAGAGATTTTTGAATTAACTTATTTGAATATTTGAAAATATTAAATATTTCAAATCAATTATATTTTTGAGAAGTCCTTAAGTTGTGCTTTATGTTTTTGAAAAAGAATTGGTGTTCATTATGATAAGATCAGAAACAAAATTTTGTCTCCTTCACATATTTATTTATTAATTTTAATTGCCTTTTTTATATTTGTTGGTTTATTTATTCCATTTGACACTGTATATTGAGTTTTGATTATATACGTCTATTAAATATAAGCGGTGCTAATTGTAGACATTAATTTAATTCTAAAAGTTTTTTGAATAAAAATTCTTTTGCAATAAAAATTGTAGAAGACTAACAGATTAAAATCTCTTTTGATATTCAAATTTTGTTATATTTCTTCTATCAAGTAAAAAGCCTTTTTCTATTTCATAATATTATCTTCACAATCTCATGCATTTATTAATTATGTCATGAAACACCATTCAGCCTTCTGTAAATGACCATTCTTTAATTTTTCTCTTGTTTAAATTGTAATTTTTAATGGTTTTTAAATACTTCGGGATGTAATTATATAACTTCGAGCTTATGTACGCGCAACTGTGTTGTCCTATTGTTTTTTCATTTTTACTAAAAACCGTTCTATATACTCTTTATTTCGTGTGTCATAGCTGTGGTTGATCGTTTGAATCCGTATTCTTCCCTTATGGATACCCAGTAGAATCTTCATTGCAAACAACTATCTTGCTTCATATATACGATTTTCCCCATAAAATGCTTCGCTTGGATATTTAATATGCTTGCCAAAAATTATCTTCGGTATCCACCTTTGAACAATGTTCAGTTTACCCAAATGATTATCCGCAACTTCACCCCATCTTAAGATACCATAAAACAGTAAACTTTGTACTAATGCATAGTAGACAATTGTGAAATGACTAGTGTCCAGGGCCTCCTTCAGAACTTTGAATCTACTGAGTAAGACTCTTATTTTGGTAACTAAGCTCTTCATTTGAACATCCCAGCGCATATGTCTGTCGATCATAATGCCCAAGTACTTTATTGACTCACATTCTGAGATAGTTTCTGTATCACTCAAGACTAATGGTCCTAGGTTCGGTAAGTTGATGACATATGAGGAGAAAGGGGGATACTTGGTCTTCTCTACATTTAACGTGAGTAGATTGTATTCAAACCATTTTTTATCTTCCTCATATCACACTAAGCTTCATCTTTCAGGATTTCCCATGATTTACTTTTGTAAAATATCGCCGTATCGTCAGCAAAACTGAGAACATTATCCTCGGTATTCAACCAGGGCTGGTCGTTCATATAAATTGTGAAATGTATAGGACCAGGACTTTTCCTTGTGGAACCCCGTAATTGACAGTTCTCCATTCGCTGACGACGATTTTTCGTGAGAAACAGAATCGGAGACCTTAAGAGATCGACGAATACACAGATTGCAGGAGCTTTCTTGTCTAATGCATTGTAGATTTCAGAAGTCAATTTCAAATTGCATCCTTGGTCGATATTCTCTCTCTAAAACCGTACTGTGGGTCACACAACACTTGATATTTTTTAGGCAACTCAATAGTCTATTTCTTATTAGCCTTTCGATAATTTTTGAGATATTAGACATGAGTGACATGGACTTATAGTTCGAAGCTTCGTTTTTTTTTCAGACTTATATAACGGTTTCACTAATCCTGTTTTGAAGACATCTGGGAATATTCCTGTTTCAAATATTTCATTTATATAGATATAGATAGACGAACATAATTGAATTTAAACGCGCATTCTTAATTTGTACATCCAATGCAGTGGTTTAAGGACCACCTTCGGCTCAAAAATCTAAAAATAGTAAAGGAGTATATCTAAAATTAAAAAAATTGTTCTCACTCAATGCGAAGAGTATTAGTCTTCAATGATATACCAAGTAACATTAAAATAAGAACACGTTAAATTGCCCGTGAAAACAATGTTAGCCATACAACTGTCATAAGGTGTATCCACAAAGAAAAACTTCATCCATATAAAATGACTTTTGTGCAGGAGCTTACAGAAGACGATTCAGATCGTGGAATACATTTTTGGGAAATTATGATGAAGAAACTGAACACAAATGAAATAGCTGTTGCTACAATCTTTTTTTCTGATGAATCAATACTTAGATTGAACTGGGATGTAAACCGACAAAATTGTAGATATTGGTCAGCAGAAAATCCTCGTTGGATGCCTGGGACACATACGCCCTATCTTCAATAGTTGAATGTTTGGGCAGGTATCATATTATTGGTCCTATATTTATAGATGGGACTTTGACAGCCGAAAAATATTTGAGTTTGATTAGAGACGAAGTTGTTCCTGCTTTAGTCAACTTATTTCCTATTGCAATAGATCCAAGCCTACCGAATGAAAATGTGTTTTTTTAGCAGGATGGAGCTCCACTCCATTATACTTCAATGGTCAGAACTTTCTTAAACGCAATCTTCCCTAATAAGTAGATTGGACGAAGTGGTACTATTGAGTGGCCAGCTAGATCGCCAGACCATATACCGTTGGATTCTTTTCTGTGGAATTATCTCAAGAACAAAGATTATGCAACACAGCCGACAAGCATCACAGATCTCAAAGAAAGGATAACTATAGAAATGCGGCATATTTCAACTCAAACTTTAAACATAGTTAGGAACGAGTTTTATAGGAGACTGTGTAATTGCTAAAAACGAGGTGGAGAACATTTTGGGCTTTTATTTTAATGTATTAAAATCAATTACATTATGTAATGTAAATATCCAGTTTTTTTAAACCAATTTCATCCGGTATTATTCATAATAGACCATACATGATATAATATATTTCGTTGAAGTCAGGTTCCATTTAAAATGAAGAGGACGGACTATGCTGGACTTGCGCGAATCACCGTGTATATTTAAATTTATGCTTAAAAAGCGCACTATTGAATTTAAAAGTTGACGTGTCCCAGTATTTTCTAGCATAAGTCACAAATAATTTTATTCCATAAGTGGTTTCCACAATGTATATCGTATATTTTTTAGGATTAGATGACTAAACGATCAAAAATCTGTATGTCAGAATAAGAAAGTGTTGGATTTCAATTATGCGTTAAACTTTTTAACGTCTTGGTTTAATTTTAAAGCAATTTCCTTTCGATGTGTACGAGGGTGTATTGAAAATTTTTTAGTCTTCTTTAGAAGCAAACAAAATTTGAAAGTAAAAACATTTTATTATTCAACTTAATCTTCTCTTAATTGGAAATATTTATCACAACGAACCTGCAATGCCTCTAGACCTATTGGAACTCAATTTTTATCTTGGTTTGCAAATCAGACCACCACAACTTCTATCACCTCTTCATTGGAAGAAAAGTTACGACTTTTCAAACTTTTCTTCAGTTGAGGAAAGAGTTGATAAGTCGCGAATTGTTTGCGTAGCAACATGCAATTTGTGTGCAAGAGCATTGTACTTCAAAAACAAAACACCTTTGGATAACTTTTCGTATCTTCATCATTATTTCTTGCAGAGTGTCACATTTCAATTTCGCCGTTGAAATCTGGGCATTTTGAAATATTAACGTACAGATCCATCTATAGTACCAAGTATCAATTATAAAAACTACTGGTCTATATACTTTATTATGTCTTTCTTATTGACGATATCGACATCCATTTTGAACATCTTCGTGAAATTGAACGTATTAAAAATTGGATTGCCAGACTCTCTTTCGAAGGATATAATATCAATTAATTTTTTTATTATTCGGATGATTGATTAAGCTGGAGAAAAAATTGGTGCCTTAGATTTTGGTTTTTGGAGTTATATTGAGGCAATAAACTAGATATTTTTCGGATTAACCAGAAGGTCATCTTCTTTTACTTCTGTATTCGAAGTCACAATTTTGTGTCATATAAGTTATCATCGAATCTACCATCTGACCCAGTTTGAAAACGTATTTCGTAACATTTCCTTCGAAGAAATTGGAAACTGATATTTATAAAGGATGTGTTCGGATCCTTCTCCTTCACTGACGGGGGTCCAAAGTTTTATCTTGAAATTCGGAATCTTTTTTTTGTTCAACGCATATCGTCAAATGAATATCAATTTCTTCAATAAAAATAATACGAATTATTTTTTGACTAATGCGGTCGATGGCATTGTATGAATGCTTGATGATCCGGTATCGGTTCACAATTTGAGGGTATTCCACTTTGAAGGAAAGTTATATATGCCCAACACGAATTATGTTTTCAAACTGGATCAGATTTTAGATCCGATGATAACTTATATAATATGAAATTGTGACTTCAAATAAGAAGTAGAACAACATGGCCTCCAGGTTAATCCGACAAATATAGACTTTATTGGCCAACATAACTCCAAAAACTGAAATTTAAGGCACCAATGATTTCTCCAGGTATAAACAATCATCCAAATAATCCAAAATTAATTGATACTATACACACCAAAATAAAATCTGGAAATGACGTAATCGATCTGATTGCGTCAAAAAATATGGTATAGTATGACTAGTAGTTATATCCTCCAGGTTCCTGATCGAACAATATGTATTATAATAATTTCTAAGTATTTAAAAATTGCCTCATTCACTAAATAAAGGTATTAAGCTATTTACGTGTCGGTATCTAATTGTTTCATTGCGCAATTATTAGGTAGACCAAAAAACTTTGACCTTTCTTCACAACAATAGAAGTTTAGGTGAGCCTAATATAAGATGAAACGAAACTTAAATATAACCTACATCTTAAACACGTGACCTTATTTTAGTCAGCCGAAGCATAGACGAAAGACTAAAACAAAGTTCTTAAAGACTGAAGGAGTTCTGGCTTCGCTGTCCAAGTTACCTATTCCCTTAACATTGAAAAATCATAGAAATTAATAGTATTCTGGAGAGCAATGGACCCTTCCTGTATGATGAGCTCAACACAATATTTTGCTATTAACCAGCTTAAATACGATTGCTTACTAAATCCAATATAGGTGTTAACAAAATTAGTAAATGCACTGTGGTTTTGTATTGTTGGTTAAATCCGAGGTTAAATCCATATGTTGTCTTGACATAATCGGTGATATTAAATTTATTAAAAAATTATCTGCAGAATTTTGCAGTTCTAAAATAATCCAATAAAATTCGTTGGACCAACTTTGTATACATATATACTGTAATAAGTTTGTTTTTGCAGATCGGATGGCACCGATTTACCAATTCTTGAAGAACAGGAAAGTACAAATTCTGAAAAGCCGAAACAACCTGTGAAGTATGGAGAACTAGTCATTTTAGGGTGAGAAATAAATTTATAATCTACTTATTGTGGATCATTCTTAACTTATCTAAAATTTTCGGGAGAATATTTAATACTCGTTCTCTTTTGTTTGTCGAAAGTGTAGTGAGTGAGTATGTTATATGGTGCATTGCCGATTTAAAATTTGAGGCATTGTAGCAATATTCCACTTTTATTATTATTTTATAGGACGTCTAAAAAACAATATCCCTAACAATTGATGACTCAAATGAATTAATTCGGCTGATAAACTGTACCAAATATTATTAAGGAATATGAGCAATGGTAATAGAAAGTTCTAAAATATTTATAATGTTTGGTACAGATCATCAGCCGAATTAATTTTTTTGCTTATAAATATGCTAATTATGGGCATCACGGCGTACCAAGATCTGACTTGAGCATGAGGAAAGTTTTCGGCGTTTGTAATGTTAGAAAAAATCGGGAATACAGTTCTTTGCTTGAATTGACTCGCTAGAGTATGTCGTGTATGTATATTTGCGTGCACTAGATGGCGCTAGTGTATGATAATACATTGGTATTTCTGTGCAGAGCGAATACAGGTGCGTGGCAGATTTGTAGCCGTTGGACATTACAGGGCACTGACGAGAAACCAACAAGTTTCGAAACTTGAGCATAACTGCTACCTATGTCCCAGCGATGTATGTTGCACTACCTTGATTGGTAGAAATTGCTATTAGCTCATACTTCTTATCAGTGATAATTGATAACTCCTCAATTTTATTTTGGGAAGGACAAGTTAAGAAAAGAATTTCATTTCCGCAACTTCCCAACCTTACCGTCCAAAGTTACCCTAGAAAGTTATTGAATATATAAGGTTGTTCAGAAAGTAATTTCGTTTTTTCCCGACAGAGGATTTAATTGTATATTTTCGAACCCAACTTCACACTTAAGCCGTATAATCATTATATGTTGCTGATATAGCAAGACTTGTATGTGAAGAACTTCAAATAATTCTAGTTTTTGGTTGGTGCCCTTTTAAATATGGAGAGCACCAAGCAGCATTTTCGTGATATTTTACTTTTTTACTATAGAAAAGGTAAATATGATGTTCAAGCCAGAAAGAAATTAACCGATGTATATGGAGAAGATGTGTTGACAGTACGCCAATGCCAGAACTGTTTGCTTAGACTCGTATTTAAGGAGACTGATTTTGTAAACTAGTTAGTGACCATACTCAACTGATGAAGTCAAAATGTAATTGACGAAACAATTTTATTGCAAACAATAAATATTAGCGGAAATAAAGTGTTTTACTTTAAATCATATAGAAAGTATTATGTTTTACTACCAATAAATTCAAAGGTTACATCTTTTGTGACAACAGTTTCAAAGCATTACTCCATCTTTAGACAACTAGTTGTCTGAAGTCATAAAAAATGTGTCAACCTTCAATTTTTGATGATAAAACATAGAAATTTCTAAAAACCACCGAATAGTAACGGCCGAAACAGTTCATTATCTGAAAAGTCTTAAATTCTCCAATAGTAAAAATAGTCGATTTCTTGGAGTTAATAAACATGATATATTTTGTTTGAAATATCCTCAAGTTTTGTAAAATTTGAAAGTCTTTGATATACAGTGTTGCGTTTGTTGGAATATGAAGTGGGAATTATGAGTTATTTCAACATTCAGTTGGGCTTAGACTACTCGAAACTGTTTCTAGAAAATGTCTCACCAAGTTGCAAATCGGTAATTATTTTGGGTTGACTGACGAAAGCGAGGCGAGCCGTTAGTTCGAACGATACAAGCAACGCATTATTCCTGTTGTTTTAGCGTCAGATATACTACGGTTAACGTTTACATTAACCCTTGTGTTAGTAACCGGGTAGCCGGGTACCCACCGCGGTGTATTTGTATGAATAGCTTAAAGAATATATAGGAATAATAGGAAAGAATAGAAAATAAATTGAAAATGGTTTCTATAAATGGTTGCAACTAAATTTTATTGAAAAAATAAAGAAATATTACATTTTTTCATAATTAATGAAATTAAACCTGACATTTAACACATTGTATGAGATTAATTGAGTGCTCATCACATACTGGCTGGTGACAATTGGCACCAGCTCTTACGAGTCTTTCGCCGTCTTTTTATTGGCAAGGCATTGCACACATGACAAGATCCTATCACTTTTTTTCTTCCGGTTTTATCTTTTTCAACCACCGGACCAGGATTTATCTCGATTGTTTCTGCTAATGCATGACCTAAAATACTTTCAACAGCAATCTTTGTTGAGAAGTGACGCATTATTTGCGGATTCGCCGTACGGTGTTCAATCATCGGCAATGCTAGTTCTTCACTTAGCTTCCGCATAAATTGACGACGTTCTGTCGTTTTTTTGGCAATCATTTTATTATTTTCCTAATAAATTATATATGATGCAAGTGAAGAAATGTCTAGCATGTTGAAGAACAATGCCATTGGCCATCTCGAAGATCGTCGTTGACTTGTGTACCTCCGGACCATTTGGTCCATTTATTTTTTGTTTAATTGTCACTAACTATTCATAGTTAAAGAAAAAAATGTTTAGAATTTTTTTTTAAACAAAATTTTTAATATTTAGATCTGTGGGTACCCGGGTACCCGGTTGCTAAAAGACGTCGGTAAAGTTGGTTACTAACATAAGGGTTAAGAGAAACATGTTCAGTAAACTCACAGTCCTCTGTCTTGCTGTGGAACGTACTCGTCAAACATGTTTTGGCTACTTAATTGCACACGAAATGACATTTTCACTCAAGAGTTTTGAGCTGTCTAAGCCAAGCTTTTGTTATGATATTTTAGATTTGTTTTTGTTAATTTGGATATAACCTCAAAAGCGACGAATAAAGCGGCCCCTAGACGATCAATGTTTAGGTCAATATATGCACAATATTTTTACCTGACCACCCTACATGATGCAATATTATTGCTCAATAAATTCTGAGACTCTTGGAATAATTAAATATTGTGCTATATATTAACGTACATATTGATCGTCTAGGAGCCTCTTAAGAGAATTCGGTAAAAGCGATGTAAAGACAAAAAAAAACCATGTGAATTTCATTTTCAGTTGAGTAATCTCTTTTCATCCATGTTTGATTGATTCGGTCTTTACTTGGTGGTAATTCAGTTTAATTAAAAAATATATGAGACAGTATTTTAATTTTCACAAAAATTTTTATAACACAACAATTGTTTCATCACGATTTGGCTTCTTCAGGTATCTGCATTCTACTCGCTGATGGTGTCCAGTGTCACCGAGTTTAAGTACCGTGACAAAATAATAGAAGAACAAGTCATAAAAACTAAGGTGTTTATTGGAGTTTGCCTCTGAAAAATGCAGTTAGGGAAAGATATTTAGTAATGGAGATTTGTCCACATCTGTTTTGTTCATTCAAAAGGATTTTACGGGCATTGTACCTGTTGAATTCAAGAAATTCTAAAACTGTTAATCTAAAACGTGCTTTCGACGTGGATAATTTCATAGTTATTGTTGAAATTATGCCTGAATTCCTTAAGATGATAAGTATATGTCGAATGTACGGAATCCGATATGTAACTGCTTTGATGTTCTTGGATTCTCTTCTTGAATGATCTACCTGTCTGGCCAATATATACTAAAGGGCATTCATTGCAAGCCAACTTATAGAGTCCAGATTTATTTTCTTTATTTGCTCGATCCTAATAGTTTTTATGTAAGTACTAGGGTTTTAAAAGCTGCGTTGTAATTGAAACTATTTCTGAAATATTCAGCAATATTTTCAGGAAATTCATTAATATAAGATAACAAAATTTTTTTCTTCGTTATCTTATGTATTAACATAAGATAATCCATTAGGATTGTCTCTCACACCAGGTCTCAGAAAAAGTTGAGAAGAAAAATGATATATTTTCATAACAAATTGATATGCAAAACTTCTAAATGATTTTGTTCCACTTAAATTTCATACAGAGGAATGTTTATTTATAGCAAATATTGTGCGGAATGGAACACAGATAAAAGGCACAGTGCTAGTTCACAAGCATCTTCGGTTCCAAACAGATTTGGGATGTGCATGATCTATGGAAGTGTGACTTTGTTTTAATAATCTCAGACTTTTTATGGCCGGCCCATATGTTCGGAGACCTCCCTCTAATCTAGGAATATGATACATTTTCCCCTTCTAGTAGAAATCTGGATCTAATAATTCAAAGGATCCCTGCTGCATCGTGATCATACCCCTTACTTGGAATTGTTAACAATTTGCCAGTTGCAGAACGATCGAATTATAAGAAATCTATGTCATTTAGTTCTTCTTTTCGTTATTTTACATATTAATAAATGAATAAATTTCAACTCAATTTGAATATCAAAACAAATTTAATCTGTCAGTTTTCTACAATTTTAATTTAAAAATGAAATTTTTATTCAAAAAACTTTTAGAATGAAATTAATGTCTACATAAACACCCCTTATATTTAATAGACGTATATAATCAAAACTCAATATACAATATCAAATGGAATAAATAAACCAACAAATATAAATTGTCAATTAAAAATAATAAATAAATATTTGAAGGAGACGAAATTTTGTTTCTGATATTACCATTATGAACACCAATTCCTTTTCAAAAACATAAAACTCAACTCAAGGACTTCTCAAAAATATAATTTATTTGAAATATTCAATATATTTAAATATTCAAATAAGTGAATTCAAAAATCTCTCAAAACATGCACTATATCTTCAAAAAACAATTAGACTTCCCATAATCTCTTCATCGGCCCTAAATCATATTTAAAATATCAAAATCAACTAACAATCAGTATATCTTACCTCAGAGTGGTAACTGGATAATTGCTTAAAAAGACTAACTTCAAAAATCAAGATATTCTATGTTCGTCACAAAAATCACAGAAAACTGTAAGGTATTATAAGGTTTTCTTTAAACTATTGACATTCCATAATGAGATTTTATTCAAGCCTAAATATAATTATATATTCTGTATAAAATAGAAAAAGGCTTTTTACCTGATAGAAGGGATATAACAAAATTTGAATATCAAAACAGATTTAATCTGCCAGTCTTCTCCAATTTTAATTTAAAAAAAAATTTTATTCAAACAACTTTTAGAATTAAATTAATGTCTACATAATTACCGCTTATATTTAAGAGACGTATATAATCAAAACTCAATATACAATATCAAATGGAATAAATAAATCAACAAATATAAATTGTCAATTCAAATTAATAAATAAATATTTGAAGGGGACAAAATTTTGTTCCATATCTTACCATTATGAGAAAATCTTTTTACATGCCGACATAAAATGTTTTAATACAAATGTATTAACAAAAACTATATAAGTATGTATATTAACATACAAATACAAGAAAATCCACTATTCCAAAATTATCTAAAATTCTCAAAATAAAGGATCAAATAAAAATAATTGAACGAGAATTCCAACATTTGATAGCTATTTCGGTCTCTAGACGACCTCTTCAAAAATGTATTGAATTCAGATTCAAATATATCACAAAATCAAAATTTAACTCACTAAATAAGATAAAACTTGGAATGAATAAACTCGAAGTAAGCTTTAAAGTATCCAAAATGAAACAGAATTGATGAACGTGTTGTAACGTTTAACCTAAAACGATTTATCCTCGGAACACAGAAAAACAAAAAATTATTCACCCCAAATAATGTCCCATGATAAGAAAAATAACCAGAATTTCAAAAATAATAAATAATTAAGGAATATATTGTGGATATTTAGACTCTATATGAATTTATTTCATAATTTAAATATCAATTTGAATGTGAGTCAATACTTGGATGGTTTTTGTTAATACATTTGTATTAATACGTTTCATATCGGGTTGTAAAAAGGTTTTTTCCGAGACATTGAAAATTATTTTATATTGATTATATATATAAGGATATCATATTGATAGTTTTTGTATACAATTTCAATATATATTGTAGAAGTTAGAATATATAAGTCTGAATTTAAAGTCATTTAAATTTTACTTCTATCAAGTATTGACTAACATTCAAATTGATTCCTAAAGCTATATTATTATCTGAATAAGTTCTTTAGAAACTTTTGATGATGATAATGAACGAAACATCAGACCGGTTGTTTCGTTGTTTTTCATCAAAACTTTCTAAAGAACTAATTCAGATTATACTAAAAAAACTAAATTCCAATCTAATTACTCCATACAAAATTCACTACTGCTAATAAATAAAATAAAAATATATGCCTACCAGTTAATGCTGAGTTCACATCATTTGATGTTCAAAATTTATTTCCCAGCATTCCACTTAATGAATCAATTGAACCGATAGAAAATTTACTAATCAAAAACAGATGTAATTAAATTATAAAAGAAGATATTTTAGGATGTATAAAAATATGCACTGAACAAAATTATTTTATTTAATAATAAAATATATAAATCCGAATAAGGTGTGATTATGGGAAATCCTGTAAGTCATTTATTAGCCGAAATATTCATGAACAATATTGGATTTAGAAGTCACCGAAATCCCCTTATGAAACATGTTTTATATTGGTATAAATAGATTTGTAGACTATATTTTCTGTTGCTTTAGAGGTACAGACAGACTATAAAAAATACTTTTTGTTTATCAACGAAATACATTCTTCAATATCATTCACCATGGAAACCGTTCATAATACCTTTTACCAGAATCAATAATTCACATGAATTTTTAATATTTCATAAACCAACATATACTGATACTATTATACACAATAAATCAAATCATCCTATAAACCAAACATTATCAGCATTTAATTGTATGATCCACAGATTAGTTAACATCTCCTTGAATCGGGAAAATTATATTTCGGAACTCAACATCATTGAACAAACAGCTATTAATAATGACTACGATCCTATACTGATAAATAAATTGTTGTTGACTAAAAATAATAAAATAGCTTCAAATACGGTATATCCCAATACAACTAATAATTTTAAGTACATTCCCTTAAAATATACTGAAGGTATTTATTTCTGAGAAAATTTCCACAAACACCAAAAATAAATATGATTTAAGGACTTCATTCAAAACTTATTCAAACCTGAGTAAATTCATTTAAAATAATAAAGACATTACACATGAAGATGATAAATCGGTAGTGATTGCCCAAAAGTTTACATTGGACAGACTGGAAAAACTTTCCGAAATAGAATTTGTGAACATTTGAAGAGTTTCCTCAATAACTAAAGTAATTCTACATATTCGAACCATTTGTTAGAAACAAGACATACTTTCAACCATAATTTTGAAATTTTACATATAGAAAATTAAAATTATCTTGAACCTGTTAGAGTCACTAGAGATAAATAAATACAATAAAAATGAACAGTTAGACCTAAATAACTTACCCCCGTTAAATATATTCAGATAAACTGAAGTTATAGAGATTCCTTTCTTTGGGTTTTAGTGCTGAATAAAAATGTTTGTATCTACTCTAATATAAATAGAAGCTTAATTATTCAACCACTTACCTGAAGATGCTACTGTGATAGCTAAACAATTGTATTATAATAACAATAAAAATTTGTGAAAATCAGAACAACCTTTCATAAAGTAAAGACTGATTCAATTAAAAATTTAAACATGAATTAAATGAAAATAAAGCAAGTAAGAGCCACATGTTACAAGTTGGTTACTGATACTAATTTTGAATATTCATATAAAGTTATTTCCATTTGCAAACTTGTAGTGATCAATGGAAACATTCTTAGATTGTTCTTCATGAAAAACATCATGAAGTTATTCAGATGTAACCCTACTCAAAATATGCCACTGATTAATTCTCATTAAAAATGATCTGTTTGTGTATTTCTCGGAAAGTAAATAACGATAACAGTTGTTCGATCTGTTCGTGTATAGAATACAGAGCAATATTTGAAATTCAATAGATCTTTGAATGAGAGTTTATACTCATTATGTATTTAATTTTATGATGAATTCCTTATTGGATGGATTAAATTCTTAGGATGAATTATTCAGTAATGTTCAATGATAATATAATACTAATAAATATTCGCTTTCCATAGTTCTAATTCTGCATGAAGACTGTTTCGATTTTCAATCCTGTTAGAGTTGAGGAAGTTGGTCTGTAAATATTGTTGGTATCAAGGTGGAAGAACTACGTAAATATTTGCTTTCAGATACTGTTCTGTTTGTTTGAATACAAAGTAAAGAGTAATAAAATTTAAATGAATTATTTAACAAAAAAAGATGGACCTTATCAATCAAAGCGAGGGTCCAAAAAGTACCGATAATCGCCAAATAAAATAAAAAATATATATTGTTCATCCAAATTTTTTCGTGTCTTTTATCGACAAAAAATAGATATCTGAAATTCGTAATTTTCGTTTTGGAAAGAAAAAGATTCAGTACGTGTACTACTATCTTGTTCTTTCTCACCCCAGCAACAAAAAGATGTGAGCATATAATAGTTTTATTCATAGACTATTGAATGTCCCTCTGAATTCAGATAATTTTTCCAAAGAGTTAAATATTATTGAACAGATAGCTTCAAAAAACGGTTACAACCCCTTTCTTATAGACAAAATGGTATCCAATAAACTAAAGAACAGCATTAAATCTCGTGTACCCAATCATAAAAGAGGACAATACACAGAAATACTTTTCGTTATCCTATGTTAATGGATTCTTTGAAAATATTGCTGAATATTGAAAAAATAGTTTCAATTACAATGCAGCTTTTAAAAACACCAATAACCTTAGTACTTATATAAAAAATAATAAGGATCGAACAAAAAAATAAAATAAATCTGGAATCTACAAGTTGACTTGCAACGATTGCCCTCTAGCATATATTGGCCAGACAGGTAGATCATTCAAGAAAAGAATTCAAGAAACCAAAGAAGTTACATATTGGATTTCGTACATTCGACATATGCTTATCATCTTAAGGAATTCAGGCATAATTTCAATAATAACTATGAAATTATCCACGTCGAAAGCAAAAGTTCTAGATTAATACTTATAGAATCTTTGGAAATCAATAAGTACAATGCTCGTAAAATCATTTTGAATGAACAAACAGATGTTGACAGATCCCCATTACTGAATATATTTCACTAATGGCATTTTTTAGCGTCAAACTCCAATAAACGCCCTTAGTTTTTTGGACTTGTTTTTACCATTCTTTTGCCACGTACTTGAATGTATTTAAACTCTGTTATAGTAGACACCATCAGTCAGAGGAATGTAGATACCTGAAGAAGCCAAATCGTGATGAAACAATTGTTGTATTGAACATTTTTATGGAAATTAAAATACTGTCTCTTGTATATTTTTAATTAAAATGAGTTTCCACCAAGTGAATACTGAATCAATCAAATATATGTTATTGACCTCATTGATTAGTTGCTGTTGAAGCTATCACAATAACTGTTATAATATCTTTCTGAGGCCCACTATGTTCTAGAGTTCTGAGCATGCAGATAATTTTCAGATAATGAATTTTTTATGAACTGCTTTTGCAGAAACCGTGTCGATTTTCTTCATAGAAACTCTTTGAAAACTAAAAAAAAACACTATTTTCAAAACAGGAGAAAGTTTGTTTCGGTATACACTTTTTATAATTTTTTTGTACGTGTAGATTTGACATATTATTTCATCAATGTGTAACAAATTAAAAACTAATAAAATTCAATTAATCAAGTTCAATGAATGCCACAAATAACTAGTGAAATACATTAATGAGTGTGATTAAGAACGAATTTTGAATGAGTTGACAAAATTTTAATGTGATGGATGTATCTGTGATTCTCTACTACTCGTGCATATCAGTGTTACAGAGCCTTCAAGGACGGTCGTGAAGTGGTCGAAGACTTGCCTCGTTCCTCGGCTTCGATCGAAGAAAACGTCGATAAAATTAAGGAAAGGGTGCTGGAAAACCGTCGTACCAGCTTGAGAGAGATAGCACATGATCTTAAGATATCCCACGAGTCCGCACGTACGATTTGGATTGATATTTTGAGCATGAGAAAGGTGGCCGCACGACTCGTACCGAAAGACCTGAATTTTCTTCAAAAACGTCATCGCGAACAGGTTGCTTCAGACATGCTGGATCGCTGTAATTCCGATTCTACATTCATGGAACGCATTATAACTGGTGATGAGACCTGGGTCTACGAGTACGATATGCAAACAAGCCAGCAATCATCGGAATGGGTGGCAAAAAATGAGCCGAAACCGAAAAAACCAAGCCAAAGCCGCTCGAAAATGAAGGTGATGCTCATTGTTTTCTTCGATATCCGTGGCGTGGTGCACTACAAATTCGTTCCAGAGGGTCAGACGGTAAACAAGGAGTATTACCTAGGCGTTATGAAACGTTTGCGTGAGCGTATCCGTAAGAAGCGGCCAAATTTGTGGGCGAACAACTCATGGATTTTGCATGACGATAACGCGCCTTCTCACCGAGCTACGATTGTGACTGACTTTCTCGCCAAAAACTCAACAAACGTGCTTCAGCAACCACCGTATTCGCCGGATTTGGCTCCCTGCGACTTTTTCCTCTTCCTAAAACTAAAATTGCCCCTTCGTGGCACCTGTTTTGAGTCGATTGAAGCCATAAAACAAAATTCGGCGCGAGAGCTAAAGTCCATCCCGGAAAGCGCCTATAAAAAATGTTTCGATAATTGGAAGTGCCGTTGGCATAGATGTATAGGAGCAAATGGAGCCTATTTTGAAGGCGACCCAATAAATTTTGACGATTAAATGTAAAAATGCTGTTTTAATTGAAAATTCCCGGTACTTTCTTGGTAGAGTAGTATACCGAACAAATCAGTCAGGTAATAAATATCTGTTTTGCATTTCGTTAGGCGCTTTCTCAAATTTGGTTCCTTGTCTTCCAAAAACTCTAATACAGATTAAAAAATTGCTCTCAAGAGGCAAAAGCCTCTTGAGAGCCAGAGTACTTCCATGTGTAGAAGTAACCGAGTGAAGACTTTGTCGTTTTCCTCACATAATTAAGATAATCAAGAGTTCATTGAATTGCTCCGAATCTTATCGACAGCATTTATAACATACTCTAAAGACTGATGCAATTCAGCACTCAGATTTTTGGCAACCAAATGTTGTCTGTGGATCACACAGTGAATAACCAATAACTCAGGTATTTGTCGTTTCAACTAGGTTATAACACCATGACCAATCATAGCTGGGCTACCATCTGTCGCTACAGAAACAGTATTCGTCGTGGAATTGCTTTATCCTCAAGAAATTGTTCCGTGGAGGCAAAAACTAATTCGCCTCTGGTATCAGTTTCTAAATAGGTAGTAAAAAGCAGCAATTGCCACATATTTTCATCTTTGATGAACCCAACATATCCTAGCAACAAAGCTTCATTGCCAGGTAGAGTAGATTCGTCCTACTGAGGTAGAATCTGTTGGTTTGTAAGTAATTACAAAAAATGCTATCCTCGTCTAGTCGTCTTTGAACTGTGCTTCTACTCAAAGAAATTCTCTTATTGATGTCATGTGGGACCTTGTGCAATACAGTCTAAAGCACATCCATTGTAGTTGGTAAAATAGGTTAGGTTGCTCTCCACTCATGTGATGTTTTCCTGATTTGGCCATCAGTAATGATAAATTATAGGAAGCTTGTAGTTCATCAATGTACTCTCGAGAAGTGCTCATCCGTTTTTGAAGCGTCGTTAGTAAATACATTCTCGCATATAAGACACATCGGTGAGTCTTGATTTGATAGCGATGGAACAAATCCAAACATCAGATAGTACTCAAAAGAAAAAAGGGGGAAGAATTATATACTTTATTGAGCCCATTCTTATTAATTTATTTTTTGCCGACCCACCGAGACACCGATATTGACCCCATCCTTGTTTATTTCTTATATCGACCCCCAAGATATCGATATCGACCACGTTGAGAATCACTGATCTAAAGTAATAATACTCATTCGAAAGAATGATTGGTGTTGGAAAGTAGAAAAAGTGCATAAATTCCTAACGCAGTATTTTAGAGCCATTGTTTAGCGAGTTATGGAAAAACGGTGGTAAAAGGAGAAAAATGTGATATACTACTCTGTCAAGAAAGTACCGGGAATTTTCAATTAAAACAACATTTTTACATTTAATCGTCAAAATTTATTGGGTCGCCTTCAGAATAGGCTCCATTTGCTCCAATACATCTATGCCAACGGCACTTCCAATTATCGAAACATTTTTTATAGGCGCTTTCCGGGATGGACTTTAGCTCTCGCGCCGAATTTTGTTTTATGGCTTCAATCGACTCAAAACAGGTGCCACGAAGGGGCAATTTTAGTTTTAGGAAGAGGAAAAAGTCGCAGGGAGCCAAATCCGGCGAATACGGTGGTTGCTGAAGCACGTTTGTTGAGTTTTTGGCGAGAAAGTCAGTCACAATCGTAGCTCGGTGAGAAGGCGCGTTATCGTCATGCAAAATCCATGAGTTGTTCGCCCACAAATTTGGCCGCCTCTTACGGATACGCTCACGCAAACGTTTCATAACGCCTAGGTAATACTCCTTGTTTACCGTCTGACCCTCTGGAACGAATTCGTAGTGCACCACGCCACGGATATCGAAGAAAACAATGAGCATCACCTTCATTTTCGAGCGGCTTTGGCGTGGTTTTTTCGGTTTCGGCTCTTTTTTTGCCACCCATTCCGATGATTGCTGGCTTGTTTGCATATCGTACTCGTAGACCCAGGTCTCATCACCAGTTAAAATGCGTTCCATGAATGTAGAATCGGAATTACAGCGATCCAGCATGTCTGAAGCAACCTGTTCGCGATGACGTTTTTGAAGAAAATTCAGGTCTTTCGGTACGAGTCGTGCGGCCACCTTTCTCATGCCCAAAATATCAATCAAAATCGTACGTGCGGACTTGTGGGATATCTTTAGATCATGTGCTATCTCTCTCAAGCTGGTACGACGGTTTTCCAGCACCCTTTCCTTAATTTTATCGACGTTATCTTCGATCGAAGCCGTCGATGGGCGACCACCTCACGACCGTCCTTGAAGGCTCTGTACCACTGATATGCACGAGTTTTCGAAAGAGCATTATCACCAAAGGCCTTTTGCAACATTTTCAATGCATCGGCACACGAAAATTCATTTGCAACACAAAACTTTAAACAAATTCTTTGCTCAACGTAATCACCCATAGTAAAAATCGTCTCTTTGAACAAGTTCACGTGTTAAGTTGTAAGGTATGATATAGTGATGGTTAGTTGATTTTGATATTTAAATGTTATCTAGATGATACATGATAGATGAAGAGATTATCCGTATTCTAATTGTTTTTTGAAGATATATTACATGTTTTGAGAGATTTTTGAATTAACTTATTTGAATATTTAAATATATTAAATATTTCAAATAAATTATATTTTGAGAAATCCTCAAATTGTGTTTTATGTTTTTGAAAAGGAATTGGTTTCACTATGGTAAGATCAGAAACAAAATTTTGTCTCCTTCAAACATTTATTTATTAATTTTAATTGCCTTTTTATATTGGTTGGTTTATTTATTCCATTTGACATTGTATATTGAGTTTTGAATATATACGTCTATTAAATATAAGCGGTACTTATTGTAGACATTAATTTAATTCTAAAAGTTTTTTGAATAAAAATTTTTTTGAAATTAAAATTGTAGAAGACTAACAGATTAAATCTGTTTTGATATTCAAATTTTGTTATATTTCTTCTATCAAGTAAAAACCCTTTTTCTATTCTATTTTATAATGAATCAGCCATCTTTTGAGGAAATAAGAAACCTTGGAATAAAATTTGGAATTTGAGTGATCTATTTCATCTTGTAGCGTGAATCATGCTGAATAATTATTAGTTAGATTTTTCACAATGATTCATGGTTAAAACAACGGTCAATATTTACTACCAGTATTAATTTTCAGTAACCCGAATTAATCATCTTATCATTTCTTTGAATCTGCTTTTTGTATCCGCTGTCATTGCTAAAGATCTTGTCGTTGTAAGCTATTTAGTCAACACTTAATTTCACAGGAAGACTTAATTATAAAAATACACCAATTCTGGTCTTCATCTCTTCATGTTCCCTTTTTCAACCTTGTAATTACAGATAATCGAATATTGTGTTAAACGGAATTTAGATTCAGTTCGTTGGAATTGAATTACATGGTAAATAATAACTATTGGAGCATACGTTATTTGGATCAAAATATGGCGATTGATCCATTGATAGAATATTGCTGTGGAAAAAGATTCAGTTGAATTTTTTTTCGTGTTCGCTAATAATTTTACCGTTTACTTCTCAATTGTTATCAAAATCAGCACAGAGGTATAACTATGGACGAGGAATATTATTTTATGTATTCCTTCACTTTTTATATTATATAAATATTTTAAAAAATTTTAAAAAATTAGCCTTCTACATATTTAATTCCAAAAGATTATATTTAATGATTATAACTTCTGAAAATAAATTAAAATAATGTCGTATAAGTACCACTTATATCATGACATAAAATAAACATTCATTATAAGACATCCGAATGGTATAACAAAATCCAATAAATAAAAATTATTAACTTTGGTTAATTTGGATTTTGATCCTATAAATTAAACATTTTGAATAGACAAAATTTTGTTTCTGCTTATCAATCTTATGAAAACCAATATCTTTCAAGAATATCCAACATGATCTTAAGAATTTCATCACAAAACTATCTTACTTAGACTATTCAATATTATTGGATATCTAACCAAGGTACTTTATATAAAAACTCAAGATATGCAAAACATTACTGAAAAACAAGTTTTAAGATCGACTTTGCTCATCAGTATTCAAATATTCATATTCAATAAATATAACATCAATCAATAATAAATATTCAACTCACCCTTCATCCTCTAGAAAAAGTTCTACTGAAATGAGAGCTTTAAATATGGTATTCACTACACACAGAAATATATCTGTGGTTTACCCTTGATCTAGAAGATTGAAAGACAAATTTAACGGCCTCTGCTATAGCACAAGGACTATCTGTATAAAGAATGTTAAGGAAACCAAATAATTATATATTATGAATAAAATAACATAAATACAGGTTAATTCTTGATAGAAGGTATATAAAATTATATAAATATTTTAAAAAATTAGCCTTCTACATATTTAATTCCATATATTTCTGTGTGTAGTGAATACCATATTTAAAGGTCTCATTTCAGTAGAACTTTTTCTAGAGGATGAAGGGTGAGTTGAATATTTATTATTGATTGATGTTATATTTATTGAATATGAATATTTGAATACTGATGAGCAAAGTCGATCTTAAAACTTGTTTTTCAGTAATGTTTTGCATATCTTGAGTTTTTATATAAAGTACCTTGGTTAGATATCCAATAATATTGAATAGTCTAAGTAAGATAGTTTTGTGATGAAATTCTTAAGATCATGTTGGATATTCTTGAAAGATATTGGTTTTCATAAGATTGATAAGCAGAAACAAAATTTTGTCTATTCGAAATGTTTTATTTATAGGATTTTGGTTAATAATTTTTATTTATTGGATTTTGTTATACCATTCGGATGTCTTATAATGAATGTTTATTTTATGTCATGATATAAGTGGTGCTTATACGATATTATTTTAATTTATTTTCAGAAGTTATAATCATTAAATATAATCTTTTGGAATTAAATATGTAGAAGGCTAATTTTTTAAAATTTTTTAAAAATATTTATATAATTTTATATACCTTCTATCAAGAATTAACCTCTATTTATGTTATTTCCTTCACTTTTTGTTAAAGTACGTGAATTACTCCTGATTATGAAGTTAAGTGGTAGTTTTTTTTTTTACGAAACTTGATGGTGATTTTGATTACAAAATATGTCGTAAAAATCATTTTTACGTGAAATTCGTTTTCTTCTTTAAAAAACGCAATTGAAGGGTTCATCAATAACAGGCAATAAAGAAAGCTGTCACGTTAGGTTTCTGTTTCAACAGTAATGAATAATTTAAAAACAGTTTAACATAAAAAGAGTTTGTAAACTTAAAATAAATGTTCTATGTGGCTTCCTCCGATTTCTACGCCTTTTCTAATCTTGTAATAAAAGACTTCCAGCAGAATTTTGTATTCTCCTCGAGAGTTCGTTTGGCAAATTTATATCATGGGCATAAACATATGTCTTCATTTATTATCCTCAAACATAAAAATCAAAAGAGTTTTGATCATGACTTCTTGCTGGATATTCAAATCACTTCCTCTGCCAATCCATTGATGAAGAACTGTCACTTATATGATTTTCAGCAATTAATGGGAGAGGGAGTGGAGCTCCATCCTTTATAAACCACATTTTCCTTCTTACATCTAGTGAAAATTCGTCCAAAATAGCACTTAAAGTATCTTGCAAAAAATTTAAATTTAGAGGAAGAACATATGGCCCTAGCTGTTGGTCGCCCATAATGCATCACCAAATATTCAATTTGAACTCTTGCTGAAAATGTCTTTCTTTAACAGCATGCTTTTTCTTCCCAGTAATGGTCGTTTCCTCAATTGAACACCCCACGTCTGGTGAAAGTCTCTTCATCGCTGAACATTATATTCACAATAAAATTTCGGTCATCACTATGTTTGTTGAGAGTCCGTAGGCAGAACTGTAACCATCGTTGCAGATCTCTCGGTAGCAAATGTTGAGCAGGAATTGAATTATGAGAGTGAAGCTTTTTTAAATTCTAATAATTGACGACTGACTTACCCTTGTTGTTGTTGCCAGTTGACGTGAACTCACTTCGGGATTTTCATCTACTCCAACCGACGTCTATTAAATGTAAGCGGTGCTTGTTTTAGACATTAATTTAATTCTAAAAGTTTTTTGAATAAAAAATTTTTTGAAATTAAAATTGTAGAAGATAAACATTTTAATTTGTTTTGATATTCAAATTTTGTTATATTTCTTCTATCAAGTAAAAGGCCTTTCTATTTTATTTAATATATAATATATAATTATATTTTAATTTCAATAAATCTCATTATGGAATGTCAATGAATTTAAATAAGCCTTAAAAATAACTTACACTGTTCTCTGATTTTGTTAGAACATAGATCAATCTTGATTTATAAAGTTGATCTGTGTTTCGAACATTCATTTCGTTACACGTGTTGTTGATATAGGTTAGTTTTTTTATTTTGAAATTTGGAATATTATTCAGGACCGAAGAAGGGATTGCTTAGAATTATATTTGTTTTTTGAAGATATAGTGCATGTTTTGAGAGATTTCTGAATTAACTTATTCGAATATTTAAATATATTAAATATTTCAAATAAATTGTATTCTTTGAGAAGTCCTTTAAGTGTGTTCATGTTTTTAAAAGGCAATTGGTGTTCTTAAAGGTAAGACCAGAAACAAAATTTTGTCTCCTTTAAATATTTATTTATTAATTTTAATGACTTTCGTATATCTGTTGGTTTATTTATTCCATTTGACATTATATATTGAGTTTTGATTATATACGTCTATTAAATGTAAGCGGTGCTTGTTTTAGACATTAATTTAATTCTAAAAGTTTTTTGAATAAAATTTTTTTTGAAATTAAAATTGTAGAAGATAAACATATTTTAATTTGTTTTGATATTCAAATTTTGTTATATTTCTTCTATCAAGTAAAAGGCCTTTCTATTTTATAATTTTGAAATTCTACATAGAGAAAGTAGAAAGTTATGCCTTAAACCTATTAGATAGAGTCCCTTGAGATAAATAAACACCATAGAATTGGAATATTACTTTACGAACAATTAGATTTAAATAACTCCCCTGTTGAATATATTCAGATAAGCTGGAATTTACAGAGATCTTTTTTGAACTTTAGTGCTCAATAAAACATTTTGTACCTACTCTAATAAAATTCTGTTATACGAGTAAGAATTAATAAGTCCTACAGGTCATTATAAATATTAATTAGTATTATGAAACAATTATCAATTGTCTATGACGTTCAGAATTGATTTGACTACAAAATATTCATTATTAAGTTCAGTATTATATTTGAAATTTTGCAAAATACAGACATTTAGAGCGGCAGTAGTTTGGTACCAACTCGTTTGGAAGAGCAGCTCTATGTTTTTGTTTGATATTGAACATGCAAATTCGAAATTTCTGTTCATTTGTAATCGTATAATCGATAATAATAGCTTATCTACACAGTTTCATTTACTGATAGTTGACAACAAAATATTCGTGATATATAGTAGAGCGAAAAAAGATATAGATAAATTTATACATAAATGTGATAGAGAATGCAGTTTCTTGAATGTACTCAATTACTTATGTATAAACAATGGGGACAAACATTCACATCGCCTGTGGTAATTCGTGCGTGCATCACGCAAAAATTACTAGACAGATTCCAGGATAATCATTAAGCTATTATTAGAAGCATTAACAGTTTCTGGCGGAATAAAATTTGGGGCATATGGAAAACTGCTGGTTTCTCAAGTTCCTATTACAGTTATAGAAACGACTCCGACAGAAAAGTTTGAACATCAAGCAGAGTTATTCTGTTGCACCTTTCTATGAATTTTATTATTAGAAATTTCCTTGATGATGAAAAATTTAAGAAATATCTTAGAAACACTGTTTCTTCTTAGTTGACATATATACAATAGATAAAATGAATGCAAAGAAATTAAAGAATATTGATGGAACCTACTCAACAAACGTAAGTCGGTGCAGCACTGTTTCATACCGGCATTGTGGAAAACAAATTCATTCCAAAGATACTCAGCATAAACGTAAAAAATCCTTGAAAAAACCTTTTTTTAAAAGTTCTTTAAAAAATATGTAGCACATCTTCAAAAAGGTGTTTGAGATTCTCACTGACAAACTTCAGTTCATTTCTGAATATATCGGGTGTTTTTTAGAGTGATAGAATTTTCGATAGGATTAACTGTGATTTGACAGAAGGTAGAAGCCATATTGTTTTGACATCTCTGTTCAGTAAGCATTGACAAATTATCATGGAAAGACTCACATCGCAACAGCGTTTACAAATTCTTGAAATTTATTTTCAAAATCAGTGTTCTATTCGCCAAACTTATAGAGCACTTCATGAAATACATTGTTTACATAATCGTCCATCAATCAGGCTTATTCGTCGAACTATACATAGATTTCGGACAACATTTTCTCTACAACAACATGACAAAGAACTGTACATACAGAAGAAAATATCGCTGCTGTAAGTCATAGTGTTAATGATGATCCAGATTTGTCTATTCGTCGACATTCACAACAAGTTGGACTGCAGATTCCATTGCATCCTGAAAAATGCACTGTATGGTGTGCTTTACACGCTGGAGGCATCATCGATCCATATTTCTTTAAAAACGATGCTGGAGCCAATGTTACAGTGAATGGAGCTCGTTACAGATCGATGATCAATGATTATTTGTTTCAAAATTTGAATGGTGTTTTGGTTCCAACAAGATGGTGCTACAACTCATGTTGCTACATTTACAATTGAAAGATTGAAAGAAAGATTTGGCGACAAGATTATTACGAGAAATGGTCCAATAAATTGGCCTCCAAGATCATGAGACATAACTCCACTGGATTATTTTCTTTGGGGTTATGTCAAGTCATTGGTATATGCTGATAAACCAGAAACAGTAAACGCTTTGGAAGCCAACATAACTCGTGTTATTGATGATAAGGCCTGAATTACTTGAAAAAGTGGTCCAAAATTGGTCTGGTCGAATGCGGTTCCTCAGAGCTAGTCGTGGTGTACATATGCCGGAAATTATTTTTAAAACATAAATGTCATGAAATTATCTTTCAAATAAAAAAAATGGGCTTCAATCTTAATTTAAATGTGTTTTATTTCAATTTAAAGTTCTATCACTCTAATAAAAAACACCTGATATATGGAAAATTTACAAAGAAGAGTATTTTGAATATTACAAATAATAGCGGGATTAATTCTCCGGAATCTCTACAGATATTTATCCAAATAAATCTCTTGAAAAAACTTAGAATTAAATTTTTAATATGCCCTAGATAACACTATCATTTTATAGACATAAATATTATCATCACATGGGGTGATAATTAACTAATAAAGAATTAAAGGAAATATAAAGCACTGACCAAATTATTCAAATTCATGGTCTAATACAGTTGTTTCGAGTAAATATTAAGGAATAACAAGTTTAATCGCCAAAAAATGTTCCAAACGGTCTTTTATTTTTATTTTTCAAAAAATTGATAGCACATTCTCCAGAAAAAGAACTCGGAAATTCTACCCAAGTCTCATCGGTTAGGAGTTATTTGGATAAAAAAAAATAATCAATAAAAAATATACAGACCATCTTCCATTAAACATTCTAGCCATGCGTTTTTATTTTAAAAATTAATCATTTGGTGTAAACGTTTAGAAAAAAATCTGTTTTCTCAGTTTAATCTAAAAACTGTTTGTACATAGTAAAAAATATTATAGAAATTTTGTTTGGAAGCTGGCTCCTTGTATTATACTTTAATTTCTTCATACATTGTAGTCTGAGGAACAGTTTTTTTGAGATGCACCCAGTGTCATCCACATTAATTACCTAGAAAGTGGTGAAACGATCACAAATTAATTCTATTCAGAACTGTTGGACAAATTCGACATTGACTTAAAGCAAAAACGACCACATTCGGTAAAAAAAAAGAACTCTTTCACCTGGACAATGTACGAGTTCACCCGTTTATATTCGCCATGACATAGACGAAATGATAGGTACTCTGGAACGATTAATTAATGAAACACATGATTTTATTTCAACTTTATATTAATAGAACTAACGTACGTTTCGTCCACCTTGAATGACTATATTTTCATTAAATTCAGTTTCAGGCCTTTGTTTTCAACATGTAAAATATGAAATTATTTGAAAAAGAATGATTATTTTCTAAAAGGCGTTTTGCATAATGGGAATCTTTCTAATATTTGTAAAACTTCCTTGTGTTCGGATAAACGGATTCCAAAATTTCTACCTGTCTTACCATTATAAATTTTTGAGAAATCTAAGCAATTTAGTTTATATACAGTGTAGAAACCACTCGTGGAATAATATTCTTTGTATCCTTATGTTAGAAAATTATGAAAAAAACTGGGACACATCAACTTTAAAATTCAATGGTGCGTTTTGTAAGCATAATTTTAAATATAAAGTTTCATTAAATATTTTAATATTAACAGATATATTCTGTTAGCCTTCTACATATTTAATTTCAAAAAATTATATTTAATAATATAACTTCGGGAATTAAATTAATGTCATATAAGTACTTCTTATATCAAACGACATATAAAATGAACATTCATTATAAGACATCCAAATGAGATAACAAAATCCAATAAATATAAATTGTTAACAAAAATCCTATAAATTAAATATTTTGAGTAGACAAAACTTTGTTTCTGCTCATCCCTCTTACGAAAACGGATATCTTTCAAAAATGTTTAACATAATCCTAAGAACTTCATCATAAAACTATTTTACTTGGAATATTAATGTTATTGGATATCCAACTAAGTTACTTTATAGAAAAAGTCAAGATGCTACTCTGTCAAGAAAGTACCGGGAATTTTTAATTAAAACAACATTTTTACATTTAATCGTCAAAATTTATTGGGTCGCCTTCAAAATAGGCTCCATTTGCTCCAATACATGTATGCCAACGGCACTTCCGATTATCGAAACATTTTTTATAGGCGCTTTCCGGGATGGACTTTAGCTCTCGCGCCGAATTTTGTTTTATGGCTGCAATCGACTCAAAACGGGTGCAACGAAGGGGCAATTTTAGTTTTGCGAAGAGGAAAAAGTCGCAGGGATCCAAATCCGGCGAATACGGTGGTTGCTGAAGCACGTTTGTTGAGTTTTTGGCGAGAAAGTCAGTCACAATCGTAGCTCGGTGAGAAGGCGCTCAACGTAATCACCCATAGTAAAAATCGGCACGCACTCTGACATCGACTGACTTAATCAGCTGTTGCAAACACACTAGTTGACAGATCCCGCTCAAGCTTGGCATAGTAATTAAGGACAGTGGTACTAACCTAGGAAAAAAAAATTTACCTGCCTCATTGCCCCGCCAGATTTAAATCGATAATTCCCGGTACTTTCTTGACAGAATGTATGTAAAAACTTTACTAAAAAACACGTTTTAAGAGAGACTTTGCTCGTCAGTATTCAATAAAATTTAAAATAATATATAACATCAATCAACAAAAAATATTTACTCACCCTATCAATCAGAAACATCTTGGCAAATGAATACTTAACATTTAAATAGTGTCCTATGTGACCTTCAACAAAAAGTTCTGTGGTTTACCATAGATCTTAAAGATTGAACGGCAATTTATTCATAATATATAATTATTTGGTTTCCTTAACATTCTTTATACAGATGCACTTGTGCTATAATATAATAAGAGGCCGTTAAATTGCCGGTTAATCTTATTATTTTTTTAAATTTTTTTAATCTTTTTATTTATTTTTTTTGTATTAAAATCAATTGCATCATGTTATTTAAGTATTCAGTTTCTTGAAAGTAATTTCAAATACTTTCGAAATTTTATTCGAATTATTAATAATAGCCCATACATGATAAAGTTCGTTGAAATCAGGTTATTAAGGAGATTTAAACATAGAAAAATATACAGGGTATTCCATTTAAAATGAAGAGGAAGGACTATGCTGGAAAATCACCTATTTATTTAGATTAATGTTCAAAAAAGTTAAATTTAAAAGTTGACGTGTCCCAGTGTTATAATATTCTAACATAAGGACACAAATAGTTTTATTCTATAAGTGGTTTTCACACTTGTTGGTTTCGAAGGCGATTTTAATATTTTATTTTGAGAGTAATGTATTTAATTACTGTATACTGATATTTCCTATATAAGTTTCCTATTCATTTTCCGACTAATCATAACCGAATGGATAAATGTCTCTTGAGGCATTCAAAACCCATAACAAGATTAGTAGATTCATCAAAAATAATAAAAGGTAAATGGATAATATTTAAATAAGGTTATTCTGATTTTCACAAATTTTTATTGTTATGTTGACAACAATAATATTTAAATATTAATTAATATGGATTTTCAACAAGTAAAGACCGATTCAATATTTATGTAAATGGATAAATTTCAGTTATCAGGAACGTACGTAAATACCATTGCAAAAAAGTAGAAATACAAACATGTTTGATTAATAAATCAATTATAAATAATTTCTACCAAGCACCTGCCAAATCAACACTCATGACCTTGAAATTAAAGTCAAAACTTTGAACGCCATACTATGGAGTGGAACATACTGTAAAATTGGGCTTCATATCCGATGTCGGTTCAAACAATAATTATCAGTGCATACAAAGTTGCTGTTTTCGTAGTAGCATATCGAATGAATGACCCAACTATCCCATGACAACTTCCAGTTATTACTCGACAATCTTTCAACCAGAAACGGAGGTAACATAACGGTGCCTTTCAAAATTATCAGTCATCATGAAATATGACTGACCCGCTTCCTAGTCCAGGACACATCTAATATTGTTTCTAGAACGTCCTGTCTACCTTTAGAATAGAAGTGGGCAAAGGTGGAACCGGCTCTTGGACGTAATCAATGAGGAAGAATCGATTCAAGGGGAAACGAGCATTCACGTGAATAAGTAATATCTAATAGGACCTGTCGAAAGAAACATGATGAATGGATACTGACTGTATGTATATCCGGAAGAATTTCGCACACTGGCATATACTCAGTGACATTTGAAGGGTTACACCCAGAGTGATTAATTTCTTCAAAATTAGTTTTTGGCAAGATAATGAATGTCCTGCAATAGTGCGCTTACATAGCTGCCGAATCAGACATCACAGAAATCTTTGAATTGAAATAAAACACATTTAAATTAAGATTTAAGCCAAATATTTTCTTATTTGAAAGATAATTTTATGACATTTATGTTTTAAAAATAATTTCCGGCATATGTTCACCACGACTAGCTCTGAGGAACCGCATTCGACCATATTCGAAAATAATCCAGTTATGTCGCATGATCTTGGAGGCCAATTAAATTATGTTATAGCCAAATCTTTCTTTCAATAAATCAATTTTTACGGTAGCAGCATGAGGTGTATTACCATCTTGTTGGAACCAAAACACTTCTGGGTCGATACCATTCAAATTTTGAAACAAATAAATGTTTATCATCGATCTGTAACGAGCACCATTCACTGTAACGTTAGCTCCAGCATCGTTTTTAAAGAAATATGGACCGAAGATGCCCCAGCGTGTAAAGCACACCATACAGTGCATTTTTCAGGATGCAGTGGAACCTGCAGAACTTCTCGAGGATTGTTTTCACTCCATATACGGTAATTTTGCTTGTTTACATAGCTGTTCAACCAGAAATGAGCTTCATCACTAAAGACAATTTTACAATAAAAAAGTGGATCAACTTCAATCTGTTCTAGGGCCCAATCAGCAAACAAACGACGCTTATTATGGTCAAGTGGCTTTAGTTATTGAACCAGTTGGATATTGTATGGGTGTAGACCAAGATCTTTAAGCAAAATTTTCCATGTGGTGGATGCACAGAGTCCAACTTGTTGTGAATGTCGACGAATAGACAAATCTAGATCATCATTAACACTATGACTTACAGCAGCGATATTTTCTTCTGATCGTACAGTTCTTTGTCTTGTTCTTGTTGCATCGAGTAGAGAAATGTCCGAAGTTTGGCGAATAGAACACTGATTTTGGAAATAAATTTCAACAATTTGTAAAAGTCGTTGCGGCGTGCGCCTTTCCATGATAATTTGTCTATGATTACTGAACAGAAATGTCAAAACAACATGACTTGTACCTTCTGTCAAATCACAGTTATCCCTATCGAAAGTTCTATCACTCTAAAAAAACACCCGATACTTTAATTTTCTACATCTCAGAAAATCATTTTCTGATATTTAGATGTTCCCGAAAAATTATTCAATAAATGGGTGATTCTTTAAATGGATCTTATTCAGAGAAAACTGCAAAAAGTTTAGGGACCAGTAACTCGCTACTGTACAGTAGTCCTCTACCGATTGCCAAAAACAATTGTAACACGAATTTAATCAGAATTTTTTTAACTCTAAGATTTGCCTAGTCTTCGTGATAAACTTGACATATACAGTGTGTACGTTATTAATGGCCAAATATGAAGAACTTCAAAATGTTATTTCTTGATTTAACGTGCTTTAACTCCAATCGTCCGGATAAAATAACAGTTGAACGTTTAGTGAAGAAGTTTGTTTCTTGGTTGTTTCGGTCTCTACTTGACGGAAATTCATCGTATACGATTTGAAGTAAAACACTTTATGTTCGCTTAGATTTATTGTTCACAACAATTGTTTCGTCAATTACATATTGACTTCATTGGATGAGTATGGTAACTAACTATTTTTACAAAATCTTTCTCCTCAAATACAAGTTTGACTAACAAAATGCGTGATAAAATAGAGATTTTTTAGGGAATTTCCAGAAGTTATTAAAAAAGGTTCAATAACGGAGATCTGTTCACATCTGTTTGGTCATTCAGCAAAACCTTCTTTTTATGGTGCCGGTTTATTTCCAGTGCTTCTAAAAGGTCCAGTCTATTGCATCTGTTCTCGATATGGAGAACATCAAAATTATTGTCAAAATCGTGTCCCGATTCTTAGAGATAGATGCCTGGCATAAGTAGAATTGGATTTATTCTTAACGAATTAATTCTGATTGGCCAATGTACACATATGAGTATGTACCACAAGTTAACCTATATACTCCTGATTTCTTGTTATTCTTTTTTATTGATTTATCTAAAGAATGTGACATATAGGTACATTAAATAGTCTATATAACATACTATTGTATGCTGCTAATTTTTGGGACAAGGGATGATTTGAAGAAGAATGTATTGTGCTGTCTGTGTGTTGGTTTACGGTAAATCGAAAAATTATGTCTATTCTTAATTTTAATTATTTTCAAGTCTAAACGTTTATGCCTTTATTTTGTTCTTCTTCGTGAGTAAATTTTATCGTAAGGTATACCTGGTTGATAAATTCTAAGAATAACGAAAATTGTCTAGACTTACCGACAAATAGGCAAATAATATCGTCAACGAAACGGGAACAATAATTGAAATACTGGAAAAGAGGTGTTCTTTTATGTTGTTTTGTAGGAAATTCATAAATATTTCAGCTAATATAGAACTTAATGAATTTCCCATGGTAAGGCTTTCGTTAACCTCGTAAAATATTCCATTTAACAAGAAATTGTTTTATGCAATGCATACATTGAGAATATCCATTATTTCTTGTTTAATTATCGGGTTTGTATGATTTTTCAATAGTAGCATTTCTACTAATTTTTCACGTCAAAAGAGATTAATTTAGCATTGTTTGGAATCTGTATATTTTTTATTTTATTTATTACATGATATGAATTTTTTATTGATAATTTTGCCTTCAAGTTGGTTTCTATTTGAATAATAATTATTCAAATAGAAACCATTGCTGACCAAATTGACAACATCATGCTCTAAGATTAAAATGAGTAATGTTCAAATTGTATACAATGCAGAAAACTTTATCTTACACTCCAGATTGCAGAATATCCCCTTGAAGTGTTGAAAATAGATAATTTATTGGAAAACATGTTATTCCATTGTGAAGAATTGTTCACAGTTATTATTTCTGTTCTCGACACACAATAACATTTCTATTGTGATTGAGCAATTCCCGAAATACATAATCTCTCAACCGTGGATAGAACGACATTGACTCGTGAATTTGAATACAAAAGCCAATTTTCAGGTTAATTTGATATCAGTCGTTTCAGGAGAATCCTGAAGTAGAGATTGAGAAGGTCAATATTCTCCATTGTTTTGATAAAGTTCTCCGTACGAAACAGATAAGTGTATCTGCTTGCTGATGTGAAATTGAAGACTAGATCTTGACTGTCGCACGATGAGTTTTTCTTAAGTCGAGCGTACACACTCGATCTCATTGTGAACACAATGTAAGGAAAACTTCAGATTTAGAAATGTAGGCAGTAATGCCAGTGACGGCGCGTCAGGGATAAAAATCTTAACGTTCACTTCTCTTGGCTTTGTCAGACCTAAACTATTCATTATTTTCATGTTTTTGATGAAACACTTATAAAAATACAGAACACGCTTTCTGACTAGTTTTATAAGAATGCGTTCATAATAGTTTTCCAATAAGAGGTTTCTTTTTGATATTAAAACAAAAAACACGAGTATATTTTAAGAGAAATCAATGGATGTTCATTTCATTGTAAAGAGAAAGGTATGCCATTAACACTGGACAAATCATTAATCCTAGGAATCGACAGACCTAAGTTTTAGTCAACAATCTTCTTCTTCTTTGATCGCTAGCTGGCGATGGTGTAGGTTTTTCGCCTGAGTCTGTACGCTGCTGTGGGTGCCACTGGATTTGTACAGTCGCTATCACGTTTTTACACGCTTCATGGTCCATGGCTAAGGCATTTGCATCTTGGATGTTAAGGCGCTGCTTTCGTACATCCTCCTCAACGTGCTTAGCCCACGTCTTCCTGGGTGCCGACTGCTGCACCCGTCACGCAACCCAGGCATTAGATCTTGTCGCGATGGGGGCGCTTGGCATGACAAGGACCCTAGTTTTGCCCCGGCGAAATGGAGGGTTAAGCCGTGGTGCCTCACGTAATGCCATTCGCGCCAGTCACTGGACCTGTATGGTGGAAGATCTCCGAATGGGGCCCTAGTTTTGCCGTTCTGGTGAAATGGAGGGCTGAGCCGGTTGATTAACTCAGTGACAGAGGGTCTGTCGCAGCACAGGGCTTCTCCCTTAAAACTGGCATACTCTACCCTATCGCAGTAAATCTCCGGATTTTTCTGTGTAATAGCCGAGTGCGTTATGTAGCATACTGCTTTGCTTCGGTGGGGGGGGATTGCCCTCAGTTGTTACTTGTACCACCTAGCCACCCCATTGGTGTTGGACTCGAGGGGGCAGTGGTTGAAAGTCCGCATGCTGGACTCTCTTCATTTATTCCCGGGGTTTAGCGGGACTTGACTGTTCGACCGGCCTTGTTCTGGCCCCGGATCAACGCGTAACTTTTTAGGATTTGTGGATCTCGACGAAATAGCTTAGCCGTTAGTGCTGGACGCCAGGATCAATCAAATGACTTCACATGGGTTCGGTGGGTCAAGACGTACAGGCCGTGTTGACGGTGCTCGTACCAGGATCAATAGAAGTCATCAATCTTGAGATTACCTTAGTTCATGAGACTGCGTTCGGGTGCTTGGATGAGAATTCCTTCCGGCGGGTGAGTTGCGTCACAAGCCAATTCGGGTACTGACCTGCAGAGCCAGAAGAGGTTGAATAGTGCTTCGCTGCTACCAGTCAGACGGTTCTGGCTTTCGAGCCAGGACCCAAACTGAAAGCTGGTGGGTTCATCTCTTCGGAGGAATTCTCGCTTCGCGCGATGATATGACGTAATCCTTATCACACTTTCCACCTCTAGGGGTGGACTCTGGAGACTGCTGAGTAGTCACTTGGCGAAAAGCCATGTTCACTATGCCAATATGAAAACCTGGTAGAATTCACTTGCTGCACCCGTCATGCCTCTATGATTGGTTGGTGGCCGCATCTCTCCAGTATGAAGTCGTTTAGAAGATGTTCCCGGATGGGAACTCCGAGGATCGACCGAAGACATCGCATTTGGAAAACGTCGCACCACTCCGGAAAGTTGAACCCACCCTGCTTCCAGTTTCGGCTTCAGTCCAAAAACCTACACCTTGATTGGTAGCAGCGAAGCACTATCCAACTGGCTATGCAGGTCAGTACCCGAGTTGTTTGAGACGCAACACACACGCCGAAGGGGTTTCTTACTTTCACCCACCCGAACATAGACTAAAGAAACAAGAAAATCCCAAGAATCGATGCTTCAATTGATCCTGGTACGAGCACCGTCAATCCGGCCCGTACGTCAAGACCCACGAACCCTTGTGAAGTCTTTCAATTGATCCTGCCTTCAAGCACCAACGCTCTAAAACCCTATCTCGAGATCCAAAAACCCGGAAACATCTCGCAATCTATCCTGGTTCAGGATGAGGCCGGTGAAAGTATCAAGTCCCGCTAAACCCTGAAGCGCTTCTCGAGAAACCCTGAATTATTAGTACCTGCGACCAGATAGATAGAATACCCTTCTAGTCTAGCATGTAGACTCTCAACCTCTGTCCCCTCGAGTCCAACGCCAAATTGGTGGCTAGATTGTACAAATACTTCCCGAGGGCTTTCACCCTCTTGAGGTAACGCAGCATCATACAATTACTGCAATAGGGTAGAGTAATGCTAGTTTTAAGGGTGTAAATCCTTATGCTGCGACAGACATCCTTGTCACTGTGTTGAACAACGCAACTCAGCTCTCCATTTCACCTTCGCGGTGAAACTAGGGACCCAGTCGGATGAACTTTCCACCACACGGATCCAGTGACACGGCGCGAAGTCTCTACTTTAGGCATCATGATTTAATCCTCCACATCACCTGGATGAAACTAGGATCTTAGCCATGACGAGCATCCCCACCACGTCAAGGTATAGAGACAATTGAGGGGCGACTTTTGGGGTACAGGCCACTTTCTTCTCATGTACCAGAGAGCCTAGATATTTGAATGTTTGTACTTGCTCGATTTGAACTCCGCCGAGTTGGACGACCACCTGAGATCCATCCGAAGTCATAGCCTTGTTCTTCTCCGCTTTGATCTTCAGACCATAAGATTGTGCAATGTGTGCGATAAGATCGATGATATCAGTGGCGTCCAACGGGTTGGGAAAGATGGCGCTGTCGTCAGCGAACATTAAGTCCGTGATGAAATGGTCGGAGTCATACTGGACACCCCGCCTTTCTTCAAATGTTCTTCTCATGGTGGCGTCGACGCGTCCTTCATTTGTCTCTGTACCTTGACGTGATGGGGTGCTTGTCTTGACTAAGAGTCTAGTTTCATTTCAATGAAATAGAGGATTAAGTCTCGATGCCTAAAGCAGAGACTTTCACGCTCCGTGTCTCTGGACCCGTGTGGTGGAAAGTTCATCCCACTGGGAACCTAGTTTCACCGCAAAGGTGAAATGGTGGGCTGAGTTGGGTTGCCCAACACAGTGGCAAGGGTTTCTGTTGCAGCACATGGTTTACACCCTTAAAACTAGCGTTTCCCTACCCTATTCAGTAAATATCCAGATTTTTCTGTCCAACGGACTAGTGCGTTATGTATGATACTGCGTTAGCTCAAGAGGGTGGAAGCCCTCGAGAAATATTCGTACAACCTGGCCAACCAATTTAGCGTTGGACTCGAGAGGGCAGTTTTTGAAAGTCTGCATGCTAGACTGGAAGGGTATTCCATCTATCTGGCCGCAGTTACTCATGATTAAGGGTTTCTCGAGCAGCGCTTCAGGGTTTAGCGGGATTTGACAGTTCCACCGACCCCGTCCTGAACCAGGATCGATTGCGAAACGTCTCCGGGGTTTTTGGATTTCGACGATACGGTTTTAGAGCGTTGGTGTTTGAAGGCAGGATCAATTGAAAGACTTCACAAGGGTTCGTGGGTCTTGACGTACGGACTGAATTGACGGTGCTCGTACCAGGATCAATGTAAGCATCGATTCTTGGGATTTTCCTGTTTCTTGGGCTTGCCTACGGGTGGAAATAAGAAGCCCCTTCGGCGTGTGAGTTGCGTTGGTTAGATAGTGCTTCGCTGCTACCAGTCATGGTGAAGGTTTTCGAACTGAAGCTGAAACGGGAAGCAGGGTGTGTCAACTCTTCGGAGTGGTTCTGTTTTTTCGCTATGATGGGGCGTACCCTTATCACACAACTTGCTTTTAGGTAGATTGTAGAGACTGCTGTGTAGTCACCTGGTGAAAGAGCCACACTCATATGCCAGTTACTTAACACGGTAGAATTTACGATTTACAATGGCGTCGACGATTATGTTGAAAAGCAAGGGTGAAGCCACATCCCCTTTGGCGGACATCCGTATGGACGGGCAAACAGCTTCAGACAGTTCGTTTAGTATTCGCACTCGGCTAGCCATTGTAAGCCGACTGAAGGAGTTGGATTTGCTTTGGCGGTATCTGTTCGGACTCCAATGTACTGGTACTTTTGTATCGTATTAGGAAAATTCACTTTAAAATTTGTCTACAATACGACGAATAGTGAGTCGATTAACTGAATAATGTCGATGAATATCGGCATCGAAAGTTCAGAAAAACGTTGGAATTGTTTTGGTGTGGAAGTTGACGTGCTCATGGATAAAGTTGAGTTTGGCAAAAAAAATGTTTTATCAGTCCCGGGTATTCATGATCATGTGATACTCAGAATATTCGAATCATTGCGTTTACATTTCTAATCTTTTTACAGTTCTAATCTTTTGTTATTCCAACATTTCAAAACAACGGTACTTTATTGATCGCAATGATTAATAACCAATATGCTGAGGAATACCTTACAGTTATCTCGAACATTAGCTTATTTTGGTTGTTTATCTGAGTATTACGTATAATCATCAATATAAAAATAAAGTAGGGGCAAACTTTCAAAGAAAATGAATAATTTTTTGATATCCTTAAATAGATAGCAAGTATCGTAATAAATTTGTGATGTCTTTTTTTTTGTTAATTGGAAGGGGGAAAGGTTCAAGGGTAGCTACTTAGCTAATTTTCACGTTTTCAGGTCAATTGAATGTATATTTCATGGGAAAAAATCGATTTATTATTATACAGAATGTAGTGTGCAATAGAAATGTAGTATATTGTTTGAAATACTAATCTACTAATATTAATGAATTTTAAATTATAAAAGGGGGCTTTTTATGTCCGATAGAAGGTTTTTTCAATATCATAAATATCAAGCAGAGAAATTCTGAAATACCTACCACAAATTTTTAATTTTATAACATTCCTTAAAAACTTTCGAAATCAAATAAAAAAATGCTTAAGAGAACACCGTTAACTTTTTAAATGATATAAGAATTATCACTTATGGCACAGTATCCAACGGAGATAACAGAATACAAAGAAAATACAGAATTTACTCAACCAAAATTTGGTGGAGATAGCTGTTTCATATCGATATTATGAAAAAACAAATTCCACTCACAAATTCCACAAATTTCACTAATTTTATGTTGGACATAAAAATGTCCAACATAAAATTAACAAATTTTTCGAAATATCTTCTCTTTGAAAAAATCCTTCAAAACTAAAGGGTCTTTCATTGTTGTTTTGTACATAAATCACATTATTTATTTGAAAATGATGAAATTTTTATTTCATTATAAAGTACAATGGATGATACCATTAGTTATGGAATAAAACATCATTTAAATGTATACCACGGAAATGCTGCCAGGAATGAAGTCGTTGAACCCAATTTTCCATGCCTCTCAAAAAAAATCAGGTCGTATATTAGCAATTAGTCGTTCAATATTGATCTGTAAATTGTCTAAATTTGCTGGATGATTGCTGTAAACCAATGACTTTATATGACCCCAAAGAAAGAAGTCCAATGGATTTAAATCGCAGAAACGAGGCGGATAATTTATCGGTCCATTTCTTGAAATAATCGAATCATCGAATACACGACGCTTTAAATGATCTATTGGTTTGAGATCTTGGGTTAAAACAATTTTGTATGGATGTAAACCAAGGACTTTTCGTAAAATTCGCCACAAAGACGTCTGGGAGATGCCTAGTTCGTCGAGAAATCGATAAATTTTGGTCTTTACGAACACTTTCACGTAAGGCAGCAATATTCTCCTCACTTATTGCATTTCTGTGTCTCACTGGCACTGTTACATCATGAAGTGTAAAATTTGTTTCAAACTTCTTCACTAATCGCTCAACTGTTCTTTTAACCGGAATATTATAACGACCAAAAATTGGAGTTAAAGCACGTAAAGTTAAAGTAACAGATTGCGAATGTTCATAATAAATTTTGATTATTTGTAAGCGTTGTTGGAACGTGTACCTCTCCATGATTAAATGGTAGACATTGACAAATACAACTGTCAATGTCACAAATACACAATGCCTGCCATGCGTGAGTAATGTCAATTTCAAAATGGGGCGTTACCATTGAAAGACCCTTTATATAGCCCATCTTCTTTGAGCATTGTTGTATTGCCATTTAATATTATCGGGTGTCCATACTCCAGAAGGGGCCTGCATATCATATTATATATATTGGTAGCTGTGCTAGTACTTATACCTTTGTCTTTGTATGTTAATGACCTGAAACGTTTTGCTCTAGTTACAGACGTTTGTTGCTTAGATTTGGTGTCGAGTCTGAAGATAAGTTTGTGGTCTATCTGAATGCCGAGATATTTGCAATGGCTTGTGTGTTGTATGGTATTGTTGATCAGTTGTATAGTTGAGGAATTGACGTTCGTCTTGTGGTTGAAGATGATCAACTTAGATTTTGAAGGGTTAGGATGAATCCTCCACTTTTGCATCCATGAAGCAGTGTTGTTTGTGAGTTCCTGGAGTTGGTCCATGCATTGTTTCAGTGAACTGCCATGTGATATGAGCGTTGTGTCATCTGCGAACTGTAGAATGTAGGCTTTTTGGTTAATTTGTTTATTTTTTTTGGATCATGATTGTATATATCAGCACAATAGAGATTGAAGAGCACTGGAGAAAGGGGTGAACCTTGAGGAAGTCCTTGTTGAGGGGTAAAATCTTCTGAGTATTCTCATTTCACTTCCACTTTGATAGTTCTATTTGATAAAAAATGATCTATCAGCTTTAATAGGTAGATTATGCTTTATAATTGAAACAGCTTGTATACAAGACCTGCATGCCAAACACTGTCGAAGGCTTTTTGTATGTCCACAAATAGGGCGGCTGAACTATTATCATGTTTCTTATTGGTTTGAATATTAGAAGTCAAGATAACAAGTGGATATTCTGTTTCTAAAACCAAATTGGTATGGTGGGATAACTCCTCCAATACATCTGATCAGTCTGTTTTTCAATATTTTTTCGAAATTTTTCCCTATCACTGGTAGTAAGGTCCTTGATCTGTCCTTGCTTCCGGAATAGTTATAATTGTCCCTTTTTTAAAACACTCAGGGAAATAGGAATTCAATAGACAGAAGTTATATATCCTTAGTACCTCCAGGTGGATTGAATGTTCTAGTTTTCTCAAGATTTGTCTTGGTATATTATCGAAGCCTGAGGAATTGTTTTTTCTGTGGTTGAGTGCATCAAAATATTCCTGTTCTATTATTGGCTCAACCGGAAAGGCATTTGAAAAATTTTACCGGTAATCATTAGTCCATATTCAAATCTGCCAAATGAAAACAATCATTAAAAATATCTTCAATATCTGTATGCCTCGTGTATCTAGATAAACCAAGAATGCAAACAGTCCACTTGAATTTGCTTATGTCAATGATATAATAGCAAGTGACAAAAGCATAATAACCAATTTTGCAACGGGTATAGGGGTATTTAAATAAAACAATAAATGATAATGAATTCCTCCCTTCGATCAAAAAGTGACAAAATATCAACATTGTTTGATGATGAAGTTATAATAGAAATTGGAGTGCGGTTTTTTTTGTCTAAAATTGAAGCTTCATCGTGAAAATTTGATTATAAATTCAAAGTTCAAAGTATTATCTGGCTGTTTGGCCGTTATTCATGCATCGATCCATTTTTTGAGAAAAGCGCTGGTTAGCCAGGTCATGTTGCATGGACTGTAAAAGTAATCGGAAGGAGCAATGTCTGGGCTGTATGACAGGTGGGGTAGGACCCATTCAATCGTTTCTAAGTACGTTTTAACGGGCGACGCAATGCTCGGCTCAAACGCATCAATTGTCGTCGGTAGACCTCCGCTGTGATCCTTTCGTTCCATTGTAGCAGCTACTAATACACCACACCCAGCTGGCACCACCAAATATACAGCAAGATATTTTCGCCATGAATATTGGGCTTGACAGTTGATGGCAGGGGTATCTATACGTTGTCCGACATTTAGCATCATCGTAATGGACCCATTTTTCATCGCCAGTCACAATTCTATGCAAAAACTCCTTTCTTTTTTTCTTTTGGAGTAGTAATTCTTACGTCAAAAAACGGCGTTCGACGTCTCTTGGCTTCAGTTCATACGACATCTAATTTCCTATCTTTCGAATCATTCCCATTGATTTTAAACAATGGCAAATGGTTGATTCAGTGACTCCAAATGTTTTTGTCGCCCTTGAGTTTGTGATGGATCTTTATTTAACCTTGCCTCTAATTCTTAGTCTTTAAACTTTGGTGGCGCTCCGGGCCACTATTCGTCATTCGAATCAAAATTACCACTTTTAATTCGGACAAACGGCTTCTGACACGTTCGTGCAGCTAGAGTATAGTCCCCATAAACATCCACCAAAATACAATGAATTTCGTCAGCCTTTTACTTCAAATTGAAGTAAAACTTCCCGCAGAAACACATTATTCGATACAAAAGTCGAGATTTTCAGAGCACACAGAAACTTTGTTGTTTACACTTCAGCAAAATGACAGATACTGAAAGGAACGCCTAATGATGTCACTTTAAAATGCCAGATGTTGCCAGATGAAACAGTGATAATAAACTAGTAGCGACATCTATTATCAAAACCGTACGAACTTATTTCCACTCTTAATAAAAGAAATTATCCACGAAACGTAGCACAAAATTTCATTTCGAATGATTATAAAATACTGTTTGTTGCGGTCTTCTAACGCCAAGTAAGACAGCATTCATTCTATTCAAAGTATCCCGATGTTATTTAAAACTTTTTGCTTCATCCAACCTCTAGTCAAGATTATTCACTTCCTGTAGGTGCAGCTTCTTGTGTATTACTTTCTATGTACGTGTTATAGAATATAATGCAGGCGTAAAAAATTATTGAGATTTGTATATCAGATTAATATTGTACGTCATAAGTTCCACCTACAACTTGGGATAGGTGAGTTTGTTTCCAAATTATTTATTATTATGTTAATATTATATTAGGAGCATCCATGAAACCTAGCCAGAATCTTTCACGTGTTATCTCGCATCTCAAACCAAATATATGTAAAGAGTATGATCATAATGGATAATGATTGGTAGTTAACCAAATGAGCATTGATATATATATATATATATTGTCATGGTATTTACAGTTAAAATAAATAATTACATAAATATATTAAGGAAAAGACTCACCTTTGTATATAAGTTGACTCGTTAGAGTATAACTAGAGCAAAATTCATTAAATAATATCCATTCTGACAGAAATATTAATAATTCAATTCGTAAAAACACTCACAAGCTAAAATTATGAAGAAAAAGTATATTCAGGATACATAACGACTAGTCAAATTAAAATTCTTTGAACGGTAATGAAAAAACAGTAATGTTGTCAACAGTTAATAAATAGAATTCACAGGGAGATTTCAATTCACAATTAGTCAATATAAAACCAGCCAAAGTTGCAATAAATAGAAGTAATTTGAATTTAGATATCAAATTTGAAATTGATGAAGAATTTGTTGAAAAGATTTATTATTATCATGAATCACATATAAACTTTAGTGAAATTATTGACAAAGAACAAGCTAAAATAAATATAACTTACCAGAATTATGTAAATAGGACAAATTTGATCAAAATTCACTTAATTCAATGAAAGATAGCATCTACGTCAGATATTTTCAAATGATTAATGTAAGAGATATCCTTGAAAATGTTTAGGCATCAATAGTATTGTAATAGCATCTAAGCTAAAGAAATTTAATCAATTTCATAAGTAATATTAAGTATTTTATAAGTTATAAGCATTAGAAGTTAAAATTTGTTAAATTTTGACACTTGAAATACTTTACGAAGGAAAAGCAATACTTTTACTGTTCTGTTTAACATGAAACAAACATCAAAATGTAGTTTAAAAAATAAGCTAATTTTCAAAAGTAATTTCAAACCAGGAAATATTGTAAATTTTGTAAAATCATCAAAAGCATACTTTTTATATAATTTTGACAGAAGCTAGTAAGCTTTGAAATTCAACTTTTCTTGAAAACTATAAATAGGGCAGACACAGAAAAAGTCGGCAGTCTCCAATTATATGCAGAGTAGAATCCTTGTCGGTCCATAATTAAAAAGTGCCAAAAAAGTATCATCATCTGAAAAAAGAAGATTATTTGGTTATTGTGAATGGAAATCGAATCCAGAAAATACATTACCTGAATGTGAATGGAAAAATATCACATAGAAATCAAGTTTCAAACGAATTGGATATATTGAAGAAAATCAAAGTCTGTGAATTTCAGAAGTTCTAGAAGTGTTGTTTCCAACGAAACCAGTGTTACTCCTGAAACGAAGAAGGGACAATAAAAAGGAACAATTCATAAATTGAAGAACAAACTTACCAAAGGTATTAAAATTCAATCCTGTTAATCTTTTCCCAAAGAAGTTTAGAAATAATAATCACTGTTTACATTAGAATTACGTTAGGATATTTAGATAAGGTTAGGTTAACATAGAATTAGATTTAGGTTATGGATCACTGATTATAATATTTCAAATTACTTTCATATAATATAATTAAAAAAATTCAATCTTTTAAAAATTCAAATTGAACCCTGCCTCAAATATCAAATCAGATTTAATAACATTTTAATTATAATTCAAAATTATAATCTTAAGAGCTAGCCGGAAACATAGAATACATCAACTACATACAAGGGTGATCTAATTAGTATTCATTCTAAAATTTTATTAATATAATTCCATAACAATATATATCAATGCTCATATATATATATATATATATATATATATATATATATATATATATACTACTATTTTACAATTACTATTTATATGTTATGTATATATTACTATTTTACTATTACTATTTATATGTTACATGGTCCACTTTTTCACGAACAGTTCTTTGCCTACATGTTTTATTTGTGTTATTCTTCTGATATCTACATTTCTTATTCGATCTTTCAATTTGATTCCTAATAAACTTCCTTCAATTCTTCTTTGACATACTTTTAACTTTTGTGTTTGTTTTTCAGTCAGGGATCACGTTTCAGCCATATGATAGAACAGTCAGTACACACATGGTCATCACTTCCCTTTTGATATTCATGGGAAAGTCAAGATGATGTTCAGGATAAACGCAAGTGACCAGTACTGACTCCAAGCGTTTTCTATTATTCTCTTAATCTCTTTGTTCTGACGATTTGTAAAGAAACCATTATCTGGCCAACATAACAATATTCAAACATAGTCAATGGTTTTATCATTCATTTGGCCATTCAGCATTGTTGAACTTCTTCATGGCTTTCTGAAAAGAGGACAACATCGTCCGCGAATCTAAGATTAGATAAATACTTCCCATTGATTTTGATGGCTTGTTCAATCAATGGTTCTGAATATTTGCTCTTACAATGCTGCAAATAGCTTTGGGGAAATGCGGCCTTCTTGACGTACACATTTTTCGATTTCAAAGGGCTTTCCTACATTTTCAAGTTTGATTTTTACTGAGCAATTGTGATAAATTTGTTGTAGGATATGAATGTATGGTTCTGGTATACCGTGATTGGTTAGAGCATTTATAAGATAAGTATTATGCACCATATCAAAGACCTTGTTGTAATCTACAAATGCTTGCTACAATTTTTTGTTGTATTCTTTGTATTTTTAATGACCTGGATTACAGTGAATAGTTGAGTAGCCTGCTTACTCAGGTGGTTGATTTTCATCCAAAATGTTGGTTATTTTTCTCAAGATGATTTTTGAAAACACTTGGTAGACAGTTGACATTAAGCTGATTGGGCGATAATTTTCAATGTTTGTTTTTGGCCCTTTTTTATCTAAAAGAACGATTTTACAAGTAGTATACTATTCTGGTAGGTTTTGGCTCTGGATGACTATATTAGTTATATAAGTCAGTGGTACTGTGAGTTCTTCTGCTTCAACTTCAACATCTCGTTTGATATTCCATCTTCACCTGGACATTTTCCGTTTCTGAGATCTTTAGGTGCGATGCTTACTTTCGTTTCTATAATTGGTTCATCCACACTGTGATCTAGTATCCTCTCTTCTATATTAGGACCATCATTCTTGTAAAGGTTTCCATTAAATTCAGGTGCAATATTGAGTACTTTCCAGTTGTTCCGCCTTCACTACTTGTTAATTTCTGAAGCCATGGTTTTCTTTGTGAAAGATCTTTTCTGATTTTCTTTATAGATTTGGAGGATTTCATTATCATTTTAAAATTCCCATATTTACTTTTTCTCAAAACTTTTCTTATAGTTCTTTTTGTCAGTTTGGTAAGTTCAACGTATTCAACTTTATTCCTATCATTGAGGTCTCTGCGTTTTTTCTTTTCTTCCCTAAGATCTATCAAATCAATTGTTTCTCTGCTTAGTTTGTTATTTCTGATTTTATTTGTCTCACATCTTTTAATTGCTTGTTTTACTTGTTTCGTAAATATTGCGTAGTTACCGAGTTGCTGTTTTTCTTCCAGATGGTGTAGAAGTTTTGTTATTTCAGTTTTAAAGGTGTGTTTGTCTATGTTTTCGATTCGCAACAATTTATTTTTCGTGAACCATTTCTTTTTATCCCTTTGTCCAGTTATTCCAATGGACAACCTCAGCAGTTTGTGGTCACTATCAAAATTAAATTGATATAACACCTCTATATTTTTTGAACCAAGTTGGTTCAGAAATAGTATCCAAGAGATGGTAGAAGAAGCCGTGGTGGTCCAGAAACAAGATGGCAGAAATGAATATTATGGACACAAATCGCTCAAAATAGGGAACAGTGGAAGAAATTTGGAGAAGCTCTTGCTCCGGATGGGTATTTTACAGGCTCATGATGATGATTTATATGTTATGAGTGTCGATAGGTTAGTGGTAAGAGCATAAGGCTCGTAATCGAAAGATCGTGAGTTGAAATCCTGTTCAGGTGGGAAAGAAATTTTCCAGTTGGACGGGTTTTGGCCCCCATTTTACTGTTGGGTCGAAAATTATAAGTGCTGTGGCGTAAGATCGCAGTAACAAAGCCTACAAAGAACACAACTGAATTCCTAACTCGCACAAGCTGAAAAAGTTTCTGAGGGATCTTCACATAAGATCTAGGAGTATCAGGATAATATGAATATATTTAGGGATCTCCACGTTTAAATAAATATGCTCATATTCCAAATAAAACCTGTAAAAATTTGCAACCACGTAACTATAATGAAAATAGAAAAATGCTGAATAATAACTGTTATCTAATTAATACTTCGGTCATTCTCTTATTCTTCAACAACAGATCTACAACATAGTTTTCAAGTTTTAGAAGCTCACATACTGGTTGCTTCAGATATCTAAAAGTAAGCTAAATGGTTGTGGGAAAATGAATGGACTTTGGCTCTTCCGCAATTCTTCTTTGTACTTCAGCCTGCTGTTGCAAAAAATCGATTAATAGAATGCTCAGTTTAATTTTTCATAATCATGATAAAAAGCGTAATGTTCAAGAAGAAACTACATAATAGTAAACTTCACAAAACGTCTCATTACGTTTTGTGCAATGAAGTAACTGTTAATGTTCATAAAGTGAGAAATGTATGTTTCTTTGTTTACGTTCACACAACCAATAATTTAATGCGAAGCGTCAAAGATCAGAGTTGTCAAACACTGTGAAGTCATTTTTTTCTGCTATTTATTCACGAAAAACCAGTAGAAATGTTTTTCTGTTTAGAAGGCAGAGGATAGAAAATTGGAAAGAATACCATTTTTATAATAAAAAGATGTTTTTTACTTGATATCTTGAAATACTCAACAAATACATAGTGAAAGACACCAGTGCACTGTTTCATACCGGCAAATACCACTCTTAATATGTCCAACACAAACTCTTTTGAAAAAACCTCTGTTCAAAAAACTCTTCCAAAATATGTAGCACGTTTTCACAAAGGTGATTTGAGATTTTCACCGATAATCTTCAGTCCACTTTCATGCCAGCAAAATAAAAAATATCTATCATACACGACCACGTGATAATTTCAAACTAATATAGAACACAAATAGTTTCTTAATAGTTACCATTCGTATTCTACGTCCACAGAAAATACATAGGCGTTGTATGAAGTATTTTTTAAGACCCAGTTATATTAAAAAAACAATGTGTATATGAGTGAAAAAACAAATTGTTTTACCGTTTTCTCAAATTGATATTACTGCGATTTTTACATTTAGACCGATTACATTATTATTATTGTCAAATACTTTAAAGTGAACTATCCTGTGATACACAAAAGATTTTGAGGGTGTAAATTCGGTACTTCTTAGCTTTTAAAATTGTCATAGACGAACAATATTTCATTTGCAATGATGAAGCGATCCCAAAACACTTCTTTCTGCATTGTGCTGCAATAAGTTGCGCACGTGATAATAATAATGAATGTTTATTGAACAGCTGATTACAATTATGGCATAGATGAATTAGCTTTTTTCTTGGGACAGATTATGCGGGATCTAAACACCTGCTTCACTTTCCAATCTGCTGCATATGTTCGTGGATAATCGACCAAGGTTAGTTGAGAGTGTTTGACTATTCTTCGATTGGATTTGCCACTACTTCTACTGTCAACATGTCATTGTCTAAAAATGTTGGCCTTCCTGAGTTCAAAACTTGGAAAGCCTTAATGGTTTTTGTATTGTATAATTTGAAGAACCGTCTTGACGAATTATTATTTAATAAAGTATTAAAAAGAGGTTTTTTCTTGATAGAAGGATTATTACAAAATTTTAAATATCATACAGATTTATTCTATAAACCTCATACAAATTTTAATTTCAAAAAAATTTTATTCAGAAACTTTTAGACTTAAATTAAATGAAAGTCTATAGAACACACTGTATCAATTTAGTAGACATATAGAATTAATACTCATAACAGAGTACCAAAGGGAATAAAAGAAATTCAAACAAATATAAATTGTCAACTAAAAATTATTAAATACATACTTAAAGGGTACAAAATTTTGTTTCGTTCCTTGTTTTATGAAAACTAAATTCCTTTCCAAAAATGCAAAACATATGAAGATCTTTTTCAAAAACAACTTGCTCAAAATAAGTTCTTTAAAAAAAATGCCTAAAACATGCAGATCATCTCTAAAAAGCAATTTAGAATTATTACAACGCTAACTCATCAGCTCAACTTCATATTTAAAAATAAAAATAATTAACAAAAAATATCTCATCAAATCATCTGCATGCTGTTTACTGGACAAACACTAGAATGAAGTGAACTTTTAAAAATCCTACGTATGTTCGTCACAGAAGTTATTAGTTATTAAAATTTGCAAGGTATCTTATGGACACCTTTAAAACCAAATGATAATAATATAATAAGCATAAAAATAAAATATATAATTACAATAAAATAATAAAGACAGTTTTTTTCTTGATAGAAGGATTATTACAATATTTTAAATCTACAGGTTTATTCTATTAACCTCCAACAAATTTTAATATTAATATTTAATTTAATTCTAAAAGTTTTTGAACTTTTTCTGAAATTAAAATTAAAATTGTAGTCGGAGGTTTACAGAATAAATCTGAATGATATTTAACATTTTTCAATAATCCTTCTATCAAGAAAAAACTTCTTTTTATTATTTTATTGTATATATAATAATTATATGTTTTGGTTTACTCTTATTACATATTATCATTTGGTTTTAAAGGAGTCTATAAAATACCTTGCAAACTTTATGTAATTTCTGTGACGAACATATAATACGTAGGATTTTTAAAAGTTTATTACTTCGTCCAGTAAACAGCATTCAGTTAGTTTGATAAGATATTTTTTGTTAATTATTTTTATTTTCAAATATTTCAAGTTGAGCTGATAAGTTAGCGTTGTAATAATTCTGAATTGCTTTTTAGAAATGTTCTGCATGTTTTAGGATTTTTTTTTCGAAAGAACTTATTTTGAGCAAGTTGTTTTTGAAAAAGTTCTTGAGTTTATGCTTTGCATTTTTGAAAAAGGCTTTAGTTTTCATAAAACAAGGAACGAAACAAAATTTTGTACTCTTCAAGTATCGGGTGTTTTTTTTAGAGTGATAGAACTTTAAATTGAAATAAAACACATTTAAATTATGATCGAAGCCAAATCTTTCTTTCAATAAATCGATTGTTACAGCAGCAGCAGCATGAGGTGTAGCACCATCTTGTTGGAACCAAGACACTTTTGGGTCGATACCATTCAAATTTTGAAACAAATAATCATTGATCATTGAACATTCACTGTATCATTAGCTCAAGCATCGTTTTTAAAGAAATATGGACCGATGATGCCCCAACGTGTAAAGCACACCATACAGTGCATTTTTCAGGATGCAGTGGAACCTGCAGAACTTCTCGAGGATTGTTTTCACTCCATATACGGCAATTTTGCCTTATTACATAGCCGTTCAACCAGAAATGTGCTTAATCACTAAACAGAATTTTGCGATAAAAAAGTGGATCAACTTCAAGCTGTTATAGGGCCCAATCAGCAAACAAACGATACTTATTATGGTCAAGTGGCCTTAGTTCTTGAACCATTTGGATCTTGTATGGGTGTAGACCAAGATCTTTACGCAAATTTTCCATTTGGTGGATGCACAGAGTCTAACTTGTTGTGAACGTCGACGAAAAAACAAATTTTCTGTACGTACAGTTCTTTGTCTTGTTGTTGTTGTTGCATGGAGTAGAGAAAATGTCCGAAATCTATCAATAGGTGGACTAATGATCTGCTCTGATGGGCGATTATGTAAACCCTAAATTTCACGAAGTTCTCTATAAGTTTGGCGCATAGAACGCTGATTTTGAAAATAAATTTCAACAATTTGTAAACGTTGTTGCGGCGTGAGTCTTTCCATGATAATTTGTCAATGCTTACTGAACAGAAATGTCAAAAGAACATCACTTCTACCTTCTGTCAAATCACAGTTATCCCTATCACACCAAAAAAACACCCTATATTTATTTAATAATTTTTAGTTGACAATTCATATTTCTTTGAATGTATTTTATTCCCTTTGGTACTGTGTAATAAGTATTAATTTTATATGTCTACCAAATTGACACAGTGTGTTCTAAAGACCGTTACTTAATTTAGTTCTAAAAATTTCTGAATAAAATGTTTCTGAAATTGAAAGTTGTAGTAAGTTAACAGAATATGTATGATATTTAAAATTTTGAATTCTTATTTATAACACTATTAGTTTTGTACTGCCTCATAATAACAATAATATTAACATTTCTATCCAAGAGTTTCCTTCGTCTGGAATTCGTATCAAATAAACATATTAGAGATACGCCTTTCTGGCGACGTTCGGTATCATTTCCCGACAATTATTCTTCTGGTACTCATCTGTGAAATTACCAGCTGCTGGACGTTGTTGGTCGGAACGAATGACACATGCCCGAGTGTCAATCAACTCTTACATCGAATGCAATGATAAATAAGATAAAGAGGTTATAAATAACCAGCTCGTCCAAGAGATAGGTCTGCTGCGGGAAAACGGAACGCGATAATGGCAGTTCTTGTCGTTACGACGTTCTTTCAATTTCTTTGACCTCAAACTGGACCGCAAGATGCCAAAGAAGTGCAGGCCGGCATGAAATCGGCGAATACTTTCTCGTGTCTGAAAGATTAAAAAGCAAAACTGCTGGTAGGTTTTTTCCTCGTTAGTTTCAACTTGCTAGATCATTTTCGTTCGAAACCGGTAATTTGGCAGGTTGCTTTAACGAGATTAACAATATCATTATTATAAAATAAAACTCAATTTTATTTTTAATGATTCATATTGAATTTGGCGACCGCTGTTCGTGTATTGGTGAAGAAGAGCTATTGAACAGCAACTTTAATGTTGTTGAGGTGTCGTTTTTCGGTATTATTAAATAATAAGGCGAACCGGAAAATAATGTCACTTATTTAAATTGAAATTAAACGAATAAATCGTCAACAAGTTTTTATTTTTAAATAATAATGTAACCACCTTTGTTGTCAACAAACTCTTGCCATCTATTTTCAATTCCGGACCGATAAAAATCAATTGGTTTTTGAGTAAAATATCTCGAGAGGACATTTAAGACATCCAAATTTTCAAATTTTTGCCACTAAGAAAATGTTGTAGCGATCGGAATAAATGGAAATCCGAGAGTGCGATATCGGGCGAGTATGGTGGGTGAGGCAGTACCTCCCACCCCACTTCATTAATTTTTTCCAAGGTTCATCTTCCACAGTGCGGTCTTGCATTGTCGTATTGCAGAATAACGTTTTTTTTGTTGATAATCGCTGGACGCTTTTCTATTCAAGATTGGTTCACTCGGTCCACTTGTTCACAATAAACATCTGCATTAACAATTTGTTCAGGTTTCAGCACTTGAACAATTCCAAACCCAGCTTCGCAGTACTTCGTGGTGATTCATTTGAAGAGAGCCTCTGTCTTTCGTGTTTTGGATTATCATATAGGACCCATTTTTCGCCTCCAGCATCAAGCTATCAAAAAACGGTTCTGTATGGCCGTTGAAACAAAACTTTACATGTGATGGATCAGTTTGGCTTTGTTCTCTTCGGACAGATAGATTATGGGGGACCCAAACACCTGCCGCGCTTATTTTTCTCATCTGCTGCAAATGTTCTTGGATGGTCGACCAAGGATGGTTAAGGGTGTTTTTGAGTTCCTCGATTGTCTGAAATGGATTTGCTCCCACTTCTGCCCTCAACATGTCGTTGTCTAATGTTGTTGGTTTTCCTGATTTATAGGGGTCAGAGAGATCAAAATTGCCAGATCTGAACCTAGAGAACCACCTTTGGTATATTTACGAACGTCTAACGCACTTGGATGATCATTGCAAATGTTTTTGGTCGCAACTATTGCGTTACTACCCTTGCGAAACTTAAAAAGCATACAATTCCGGATATGCTCTTCTGGTACTTGGTGGGCCATTTCACCCTAAATTGCAAAAAAAGTCGAATGTTCAATTATTTAAGAGTGACAAGTCACACTAACCTTAAAATTTCTTTGACACGACTTCGAAGTACACAATGAGCTGACAAATGGCAATCAAATATCGACATGCGCATAAACGACATTACTTTCCGGTCCCCATATTATATTTATTTTTATTTAGTATATAATAATTTCGATTATTTTACTCACAACACCTTCCTGTTATAATTGAATCCCATTTCCTTTTCTTAAGTTATATTCTGTAGAAGAACATAGAATTTGATAAGATAAATATTTAAGGTTAAACTCAAACATGAGTGTTAACGGTAGCGTTCAACGCTGCTTCGCTCACAAAATATATCTTCTAATCCTATGATCCACACGAATTTGTTGTTTAGAAAATATTGAGAAAATTTCAAATATGAATGAATAACTGCGAAACCAGACTTTACATATTAACGAATCGAGATATTTAGACCCCAAACCTACCCTGGAAGTCTCTAGCTGTTTCTGTACGAAAGTAAGAATTCAAGGACGGTGACAAAATAACTTTTAACCTCGTATTCTTCATCAGTGAGTCCAACCTAGTTGTTTGAAAATATCTTCAGCTCAAAACTTGAAGATTAGAGAGATTTGAGGGAAACGATTACCTCGAACAAGCGCGCTACAAGATTAACTTTTAAAAACACCCTGTTCTTGACATGATTAGTTTGTTATAACGTAATTTAAATACGTGTATAAATTTTCAATTGCATTCAATATGCCGATTAAAAACCAATTGATTAAAATGGAAATTATACAAGATCATTGATTGAATTAAAACAAGTTTTGAGATATGTTTCAATTATGACCAACTATCAAATTCATAACGGCAGAAATAGTTCAATATTACCGAGTAAAGTTTGATAATCATATGATAAAATCATATTCTATTTGTATGAAGAAATCGGCAATTACTATACTCCCAACTTCAATAATATAAAATTAAAACAAATTTTCATAAATTACTATGTATCGGTTGTTTTTTAGAGTGATAGAACCTTAAATTGAAATGAAACACATTTGAATTGAAATTGAAGGTATTTTTTTTTTATTTGAAAAATAATTTATGACATTTATGTTTTAAAAATAATTTCCGGCATATGTCCACCACGACTAGCTCTGAGGAACCGCATTCGACCAGACCAATTTTGGACCACTTTTTCGAGTAATTCAGGACTTATTCCATCAATAAAACGAGTTATGTTGGCTTCCAAAGCGTCTATTCTTTCTGGTTTATGAGCATAAACCAATGACTTGACATAACCCCAAAGAAAATGATCCAGTGGAGTTATGATCTTGAAGGCCAATTAATTAAACCATTTCTCGAAATAATATTATCGCCAAATCTTTCTTTCAATAAATCAATTGTTACGGTAGCAGCATGAGGTGTAGCACCATCTTGTTGGAATCCAAACACTTCTGGGTCGATACCATTCAAATTTTGAACAAATAATCATTGATCATCGATCTGTAACGAGCACCATTCACTGTAACATTAGCTCCAGCATCGTTTTTAAAGAAATATGGACCGATGATGCCTCCAGTGTGTAAAGCACACCATACAGTGCATTTTTCAGGATTCAATGGAACCTGCAGAACTTTTGTTTGGATTGTTTTCACTCGATATACGGCAATTTCGCTTGTTACGATAAAAAAGTGGATCAACTTCAAGCTGTTCTAGGGCCCAATCAGCAGACAAACGACGCTTATTATGGTCAAGTAGCTTTAGTTATTGAACCACTTGGATCTTGTATGGGTATAGACCAACAACTTTACGCAAAATTTTCCATGTGGTGGATGCACAGAGTCCAACTTGTTGTGAACGTCGACGAATAGACAAATCTGGATCATCATTAACACTATGACTTACAGCAGCGATATTTTCTTCTGTACGTACAGTTCTTTGTCTTGTTTTTGTTGCATCGAGTAGAGAAAATGTTGTCCGAAATCTATCGATAGTTCGACGATTGAGCTGCTCTGATGAACGATCATGTAAACCATAAATTTCTCTAAGTGCTCTATAAGTTTGGCGAATAGAACACTGATTTTGAAAATAAATTTCAACAATTTGTAAACGTTGTTGCGGCGTGAGCCTTTCCATGATAATTTCTCAATGCTTACTGAACAGAAATGTGAAAACAACATGACTTCTACCTTCTGTCAAATCACAGTTATCCCTATCGAAAGTTCTATCACTCTAAAAAGCACCCGATATTATTATACTACAAAAAATTCAAAGTTGTCTGAAGATAGGGTAATACCCCGAAACAACAGTCACGAAAAATGTATAAACTATGAGTTTTTTAGTAGTAAAATTGAATAGTTTCAATGAATTTATTTTAATTATGATCACATACCAAATAGTAATCAGTAGTTTATATTATGTAAGTTCCAAATTGAAAAAGCATCCATATAACAGAGACTGATAACTTGTTGGTATTATTCAGAGAAATTGTTTTCAGTGTTGCTAGCAAATCATTTGACATTCGAGATGAAAGCCGATCAGCACATTTCATTAAAGGTTTTGCTTACAGTTGGGTAATTTCTGGAAATGAAGACATTAATTGGCCGCAAAGATTGTACGATTAAACACCATTATATTATTTTCGTTGGGTTTATTAGGTCTTTGCCAATAATCTTGCAACCATGCATGAGGTGAAATATAACATAAAAGCTGAAATATTGTCCCAAAAATGCGAAAATGTAATGAAAAATTGAAGAAAAAAAGTTTGTCAATGAACAACCGCGGGGGACATTCGGCAGATATTGGGTTTCATTATTAATCTTAGCGTTTGTAATATGAATTGAAATAAAAATATCTAGCATTTCTCAAAAAGATTGATTTTTTCCTTAAATTCAAATTTTAACCATTTAAAATTTACATTTTTGATATGGTATAAATAAAAACTAAGAAATATTTTCTCGAAGTTATGAGTTCATTTGAAAAGTTGAACCTTAACGTTTACTAATATAAAACAATATCGTCGAAATGACCACCTCACTACAGTACCCCATTCGATCAACCCAATTTTTCAGTACATTATCTATTGTTTGGCATTAAATCTCATGAATGGCAACTTCGATTTCGTGTTTCAAGGCATCACGTGAATTCTACCAGGTTTTCGTATTGGCATAACGAGCATGGCTCTTGCACCAAGTGACTACTAAGCAGTCTCCACAGTCCATCCCTAGAGGTAGAAAGTGTGATAAGGATTACGCCATTTCATCGCGCGAAGAGATGAACCCATCAGCTTCCATTTTTGGCCCCGACTTGAAGCCAGAACCGTCTGACTGGTAGCAGCGAAGCACTATTCAACCTCTACTGGCTCTGCAGGTCAGTACCCGTTGGTTTGTGTTGCAACTCACCCGCCAGAAGGAATTCTTATCCATGCACCCGAGCGCTGTCCCATGAACTAAGATAATCTCAAGATTGATGACTTCTATTGATCCTGGTACGAGCACCGTCAACCGACCTGTACGTCTTGACCCACCGAACCCATATGAAGTCATCTGATTGATCTTTGCGTCAAGCACTAACGGCTAAGCTATTTCGTCTAGATTCACAAACCCTAAAAAGTTACGCATTGATCCGGGGCCAGGACAAGGCCGGTCGAACCGTCAAGTCCCGTTAAACCCCGTATCATTTCATGAGAATATCCCGAGCATGGGGGTCTGCGAACAGATAAATGAAATACCTCCGCCAGCATGCGGACTTTCAACCACTGCCCCCTCGAGTCTCACAACAATGGGTAGGCCAGGTGGTACCAGTAACACCTGAGGGCAATCCACCCCCCGAGGTAACGCAGTATGCTATATAACGCACCCGGACATTACACAGAAAATTCCGGAGATTCACACTGCGATAGGGTACAGTACGCCAGTTATAAGGGAGAAGCCCTGTGCTGCGACAGACTCCCCGTCACTGAGTTAATCAACCGGCTCAGCCCTCCATTTCACCAGAACCGCAAAACTAGGGCCCCATTCGGAGATCTTAAACCATGCAGGTCCAGTGACTGGCGCGAATGGCATTACGTTAGGCACCAAGACTTAACCCTCCATTTCACCGGGATGAAACTAGGGTCCTAGTCTCGACAAGCGCCCTCATCTCGTCAAGATCTAATGCCGGGGGGGCGTTTTCAAGGCATCAATCGTTTCTGGAGGGTTTGCGTAATATTTATCCTTAACGGATTCCCACAAAAATTACCCTTGGAGGTGAAAATGAGCTTCATCGCTAAAGATCATTTTTCTGGGAAAATGCTCATCTTCTGCCACGCGATAATTAGCCAATTGAACGAAGTGGAAACGCATCGAATGATCACGAGGTTTCACTTCTTTCACTAGTTGAACTCTGTAAGCCTGCATACCATGGTCTCCATGCAATTTCTCCTTAGAAATGATCAGAAATCTTCAGTTCTTGAGCACGATGACGAGTTTATATTGATGGATGTTTAGCCACATTCTGAGCTACAGCAGTAATGTTTTCAGGTGTGCTCACTAGACGAGAACGGGTTGTTGCATCAAATAACCATTCAGTTTTCACGAACAAATTAATCCACAAATAACCGTGAGGGCATTTCATTCATATTGAATTTTCCACATAAATGGAATAGAAGTTTCACCACTTTGGAAATGAGTTTTTAATATTTCCCAGTTTTGTTCCAGCGTAAATCGACCCATTTCGTAAATGTCAAAAATGTTGCCAAACTGGAAATAACGACTACTTCAAAATGCAAACACAAAATTTATAATAAAAATCGAGAATCGTACAAAGGTATGATACAGACATCCTAAAATAAAGGATGTCTAAATTCAGCCTTTGAACATCAAAGCTCTGATCTTCCAGTTCGCTTATGAAAACCTAAAATTATCCATTATCAATCCGATAGGTGTTGATGAAAACCTTAAACGGTGTATTATTGTCATAATCAAGTTAAAGAGTGGAACCTACGTTGGCGTTACCTTTTTAGGTCAAACGAATGATGACTTACAATGGAGCCTGCAATAAATGCCTGAGTGCGTTGATTCTTTATTAGACGCCCATCGATCGGAAATGGCTTCCCACAAGATCTAGGAATTTATTTTAGAACGTCTAGTTTCTCCAAGAAAATAGCAATGGCGAAAATCATTAAACTGTAACACCTGACTGTATACAGGGTGTCCCAACGAAAATTTGACTCCCCAGACTCAGAAACGAAGAATTTTCGAAGATTAAAAAAAAACAGGTCCACTTCTTTTTTGAGGGGGACGAATTTCCACCAACCGCTTGAAATGATAATAGTCTACTTTCAAATCATGTCGCAGTTTTGTAAGATTTTCAGGTGGAGTTGCATAGACTTTGGACAGAATGTCAGTAATTATTGGATCAATAACGTCGTCTAATAAATTTAAATAAGTTGTTCCGTCAAGATTCTCATCGATAAAAATGGGTCCAACAATATGGTTTCCTAATATTCCTACCCAAACATTTAGTTTTTGGGGAATTTGTGTATGTGCCTCCATTAATGAATGAGGAGTACTATCACTCCAGTACCGACAATTATTTCTATTGACTCCCCCATTCGACATAAAGGTACACTCGTCAGAAAAGATTGTATAGTAGAGTCTGTGATGGTTATTATTCAGTAACTCACTATATTGTTCACAAAACTGAGTCCGACGGTCAGGATCATCTTTCTTCAACTGTTGCACAAGCCTTATCTTGTAAGGGTGAAATTTATGAGCTTTCACCATTCGATGAATGCTAGATTTCGGAAGATTAGATGCTCGTGCTAAAGTTCTTATAGATTGCCGATTATCCATCTGTAAATGTCTCAATACTGCTATTTCAATAGCTTCATTTGGGACTGGACGCTCAACTTCTTGTTTCTTATTCTGAATGGCACCAGTAGTTTCCAATTTATTACTAAAATATCTTGTAGTTAATCTAGACATTTCATCATTGAGATAGTTTAATTTGGGAATTTCTATTCTTTCTTCCATAGAATACACCATTTTCGCCCACGTAAGTCTCAAATCCAATTATGATGCAGAAATGAAAGACTGAAACACATTTGAGAAATATTTGATTAATTCGGTCTTTACTTGGTGAAAGCTCATTTTCATTTAAAAAATGTATATGAGACAGTAATTTATTTCCACAAAAATGTTTGTTTTACTACAACAATTGTTTCACTACGATGTAGCTTCGTCAGGTATTACATTGTACTGACTGATGGTATTCAGTTTAACCGAGTTTAAATACATTGTTAGGTATGTGACGAAATAATGGAAGCACAAGTCATAAAAACTCTAGGTGTTTATTGGAGTTTTCCGCTAAAAATGCCATTAAGGAAAGATATTCAGTAATGGAGACTTATCAACATCTGTTTGTTCGTTCAGAAGGATTTTACGGGCATTATACCTGTTGATTTCAAGAAATTCTAAAAGTGTTAATCAAGAACTTTTGCTTTCAACGTGGATAATTTCATAATTATTGTTGAAATTATGCCTAAACTCCTTAAGATGATTAGCATATGTCGAATGTACAGAAACAAATATATAACCCCTTTGGTGTTCTTGGACACGTTTCTTGAATGATCTACCAGTCTGGCCAATGTATACTAAAGGGAAATATTTGCAAGTCAACTTGTAGACTCCTGATTTATTTTCTTTATTTATTCGATCTTTATTGTTTTTTATGTAGGTACTAAGGTTATTAATTGTCTTAAAAGCCGCGTTAATTGAAACAACTTTTGAAATATTTAGCAATATTTTCAGATAATCCATTGACATAAGATAACGAAAAATATTTCTGTGTATTGTCCTCTTTTATGATTGGGTACACGAGATTTAATGCCATTTTCTTTTGTTTATTGGATATCATTTTGTCTATAAGAAAGGGGTTGTAACCGTTGTTTGACGATATTTGTTTAATAATATTTAATTCTTTCAAAAAGTTATCTGAATTCAAAGGGACATTCTGACATCTTTTGGTTGGTGGGGTGATTTGAAGTTTTATGTATTGTGAAGTCTGTATGTGTGGGTTTGTGAAAAATACTAAAATCATGCAAATTATTTAGTCTTGTTATTGTGAGGTCAAGAAAATAAATACTTTGATTCTTTTCTTCTTCGATTGTAAATTTGATTTTTCGGTGGATTTTATTCACGAAATTCGTGAAGATATGTAGTTGTCGGTCGGTGCCTTTGAAACAACAAAAAATGTCATCTACACTGAACATTTCCAAAAACAAACAAAAAATATAATAGACTGTTAGCCTTTTCAATAACTTCCCAAAAAAATATTCGCTTACTTTAATGAACCCACAAATCCCAAAATTATATTCATTAATAAAACTTCAGAAAGAAAATAATCCAATTAGACCAGTAGTTTCATTCCTCACATCACCAAGCATAAAATTATCTAGAGTTTTAATTTCTATTATTCAAACCGAAAAAAAACTTTTTAGCTGAATAAGCTATTAAAAATAGCATCCTACTTATAGACAATATTAAATCCGTCCAATTGCCCAAAAATTGTAGATTAATTTCTTTTGATGTACAAAACGACAACTACATATCTTCACGAATATCATTAATAAACTCTACCCAAAAATCAAATTCACAATCGAAGAAGAAAAGAATCAAAGTATTAATTTTCTTGATCTCACAATAACAAGACTAAATAATTTACATGATTTTGGTATTTTTCACAAACCAACACATACAGAGATCACAATACATAAAACTACAAATCACCCCACCAACCAAAAGATTTCAGCATATAATAGTTTTATTCATAGATTATTGAATATCACTTTGAATTCAGATAACTTTTTGAAAGAATTAAATATTAAACAAATAGCGTCAAACAACGGTTACAACCCCTTTCTTATAGACAATATGGTATCAAATAAACAATGGCATTAAATCTCGTATACCCAATCATAAAAGAGGACAATACACAGAAATATTTTTCGTTATCTTATGTCAATGGATTATCTGAAAATATTGCTAAATATTTCATAACACAAAAAACAATAAAGATCGAACAAATAAAGAAAATAAATCCGGAGTTTACAAGTTGACTTGCAAAGATTGCCCTTCAGTATACATTGGCCAGACTGTTAGATCATTCAAGAAACGTGTCCAAGAGCACCAAAGGGTTATATATCCGATTCTGTACATTCGACATATGCTAATCATCTTAACGAATTCAGGCATAATTTCATTAACACTTTTAGAATTTCTTGAAATGAACAGGGGTAATGCCCGTAAAATCCTTTTGAACGAACAAACAGATGTTGATAAGTCTCCATTACTGAATATCTTTCCTTATTGGCATTTTTAGCGCAAAACTCCAATAAACACCTAGAGTTTTTATGACTCGTGCTTCCATTATTTCGCCACGTACCTAACAATGTATTTAAACTCGGTTAAACTGAATACCATCAGACAGTACAATGTAATACCTGAGAAAGCCACATCGTGGTGAAACAATTGTTTTAGTAGTACAAACATTTTTGTGGAAATGAATTACTGTCTCATATACAATTTTTGTTTACCATTTGAGAAAGAATCTTCAAAAAATAGTATACATTATAATGAATTTCATGCGTTTCACACATTTAACCATCATGAACGATAAGAAAATCGAAGGTTTTTAGAGTAGAAATATTCAAAAACTCAAATTTTTCTGCCATTTAATAAATAAATTTGAAACTTTTAACTGCGATGTTTAAACAAAAAGTTTTTTAACTAAAACTCATCCGTCATCTCTTTCCTATTAAAAAAAAAAAAAGGGGGTTGTTGCCACCCTCAAGTGGTTTTTTCGGGATTATGTCGTCGTAGATCTCCGTAATACAGAACTCGAAAATTATTTGTGGATTCTTCAACACCCTTAGGTTCTTGAGTTTGGGCGGTTCAGCATCACCTTTTGACGGTAACTTCAATATTACATTATGTCGTGAACAATGAACCGATTTTTAAAATTTTAACTGGGTTGTGTACAGAATATTAATAACTTTGAAACTAACCAACACTCGACATCTCTTCCCTATTAAAAAAATGTTGAGGTTTGATGCCACCTTCATAGGAGTGTTTTTCCGCAACAAACTCAAAATGGGAAATAAGTTCCTCTCAAAACAAAAGTTGATCTGTTTTTTAAAATCTTCGAAAAATCTTCATTTCTGAGTTCTGCGGGGGTCAAATCTTCCTTGGGACATCCTGTATATTTAATCCACCCTCGTATTAAAATTTAGCGTAATTTGATTTTTTTTAAATCTGTAAATTTCAAGAGGATAAAATCAGATATAATGAACAATCTTTTAAAATTTTCAGGTTTCAACTAGGAATTTTCCATAAAATAAGTTTGGAAAGCTCATCGTTGAAGTTATTGAATATCCTATATGTAATTTTGCAGCCATAGCTGACGAAGGTTGTTCTTGGAGTATTAACATAACGATCCGTTCAAAAATGTGATAACGTGTGCGGAAGACGCTCGAGAGAAGCTATAAGTGATGAAGAACAATGCATCTTCAAGTTCCGCTCCAAATGTGCCCAGACTAGCATTACTCGATTTACGTAATAAAGCGAATTGACAAGAAAAAAAAATTCGTAACCCGTTACCGAAACCGGGAAAAGCGAAAGGAGAACGCTTGAACGATTCGTACTTTTGGTTTTACAATTTCAAGTTCAAAATGGTGGTTATCCTAACGACGGCATAAATTAGACGTTTCCGGTCCGTATCAATATCGGATCGTAAAAAATGGAATTATTTATTCGGTTTGAATTCATTGCCGAATTCATTACTTTTATTTCAGTGATCTTATCGATATGTCGAAATTGTATGGAATTCTAGACGTTTACTGAAATTTTCGTTCACACATATTAATTTTGAACAGTATATTACATGAGCTGGAAGGTTCGTTTTCATGGTGTATAAAAAATTTGAAGCATTTATTTGCGTCAGAATCTTTAGTACGCTATTACATTGCTTTAGTGTTATAAAATATCGGTTCTGTATAGGGACTTGGTTAACAGTTATTATTTGAACATTGTAAAAATTCTGTATTTACATATCTATATGGTCATTCATTATTTTCTGATTATTTTCATTATTAACTAACTCAAAAATTTCAACAAACTCCAAAAATTACAGGTAATAGCTGGATTAATTCTCCGGAACCTCTACAGATTTTACTCTGAATAAATGTCTTGAAAACATTCAGAATTAAATTTTGAACATGTCCTAGATAACACTGTAGCACTTTATATACAGGGTGTATATGAATAGTTGCGAAAAAATTTAAGAGATGATTCCTTGTCAAAAAATGGGGCGGGTCTTTTATATAAACTTAATTTTTTTGAGCTCCCCTGCTCAGTTACAGTTTTTCATTTTTTTCTTAAAAACCAATAATCTGACAAGAATAAAATTATGCAAACATTCTATGCGGACGAGAACGCACTAAAAAATTTTTTTAATGGAGTTCTTCAATGATTGCAAGGGGAAGAATAACCGATCCCTTAACCTTCTTTCGCAAGAAACTTCTTTCCATATTCCTGAATTAAATAAATTTTTTCACTGTAAAATACGAATATGGAAAGAAGTTTCTTGCGAAAGAAGGTTAAGGGGTCGCTATTTCGTCCCCTTGCAATCATTGAAGAACTCCATTAAAAATTTTTGTTCTCGTCCGCATAGAATGTTTTATGCGGACGAGAACACACTAAAAAATTTTTTTAATGGAATTCTTCAATGATTGCAAGGGGAAGAAAAAGCGACCCCTTAACCTTCTTTCGCAAGAAAGTGAAAAAATTTATTTTGCATAGCTTGATCTATTCTTAACAAATAAGGTTTCTTGTAATTTCTTGCTAAAGTTCAAGGCTATTGAGAAAAAATTTAGAATTCAAAATTGATCTTGTTCTAACAAAATCACAGAACAGTGTAAGTTATTTTAAAATTATTTAAATTCATTGACATTCATTGTAGAAGATTAACATATTTAATTTGTGTTGATATTCAAATTTTGTTATATTTCTTCTATCAAGTAAAAAGCCTTTTTCTATTTTATTTTATATATAATATATAATTATATTTTGGCTTCAATAAATCTCATTATCGAATGTCAATGAATTTAAATAATCTTAAAATAACTTAGACTGTTCTGTGATTTTGTTAGAACATAGATCAATTTTGAATTCTAAGATTGGTTTGTTTTCGAAGCATTCTTTCTTAACGTGGACGTTGTGATATAGGTGTAGTTTTTTGATTTTGATATTTGGAATATTATCTAGGACCGACGAAGGGATTACTTAGAATTATATATGTTTTTTGAAGATATAGTGCATGTTTTGAGAGATTTCTGAATTAACTTATTCGAATATTTAAATATATTAAATATTTCAAATAAATTATATTCTTTGAGAATTCCTTAAGGTGTGTTCATGTTTTTAAAAGGCAATTGGTGTTCTTAAAGGTAAGATCAGAAACAAAATTTTGTCTCCTTTAAATATTTATTTATTAATTTTAATGACTTTCGTATATCTGTTGGTTTATTTATTCCATTCGACATTATATATTGAGTTTTGATTATATACGTCTATTAAACGTAATCGGTGCTTATTTTAGACATTAATTTAATTCAAAAAGTTTTTTGAATAAAAATTTTTTTGAAAATTAAAATTGTAGAAGATTAACATATTTAATTTGTGTTGATATTCAAATTTTGTTATATTTCTTCTATCAAGTAAAAAGCCTTTTTCTATTTTATTTTATGTTACTTTTATCCTTAAGGGATTCCCACAAAAAATTGTCCAACGGAACGGAATCACAGCTCCGAAGCGGTCAATTGATATCAACATTTCGCCTGATTAGTTGAGGTCTTTTTTTTTCATTTATAAGGTCATTTTGTGCAATTGTTGGACTGGGTTTGTGTACAATTAATTTCGTTCTTATTATCGCAGGTTGAGAAATAAGAAAATATACATTATGGTTACTTGATAAGTGTTAAGATTTACCACCTAATCATTCATTGATCAGTTTTCTAACCATATCATACAGTCCACTTTGATTTAGTGCTAAAGTGAAACACCAAAACTCCAACGATAGTGATCCATTTAACTGATCACAATAAACCCGGATTAATGAATAGGACTAATCCATGCGTTCCACGAAAAACTAATCGTGGGTGCTTATCCATAATAATGATATATTAGGTGTAAAAACAAGTTCATGCGGTTTTGATAACATACGCCGCTACTAGTTTATTATTGCATTGTTTCATCTGGCAACTCATTTATTTGGAAGTGTCATCATTTATTTTTAGTATCTGTAATTGCGCTGAAGTGTAAACAACATAGTTTCTGTGTGTTCTGAAAATGTCAAGTTTTGTACCGAATATACAAAGAAATCTAGATATGATATTGTCATAATACTCCTAGATCTTCTGTGAAGATTCTTCAGAAGCTTGTGCTTACCTTAGTCTATGCTAGTTGGGAGTTCAGTTTTGCTCTGGTTAGATTTTGTTACAACGTCCTTACGCCCCCTTTGGTACAGCAGTGTTAACTTTCGTCCCAACAGTGAAATGTCAGTCAAACCCCGTTTGTATTATGGAAATAATCTAACTCTTTTCATTTATTGAAATCATTATTTTATTTTGCGTGTATTAGTTCGTTCCCAAATTTGAAATGAAGACCCTCTCTCTTGCGATAAAAAATTATCGGTATATTCGATATACAATTATTTGCAATAACGGAACTTCGTTTTTGGAAAAATATTCATCGTATACGTATATTGAATGAAATTATCCAATATTGTGCATAACTTATTTTAATTTATTCCATTCCCCGGTGACTGGATCTACTGCGTTGCTCATTACTATTTCAATTATTTTACAATTGCCAAGTGCACTACGAAGGTTTCGTATCTTGATTGAATTTTGACATGATGCGGAACCATTATCATTAAATTAAACCGCAAATTTCGTTCTACTGTGATGCTAATTGCTTAGACCTTTCGTCGCAATCGTTACCTTCACCTCCATCTCGCGAGTTTTCGATGACCTCGTTCACGAGCGCGATTTCAGTGGTTTTTATCTGGAATCGACGGACCATCGGACTTTTTGCGCGCTCTTAATAGAAAGCCTGTTATTTCGTTTAAATGCCTGTATTTTGCGAATTTTGAGCAGAAAATTTCTCGAACAATTGCTGATAACTGATTCATGGTTAAATTCGAACATGTCCGCCCTTATGACCTTCTGAAAAATTCTCTATTATTTCACATTAAAAAATAAAATGATGGGTTTTCATATAAGAGATTTCATTTTGAATAACCCCGGGCAGCTGTCACTTTTGAAGCTGTCATATTATGACATTTGACAAGTGAAAACTACGCCATTACTAAAAATGAAACGATATACGCTCCAGCAATGTATTGAACTTGTTCAAATTCACTAAAAATGGTGAAAATTTTTGCAGTCACAATTCGTATAACTAAAGCACTTTTGGGTCCCGTTTTCACCTCGGGGTCCACGTAAATAAGCAGAAATTGTCGCATTTGGGGCTCGAAAAATTAAAGAATGATTGTTGAAAAGCCTCTCCATCCTTACTTATTCGAAAATGAGGCTGGTGCAACTATAACGGTGAATGGATTGTGCTACCGAGCTATGCTTCTTTGGACGGAATTGGAAGATATTGATGTAGACGACGTTTATTCTCAAAAAACCGCGCTACGTGCTACACAAGCAACGAAACAATCGCAATTTGCGAGAAAAGTTTCCTGGCCGTGTTATTTCTCAAAGAGGAGGTCATAATTGGCAACCGAGATCATGCGATTTAACACCTTTAGACTTTTTTCCTTTGGGCGGCGTGAAAGATAAGATCTATGTCAATGCCTCACAATAGATTCAAGACATTGAAGATGGCATTCCTGAAGTTATCGAGAACATACAGCCACAAATGTGCGAATTGGTCATGAAGAATTTCATTAAAAGAACGTGGTACAGCAACCGTAGCCATGGCGGCCATTTGGCCGATATCGTTTACCATTGTTGATGATATACCATCCTCTTCACAATGAAATAGGCATCCATTGATTTTTCTTAAAAATTAACTTTCGAACAGAGAAAGCTAGAGGATTGATACTTTAAGAGTAGTTTTGGAGCCTAAATGTCTCTGTTTCGTTAATGGGCAAAATCTATTCATTGGTTACACAGTTATCCACATTTGAAAATTTTTTTCTTTTTGCCAATAGGTCCGAAACTACTGATATTATCGAAACCAAATTTGGTATTTCGGTGTATAATAACAACAAGAAGATATATGCAAAATTCCGTAGGGAACGCTGTTCGAGCCAACCACTGGAGGTGGAAATGCTAATTTCCGAACGAAAAGGTCTAGAGACTTGAAATTTTCAGGGTTGCTTTAGGATCTGAATGTATAGTCCGTCATAATTTCAATATACTTCATTTTTGTACCATTCGAAGACAAAAGTAATGTATAAAATAGGTTGTGCAGATTGTCGGCTATGGCCAAAGTTGCATGGAAACACTATTTGTCAAATATTGTTGATTGTCAACAGGTATGAGATTTATGAAATACTGTCGCAGTTAGAAAAAAGAAAACAGGTAGAATATTTGTATAGAAAAGGTTTTCGAATAGTTAAAAAATTATTGCAATTGACTGAACTGGGAAAAAGTGCTGTATATGAGACAATGAAGAGAATAAAAAATGACATGGATATGAGGCATAGACTAGTTTCAGGAAGACGGCGTAAGATTAAATGAAACAATTTAAACGCTTTATTGGCTTTAGGACGGCACAATCCGCGGGTTTCGCAAATTGTCTAACAGATTTGAAAATTGACGGAATATGAAAATATGCCCTGAAACCGTCCGTATGTTACTAAAATGACAAGGGTACATATCAAGGAAACCAAAAAAATTCCTATAATGACATCTTCACAAAAGGAACGAAGGATATAATTTTGTCAACGTTTTCAAGAAGATAATTTTAATTATGTCTTTATATCTGATTTTCTCCTTGAAACGACGCATGCAAGATGCCATGCTTCGGCCTTGAATGCAAGAACACCAAGTGACAACCATTTCATGGCCAGCAGCTTCACCAGATCTTAGTCCCGTTGAAAACACTTGGGGACTAATGAAGATTGAAGTTGAACAAGCAGCGCCACGAAATGAAGATGATTCAATTCAGTCAGTTTTACAGTCCTGGACTACCATCAACGAAAATTATGGAGGTGATCTAGTTTCTAGTGTATCTTAACGTTTTGTCATGTATTTACAGGTAAATGTAGGTTGTATAAGTAAATAAGATGAATATTTTGTTATAATTTTCTAATTCAAGAATTAAAAATTGTATATACTAGATAATTACAATTGAGCTTTGTTTTTTCCGGATATTTTCTAGACGGACTATATCAGTTAGGATTAAAAAGGGACAAATCACTAGGTTTCTCTTCTTGCGCTAGTTGAACTTTGTAAGCCTTTATATGGAGGTCTTTATGCCAAATTCTCCTTAGAGAAGAGAGACAATGTTCAGTACTTGAGCACGATGACGAGTTGACGTTGATGGAGGTTCAGCCACATTCTGTGCTAGAGCGGCAGGTGTGCTCACTGGACGAGAACGTCAACGGATTGTTCAATCAAATAACGATCCAGTTTTCACGAACAAATTTATCCAAAAATTGCCATAACAGTTTGGATAGAAGATTCACCATTTTGGAAATAAGTTTTTAATATTTCCCAGTTTTGTTCAAGCGTATATTTCGTTAATGTCAAATATTAAACTAACTTTTTGTTAAAACACGAATGACAGAAATGTTTCCGGACTCGAAATAACCACTACTTCAAAATGAAAGCTGTAGATGCCCTACCCTTTATAAGAGTTAATATTTGAAGAATACATGCGTATTAATTTAAAAATTGATTGTTTGGTATAGGTTTTCAGAGAAGAATTTCTGATTATCAATTCAAAATATAAACTACTCAGTACATAGTAAAGAAACTTATAAAGTGGAAATTTTAATTTCATATGTGATCTCAGTTGACACAAAGTATATGTGATAAGAAGTTCCTGGATCTATCCAAAGAGATCTTTTTTTTTGCGCGCCCTGTTCATTTTGTCCAAAAGTTTTATGTAACACACTACATGAAGATTAGAAATAAAAGTATCCATTTGATATTGTGTTGAATGAGAAATACATATTTCTAATCATCAATAAGGTAGACAAATACACTTGGCTTAAGTTTCACAAAAATTTTATTTTATGTTGTTGACATATATGTTTAGGATTTCAACCCATTTTCAAAACTAAGGAGAATTTACTTAACATTAAAATTTGATGGGTGACGGGTTTTTTTATTTGAGATTTTTAACAGTAATATCTGTTGACGATATTTGCTTATTCTTGATTGTTTCGGTCTCTACTTGACGGAAATTCATCGTAAATGATTTGAAGTAAAACACTTTATTTCCGTTCATTAAATAATATTATTAAATAAGCGGAAATAAAGTGTTTTATTTCAAATCATTTATATTTGCTTATTTTTCAAAGGAACTATTAGGAGTACAAATAAGTTTCCGTCGTTTTTTAACACAAATTAAATATTTATTATAGAGGAACGGTGTGAGACTGCTTGCTGAGTGACTTCTAATGTTAAAGCAAGTTCTTTTTGTGTTTTAGATGAATCTTCCTCCAATAATTCCTCCAATTCTGCATCCTCGTTTATTTTTGGCCTTCCACTGCGATCTTTATCTTCTACGTCGAAATCACCGTTTTTAAACTTTTGAAACCACTCTCGACACGTTCTCTCACTCAGAGCACCCTCACCATATGCTTCTACGAGCAATTGATGCGCCTCAGCAGCAGATTTCTTTAAATTAAAGAAGTAAACTAATATTTCCCGCAAATGACGCTTACTTGGCTCAAATTTTGACATTTTCAACTTATGAAAATTATATTTTACCAATATAAAATCAATGATATTAATAGGTTATGTTGTTCTTGAATGTCCAAACTATTTTTTAAGCCGGTTATCATCTGCGAAAGCTAACCGAAACTCCGTGCCGCGCCATCTACAATAAAACGGCGGAAACTTATTTGTACTCATAATAGTTATTAATAGATATCAGTAATGGTGATTGATGAAATTCCAACTGATCATTTGTTTGAAACTTTGAATATCAAATATATTTAATCTGTTAGTCTTCTACAATTTTAATTTCAAAAAATTAAAAAAAAAACTTTTTTTAGAATTAAATTAATGTCTTAAATAAGCACTGCTTATATTTAATAGACGCATAAAAATCAAAATTCACTATACAATATCAAATGGAATAAAAAAACCCAGAAAATAAAAAATATTAATTAAAATTTTCTTAAAATTATGTTGTGCATTAAGACATTAATTTATTTCTAAAAGTTTCTTTGAAAAATTTTTTGAAATCAAAATTGTAGAAGACTAACAGATTAAATCTGTTTTGATATTCAAGTAAAAAACCGCATCTTATTATTTGATCGTTTGTTATCGCCAAATGTTTTTTATGAGCCGAAGAGATCTGCAGATATTCGAGTAGGTCCAACTTTTTGTTTTTATTACCTGCATGTAGAATTTCGGTTATACCAAAGTCTATGAAGTGGATTTCTTTTACGCAAGAGGTAGCTAAACCAGTAGTCGTTTTATTTTGGAGTATAGATTTTTTATGTTCGTCTATTTTAATGTTGATTGAACGACCAGTTTGACCTATGTAAAAGGCAATTTGTATATGTCGCCTTTTTCTCCAACATTCAAACAATCTTTGTTTTTAACCAAAATTTACCCTAGATTTGTCTTATTTGTACGCATGGTGTTGATGTGTTTTTTTTGTGTCTATTGCAAATTTGGGTACTAATTTTTAGAATATAGTTAAAAAAAATTTAAAATTTGTCCTTATCTTTTTCTTGAAGAAGCGGATATATGGATGCTAGTGATTTTTATGCTGTTTTTTGAAATAAGGAAAAGAGGACATTTTTATATTACGTGGATGGGAGCCACTATTATGAATTAAGGTGTCTGCAAAGGAGGGTTTTCGGAATATGTCGAATTCGAGGAATTTTTTTTCTTATAATTTAAATACTAGAAAATTTATTGAATTTTGGATATTAATAAGGTAGACAAATACATTTGGCTCAAGTTTCATGAAAATTTAATTTATGTTGTTGTCATAAAATCAGGTATGGAAAAGACAGTCGGAAACATGGGAAATTCAATGTTAATCTAGAGTCCAACTGAGCAGTGGAAGAATAAAAACTACAGCGCGATGCGATGACGAATAAACAACTGTTCTCTCTCAATGGTAGTGGCTGACAGCTATTTCGATTGAAGCCATTAAGAGAGAACAGTCGTTTATTCGCCATCGCATCGCGCTGTGGTTTTTATTCTTCCACTGCTCCGCTGGACTCTAGATTAACATTGAATTTCCTTTGTTTCCGACTGTATTTTCCATACCTGATTATTATGTCAACAACATAAATTAAATTTTCATGAAACTCAAGCCAAATGTATTTATCTACCTTATTAATATCCAAAATGTTTCATCAAGTGATTTGCGAGAAATCAATATATTTCTTATCGTTTTAGTAAATTTGGGAAGGGGGTTTATTCAAAAGATCAGTATCGCCTGATTGCTATTTTGTTTATCGTGATAAGGCAGATACTGAAAAATAAAACTTGCGGGATTATTCACCTCTTCTGGATATTCTACACCTACCTGCAGGCATCGTATAAACCAGAAGGAACGCAAGTGGTAATACGACGACCTTCTTCCTGTTTGAACGGAAGAGTTCGACTGTTTACCTCGTCGAAGGAGTTCATAGTCCTCAAGAATTAGGAATGTTAGATAACGCATGGCAGAAATTGGCTCTAACTTCCTGTCGAAATCTTTTCCACTTTTCCGTTCGGAAAAAGGAGTATCGCGTTTTTAAAATTTTACGTATTTGTTGAAATAATAGTCGTTTTTGTTTTCTAGGAAGAATGGAATGAAATAAGAAATTGCTCTGTTTTCTATCACTTCATATCAACTGAAGATATACAGTGACTCGAGTTTCGTAGTGTTCACTACATTTTCAGACTGAATAAAAACAAATTGTATCTTAACTATTATACGGGGTGTATATGAATAGTTGCGAAAAAATTTAGGGGGTGATTCCTTGTCAAAAAATAGGGCCTTTCATATAAACTTCATTTTTTTGAGCCCCCATGCTTAGTTACAGCCCCCTAAAGATGGCGGCCGAAAAACAGTTTTTAATTTTTTTCTTAAAAACCAAAAAACTGACTAATTGTACCAAAGTTAATCAAAACTAGTTAGTTGTCATAACAAAATGACATCTGCTAACTAGATACATTCTTGTCCGGAAATAATTCCAGCCTCTACGAATCAAGCTATCATATGTTAATAATTAATTTTTTCTCAAAAACCTCGAAATTTAACAAGAAGGGATCAAGCTATCCCAAATTTTTTTTCAATGTGAAATGAAAATATGGAAGAAAGTTTCTTGCAAAAGGAGGTTTAGTAGTGGCTTTTCCTACCCCTTATTATCATAGTGGAATACCGGCAAAAAGTTTTTTGAGTGCCTTCTCGCCCGCATAAAATGTCTGCTTAATTTTATTCTTGTCCGTTTTTTTGTTTTTAATAAAAAAATTAGAAACTGTTTTTCGGACGTTATCTTTAGGGGGCTCAAAAGAATAAAGTTTATATAAAAGACCCACCCTATTTTTTGACAAGGAATCACCCTCTAATTTTTTTCGCAACTATTCATATACACCCTGTATATATACGTTGAAAGCTTTGGCTGGTGCGAAACTTCAAGAAGTGGGGTGTGTCGTCTGCTCATTTAATAGTTTTATTGTTGAAACGTGCTGTTTGTGTTTAAATATTTCGATGGATTCTAGGATGTCTAGTTTTATTTCTTTCTCTTTCAGGTGCAATATTTCAAGATTGTCCAATTCTCAATTGATTGGTTTCGAAAAAATGTTTCACAAAATTAAAGTTACTTTTATGGTTCTTAAATGAAGATTGATGTTCTTTGAACCTTTTTTGTAAAACTCTCCCGGGTTTGTCCTATATATACGCAACTGCACTCTTGACAACTTAATTCATAGACTCCAGAATTATTCAGTCGGTTGTTTTTGTGATCATGTAATCTTTAATGGTGCTTTATACTTTTTTCTTTCATGATGTCATTCTCATATGTCACCTTGAGGTCTTTGTGTAAGGTCTGATTAATAACACATCATGGAGCATTTGTTATCATACCTAGTCTCTTTGACTGGCTTTTCTGTATGATAGCCATGTTTGACTTGCTTGTGCAGCTCTATTTCATACTCTCATATTGGTCCAATGACAGTTTTGTATATTAAAAGTTGGCTCTTCAGTTATAAATTGGACCTTCTTCCTATTATCCAATATATTCATTCAATATCCTTCAAATCAATTTGTTTCCGTTTTTTGCAAATATGCTCTTTCCAGGTGAGTACTATCTAAATACATTTCTAAGTATTTGGAAGATGTGGACTCCGGTATCTGTATATTGTTTGTTGATGAACACCGGTGGACATTGATCTCTTCTTAGTGTGGAGAGCTTCTTTGTAGACTTAGTCTCATTAATTTTGACTCTCCACTTCCGCAGCCATTTCTCAATTTCATTTAGATGATCCTGTAGGTGACTAGATTCTAATACCGGATCTATATATCTGGCAAGAATAGCAGTACCATTAGCAAATGTTCCCATGATGCTGTGTCTGTTTATAGACAGATCTGCCTTATAAAGCAGATAGAGAAATGGACCCAGTACACTACCTTGTGGCACTCCAAATATTATCAATTTTTTTTCAGATTCTTTGTCATTCATCCTGGTCCTAAACTCTCTGTCACTCAGATACGACTTCAGCAATCTTGGATGCCAGGCCTTATCGAATGTCTGAATAACATCCAAGAACACAGATCGGCAGTACTCTTTGTGTTCTAAGGCTTGCTTGATCTGATATGTTAAACGGTGGTTTTACTATTCAATGCAAAAGACAACTGCTGATATACCTAATTCGGCAGTTTATGAGTTAACATATTCAACCTGCAGTAGCAAATAGGAGAGACAAGACGTTCATTCACATTTTTCAACCCATTCCATAGAAAATGGTCACTCGTTTCTCAGTCTCAATTTCAAATGTAGAATTAAAAGTCCGTTAAAATTTTCAAAAACAGTTCATAATACGAATCTATGTGAATCCAAAATATTCATATTTACTGTTTCTCACTGCTATATTTGGGAGTCTGTCAACTGTTATTCAAATATTCAAACAGAACTTTTTCAATCAATTTTTTCTATGCAGTTGTTACCAAAACAACATGCGTCATTGCCTTAATCATCATTAACTTCATTATCATCAAAATAAAATGGATTCCTTTATGAATTTAAGTAGAATTTCTTCTCTATGTCCATACTTCAAAACGCTCGTGCAGTTTGATCACGTAGATTTATCTGAAGTACAAATTACAAAGAGACCGTTGAACTGCCTATTTACGTCAGTAACGACTCGGTATGAATCGTTTTAATGTCACATACTGGGGACGTGCAGACAGACACCGTAATCTAATTCTAATCACCCTTTTATCATGCGTCTCTGAATATAAACAACCTGCCTGTACTTTGGACAGTTTAAATGGAATGCATTCATACATTGGGTATAAAAAGTTTTCAGGGGTTCTTTTGTTGTTATTGTTGCCCTTAATGCTTTAACCATTTCAGTTATTACCCTTCTGTATTTTGCCTCCATGCAAGTTTAAACACGTTTTCTATGGCTGTTCACGAAAAAGCGGGAAATGCTATTGGAACGGTCATAATTTGGATAAAAAATGAGTTTTGTGAATTAGACATCGAAAATGAAAAATTAAACTTTTCGACAGTGAACTTATTAATGAAAATAAGAACAAATTTTCTGCAAACATGGGCCCCTACTCTTTTCATTTCCGAGAAAGTTGAATAAATTAATACATACTCTTGCAGTAATTTCAAAAGATATTTCGATGTGAGTCAAAACTGACTCAGTGTTTGTTGATAGTTAACTTTTAATGTTTGTTGTATGTTTAAAACAGTTTTAGTGGCGTAGATATAAAGATTATTTAATGTTGCAACGTCCCCAATTTGAGCGTCACTGTATATTTCCTGAATTTTTGGAGTGAATTCAAATTCCATAGGATTATTCTTCAAAAATTGTATTATTAGTCGAAAGCTCTAAGCCTCAAAGTTGTAATAAATCTCCTCCACTCTTATTAAGGAGGCACAATGATGATTTGGGGTGGAATTTGTTTCGACTTATTAGTACTTCTAAGAACCATGACGTACAGACATATGTGGATGAAATTATTTATCAAAGGAGTAGTCCTACAATTTCACGCAGCTATTGACGAAAATTTCGGTTTTCTGGGTGATTAGCTCCAAGATCCCCTGATTTAAATCCAATCGAGCACGCTTGAACTCACAGACTACAGCCGCAAACGCTTCATAAGCTCCGAGAACTTTTATCACAACTTTGGCAACAAGTTGAGCAAGATATTCTTAATAACTTGGTGAAAAGCATGCAGAGAAGATACCAAGCAGTTGTTTATGCACTTGGTGCACGTGGTTGTATCGAGTAAATTAATTCGGCTGATCTGTATCAAAAATCATTAATAAGAAGTGTGAGCTATGGTAATAGAAAGTTCTACAAATCGAGACAGTGTAACATACATCTGTATAACAATTCAAAACTGAAACCAGCCCGACAAGGTCATGTTGATCACTGGGACATAAGAACAAACAAACGCACATATCGAACTTGCTGGTTCTTCTTCAATGCACTGTAATGTCCAACGACCACAAACCTGTCAAATATCTATATTCGCTATGCACAGGAACACTAAGGTATTAATTATACACTAGCGCCATCTAGTGCACGCAAATATACATACAAGATATACCATAGCGAACTAATTCGAGTAAGGAAATGTATTCTCAATATTTTCACGTTGCCAACTCAGAAAAAACTTTCCTCATGCTGAAGTCTTATCAAAATACGCCGTAATGCTCATAATTTGCATATTCATATTCAAATAAGTTGATTTGGCTTACCTGTACTATCTGGTTTTTTATACAGATGTATGTGGCGTGTTATGAACATGAGGAAAGTTTTTTCTGAGTTTTGTAAAGTGAAAATATAGAGACTGCATTTCTTTATTCGAATTACTCGTAGTTTCCTATAGTATGTCGTGTATGTATGTTTCCGTGTACTAGCTGGCGCTAGTGTATGATTAATACCTTAGTGTTCCTGTGCATAGCGAATTAAGGTACTTGACAGATTTGTGGTCGCTGGACATTACATGGCACTGAAGAAGAACCGACTAGTTAAAAACGTGCGCATGTCTGTACTTATATCCCACTGATCAACAAAACCTAGTCGGGCTGGTTTGAGCTTAGAAAATGGTAGATTGGACTCACTGATGGAGAATCTGAGGTCATAAGTAATTCTATTCGGGCAGAAGGAGTTAGAGACTAGAAATTTTCAGAGAAGGTTTGGGGTCTAAATATCTCGGCTAAATTCGTTAATGGGCAAAATCACTTTGATAGTTTGCAGTTATTCTCGTGTGAAAATTTTTCATATTTATTCCAATATTTTCGGAAATTTGATCGATATGAAATTCAGCATTTGGAGGTAGAATAAAAACACGCACATTCGTGCAAAATTTCATGATTATAGTATAATTAGAAGAAAATATATATATATATTTTGTGATAATTATGGGTGATGTGAACTAGCGCGCAAAAGCTCTTGACTACACGTAAGTGCTTTTCATTTTTTTTTATATATAGTCCGTCTAGAAAGTATCCGGAATTTATTATTTTTCATAATTTTGATATATTTCGTTTTTGTAATATTCTAAGACAAAAGTAATGTATATAATAGGTTGTGCAGATAGTCTGCTATGGCCAAAGTTGCATGGCAACACTATTTGTCAAATATTGTTGATTGTCAACAGGTATACAACTTATGAAAAAATGTCGCAAATAGAAAAAAGAAAACAGGTAGAAGATTTGTGTAGAAAAAGGTTTTCGAAACGTTAAATAAATAAATAGTGCAATTGACTGAACTGGGATAAGGTGCTGTATATGAGACAATAAAGAGGATAAAACATGACATGGATATGAGGCACAGACCAGTTTAAGGATGATCGCGTAAGATTAAAGGAAACAATTTTAACTCTTTATTGGCCTTAGGACGACACAATCCGCGCCTTGAGTTTGACAAATTGGCTAACAGATTTGGAAATCAACGAAATATAAAAGTATGTCCAGAAAGACAAAGCTACATATCAAGGAAACCAAAAAAATCCATATAATGACACCTGTACAAAAGGAACGAAGGATAGAATTTTGTCAACGATAATTTTAATGATGTCTTTATATCTGATGCAAGTTGTTTCCAACTTGGTGGAAATCATTTAAAAATCTAAATAATAAAACCAAAATAATGGTTTGGGGAGCAGTATCTCTGTGTAGTTGACGGTACCATGATGGGACCGACTTTATTCATAATTTATATAGATGATCTGGTGTGTAATACTGCTGCAGATGATGAAACCCTCTTTGCTGATGATACATCATTCCTGAATAAAGCGAAGAATAGAAATTTGCTACTGAATAAGTCGGAGGAAACTGTGAAGGGCGCTGTAGAGTGGTTCAGTAAATAATATGAAAGTAAATCCAGAGAAAACACAACAGCTGGTTGTGAGCACAAAGTACCAAAATCTGGAAAGCATTTCAATGCTCGGAGTATCAATTAGCGCAAATTTAACTTGGGAGAAACATATAAATGAAGTATGAACAGAAAAACAGAAAGGCCATAAGATTGTTAGCAGGAGTAGGCCAGACCACTAGATGTAGACCTCTTTTCAAGTAATATGGTATACTTACCTTTACATGCTGCTATATACTTGAATGCCTTACGTATATACGCAAGAATAAGAACACTTTCCACAAACACTCAGCGGTTCACAATCATGAAACAAGATCAAGGAATAAATTCATGGCTCCACGTCATAGACTGAAGAGAACACAAAACACACATATATTCAATGGTATGAAAGTGTATAATAAACTTCCTCAGCACCTGAAGTCGCTGCATTGTACAGCATTCAAACGGAAAATTAAGATTATTCTTGCTGATTGTAATTTTTATTCAATGGATGAATTTATGACGTACCAATTCTAATTGCAATTAATTTTTGTAATTGTTTATATTCATGTCTAATAATTTTTATATTTTGACTTTAAGAAATTTTAAATTTGACTCAATATCAGTTATTGTTATTAATTAACTATTATTATTATTATATTTATATTGCTTCTATTTATACATATATGTATATTATCATATATATGTACATGACATTCCCTGTAAAATTTTGAGGGTAATTAATAAATTATTATTATTAATAGTGAAAAGTATTGCGGCATTCTTAACGATTTTCTCCTTGAAACGGCGCATGCTTTATATCCAGAGGGGTGGCGTTTTCAGCAGGATAATGCAAGATGCCATACTTTGGACTATACTCAAGCTTGGATGCAAGAACACCAAGTGAAAAAACATTTCATGGTCAGCAGCTTCATCAGATCTTAGTTCCATTGAAAACATATGGGGACTAATGAAGATTGAAGTTGAACGAGCAGCGCTACGAAATAAAGATGATATAATTCAGTATTGTGGCCTTCTTAACGATTTCCTCCTTGAAACGGCGCATTCTTTATATCCAGAGGGGTAGCGTTTTCAGCAGGATAATTCAAGATGCCATACTTTGGACTATACTCAAGCTTGGATGCAAGAACACCAAGTGACAAACATTTCATGGTCAGCAGCTTCATCAGATCTTAGTTCCATTGAAAACATATGGGGACTAATGAAGATTGAAGTTGAACGAGCAGCGCTACGTAATAAAGATGATATAATTCAGTATTGTGGCCTTCTTAACGATTTCCTCCTTGAAACGGCGCATTCTTTATATCCAGAGGGGTAGCGTTTTTCAGCAGGATAATTCAAGATGCCATACTTTGGACTATACTCAAGCTTGGATGCAAGAACACCAAGTGACAAACATTTCATGGTCAGCAGCTTCATCAGATCTTAGTTCCATTGAAAACATATGGGGACTAATGAAGATTGAGGTTGAACGAGCAGCGCTACGAAATAAAGATGATATAATTCAGTATTGTGGCCTTCTTAACGATTTCCTCCTTGAAACGGCACATTCTTTATATCCAGAGGGGTAGCGTTTTCAGCAGGACAATGCAAGATGCCATACTTTGGACTATACTCAAGCTTGGATGCAAGAACACCAAGTGACAAACATTTCATGGTCAGCAGCTTCATCAGATCTTAGTTCCATTGAAAACATATGGGGACTAATGAAGATTGAAGTTGAACGAGCAGCGCTACGAAATAAAGATGATATAATTCAGTATTGTGGCCTTCTTAACGATTTCCTCCTTGAAACGGCGCATTCTTTATATCCAGAGGGGTGGCGTATTCAGCAGGATAATGCAAGATGCCATACTTTGGACTATACTCAAGCTTGGATGCAAGAACACCAAGTGACAAACATTTCATGGCCAGCAGCTTCATGAGATCTTAGTTCCATTGAAAACATATGGGGACTAATGAATATTGAAGTTGAACGAGCAGCGCTACGAAATAAAGATGATTTAATTCAGTATTGCGGCCTTCTTAACGATTTTCTCCTTGAAACGGCGCATGCTTTATATCCAGGGGGATGGCGTTTTCAGCAGGGTAATACAAGATGCCATACTTCGGCCTATACTCAAGCTTGGATGCAAGAACATCAAGTGACAAACATTTCATGGCCAGAAGCTTCATGAGATCTTAGTTCCATTGAAAACATATTGGTACTAATGAAGATTGAAGTTGAACGAGCAACGCTACGAAATAAAGATGATATAATTCAGTATTGCGGCCTTCTTAACGATTTCCTCCTTGAAACGGCGCATTCTTTATATCCAGAGGGGTGGCGTTTTCAGCAGGATAATGCAAGATGCCATACTTTGGACTATACTCAAGCTTGGATGCAAGAACATCAAGTGACAAACATTTCATGGTCAGCAGCTTCATCAGATCTTAGTTCCATTGAAAACATATTGGTACTAATGAAGATTGAAGTTGAACGAGCAGCGCTACGAAATAAAGATGATTTAATTCAGTCAGTGTTACAATCCTGGACTACCATCACCGAATATTAAGGAGGTGATTTAGTTTAGGGTGTACTAAGTACTTAGTAAGGTGTTAACAGTTAAATGAAGTATAAGTATATAAGATGAATATATTGTTATAATGTTCGAATTCAAGAATAAAAAATATATACAAAATAATTACGATGGAGCTTTGTTTTTTCCGGATATACTTTTCAATTTAATTTTATTTCTTTAATGAAAAGATCTTCAATAATCTCGCCAATTTGCGCAATACTGCATCATTTACAGGTATTTCAGAGTGAACCCCAAAACCTGCCCAGTTTCCAGTTTTGGTTAGTCTTGTTCGTGCCCGAGCAAAAAGTCTGCAGTTCTTTGAGGAAACAACACAATGATTAATTAACCAACCTGTACGCATAATTAATTTCTCGAAATGCCTTCGGAATAGCGAATTAGTTCCACCATATTGCAACATACGGTAAATTTAACGCCGCAGTGCGTTGACGTTCTTTGTTACTTTCGGTCGAGCAATTGTATTGTCTACGTGCAATCGAACCTTCCTGCGACCTTGTGCCGGCATTGGTCTTATGGATTTTTCAATTTTGGAAGTATATTTAATTCCTTGGCTTTTGTTTTTGTGAATAGGGTGAAGAAATTTGTTGTGAGAGGGCGTGGGATCGATATGAATATCCATTATTATTACGTTTCTTCAAGTTGGCAATGAGATTCAAATTACAGAGCTTCAGCGGTACTTGCGGAATTGGTTGATTGCCCAACAATTACCTTGGCTCGTAAGAAGAAATTAATGGCTGTCCGACACTGGTACATACCATGCGTTGGCTGATAATTTTTACGCCGTAAATTTAACTTTTATCCGTAAAAAGCTCAAAGTGTGTTTTTACCGAACCAAAGTAATTAAATGCCAACTTTTATTCATTCATCTCAATTTTTTTTTTTCATTTAATATCTTAAATATAATACAGATTTATTTTACTAACTTCACTACAAATTTTAATTTCATAATAAAATTTTCTCGAAAACTTTTTTAAATTAAATAATTGAAACACAGTTTCAATTAAGTAGACCTTTAGAATTAACACTCATTACACAGCACCGAAAGGAATAAAAAAATACAAAGAAAATATTAATTAAAAATATTGAATAAATACTTGAAGGACACAAGCTAGGTTTCGTGCCAATATATTTTAAAAATATACAACATTAATCCAGGAATTTCTTCGAAAATAACTCTCTTTAAAAAATTTCCTTAAAAAAACTCCAAAAACATGCAGCACATCTTCTGAAAGGCCATTTGGAATTTCCTCATCGATAACTCATCAGTCGAACTTCGTATCAAAAAATAAAAGTAATAAATAAAAATGTATCTCACCTCAGCAAAACCACATGTCTTTTGATAAACAAACTTAAAACTCTAGTGAATTTTTCTAAATATCAAAACGTATTCTATGTTCGTCCAAAGAAATTGCACACAGAGTTTATAAGGAATTTTTAAGGTCTCATTCATGATGATAAATAAAATTATCGTGAAAGTTTGAGCCCTTAATAATAAAAAATAGTATTAAGGGGTGTATCGTTACGACTAATGGTTTTTTAACAGTAATTGCATTTTTTCACTCAAAACTCGTCAATTATTAATCTGAAAAATTCGAGCGATGCGTATTCTTAAAGGAAATTAAATGGCCTAGAAAAAAACTGTCTTTGTGAATTTATGTTAAACTAGCCGTTTGCTTGTAATCGTGCCTTAAACATTGATTGAAGATTACAATAAGTGTTTCACTAAAAACGAAGAACAACTTCAATATTTGTTGCTAACCGTTAGGGAACATCGAAAAAAGTTTCCAAATTGTAATAAAATTTATTTGATTGAATAATTATTTTTTCAGTTGATCATTCTTCATGATTTGATAATAATTAAAGCAATATAAGATTTTTTTTGTGAAATATTAATTATAAGTGAAAATAAAATGATTTTTTATTTCTTTCATTACTTCTATTTGTTTTGACTTATTATTCAATTTTTTCTGGAAATGAAACTCTGTCACTACACAATTAAATAACTTATGATTAAGAAACCAATTTTTTTTATTATTGGAGTTGCTTAAATTTATTAAAAATGAATTTATGTAGATAACTTATCGTTAAAAATCAAAATAATACATTGATAAATTATGATTTTATAAAAAAAAGTTTAGTAGTCCAACAAAATGAAGTTATTCTCAATATTTAAGTGATAAATTTTTCAATCAAGTGGAAAAAATCATGTGTAACGCGAAAAAAAAAACGATAAATTACTTTTGAATTTACCTTCAACATCGAATAACTCTGGAAGGAGTGAACTTAACTAAAAATGTTGAGAAACTTTTTTTGTAGAGTATTAAATTTCCTTTCAAATAAGTAATTTGAACCATAAAGATATTGATATTTCTGATAGTTACAAAAATGCAAAATCGAAACACAGAATTGGAAAAATAAATCAATGTTTAAGGCATGATTACAAGCAAACGGCTAGTTTACATAAATTCACAAAGATAGCCTTTTTCTAGGGAATTTAATTTCCTTTAAGAATAGCATCGCTCGAATTTTTCAGATTAATGATTGACGAGTTTTGAGTAAAAAAATGCGATTACTGTTAAAAAACCAATAATCGAAACGATACACCCCTTAATACTATTATTAAGGGCTCAAACTTTCACGATAATTTTTTTTTATCATGAATGATATTTCCACAGTATCGTTAAAAAAAATTGACGTTTTTTTCGGCCCAGTCTAATGTATATATATATATATATATATATATATATATAATTATATATTTATGATAATATAATAATATATAATTATATATATATAATATATATATATATATATATATATATAAATGAAAAAACAAAATATATTTTAATTATTATATATGAAATAAAATAATAAAGAAGGGGTTTTGTGCTGCTTGTTTTCGGATTTTTTCAAGGAATTTTTTTGAATAGTTATTTTAGATGGAATTCTTGATGTTATATTGTGCATTTTTGGAAAGGAATTCACTTTTCATAATACGTACGAAACAAAATTTGTATCCTTCAAGTATTTATCTAGTATTTTATATTTTCTTTGTATTCTTTTATTCCGTTTGGTGCTGTGTAATGAGTGTTAATTCTATGTCTACTAAATTGAAACTATGTTTTCTAAGATATTCATTTAATTTAACTTTGAAAAGTTTTTCAGAAAAATTTTTGTGGAATTAAATATAGGGCTTAATTAGTGAGGTACCATGGAGCATTTGGTATCATTCGAAGTATTTTTCATTGGCTTCTCTGATTTATTAATATATTTGATTTGGTTGTATATCCCTAGAGCTCGATATCATATACAGGATGTCCCAACGAAAATTTGACTCTCCAAAATTTAGAAACGAAGAATTTTTGGAGATTTTAAAAAAACAGGTCAACTTCTTCATTTTGTGAATGTCGAGTGTTGGTTAGTTTGAAAATTATTAATATTCTGTACACAACCGAGTTAAAATTTTCACATTTCATTCTTCACGAAATAATGTAATATTGAACTTACCGTCAAAAGGTGATGTTGAAGAGGCAGTTGAACCGCCCAAACTCAAGAACCTAAGAGTTTTTAAGAATCCAAAAATAATTTTCAAGTTCTGTATTAGGGAGAAAGAATTCCTATGACGACACTGTTCTGAAAAAAACCCCCAACATTTTTTGAGTAGGGAGATGTGGTGGTCATTTTGAACAATACATACGTTAGTTCTTTAAATAGATTACATTTTTTTCTGTATGTTCCCTATCATTACTTACAGATCTGGTGTATTTCAATGTATTGGGTTTCTGTTTGAGTTACCCTTCTGATAAGGTTCAATATCAAATTGCTTAAAAAAAAATCACCGAATTTTAACATTTCAATTAGGATGTTTAGAGAACAAAAAAAGCTTTTTAATTAAAACACATACGCCACCTCTTTCCTAATAAAAAAAAATTGGGGGTTGTTGTACCCTCAGGTGGTTTTTTCGGAACAATGTCGTCATAGGAATTCTTTCTCCCTAATACAGAACTTGAAAATTGTTTTCTGATTCTTCAAAACTCTTAGGTTCTGGCGGTAAGTTCAAATTACATTATTTCGTGAATAGGGAATCGATTTTGAACATTTTAACTGGGTTGTGCACAGAATATGAGTAACTTTCAAACTAACCAACACTCGAAATCTCTTCATTATTCAAAAAATGTTGAGGATTGATGCCACCTTCATGGGGTTGGTTTTTCCAGAACAAACTCGTGATGGAAATTCGTCCCCCCTCAAAATAGAAGTTGACCTGTTTTTTTAAAATCTTCGAAAATTCTTCGTTTCTGGGGAGTTCTAGGGGGAGTCAAATTTTCTTTAGGACACCCTGTATAGGCTTTATATTAGGTTTTATAGATGACTATTTTGTTCTCCAGTGCCAATTCAGATTTCCTATCTATAAGCCAATTTAGTTCTCGTGTTTTCAACTCTATTTGCTTCCTTCCTTTGATCATGTGTTCCTTCCATGAATGTTTGCTGTCTAAATGCATTTCCATATGCATATCCCCGAATGGTACAATTTCGTGGCCCCCAGATCACCAGATTATCCCCAGTTAATATTTTTCTATGGGGATATCTGAAAGCATCCATCTATGAACATGATTTCGACAGAGCTTCAAATCTCGATGAATTAAAGTTAAAAATTGTTCAACTTTTTGGCAACATTGACCCAAATCTACTCGGTGAGCTTCTGTTTCAAAATCAGTGGTTTTCTTATGATTTTTAGACTTCATTTTATTTTGTCAAAATTTATTTTATGTCCATTTTATTTATCAGAATTCATTTTATGTTCATTAAGACAAAAAAAATTGAAACAATAATTTTCAGAAGACAAATCTTTTGTTGTATTTATTGCAACAAATAAATTTCTCACTTGCTAAGGAATGTTGTAAACAGCCCCTCAACCAGTAAGAGAGGCACACCCTCGCCCTAAGATTTTCGTACTGACCTGTAGTCCGAGTTATGCTTGCAGGAATGCTAGGTATTGCGAAAGGGTGGGGGAAGATTCAAATAGCCATCCATTCGAATATTAGTCACCATTTGTAATGTAGAATGAAGGGATTCTTGAGCTGGGCGTCTGGGTTAATAACTCCTCTTCTACATGCATGATGAATCCTATATTCCGAATGTTATTTTCGTTACCTGTATACCGGTGGACATTGGCTTCTCCGTAAGGTGAAATTCACTTGCACAGATTTGGACTCATTTATTTGGATTTTCCACTTGTGGACCCACTTTTGTATTTCGTCCAAATGTTTCTGTAATTCATTGGAAGCATTTTGTGGATCTTCATCAACAGCTAGAATTTAATATTTGTGTACGTCTGGATAATTAGTTCGCATCAAAAGAAGAACTGTTTGGGCATGGTATTAATGGGCGGATTTTAATCATTTACTAACTTGATCTTCCTATTTGTGCTTAAAACCTACCCTGAAATATTCAAATCTCTTGATTTGATTCTATAAAAATTTATAGTAGTTTCCATCAAGATTATTTATTCAAGGTTTATTGTTAACTTTCGAGACAATTTTCGGGTGGAAATTCGAATCAGAGTCGCTTTGGAACAATTCCGTATAAATATATTTTCTGGAGTTTAAATGAGGGATAAACGAAGGAAGTTTAAATTTGTCCCTAATATTGCTCATATCCTGTTCTTGACTACTAAATTCTGAGAATAATTAAACGTGAAAAAGTTAATGAGTGATGACTAATATAAGTAAATATCCAATATGGTGCACAGACAACTCTTTGCTCCAAACTTTTCCCAATGAAAAATCCTTGGTGTTTGACAAAGAGCAAAAATAATTTTATACGTCAAATTTTTGACATCTTAGTCATGTTAGAAATTAAATGTAAGACGTACTAATCTATTGTGCGTTTGAGAACCGATTCGATTTATGCCTTTTTTGAGTACTTCCTTCGAAGTTCATTATCTTCTAAATGGTGCGTTTTGATAAATGAATACGAAATATTCTGAACATTGGTCTGATGAATGAATCTTCGTTGTCGGATAAATTTTTTTGGAAAATTACCTTCAATTGATGGTTTATCTTATAAACTTTGAAATATTTTTTTATTTATAACGTGTATTGTGAAAGAGAAAAATGTCCATTTAAAGGAATAAAACAATGTGAATATTCGTTCATGAATAGTTACTTGCAACTTTTCATCCAAAATTCATTTAAGTAATGCATCGAGAAAGGAAACCATACCTTTCAATTTTTATTTAGATATAATAAAACATACTCGTAAATAATATTTCGTTGGAGTTAGTTTCTAAAATTCAAAATATTCGAAGTGTATTAATCTTATTTTGATTTCCTTAAGTCAAACAAGCTCTTGAACAAAAATTTAACTGAATCGATCCTTACTTGATGAAAATTCATTTTAATTAAATAAAATAGATTATTTCCACAATTTACTATTAACAAAATTGTGTTGCCAAAAATGTGGCTTTGTCAAGTTTACATCTTGAACTATCTCTAAACATTACACAACACTTCTTATATATCTAAAAACTTGAAAAAACTGGCGGTACAACTAATTAACAATTTTTGGAAATAAAGGTAAAAAAACATTGAAAAATGTCGATACAAATAACCATCAATTCACAGATATACCAATAAAGAAAAATATACGAAAAAAGGAGGGATACAAATAAACATAAAATATATTGAGGCCAATTATCGGAATTACCTCAATAAGTAACAATATTCAACAATGGGAATCTTGCAACATCTGTTTGGTCGTTGAGATGAATTTTAAGGTTCTTGGACCTACTAATTTCTACAGCTTCCAAAAGCTTTCAGTTTCATAATGGATAATTTCATAGTTATTGTTGAAATTATCTCCAAATTCAATCAAATGACTGGCATATGCTGAATGTGAGATGTCTAACGTTTAACTTCGCTGGTGTTCATGAATTTTTTTTTTTAAGATCTTCCTTTTTGACCAATATATACCGTAGGGCAATCACTACAAGTCATTTACAGATCTACAAGTAGACCCCAGAATTATTGTCTTTATTTGTTTTATATTTGTTATTTTTCATATTAATTCCTAAATTATTAACCGTTCTAAAACATCTACATCTAAGTCAAATTCCATTTTAAAATACTTGGCATTATTATCTGATATTTTATTCACGTAACGAATGGAAGTGTATCGTTTAGTCAAATCTTCAACAGGGTACACTGAATTCAATACTATTTTTGTTTGAAATTTTGTCAATTATAATTGGACTATAGCCGTTATTGAATGCAATTATAATATACTACTCTGTCAAGAAAGTACCGGGAATTTTCAATTAAAACAACATTTTTACATTTAATCGTCAAAATTTATTGGGTCGCCTTCAAAATAGGCTCCATTTGCTCCAATACATCTATGCCAAGGGCACTTCCAATTATCGAAACATTTTTTATAGGCGCTTTCCGGGATGGACTTTAGCTCTCGCGCCGAATTTTGTTTTATGGCTTCAATCGACTCAAAACGGGTGCCACGAAGGGGCAATTTTAGTTTTGGGAAGAGGAAAAAGTCGCAGGGAGCCAAATCCGGCGAATACGGTGGTTGCTGAAGCACGTTTGTTGAGTTTTTGGCGAGAAAGTCAGTCACAATCGTAGCTCGGTGAGAAGGCGCGTTATCGTCATGCAAAATCCATGAGTTGTTCGCCCACAAATTTGGCCGCTTCTTACGGATACGCTCACGCAAACGTTTCATAACGCCTAGGTAATACTCCTTGTTTACCGTCTGACCCTCTGGAACGAATTCGTAGTGCACCACGCCACGGATATCGAAGAAAACAATGAGCATCACCTTCATTTTCGAGCGGCTTTGGCGTGGTTTTTTCGGTTTCGGCTCATTTTTTGCCACCCATTCCGATGATTGCTGGGTTGTTTGCATATCGTACTCGTAGACCCAGGTCTCATCACCAGTTATAATGCGTTCCATGAATGTAGAATCGGAATTACAGCGATCCAGCATGTCTGAAGCAACCTGTTCGCGATGACGTTTTTGAAGAAAATTCAGGTCTTTCGGTACGAGTCGTGCGGCCACCTTTCTCATGCCCAAAATATCAATCAAAATCGTACGTGCGGACTCGTGGGATATCTTAAGATCATGTGCTATCTCTCTCAAGCTGGTACGACGGTTTTCCAGCACCCTTTCCTTAATTTTATCGACGTTATCTTCGATCGAAGCCGTCGATGGGCGACCACTTCACGACCGTCCTTGAAGGCTCTGTACCACTGATATGCACGAGTTTTCGATAGAGCATTATCACCAAAGGCCTTTTGCAACATTTTCAATGCATCGGCACACGAAAATTCATTTGCAACACAAAACTTTAAACAAATTCTTTGCTCAACGTAATCACCCATAGTAAAAATCGGCACGCACTCTGACATCGACTGACTTAATCAGCTGTTGCAAACACACTAGTTGACAGATCCCGCTCAAGCTTGGCATAGTAATTAAGCACAGTGGTACCAACCTAGGAAACAAAAATTTTTACCTGCCTCATTGCCCCGCCAGATTTAAATCGATAATTCCCGGTACTTTCTTGACAGTATGATTTGAAGTAAAACACTTCATTTCCGCTTCTATTCATTATTTGCACAACAATTGTTTCGTCAATTACATTATGAATTCATCAGGTGAATATGGTAACTAAGTACTCTGCCGATTACCAGAAGCGTACGTAACACGAATTTGATCAGAAAATTTTTCAGCCTAGGATAATGAACAGCTCGAATAGAATTTCTAAAAACTTACCCTGTGACAATCACCGGTGTTTTGTAAATAAAGAATTCGTTTCACCAACACTAATTATTTTACAAAAACCGGAATACTAAAAAAAAATAAGGCGCAAAAACTGATAGTTCACCGGATATGATTAAAATAAAGGGTTTTCCAAAAAGAGGTTTCGTTTTAAATAGCACGTTATTTGGACAGCTGTTATCTTCTGACATTTGACAAGTAAAAAATACGTCATTTCTAAAAATGGAAAGTCAGTCACACGCTTCAACGGCGTTTTTAAATTGTTAAAATTCACTAAAAAAATGGTGAAAATTTTGCAGTTTGCAAAACTAAAGCACTTTTGGATCGTCGTGAAGCACTTTCTCGGCCGGCCAGAATTTGAGCCGTTGGAACAATTTAGTGATGTGAAGAATCTAAACCGTGTGCGCCGCTAAAGAACAACATTGCTGCTTTTGCCCGTAGTGTTGACGAAAACCCAGGTTTGTCGATTTCTCGTCGATCTTTGGAATTAGGCATTCCACAAACGACATAACAACGTATTTTGCATAAAGACGGTCTTAAGTCTTTTAAAGTTCAGTTGACACAAGAACTCAAGCCGGTCGATACAAACGTCGTATCTTCGCTGATTGGGTCCTTCAAATGCATCAAAATAATTCTGATTTTCATCGAATAATCATCTTCAGTGACGAGGCTCATTTTCACCTTGGAGGCTACGTTAATAAGCAGAATTGTCGCATTTGGGGCTTGAAAAATAAATGCTGAAAAGCCTCCCCATCCTCAACGTATCACTGTTTGGGTTTTTGAACTGGTGGTGTGATTGGACCTTACTTATTCGAAAATGAGGCTAGTGCAACTGTTACGGTGAATGGATTGCATTACTGAGCTATGATTAATGATTTCTTATGGGCGGAATTGGAAGATATTGATGCGGACGACGTTTATTTTCAACAAAACGTCGCTACATGCCACACAAGCAACGAAACAATCGCAATTTTGCAAGAAAAATTTCCTGGTCGTGTTATTTATGATTTAACATCTTTAGACTTTTTTCTTTAGGGCCACGTGAATAATAAGGTCTTGGCCAGTTCTCCACAATCGATTCAAGACCCAGAAGATGGAATTTGTGAAGATATAGAGGACATACAGTCACAAATGTGCGAATTGGACAAGGAAAATTTCATGAAAAGGATCTAGTGCTGCAACCGTAACCGTGGCGGCTATTTGGCTGATAAGGTTTTCTATTGTAATGGCATACCTTCCTTCTAGAATGAAATAATTATTTTCCTTAAAATATACTCGTTTTCTTTCAATATAAAAATGAAACCTCTTATTGGAAAACCCTATATAATTACTTCTGAGCGTTATTTTAATATAATTTGAAATTGATGAAAGAAGACATCAATAATATTTTGCAATATTCGAATTGCTCAATGTATCATTTGACTGATTCTTTTTTTTTTTCAGATATAATGGATTTTTACCGCCAGGTGATAGGGGACGGAAACGCAGCAAATTCGTTCTTTACAAGAGGCAGGTGGCCAACGGTGTCAAAAGGTCGAAACATTACGTTGTTAAAACTCCACATTGCTCACAGGCTATTCTTGATGCTAACCAACACTCGATCTCTTACACTCTGTCGAGGAATCACGCTGTCATAGTCGAATACGAAAACGATGAAGATACGGACATGTTTCAGGTATTTTGAAATAATTTAGTATCTGTGTCTCGATGTCTCCTTGAAATTTCACAGGTGATGTTCGTACATCTGCCATGTTTTAACATGAGAACAAAACATACACCATTCACACCTGCCCAAATTCGCAAATAAAATTACTTTCCATTTTTCCATGAATCAAAATAATTTAAACACTCTGGTATAACAAATCAGAAGCTATTTCCAGAAAAGAATATACAGGGTGTTCCTTAATTTATTTATTCATTTATTTAATCATGCGGCGATACCATGTTACATAAAAAAGGTTCTTACTGAAAAAAACATAAAAAATTAAACCAAAACATTATTTATATTACAAAATGTTCTTTATTCAAATGAGCCTGTTCCTAACCAGTCAAAACTTGAGGACTGTTTAAACTATAATTAGATGGTGCAAAACTTATGTGGAACACCTCTCTAGATCTTAACAATGCAGGCCTGCAATGAAGACTTATTCTGTTTAATAGACACGTACTATCGGTGAAGTTATTGATCAATTTGAAAATAATCATAATGTAGAAGTTTTTCCTCCTTGATTCTAACGTCCAAAGACCGATTTATTCTTGATTATAATTTTCGGGTGTTAATGTAAGTTTTAATCTTAAAGTCGCCCACTTCAAAAAATTTTTTCGAACACGTTCAATACTTTGTTTATGGCAGCTATAAGATGGAGACCAAAAAACAGATGAATATTCCAGTATACTTCTAACATTTGTGCAGTATGCTGTTTTCTTTGCCTCTATGCTATTAAAATTTCTCATTGATCTTTTAATAAATCCTAGCATTTTGAAAGCCTTGTTAGTCATATATTGTATGTGGGCGATAAAATACAGTTTTTGGTCGAAGTAAACTCCGAGTCTTTAATAACGCTTGTATCTCTAAAGATTTACTGGTTTAAATGATATTCAAATGTGTAGTGGGATATTCCGTGAATAATTTTAAGAAAAATAGTCTCATAAACATGGGAAAGCAAAATGTTTTGTTAAATTTATGATAGATTGGGCCGTTGCTTGGTAGAAATCAGTTGTAATTGTCATTATAAAATAAAACACTTGTTTACATTTTCTACTTTATTTTTGGTATTGACGTACGTTTCGTCTTTGCTAGAAAGACTTCATCAGAATACGAAGTAACAGTTGTTGTACAATGAATTTATAAGATTTTTTACAGAAGGTGTACATGTGTTTTTAATTGTTCGTCGGGTTGGTTTTCTCAAAGAATATTCCCTTCAGAATCGTGTTCACTCGATCCCTTGTAAATATTGAATAGAGGGGTGTAATAAAAATCTATTTGTTCATTTACTAGGTTATTGCTGTTTTTATGTCTATTTATTTCGTAAATTTCCCATAAGTTCAATTTTAGACCTCTATTTTCAACATGTAGAATTTCTATTTCTTTTGTGAAAGAATGGTTATTTTCAAGAAGGTGTTTAGCATAATGTGAATCTTTTTTATTTTTATCGAAACTTCTTTTATGTTCGGTTAGGCGTGTACCGAAATTTCTACCTGTTCTACCAATATAAATCTTTGGGCAATCTGGGCAAGTGAGTTTGTATACACCTGATAATTGAAGTTTATCCATACTGTTTTTATTGTTTTTGATGTATTTGCTAATAGGATTGTTTGTCTTGAAAGAGACTTTAATATTTTCTTTTTTGAGTAGGTTTTTTAGTTGAATACTAATGTTTCCGAGATATGTGAGGCTAACGTATTTGTGTTCAGATAGATCAGATGTTACTGGATAAATTTCTTTTATTGTGTTTTTGTGTATACGTTGGTTAATTAAATTATCTATTAGAGATGTATTATATCCATTGTTGTAAGCTATTTGTTTAATTATACATTTTTCTTTTTGGAAATTGACTTGGTTTAGTGGAATGTTCAATAAACGGTATATCATACTATGGAGAGCTGCTAGTTTGTGTTGGAATGGATGAAAAGAATTAAGGTGTATAATGGTATCTGTTTGTGTTGGTTTATGATAAATTGCGAAGTTATGTTTATTGTTTTCTCTAGTTATCGTGAGGTCAAGAAAGTTGATGGATTCATTATGTTCTATTTCTGAAGTGAAAACTATTTTTGGGTGGAGATTATTTATAAAATTCTCAAATGTTGATATTTGTCTGTTAGTACCTACGAAACATGCAATTATATCATCCACATACCTATACCAATAAAGGATGTATTTTTTGAACGGATGTTTATGAATTTTGTTTTCTAGGAAATCCATGAAGATTTCCGCGAGTAAAGAGCTTAGTGGATTTCCCATGATTAAACCTTCTTCGCTAGTATATAAAGTATTGTTAAATTTGAAGAAATTTTGGTTTATACAAATATTTAATAAGTGTATTATTTCTGATTTTATGACGGGGTTTACTTTGTTATAATTTAAAAGTTCTTCTATCAGTTTTAATGTTTCCATTGGGGGGACACTAGGAAAAAGGTTTTTAACATCCCACGAAATCAATTTTGCATTGTTAGGTAAAGTTATATCTTTAATTTTTTTAGTTAGTTCTGCTGAGTTTTTTATGGAATATTTAGATGAAAATTTGGTGTGTTTTTTTATTATTTCAATGAGGTGTCTAGATAATTCGAAGGCCGGTGCTGTACAGTATGGAACTACGGGTCTGATGGGATAATTTTCTTTATGTAATTTAATGAAAGAGTATAATTCTGGTGGTTGGGGATTACTATTAATCAATCTATATTTTTCTCTATCTGTTATAATGACTTGTGTATCTTTTAATGCATTTTTTATGGCTTTTTGAAACTTTTGAGTTGGGTCTTTGTTTAAGATGTTATATTTGGCAGAATTAATAAAATTTTTCGGTTTTCTCAATGTAATCTGTCTTGTTTATTGCAATGATTGAATTGCCTTTATCGGCTTTAGTGAAAATTAGAGAGTTTGTTTTAGTTTTTGTTTTGATTGATTTGAGTGTGGAAAGGTTTCTGTGTATAGGTGTTTGGGGATTGAAAGATTTTATTATATCAGTTGCGGCAAATTTTGTTTGATTATTACAGTTTTTTAAAGCTAATTCTGTTTCTATAATTAATGTGTCGATATTTTGTTTATTTTTAATTACCATATTATGTTTAAAGCCTTTATTTAGGAGTGATATTTCTCTTGTGTTAAACTGAGTTGTGGATAAATTTATGAAATTTTCAAAAAATACATGATCTGAAAATTTGAACTTGTAGGTGGTGTTGACTGAAGTTTTATCTGTTTTTTGTGTTTTGATAAGGTTTTTAAGTTTTTTACGTTGATTCAAATATTTTTTATGAATACGTTTATCTATTTTTTCTCTAATATTTATGTCTAGACAATCAAATTCAATGGGATGGAGTTTGTAACATAGTTCTGAATGGATTACCTTTAGAAAAAGTATGATGTTATTCCTCTTCCGGTATAGAAACTTCATGTCTTCTTTGAGCCATATTAATTTTCCTTTATGGCTTCCTACTTCTGCTGAATGGCTTTTGTTGCTTGTTCTTAGGTTGATGTATTTCGGAATTACTTGGTTGGTGAGGCATTTCTTCAAGAACCATAAATCTTGTGTACATGTAGATGATTTCAGTAAATAACTGTAGTACTTCTGGGCCAAAAAGCTGTTAAAGTTTCATTATTTTTCAAGTTTTTTTCTCATCATCATAGTATTCATAAGATATTCAACTAACATTTGGCATAGATATTACAATTCAGAGTTCACACCATGTGACATGCTAATTTCGATTGCAAATCCACAGGGTGATATTTTTTTCTGGAACACTGTCCCCTGTTTTACTCCAGAATTTTTTTTTGGTGAGCCACTGTCAGTTTGAAAAATTATAAAAAGAAGTTTTTTTGTTATACTAAACTTTATTGTCCCTCCTAATTTTATAGTATCTGCTACCGATTACGAGAAAAAAAATTTGAACTATTCTCTCGAAATCCTCAAAAAAATCCAAATTGTCATAAAAATCCAGTAAGCTGCGGTGAATAAATTCATTATTAGTTTTTATGGTTACTTTCTCAATCTATAGTCATGATTCATAAAGAATCGATAAATTCGTATAATCATAAAAAAAATGTATTAGTACAAGAAGCGTGAAACTCAAAAATTAATCATAACAAAAAACTAAATAACAACAAACAACTGAACTACAGCAAATGTTGAAAATGTCCTCCCCCAACCCTTATACAAGCTCCTGTTCTTCTCTTTCAAACACTTCCGGAATATTCCTAACTACTTACATTCTGTCAAGAAAGTACCGGGAATTATCGATTTAAATCTGGCGGGACAATGAGGCAGGTAAAAATTTTTTTTCCTAGGTTGGTACCACTGTCCTTAATTACTATGCCAAGCTTGAGCGGGATCTGTCAACTAGTGTGTTTGCAACAGCTGATTAAGTTAGTCGATGTCAGAGTGCGTGCCGATTTTTACTATGGGTGATTACGTTGAGCAAAGAATTTGTTTAAAGTTTTGTGTTGCAAATGAATTTTCGTGTGCCGATGCCAAAGCCGCTCGAAAATGAAGGTGATGCTCATTGTTTTCTTCGATATCCGTGGCGTGGTGCACTACGAATTCGTTCCAGAGGGTCAGACGGTAAACAAGGAGTATTACCTAGGCGTTATGAAACGTTTGCGTGAGCGTATCCGTAAGAAGCGGCCAAATTTGTGGGCGAACAACTCATGGATTTTGCATGACGATAACGCGCCTTCTCACCGAGCTACGATTGTGACTGACTTTCTTGCCAAAAACTCAACAAACGTGCTTCAGCAACCACCGTATTCGCCGGATTTGGCTCCCAGCGACTTTTTCCTCTTCCCAAAACTAAAATTGCCCCTTCGTGGCACCCGTTTTGAGTCGATTGAAGCCATAAAACAAAATTCGGCGCGAGAGCTAAAGTCCATCCCGGAAAGCGCCTATAAAAAATGTTTCGATAATTGGAAGTGCCCTTGGCATAGATGTATTGGAGCAAATGGAGCCTATTTTGAAGGCGACCCAATAAATTTTGACGATTAAATGTAAAAATGTTGTTTTAATTGAAAATTCCCGGTACTTTCCTGACAGAGTAGTATATCAAACGCGCCTATTATACTATTTCACAGTTCGTCTGCGGTGTTCACTGGCGTTGAGGGATTTCAGATGGTAGCATAAAAAGAAATTTAAACTATTTAAGTCTGGAGATCTGGCGGGCCATAACAGATGTGTTCGCTCCGTCCAATCCACCTGTTTTCTTAATTTTCGTTCAAATACGCCCTAGCCAATACTGAAAAATGAGCAGGAGCACCCTCATGCATGAACCACATTTCACGTCGTAGCATAAGAGGTAAATCATCCAATAACAAGGGCAAATCGTTTTCTAAAAAATTTCTGTATGATTGACCAGTAAGCCAACCTGGCAAGAAGAAAGGATCAATCAAATAATGGCTAATATTACCACCACACACATTTAATCACTACTCTATTGGAATAGCGTTCCATGTAAAGACACTTAGCTTCTCTTGAATTTCCATTTGCAAGACCATACATGAAATGCATGTCAGCCGTTTTGGAATTCGTGAAATTCGGCATGTTTTGATATTAAATTGCAACCACCTTTAGTTTTCAAAACACAAGAGTTTGAATTGATGTGTCAAAACTAACAATGAATTTATTGACCACAGCTTACTAACTGAATTTTTATGACAATTTGAATTTTTTTCTCGAAATCGGTAGCAGCTACGACAAAACTACAAGAGACTTTAAAGTTTAGTATAACAAAGCTTATTTTTACAATTTTTCAAGCTAACAGCGGCCCACCAGAAAAAAGTTCTGTGTAAAACACGGACAGTGTTCCAGAAAAAATATCACACTCTAAATTGTAATATCTATGCCAAATTTCAGTTGAATATCTTGGGAAATGCAGATATTATGATAAAAAAAAACTTGGAAAAAATTCAAAATTTAACACCCTGCATCTCGAAAACGAGTTTGCGGTCACATGTTTATTGCACTTATTTCCTTAAAATAATGCAAGGAATCTCCCCTCTTTGTTTGTACCTTCAATTTAGGAACACCCGGTATTTTAACGAGATGGAAACAATAGTAGATTATACACCTAGGGGTAAGTTGCTTGATATTTTCCCGAGAAGGAAGCCCGATGGGGCTATAAGCAAAGAGGGAAAAGGCATTTACTCCCGTATAAACAAGGTGAATAACTATTGGGACATAGGCTAAGAACAGATTATTTGGAACAAAATATGACGATTAGACCAAATATGCCTCAATAAAATATTACTGTGGAAAAAGATTTGTTTTTGCTAATAATTTCAGTGTTTATTTCTCAATTGATATTAAAATCGACACAGGGGCATAGGGGACGACTGATTTCAATTAATGTATTACTTAATTTTTTGTTATACGGGAATCATTTCTTATGATGAAATTAAGTCGTAGCTTTTTCTGACGAAACTTGATGCTGATTAGAAAATACGATCTAAAAATCATTTTTACGTAATATTGGTACTCTTTTTTGGATACGATGAATTTTCCCGTTTTTGAGGAAAACGCAATTAAAGAGTTCGTTGTCTCAGAAGGGAATTTCCAAATGACAGACAATAAAGAAACTTGTAACGTGAGGCTTCTTTCTGTTTCAACAGTCATGAAGAATTTAAAAAAAATTAACATAAAAAGAGCAAACTTAAAGTAAATAATCTACGTGGTCTCCTCTGACTCCATGTTTGTTCTAATGCCTGTAACAAAAGACTTTCGGATGTAAAAGAAAACATTATTCTGTCCCCTTATAAAATAAGCCGAATTTGAATGATTGTACAGAGTTCGTCTCGCGGATTAATTTAATGGGCATAAATTAAGGACTTCATATGTCTCCAAGCATAAAAATTGAGATAGTTAATTATAACCCTACTGATTATAGGACTTCTTGCTGGCCATTCAAAATGACTTCCTCTGCTAATGCATCGATGAGAAAATATATACAGTAGAGACTCGATAATCCGGATATCTTACTAGCCCGGATTGACGTCAAGATTGTATTATGTACCTTATAATCCGGATCGCAAGATTCAATAATCCGAATTTGCGATCGTTGCATACGTGGTTATCGGTTCTAATTTGTCTTAACCTGATTTCTAAACGGAAAGTCATTTGTATTCTTATAATTTTGACGGTCGCACGTGTTATGGTATATAATAGTGCACAATGGTAAAGCGGAAACATGTTATTTTGACTTTAAAACAAAAAAGTAAAACCTTACGGAAAGCAGAATATCCGGCGATGGAAAAAGAATTGTATTCCTGGTTTACTAAACAACGAAGAAACACATTCCTGTTTCGTTTAAAATACTAGCGGCAAAAGCTCGACAGCTCTTCCAGAATATTTATGGAAACACAGGCTGGCTTCTCAATTTCAAAAAGGGCTGAGGCATCTTAAAATTGCACAGAGAAATTATCAAATTTGTTGGAAACACAGGCTGGCTTCTCAATTTCAAAAAGGGCTGAGGCATCTCAAAATTGCACAGAGAAATTATCAAATTTGTTGGAAACACAGGCTGGCTTCTCAATTTCAAAAAGGGCTGAGGCATCTTAAAATTGCACAGAGAAATTATCAAATGATGAAACTGCTTAGCCCCCTTTCTGGCTAAACTAAGACCAGTAATAGAAGCTCATGATCTCCATCCCCGGCAAATTTATAATGCTGACGAGTCCGCCTTTTTTGGAAGTTATTGCCTGATAAAACCTTAGTTCACAGCAGCGAAGCAACAGCACCCGGCAGAAAATCAAGCAAAGAACGAATCACGTTTCTAGCTTGCACAAACGGCGATAGTATTCATAAACTTCAACCTCTAGTCATTGCGAAAGCAAAGAATCCAAGGTCATTCAAGAACAAAAGTTTTAGCACATATTCTTCGGATACTCCAAGACGGGGATGATGTCGGCAAATGCATTAAGAGCATAAATCTTTTCGATGCATTATTTACTCCATAGTTCATGGCAAAAAGTGACAACGAACTCTTTAGAAAAGTGTTGGCACAAACTTTTATCAGGCAACTTACCTCATTATGATCCAAATGATTTGAATCCCCTAAACTTATTACAGAAAAAATGCAGTCACGGCTATCAAGACATTTCAAACATGCTGACACAAATTAATGGCGAGGTTCATTCAAATGTTGAATTAAATCAATGGGTTGAAGATGCTGAAAAAGTCATAGAGGATGGCGATCTTGAGCATGAGTCTATAGATGATGGGACCAGTAGTGATGAAGAAGTCGATATGAACCCAAACAAAATCAAGCACGACGACGCAATAAAATATTTTACATTGGGATTGCAATGGGCAGAAGAGAATAATATTGGAATTACTGATATTTGCTCCTGAAAGATATACAGGAGAAAGCTATAGTTAAGCATTCTTCTACTCTTACATCTGATTATTCAAAATAATATATTTGTTTTGTGATTTCGAGAATAAAGTCTATTTTTATTTTAACCGTTTTTTAAATTGCATCTCTTACTAAATTATAAGACGCGATATTCCGGATTCCTTATTAATCCTGATTAGCCCTAGCATTAATTGATCCGGGTTATCGAGTCTCTACTATAGTAGGTTGGGTATAAAGAAATCCATTATTTTTTCTGTAGATGGCTGTAGTGATCGATATCTCGTAAAGTATCGATCAGACAATTTCAGATTTATGCTCGTTGTCAAGATGACATTTGACACTGAAAAAATTCTTTTGTTTTTTTTTTTTGTCAACTCAGTTGCGAGTTGCATGGTGTTTAAAGTGAAAGTCAAGAAAGAGGAAATTCGGTATATTTTACAGTTTTTCTTTGAAAAAGGCGAAAATACAAGCCAGGGGGCTCAAATTGTGAGTGGTGTTTATCGTCTCGGTAACATCTAATAACATCTCATTGAGTCAAAACGCAACCATATTCCAGGCAGAAATATTTGCCATTGGGACCGCGGCGGAACTGCTGATAAAACGGCAAATCCACAACGGTAAAATCAAAATATATACTGATAGTCAGTCAGCACTAAAAGCTCTGGAATCAAGCTGTTTTACATCCAAAACTGTCTGGAGTTGCCGCACGGCTTTAAACAGGCTCGGTATGTATAACGGAGGCACCTGGTTGGGATACCGAGCCACTCAAACTATTTGGGTAACGAGGAGGCGGATCGGCTGGCATTTGCTGAAGCTGCGCTGCCTCTGGTAGGACCGGAACCATTCCTGGGAATACCACATGACGTGGCTAACGAGGCGATAACAGGCAGAATGAACTCAAGGCTAGAGTCTTATTGGCGGAGCCATTCTGGCCTGAAACACTCGAAGTTGTTCCTTGGAACAGCTTCGAACAAAAAGATGGCGACCCTAGCGCTAGGTCTAGATAGGGCCAAACTAAGAACACTTGTCGGAATTATGACAGGTCACTGCAGACTGAAAGCGCATTTACACAAAATCGGTCTGGCTGAAGACAACGAATGCAGGCTGTGTCTTGAGGACACTGAAACAGCCATGCACATCGACTCAGAGTGCCCAGCGGTGAGTCGCATCAGATTCGAGGTCTTTGGCCAGGCTTTCATAGCCCACAGTGAACTGAAAAAATTACCCCTGAACAAGATTATCGGTTTTATCCAAAAACTGGATCTCATCGGGGAGATATAAATTAGGGGTGAACCACAATAGTCCGTGCGGACGCAGTGGTAGGGTGGACAGACGCCCGCTCGCCATAAATAATAATAATAACATCTAATAACGTGCAATTTTGATTTCGTAGATTCCGGTAAGGTATTTTTGATGATGAGCCTAGGAGCTGAAGATCGTCCATAAAATAGTTTTAAACCATTTGCGCAAAACTGGATTTAAAAAAAGCTCGATGTTTGGGTGCCACACCAATTAACACCAAAAAACATGATGGATAGAATTTCCATCTGCGAAGCCTTCACCAAACAGAATGAAATCTTCCCATTTCTTAGACTAATGATGACTGGTGATGAGAAATGGGTCACATACGACAATATTGAGTGAAAAGGATCGTGCTCAAATCGCGGTGGCCAAACCAGGACTAACGGCCAGGAAGGTTCTATTGTGCATTTGGTGGAACTTGAAAGGAATCATTTATTATGACTTGCTTCCATATGACGAAATATTAAATTCATATCTCTACTGTCAACAACTGAACCGTTTGAATCTAGCGAGTGACCAGAAACGGCCAGAATTGACGATAGAGGTTTTGTGTTCCATCAGGTTAACGTCAGGTCGCATACGTTTGTAGTGACTCGCCAGTAACTCCGGGAGCTTCGTTGGAAGTTTTAATGCATCCACCATATAGTCCGGACCTGGCACCAAGCGATTACCATCTTTTTCTCGCATTGTGAAACTTCCTTAGTGATAAGAAATTGGCATCAAGAAAAGATTTTGAAAATCGATTACCAAAGTTTTTCGCCAATAAAGACCAAGACTTCCATGAGAGAGGCATCATGAAGCTACCTTTTAAATGCAACAAATTATAGAACAAAATTTGACTCAAATCGGACAATCCCAAACGTGTTAAATAATGTCTTAAATTTCACGCAAAATTAATGGATTTTTTTCCCCGACCTATTATGTCTCTTAGATGATTTCTAACAAATAATAGGAAATAGGTTGCATAAACCATTTTTTCCTTTTCACATCTAGTAACAATTTGTCCAAAATATCACTTTAAGTATTTTGCAAAGAAAAATAAATAAGAACCTCGATTTAAATTTGGAGGAAAAACAGATGACCCTAGCTGTTGGTTACCTAAAAAGTTTTTCATTAACAGCGCCCCATTTTGTTTTGTAAATAAAACACATTATTTAATCGAAAATTATTGAAATTTTTATTTCATTATTAAGTACAATGGATACCATTAGTTCTGAAACAAAACATCATTTAAATGTCCACCACGGAAACCTTAGCAGGAATGAAGTCGCTGAACCCAATTTTCCATGACTCTCTCACACAAATCAGGTCGTATGTTAGCAATTACTCGTTCAATATTGATCGATAAATCGTCTACATTTGCTAGATGATTGTTTTAAACCAATGACTTAATGTAACCCCAAAGAAAGAAGTTCAATGGAGTTAAATCGCTGAGAATGATTTCTTACGAAAATCTGCATCATTTCCGATTTTTTCTAAGCACCAATTACTGAATACACGACGCTTTAAATGATCTCTTGGTTTGAGTTCTTGGTTAAAACAATGTTGTATGGATGTAAACCAAGGTCGTTCCGTAAAATTTGCCACGAAGACGTCATAAATTTTGGTCTTCACGAAGACTTTCACGTACGGCAACAATATTCTCTTCACTTCTTGCATTTCTTTGTCGCACTGGCACTGTAATACCATGAAGTGTATAATTTGTTTCAAACTTCTTCACTAAACGTTCAACTCTTTTTTTATCCGGACGATTATAACGACTAAAAATTGGAGTCAAAGCACGTAAAGCTATTTTTTATGATAAATTTGGATTATTTGTAAACGTTGTGGGAGCGTGTACATTTGCATGATTAAATGGTAGACATTGACAAATACAACTCTCAATGTCACAAAGAAACAGTCGCTGCCATGCGTGAGTAATGTCAATTTAAAAATGGGGTGTTCCCATTGAAAGACCCTTTATAATGCAACAACAAATATTCAACTTGAACTCATGCTGAAAATGTCTTTCTTTAACAGCATGCGGGTTTTTTGTACCCAGTAAAGACTGTTTCTCTAATGAAATACCCCACGTTTGGTGAAAGTCGCTTCATCGGTGAACATAATATTCTCAAAAAAAACTTCGGTCATCGCTATGCTTGTTGAGAATACGTTGGCAGAACTGTAACCGTCGTGGCATTACTTTTGGAAGGAAATTTTGAACAGGTGTGAAAAAAACAAAGAGCAGCAGTGTAACAAAGCGGATGATGACGCTCAAACTACGTTGTACCAACGTAACGACAAAAGGAATTTCCACAATCTCTTTAATCGGGCATTTTAAATTACATATCAATTATCGGCATTTTCTTGAGTGCATGCGTAGCGGTTGACAATTTACCTCTCCTTTATAGTTAATAAAATCGTTGTTTTTCATTCAAGAAGGATACAACGCATTTAACGTTTGTTTTATTTGGCTCAAATGCAATATGTTCATTTCAATAAAGATAAACCTTATATTTCAATAACAACTGAAAAAGTAAACATCAATTAACTCCATAACGGACTGTTTATATCATGAACCTACACAAGGATCAATAACTTTAACGACTTCATAATTTGTTATGATAGAGTGTCAACATTGTCAGTTATATCCACCTTACTCGTGACCATATTTCACTTGACGGGATATTCCTAGTATAAAAATGTTAAAAAGCACTCACGTCTGAAGTTTTTGCGCTCTTATTCAACAGTTCGTTTTACCTGAAAATTTAAAATCATTAAATTACTTCTTAAAGAAGCTACATATGATGAATAAAAACAGAATTCTGTGTTCTATTGTACGAAAGTCAAATTAATGTCATTTTTGGAAATCTTAGAACTCTTAGAAACGAAATATCTAATGAAAATAAAAATTACATGGTTGAAAGGCTCCACCTTCCAACAATTAGAATTCCGATAAGGTCTACATCGGTCCTACTTCACATTTAAAAAATAAAATCAATCAAGAATATATAACTCACCTCTAAGTCCTCATGGTATCCTCGTTTGAACACACTAACTAATTGATTTTATTTTTTAAATGTTGAAGACCTTGTCGGAATTCTAATTGTTTTTTGAAGATGTAACATATGTTTTGAGAGATTGTTGAAGTAACTTATTTAAATATAATAAATATTTAAAATGAATTATTTTTTGAGAAGTTCTTGAAATTATGTTTTGTATTTTTTAGAAAGAATTAGTTTTCATAATTGCAAGATCAGAAATAAAATTTGTCTACTTCAAATATTAATTTATTAATTTTAATTGGCAAATTATATTTGTTGGGTTATGTATTCCATTTGATATTATATAATGAGTTTTGATTTTATATGTCTATTAAATATAAGCATTAATTTAATTCTAAAAGTTGAATAAAATTTTTTGAAATTAAAATTATAGGAGACTAACAGATTAAATCTGTTTTGATATTCAAATGTTGTATTTCTTGGATCAATGTAACAGACGCCAAACTATAAGTGTGATTATTATACTAACAATAAAGTTAAATGGCAATCGACAATATGAGTTGAACTAATTCACCATTAACATACGACAATTCTTGAGCCAATACGCTAGCTACAAGCAACAAAATTGATTACTATACGAATAATAATGCAATAATTCTTGGGCTAGAGGCCACGAGCAACCTTGGTGATTACTAAATGAATAATAATTATTTTGTACATCTAGTACAAAGTATTTTAAACCTCAAGAGTAGGTGTGAATGACTTCAGTCCTTCTGCCAAAAAGAGGGAAAATATAGAAATTGTTTGGAAATTAGATTTATGAGTTGGCTCAATTAGTAAAAATTAAGTTCTGATTGTTCAAAACTCTCTTAGTGTTTTTTTTTTTGTTTGGGACTCTTCCTGCGTTATAACTGCATACTAGGAGCCTGATTCCCTGAAAAATAACTTCAAGCATATTACGGAAAATTCTCTAGTTGATTTGATCCAACCCACAACCCCACTTTGGCACAGCCAATTTCTTGACTTAGAACTTCATTATCTCTTTCTTCAAATTCAACAAAGCTGTCCTTAAGTCTAGATAGCTCGGCTTCTCGTAGGAAATTTTTTTTTTTGTTGTCAGATAGAATAGGTACCGTTTATGATCGGCTAGCTTCAACGTCTTCCCTGGTTGAGGTTACTGTCTGACTAACTCGTTCACATAATCAAACTTTTTCATTAATACGGCGGCTATTCCTCTGGTCATATGCAGATCTTCATCTACACAGTTGGCTAGCGAATAGTCTTCGGCACTGTAAAAAGGATTTTTTGCTCCTCCACGGTAATCCCAAATCATGCTTTGCTAATACAGCCATAGTTAGACATGAAGATATCGAAACTTATGTTTTGGTGGTTCACTTTCTCACTAGTTGCTCTTCTTATTCGGGTATCGTCTTGGATGTCATATTTAGTTTCGTACGTCGCCAATACATCGCCAAACGGTTCACATACACTACCCTCCTTTTACCCCTGGGAAGTTTCTGGATACACATAATTTATTCTCTTTACCACATTGTACGAGTCTTCCCAATCTCTTGCAACTTGGGTGATAGTTCTCGCTTCCTCTGGATGTTGTACAACCATACTAAGTCACCGGTATTAAAACATCCTCCGGGTGCTTTGGTGTCGTAACGAGTCTTCATACGATCACTCGCCATCTGGAGATTCTGTCTAACTCTCTTTTCTTCAGACAGCTTACATATTATTCACCAGATATCTTCTCATCTGGTTTGCATCCAAACACAAGATCGCATAGTAACCGTATTTCCCGGCTAACGTTATACATGCTGGAGTTTCTCCTGTCGATTCCTGCACAGATGATCTGTAATCTGTAAGCCATTGTGAACATATGGAGTCATTTGTCCCAGTCTCTTTGATGGTCAGAGATTACCTCAGTCAGATATTTTCCAAAGTTCTGACATTCTTTCAATCGTGCCATATCACCATGACTGTGGATGGAGAGTTATTGTTCTGGTTTTAAGGAGCCCTTATAATTTGCATACATTTTGGAATAGGTTCATTATATACGTAATATTCGGCTTCTTGGGAAGCTCAAGTCTCGTTGCAATACCATCATTGCTCTCCAGATATCTGTTCAGAAGATTGTCGCTTAACACTAAGGAATACCACTGTGCTCAGTAGGACTTGATTTTAGGGTTAAGATGACTCACTCCTTCCCAGATTGGCCTTTGTCCTTCTTTTTTCCATTGTAAGAGTAGTTTCAACTCTGGATAATTTTCTTTGTCTTCCTTAAGCACTACACCTTTTCCTTATCGGGTTTGTCTTCTTTGGCTGGCTTCTTATAACGTCGGCGAATATACAGTAATCCACCACAATTCCAACACCTAGGTCCTTTGGAGAGTTGATCTTTGGATCGATTTTTCTAACCATTCGACGAATCACTTCTTCTTCTGCCCATGGGGGCAATGACCATAGGTCCAACGGCCAGGTAGGCCACTTTAATCTACACTGAGGAATCATCAAGTTCATCAAGAGTGCGTCGACCCTTAGTGCAATTCTTTTGCGACGCTTGTTTCGCTGCTGCAAACTCCAGTGGATGAGCCAGAGCATCTTCCAAAGTCATAGGTCGAACCAAGCGTTGTAATTGCTGAGAATCAATATCCTTTAATCCATCTACAAAGGTCTGCACAGCAAGTTGCTCTAAAAAACTGTCCGGTGTTGTAGAATAAGCCAGTATTACAAAATTCACTATATCGGCTTCGGAACTTTAGATGTCTGCGCAGGGTACACTTATAAGAGGGGTGCATCACCATACCTCATCTGAAGCCTAGGTATTAATGCTTCCTTGCTGGCATACCGGCATTGTTTGAATGACATTCAGGACTTATCTTCCTCGCTCCGTCCATTCGAATTAGCTGCTGCCTCGAATTGTTTTTGATAAATTGACCACGGTGTCTTCCCATCAATGATATGGTGTAATTTTCATACGTGCTAATTCGCCATTATTATCTATTTTCAAATGATAATGGGTATTTACTCTGTTCTCGATTTTTCTGCTCACCAGTTTAGTTAGCCTTTCTTCCATAGTTATCGAATATTTTTTTAGTTTCTCATCCAATTAGTCTTCTATATTCTCGATTCTGACTTATAACCTTAATATTTCGTCATCCATTTTGTTTTCATTTTCAATGACTCAATATTTTCCTCCATGAACTCAAGGTTTTCCTCGAATTTATTTTCCATGGACTTACTGTTCTCCACTATTTTCATAGTCAGTTCTTGAAAAAATTATTTGAAAAATTCCAAGTTTGCCTGATCCATGTTTTCTGACTGTGAGTGATCTCGTTATTGGCCTTTAAATTTGTCCACAACAGTGTTTACAATTTGATTGGCACTCGGTTCGAAAACACACAAAAAATTCCACTCCTGACACCAATTGTTACATTCTCGGAACATTAAATTATCTAATTTCCACTCTACTAAGTTATTTTCCAGTATACAGGAGATATATTCATTCACAGAGTTGAATTATTTACACAGTATTTATTTCTACTGAACTATTTGGCACGACGCAGCTCGGCAAAAGTCTTATCCATCTTGTTTCTCCATCTGCTTATTTATATGCACATATTTTCTCGAACTTCAGCAATAGCGTAAAGGGCTTGATTGTTACAATATTGTTCCTTCTGCATGTATGCTTCCAATGTCACGGAGTATATTATACGAATATCGTTCAGGTATACTGCCGACACAAACCAAATCTCAATGTATGCAATCTCACAATCAACGGAATCTTGACTCTTCTAATAGGTTTGAATTTTGGTTAATTTCATAGAAGCTGTTTAATTTTTGCCTAAATGTTAGTCTGAAGCTGATGCATTGGCTGATTTGGTGGCATTGCTAGAAGGATCCCTCCTCTGGAAGGATAATTTCTATAAAACGTTATATATTCGGGTTGTCCTGTAACGGCTGCTACACGTTTGTGCTAAGTTCGACGCTCTTAAGGAATTTGGATTATGGGCTGGAATCTGCAACTGATGAGAATCTAGCCAATTTGTTTGTGAAATGATTGTGAACAATTATATGTTTTTTGTGGAATGTAATTAATCACATTCTACAAATCCCATAAAAAAAAAGGAATAACATATTCACCTTTTTTCGTTATAATTATAATATTCTTAAATTGATTTAAAAAAAATTGAAAACACTTTTGATTGCTCATATTTTTATCAAAAGTTAAGACTATTTTCTGATAAAAATTTCACAGATATTGTGGCGAAATGATAGGACTTCTGGAATGAACGTGCTAAAAATTGTAGCTCGCCAGTTTTGGCCTTCTCAATAATAATAATTGTTTTTATGTTAACAGAGAATGGTATTCCTTCAATTTATTTTATTGTTGAAAACATAATTAAAAAAAAATTTATTTTGCTACCAATTGCATCGATTTTGAATGATATGTTCTAATATAATTATTTACGCCCATCTGATTGAAGTCATTTTTCTTTCCAGATCGGTAGATCTTCGGAGGCCCCCATAGATTTCATCGTTATGGATACAATACCTGGAGATAAATCGTCAGAAAATAAAGTTATGCAGCAGAGCACGATATCCAGATTTGCTTGTAGGATTTTATGTGATAGAAATAATCCAAAAATTGCGAGAATATACGCAGCGGGTTTTGATACATCTAGGAATATATTTTTAGGAGTAAGTAACAAACACAATAAAATTATAATTTTTTTTATCTCTGGTTATAAAAAAGGATTCATAACTTGATTATATCACCTCTTCATTGGAAGAAAATTCAATAATTTATAACCATTTGTTCAGTTGAGGAAAGATTTGATAGGGGAAAAACCAGATCAGGTGAATAATCGAGTAATTTAAACCTTTAATCAAGAATTGTTCGCATGGTAACATGCGATTTGTGTGTACATTGTCATGTAAAAACCAAACACCTTTCGATAACTTTCCATGTATTCCTTCCATAATGTTTTTTTGTATTAGTCAGTAACGTATAGTTCTATCCTCATTCAAATAATCAATCATTATTACACCATAACAACCCCAAAAACTTGAAGCTAGATCTTTTATAGCAGGTTTTTGAAGTTGAAACTTCTTAAGCTTTGGAGAAACAAAATGTCTCCATTCCATCGAATGACGATTTGTTTCTTGGTCGTAGAAATTTACTATACTTTCATGTACAGGTATGGAAAAGGTAGTCGGAAACATAGGAAATTCAGTGTTAATCAAGAATGCAGTGGAGTAGTGGAAGAATCAAAAACTCAGCGCGATGCGATGACAAACAAACGACTGTTCTCTCTCAATGGTAGTGGGGAATGAAAGTAGACTGCACAGCCTTTCGATCGAAGCATCAACACTGGGCACTGCCATTGAGAGAGAACAATCATTTATTCGTCATCGCATCGCGCTGAGGTTTTGATTCTTCCACTGCTCTACTGCATTCTTGATTAACACTTAATTTCCTAGGTTTCCATCTTTTTGGGAATTCGGGAATCCATTTTGTAGAAATTTTTCTCATATCCGAATCTATGTGAATGTATTCACATCACACTCAGATACTAGTTTTAGCTTAATGCGACGGTCGTCTAATGGAATCATATAATGAATAACATCAATATTTTCGGAGACGTATACAGAAACTAGTCTTCTCAACCAGATATGATTTTCAATGTATCACGTACCTTGCCGTCTACATTCAACTATATTAGTCACTAGCTCGGAGATATTCTATGAACGCCTTCCTTTATGAAATAAAAGTGAAAGAAGGGTTATACAAAAAAAGAATAACAACTAAAAACCTAACTCTATACCATTAAAAGTAACAGAAATAGTGGAGGTAGATATAAAGGCGAACATAAGTAAACTATATTAATGCCTGAATATGCTATATTCTACTACTTCCTAGTATTTGATATAAATATGTTCAATGAAGTTATTATATGGCAACTGACTGCGGTAGTTTGATTCAGATCTACAATAAATTGTACAGATGTTCGTACAATGCATATATAAATCTATAATACATATCATTATGCGAAACAGTGAAAATAGTTCACCGGAAAATGGCTATAGCTCAATTCTGTTATCACGAGGTTACTCACAGCCTTGATGGCCTTCCGATGGAATATCTCACAACTCTTCCACTGCACAAAAGCCTGCCTAATTGATTTATGTCTAATTATTATTTTTCAAACCTACAGCGGATATTCCATACTTTAAACAGGTCTAATTAACATAAAACTTCCACAAGGACAGGTACTGGAATGACGAAACACTTGTTGTGAAATAAAATATTAGGGGAAATAGAATATTGTTTTTTATTCATAATTTGAATTTAATTTACCATTTAATGTCTAAATATGCTTTTATATTTTTTTTGCTTTGTATTTTTGTTGGACTGCGGTCTTTAAATTTTGAGTATTGTAGTACATAATAACCAATATAAATTTATTGTATATTGATGACAATCAAAAGAAATAAGTAACTGTATTGTATCATCAAACAATTGAGGTATTTCCAGGACTATATGTATCACATTGTTGAAGTGTTAATGGGTTAATATTAATAATGTTTTTATTTTAGGAAAAGGCTAATAAATGGCAAGAAAACGGCAGAGAAATAGATGGTCTCACAACAAATGGCGTCTTGATTATGCATCCTAGAGGCACCTTTTGTGGGGGAGAAGCTAAGTGCCGTTACTGGCTTGAAACCTCAGTTGGTGGAGGAGTGTTCACAACTAGAGAGTCCCGATCAGCTCAACAGAAAGGGCAAAAGGTTGATGAGGAAACTAATGTTCTGCAGGATGGTACCCTGATTGATTTGTGTGGGGCCACCCTTTTGTGGCGATCTGCCGAAGGTCTTGCCAAGTCACCAGTGAGTAATCCTCTATCATATTAAAATAAATTATTTCAGCTGATCTGTACCAAAAATCATTAATAAGGAGTATGAGCTACGGTAATAGAAAGTTCTAGAAATCGAGACAGTGTAACATACACATGTATAACAATTTTATACTCATATGTTGTCTAAAATTTATGAATGTTTAGTGTTCACGGGTTAGAATTACAAAAAATTATTAACCTTGTTTTAGTAATGAATCAATCTCAATTACAGTAAAGTTTATAACTTCTAGTAGAAATATTTCAAGTCACAAAGGTCCTATATTTCAGTGAAAATTTTTGTACGGAATTCTTTATCGATATTTTTTCACTTAAGACGATAAAAGAAAACTGAAACAAAATTCAAAAACGGAATTAAAATGACAACATAAAATAGGGTTTCATTGTTTTCCTTTTTGGTGATAATGAAGAATTTTCTGCAAAAATTTGAGAGCTTAGCAATTTAAAATTATTTTACCATGTACTCATAGTTATTACTGTATGAACTTCACAGTTACAGTTGAATCATTACCAAAATAAGTGAGTAATAATAATGAACTAACACTTCTAACACAAAGTTAGAGCTTTTGTAAATTTTTTGTCTCATCGATTTCAACCATTTTGCATTTTATCCAAGGAAGTATATTCTTACCCTACCTCTCACAAATTAAAATGTGTTGCTTCTCTACATTTGTACAATAAAGGTTTTTTGTAATTCTTGCTCCTTCATGGATATCTTTGAACTACCACATTAGTGTTGAAGTAATTGTCATGAGATTATTATTTTCAGAGTAAACGAGATCTAGAAAGAGTAATAGATGAACTCAATGCTGGCAGACCTCAATGTCCAGTAGGTCTAAATACGTTAGTTATACCCAGAAAAATAACACCCAGTGAGAACCAGCAACAGCCCTATGTCTACTTGAACTGTGGCCACGTTCAGGGTCTTCATGATTGGGGACAAGATAAGGATTCAGGTGATAGGAAATGTCCGATCTGTTTAGAGGTTAGTAAATTGGAATTTGGTTACATTTTGGTTTTATTGATATCAATATCGTTTTCTTACAGTTGGGACCAGTTGTGAAAGTATGTATGGGCTTAGAACCAGCCTTCTATGTTGACACCGGTCTGCCTTCTTTTGCTTTTAATCCATGTGGACATATGGCTACGGAGAAAACAGTAAAGTAAGTATTCATTATATTTATTTTGTATAGTTTCTACTTGAATAATTTGACATTGAATTACAAATTTTGAGACTGATAAAGTAAATATCAAACTCTGAATAATATATAGATTCCAAAGTTAATACTTCAGGTTTATTATTTTTATTTCCAAACTATAAACTTTTCAGATTAAGCAGGGAATGAATTGGTATACCAGCAAATATATTATCAGAGTATCTGAAGAGTATGAGCTATGGTAACGGAAAGTTCTTCAAGTCAGAACAGTGCAACTTACAAATCTACGAATCTTTTAAGTTGTGCTGCTATTTTTTCAATAATAGAGTATGATTTGAGCATGAGTAAGGTTAAAATAGAAAGGCCTTTTACTTGATAGAAGAAATATAAGAAAATTTGAATATTAAAACAAATTGAAATATGTTTATCTTCTACAATTTCAATTTCAAAAAAATTTTTTATTCAAAAAACTTTTAGAACTAAATTGATGTCTAAAACAAGCACCGCTTACATTTAATAAACGTATATAATCTATATATATATATATATATATAAACTCAATATATAATGTCAAATGGAATAAATAAACCAACAGATATACGAAAGTCATCAAAATCAATAAATAAATATTTAAAGGGGACAAAATTTTGTGTCTGGTCTTACCTTTAAGAAAACCAATTGCCTTTTAAAAACATGAACACACTTAAAGGACTTCTCAAAGAATATAATTTATTTGAAATATTTAATATATTTAAATATTCGAATAAGTTAATTCAGAAATCTCTAAAAAAATGCACTATATCTTCAAAAAACAAATATAATTCTAAGCAATTCCTTCTTCAGTCCTCAATAATATTCCAAATATCAAAATCAAAAAACTAACCTATATCCAAACACTCAACACGTGTAAAAGGACTATTGCTTCGAAACACAGATCAACTTTATAATTCAATATTGATCTATGTTCTAACAAAATCAAAGAACAGTGTGAGTTATTTTTAAGGCTTATTTAAATTCATTGACATTCCATAATGAGATTTATTGAAGCCAAAATATAATAATATATTATATATAAAATAAAATAGAATTCTACAGTTGGTAATTCAAGAAGTAATCAGGAGTGCAAGCTTGAGTTAGCTTGGGGGTTTGCTGTTTATGTGTATTCTTATGCATGTATGGAGCGAGTGTTTGCGAAAAACTGACTATTCTGTTCGGGGTGAATATAGATGGGTGGCTATCTTGATTGGACATAAGGGCATTGCACTGATGAGAAACCAACAAGCTTTGAAACATTCATGTCTGCTACTCAAGTCTCGTCAATCGATGATACCTAGCTGACGCAATTTAAGCTGTGAACTTTTACACAAATGTAAGTTGCATCATTCTCATTCAAAGAACTTTCTGTTATAGCTCATAATACTCCTTAGACGAGAAGGTAAGTTCCCGACACCTGAAACTTTCTTAGAAGTTACTTTGTAATCTCAAGAGCTAGTCCAAGTTGAAAGATCATTTGTTTTCTGTTTATATAATACTTTTTTACTGTGCCCTTATGCCACATTAGCCGCAACACTCTTTATTTATAATTTATGTTAACTATGAAATAATAATCTCCGATTACTAGTTATCTTCACCACTACATCATCAGCACATTCAATAATCTAGCTAAAAAAATTCATCCATATGCTATACTTTCTACGAATTTTTTCCTAAATAATTGGGAGAGTTTCCTTGGTACAGAATATATATTAAATTAATGTATTAACTTCTGATTAACCTTCAAGCAGCTCATCATTCTATTTACAAATGATCCCTCAAGTTTTTAACTGTGTTGATTCTTAGGGCTGAAATTGAACACATAAAATTTGGAATGTATATCAGTTTTCTTAGGTTTTTTCTAATTTAAAATAGAAAAAGGCTTTTTACTTGATAGAAGAAATATAACAAAATTTGAATATCAAAACAGATTAAATCTGTTAGTCTTCTACAATTTTAATTTCAAAAAAATTTTTATTCAAAAAACTTTTAGAATTAAATTAATGTCTAAAATAAGCACCGCTTATGTTTAATAGACGTATATAATCAAAACTCAATATAAATATTTATTTATTAATTTTAATGACTTTCTTATATCTGTTGGTTTATTTATTCCATTTGACATTATATATTGAGTTTTGATTATATACGTCTATTAAACATAAGCGGTGCTTATTTTAGACATTAATTTAATTCTAAAAGTTTTTTGAATAAAAATTTTTTTGAAATTATCATTGTAGAAGACTAACAGATTTAATCTGTTTTGATATTCAAATTTTTTATTTCTAATTTTCAAATTAATTTTTTTTTACCTCAGTGTTCTCCTGGAGTTCTTGAGTAAAGAAATTAATTAAAGTTGTTATAGGAAATATCATTTTGAAATGTGTTTATCTACATATTCAAATCCATCACGTAAATTCATGCAGTTCATTAATCTAAATTTGTTGGATCATGTGAAAATGGCATTTTTGAAAATAATAAACTATTGAATATGTAACTTATACAAAATATTAATTATTAACAACTCAAACATATTTTATATCAGACCAGGCTAATGTATACTAATTATAATAGAAAGGTAAGTTTCTAATTTTTTAAGGAAAAAAGTTCAAAAACGTTTGTTCTAATAAGTATTACATGTAGTTAAAGAAATATCAATTTTGGAATCACCCTATATATCAAGAGTGGTGTTATTCAGTGGAATTTTAGGAGAATATTATTTTAGACACATTTATTGTTAATTTTATATTAGTATCATTTTTATTTGGAACTTTGTTGCCTCAGTTTCTTATGTATACATGAATAGATAATTTGTTTTCATGTTATCCAAATCAATTTTTTTACTGATGAAAGTTTCCAAGGGCTTTACTCTCTTTGTTTCTTCTGTGCAATTACTTTTACCGCTTCACGCCGTTTAAGTGTTTTATACACTTGGATAATGTCAATACATATATTCGATTTGTGATGGTAATAAGCTAGACTTGGTTAATTCTTTATAAAGTTAGCATACTTACAAACGGACATTCACCACCAATATTTTTTAAATTATCCATTAATAATAAACCATTAATTTATCCAAAATATATATTCTTAGGTGAAATAAAGCATTAGATCATTTGGAGTGAACATCCAAATCGATATATTTCATCTAACTATTTTCAATAATTATTTCGCTATCACTGTAGCTTCTTCAAATATGTATGGAAATTTGAGTAATTTTATCATATTCTATTATTTTGAATTTCCATCAATAATGATTCAGTTGGATATTCTGTTTTTTTTTACAAAATATAGAGTGTTGGTGAAGATTTTAATGGATGATTTCTAAGTTTTTTATGTAAAAAAAGATTTATATAAAATCAGGTGAAAAACACGTACTTTCCAAGATATTGAAAGGTACATTCATACATTTTTTATCTATATTTCAATAGTAAGGGCCGAAACAGTTATGTTTGGCTTATCTCAAAAGGTTTTTGAAATATTGAAAAATATTAAAAATACAAACTATTATTTTGAAAATTAACTATTTTAGGAATTGGGTTTATAAAGTTTTTTGCACAAAAAATCCTAATCACCATCAAAAAATTTTAGCACTTCTCATTAACCCCCTTTATATTTTTTTAAACCAATTCAGGCAACATTATTGTCTATTGTTAATTCCTGTTAACATGATCAAATCATTGATTCACTGATTTTACAGATAGTATAATTGAAACATTAAATGCTCACACAAACTTCGAACTGAATATAGTAGTTTGTTTTTTAGATATAAAAAATTTGTTGAAATAAATTTTCAATGCATCAAATTTATTTCACTAAATTTGATTTGTATATTAAAGATTTTAAATGCACACACATTTGTGGACGAAATGATATTGCACCCCCATAAGTTGCAAAAAATAAAATAAATGGATTTTGAAAGAAATGGTTCAGATTTTTGAACAAATTCCCATGTTGCATGATTTAAATTCTGCATCATAATACTTCTCAGCAAAAAAAATGTTCCTGTTAGTAGATATTTATTTATTATACCTTTCATTCATGTTATTTAATTAGAATTTTTAACTCATAGATACTGGTCAAACGTTGCAATTCCACATGGTACAAATGGGTTTCATGCAGTCTGTCCGTTCTGTGCATCACCATTGTCTGGCTCACCAGGTTATGTACGCTTAATATTTCAAGATAACGTTGACTGAAGTTTATTTTAAAAACAATTTTCGAATCAGTGTCTATTGTAAATGTTTGGGAATGTATAGACCTTATGTATAGAACCCTTGAAGCTTTATTTATGTAGAACATTTTAGTTTTTAAACTGATTTAATTTATTGATTTTTATAAGAAGTGGTATTCATATTCTGTAATGAACTGATTTGTTTGTATTCAATATAGTTAAGAAGAAAAATAAGACTATGAAATCATTTAGAACAGTTAAATTGCTTAAAAAAAAAGATATTAAATGAAAATGGAATTTGTGTTCCTCGACAAATCTAATCAACTTGATAGAGGAGGATTCAAAAGTAAATCATCCTACTGATCTGAACCTTTTATTTGGATACCACTTCATCATGATTAATTTTGCAAAATTTTACATTGAATTTTTCAACATTGGTATCCTTTGATGTCCTAAAAATATTTATATCTAAATTTATCAAACATCATTTCATTGGATTGTTTTGGAAATATATTAATTGTATTTTGTATATAATGAAAATTAGGAAGTCTATTGTATAATCATATTCGAAGTTTAAATGTAATATTTTGTGTCACATGCTGGTAAGTTTGACTTGAGATATGTGAGTGCAAATTCTAAGACTGTTTAGAAACATATATGCGATTATATAGTAGACAAACCAAAACCTATTGAATGCAATTTTAAATTTTATTGCCAATTCAATTGACAAAACTCACAATTGAAATTTGAATGATGTAGTAAGTTTATTTCACATCTTCAATAATTAGAATACTGATGTGGTGCCTCAAGATATTGCAGAGTTTAGTTAAGCTGAAAAATTTGCACATCATTTCATTTCTGATAGTCTAAGATTTGGATGATGATTCCTTTTTATGGAACTTCATTCAGAAATAATCAGTTATAATATATTGCGTCTAAACCTAGCAAAAATTGGGCAGAATTTCATTTTAGTATAATTAAAAAACAGATATTAAAACTTATCAGCTGGACAGATCCTACTATTATGTTAGATCTCCTAATGCCACATTTTCAGTTTATCAGGATTTTTACTGAAAACAGATTGAAATGTTTTTGAATTCTTTCATAGTTTGCTAAGATCAAAAATTGCAGAGGGAAAAATATTGCCTATTTTTGTAAGAACAGTCAATATTATGCAAAATTTTAGACGGGTGCCCAGTAGCTAAAAATCATGAATAATGGTGAAGCAAACTGCCCTTTTAATATTCTGCAAAATTTGGCAGTTTTTTTTTGTACATGTGAAGTTATTCCATATAAACATATTGAAGTTGTTCAAATTGAATGAGTGAGGTGTATGAATATTTGGCCAATTTTATATGTACTATACCTAAAATTGTTTCCATAATTCTGCATAATTTTTCAAGATAAACTTCCATTATTATCGAATTATAATAGAAATTGGTTCATATTTTTGTTTTTTAATGTATGATGTTTAATTGCTGAAATTTGTGATAGTATTGAAGATAATGGTAGTATTTAAAAAAAATTTAATACAAGTCCTTATCTCTCAACAAGTCAATTTTAATTAATTTTTTATTACTTGCTAGTTGTTTATACACACTTAAAATTGGCCTACTTATTAAAATAAGGTATGTACATAATTACTGAATTGTTTGAAGTAATGAATTCCTAGAATTTGTATTTTACATTTTAACGAGACCATTGAAATTTTCTGTTGTATAATTTATAAACATAAATATAAGAATGAATCCCGTAGACAATAGTGTTTAAGATGCTGTTTTTAGTACCCCCTCCACACAAAAGAATTTTATCTGTGCCTGGAACACTAATAAAATTAATATATTTAAATATTGTTTCATTGGAATATCCTCGATTCCTCCATTGTTTCAACCGAATTCAACTGGACTAATCCAAAATCCTGAACTTAATAAAAATGACCAAAATATTTGAAAAAATATCCACATTCTTTTACATTCCTGTTTCAGCTTGGCTCACTTATACAGGTATGGAAAAGACAGTTGGAAACATACGAAATTTAGTGTTAATTAAGAATGCAGTGGAGCAGTGGGTCAGCGCGATGCGATGACGAATAAATGATTGTTCTCTCTCAATAGCAGTGCGCAGTGTTGATGCTACGATAGAAAGGCTGTGCAGTCTGCTTTCACTCCCAACTACTATTGGGAGAGAACAGTCGTTTGTTCGTCATCGCATCGCGCTGAGTTTTTGATTCTTCCACTACTCCACTGAGCCTGTTGAAATTAACACTAAATTTCCTATGTTTCCCACTGTCTTTTCCATACCTGTATACCCTGTTTGTACAGAAAATTTTCGGGCTACAAGAAATAGCCATCTATAGGCATGTACCTTTTTTTTGTTACCATTTTTTGCCACAATCGAACCATTTTTTGAATTACAATTTCAAATCATTGTTTTTTACAATCCTTTTGCTTGAATGAAAGTTTTTTGACAAATTGAGTTTTTCATATTTTATTATTTTACCTCATCAGACAATAAAAGAACTTTCACAAAAAAATTGACCCTACAAAGAGTTGAAAAAATGCACTTCCTGAAGACATTAAATCAGTGAACAACTTCTTTGAGAGTTAGTAATGTGGTTTCTCATTGATAGTGATCGCCAAGGTCTTTCAGATTGAAGTATTATATCAATTAACAGAGATCAATTTTTTCCCTATGGAACTTTTACTAGTGATTGATGACAAATACCAAACTATGTAGCATCGTAAAACGTGAACTATAAGGTTAATAATATCTTAAATATCAAGTAAAGTAATACTGTCACACCTCTCTACAAATTTTAATTCAAATTTAATATATATATATATATATATATATATATATATATATATATATATATATACATATATATATATATATATATATATATATATATATTTTTTTTTTTAACACAAATTAAATATGAATCATTCCTAATGATTTTAAACGATGTGAGACTGCTCACTGAGTGACTTCTAATGTTAGAGCAAGTTCTTTTTGTGTTTGAGATTAATCTTCCTCCAATTCTGCATCCTCGTAAATTTTTGTCCTTCCACTGCGATCTTTGTCTTCTACGTCGAAATCACCGTTTTTAAACTTTTGAAACCACTCTCGACACGTTCTCTCGCACAAAGCACCCTCACCATATACTTCTACGAGCAATTGATGCGCCTCAGCAGCAGATTTCTTTAAATTAAAGAAGTAAACTAATATTTCCCGCAAATGACGCTTACTTGGCTCAAATTTTGACATTTTCAACTTATAAAAATTATACTTTACCAATATAAAATCAATGATATTGATAGGTTATGTTGTTCTTGAATGTCCAAACTATTTTTTAAGCCGGTTATCATCTGCGAAAGCTAACCGAAACTCCGTGCCGAAACTTATTTGTACTCCTAATATATATATATATATATATACTCTTTAACTGATATTCAGTGTGAAAAAAATGAAACACTAAAACCCATCATATAGTCTTCACTGGACTATGATATTTCTTTTGATTACATCTTTTGTTCATAAACATAATTTTCTTCAGACGTTTCAATAAATTAGAAGAAAATGGAAGAAAAAATACAAAATCGCTTAAAAGTGATAACTGATGAAGTCTCAGATCCATATTTATTATTTTTCATTATTTATCAATTTCCACTTTGGATTTATGAAAGTTGTTATTAGTAATTGATCTTTTTTGCTTATTATTCCCGTACTTTGAAATTGTGATAAAAAAAATACGTAAAAAATTCACCTTTAAAAACATCCTGCACTGTGTGTTGAACTTCTGAGAAAAATTTAATTCCTTTTTAATTTTTCCAAATCTATCCAGAATTCTGGTAAAATCAGTACTATAGAGAGAATACATAAATAGAACAATATAACATGTTTTCTTCTCAAAAATCTATCAGCTTTTCCAAACAATATTCTAATTTTGTCCAGATACCAAATACCAATATTCATTTTAATCTCATTATTTTGAAAACTAAGTGTTTTGAGAAAATTTGCCCAAAAAATTATTCAAATAGTTTACCTTTAAATTTTTTGCCTGATAATTATATATAAAGAGATCAGTAATAATAAGAGTTAAAACACAGATTACTTAATTATAGCCTTGTTTATTTATGGAGTTGAAAGAGAGAGAATTGAATCAACATATGCACAAAATGGTAGAAAAAAATTGTTATGTAATTTCTCTGCTTGAAATTCAAATTTGTGATTTGTAATGAGATGGTAGAAAGAACTAATAAAGACAAAACATTTTGAAAAATATCATTTTTATTCAAAAAATTTTATTCAAGCAAGTTCTTACCAACTGGTCGTTAGGAATGATCACAAATACTCCTTGATTTTCTTTAAACCTTCATGTGTTAATTTCTCTATTTTAGTATTGAGAATCTTCTGTACATAAGCAGGGTCTTGCTGTAATTTAATTAGAAAATTACCAGGAAATTATTTTGAAAATTTTACCCACTTGGAATATGTGAACACCTTTCATAGAAAAAACAACCAATTCTCTAACTGCATCTCCAGTAATATCTACATGTTTCAGACCAAAAATTGGCGAGGATACCTTTTTTATTTCTTCTAATGTCCATTCATCATCTCTGTATTGTTTATATAAAATAATTTCCTTCAATAAAATTCAATCTGCATTAGGATTAACTGTGATATGAGATAACTAGAAAACTCACTTTGGCACTGCTTCCAACTAGAATTTCTAGTTTACCATCCAAATCTATATCAGTAACATCACAACAAGTTAAAACAGTAGTGGAGTTATTTCTTGGTAATGATACGTAATTACTCAAACCATATTTCAAAACATCACTACAAAATATTTCATCAGTATAATGAATATTTAATTACCTGTTATCTTAGTAATGCTTACAATGTATTTTATTATTATATTTCACATTATCAGGTTTTTATTGTAAAGACAGAATTTATGTGATCTTGAATTTTACATTGGTCAAATGTAATATTCTTAAACTGTTTTCAGCTCTAAATTATAGATATACAGAGATTTAGAAGGAGTTATAATATCTCAGTAGAAACATGCAAAAATTATTAATCTTTAGTAACCCCTGTATACATACAGACGTTTTTAACTTTTCAGTGGAATCAATAATTTAATCATTCGTACCGCAAAAAATTGCGTCGGTAGGAAAATAAGGCATTAGGTCACAACTAAAATCCTCAATTTATCTTAACAGGATACAAAATACTGAAATAACAATGAAACTTCAATAAATGTACTGATAGCCAATGTATTTCAAACAAATTGTATTCCAAATAAGATTCCGGTCTTACACACAGATGGCCTCACAAATAAAAAATTTTTATTTTGTTAGAAAGTACTAATTTTCAAAAAACAGGTATAAAGATTTCTTGACGATTTAGCGTTTGATTCAAAATTTATAGTAGTTTTAGTAGGACAAATCTTGTGATTTTCAAAATAAATTTTGTGTGTTGATGAAATATTGCCTTTTGATGAGGAAAAAACACTGTTTAAATGAAAGCTTGGTCTCTGCACCAGAAAAATCAACCATTATTGACTAGTTTGCTAAATTTATAGACACTTTTAATTAATGCTCTGAGGCCCAAAAAAGGCGGAAAACAGAAAAAAGCCCACAAAATTGTTTTGGCAAACCGTACAGTGAAGATGCAAATGCAACTATCAAAGAAAAATGTAATCATGAACATTTGTTTATGAGAAAGCTGGTCAAAATAGGTGACGCATTTGCTAGCAGTGGACCAAAGAAAATAATTTATGATTTCGAATGCTGTTTAACTGGAATAAACAGGATTTTTTGTGTTAATATGTAACAATGGATGAAACATATTCATATACAATTGAATAAAAAAGATTGTCAGTTAAGTGGACAGCATCCAAAGAACCTCGCCCATAAGAGCAATAGACTGCTAGTAAGGTTATTGGTATACAGCATTTTATTTAGAAAAGAATAGATGGAATAGCGATGGAGCTACAGAGAATACTTTTAGACGACTTTTAGCGAAATAATACCCTTGAAACATTTAGGCAAATGTGAGATAATTAAATATTAGGGGAACTTGAAAGTAATTTCATTTCTGTGCATGTCGATATTGATTGTCATTTGTACTTCAAAGTCTTGTCAAAGACATTTTAAATTATAAATTTATTGTGACTTGTCCACTTCTAAATAATTAATTATTAAACTTCTTATTGCAAATTGGGGTGAAAAGGCCAGCCAAATACCAGAAGATCATATCTGGTATTGTATGCTTTTTGACTTTCGTAAGGGTAGTAATGCAACAGTTGCGATCAAAAATATTTGCGATGTTTGCATTAGACGTTCCTAAATACCAAAAATGACTCTGTAGGCCCAGATCCGGTAATTTTGATCATACCAAAAAGGTGTTTCTGTGTGTTTGGTAGAGTATACGCGGAATTATTCATTTTGAAGTGCTGAAACCATAGACAAATTGTTAATGCAAATCTTTATTGTGAACAGTGAGCCAATCCTTAACCGAAAAGTATCCGGCCATTGTCAACAGAAAAGGCTTTATTCTGCAAGACAACAGTGCAAGATGAACCTTGGAACAATTTAATGAATTGGGGTGAGAGTTACTGCCTCACCCACCATACTTGCTAGATATCGCACCCTTGAATTTTCATTTATTCTGATCGCTACAACATTTTCTTAGTGGCAAAAACTTTGAAAATTTAGATGATGACCTAAATGCCATCTCAAGATATTTTTCTCAAAAACCAATTAATTTTCACTGCCCTACCTGTAACTACCACATAATTACCTCTAAGTAAACTCTAGCTACGGCTCTGATACTCAAAACCTATATAAATGTTTTCTGACCTACAAGGTCATTCTTTATAATGATTGTTATCATATAAAGAATAAATAAAGACACGGATATCTTTACTAATATAAATTAATGATTTAGATTATTTCGAATTTTCAACATATTATCTATGAAGGTTTATGTTGTACACGAAATTTTCAATATCAGAGTGATGTTCATCAGATATACTTACTTGAAAACAATTGGACTCAAAACACTGCTTATTACTATCATATTTACAGCATGTCCAGATCTATACAGTCTAACGTTAGAGATATAATTATCCAATCTAGTAGAAAAATTGAACATAATTTTTTTTGTTTTAGTACATACTTTCACCAATCTAAGATAACCACATTCACATCCAGTAACCACTAAACGTCTGAAAATGAGAGATAATTTCAATGATGGATGAAATTCACTAAATACTGTTACAAACTAAATCTAAGGACAGATAAAAACTTGTCCCTTGTAATCAATTAAATCTATAAACTTACTCAGATTCATCATTAATATACAATAAATCCATCCAAATCACAGGACTAGGAGTTTTTGTCAATTCTGGAAAATGTTCTTTAGCTTCAATTTCTCTAAATAAGTGATCAGAACCTTCACGGAAGACATGAATTAGATTATCACTTCCTGCGAGTAAAAATACTTTCTGAAATTAGAACACATTATCTTCTTAGAAACAAATAAATATAAGGTGCAGTACTAAAGTTGAGTAATACCTCTTTAAGTACTACATCATCATTTTTCCATTGAATGAAATCTGTATGTATCAATCTATATGGTATAAAATTAAGTTCAACATTCTGACAGTTCTGGGCTATATTTTCAATATTAAAATCATCAGATGCTTCCCAGCCTGAATATATATTTAGATAAGTTTCCAATGCATCGGAATCATTACTATTCTGAAAAATATTGCCTTTTTTATGAAGTGACAAGAAATTTTATTTTGTAAAGATATATTTTAATTTTAAACTCACTTTTATGATTGTAATACCGACAACAAATTCATTATTTTTGGAAGATTTATTATAAGCATCTATTGATATAATCTCAGCACCAGCTGAAAAGTAAAGTTATATCATGGAGTAAATTAAAGCCAACTTACTCACTTGGAATATAGGTAAAAGATACTTCTCTAGCAGTAGGAATTAACTGATTATTGGGGCCGTCTATGTATTCAAAACAAAATATTTCTCTCTTCAATGAAGCAACCAGAAGTTTGGAAGTACCATTGGCTAATTCTAAATTTGCCAAAGAGTAAATATTTCCTTGTGTAGGTAGGGAGAAATAATGAGAATATTTCCAATGATCCATGAAGAAATCTAAAGGTTAAATGTATCAATTTTATTTATTTCTACTCGATTCAAATCAAATTATTTTATCTCAGTATGTATGTATATTTTCCACAACAGCTGTCAGAAATTAGGGGCATAGATTAACAAGACTATATGTATATATTATATATATATTCTTTTTTTCTATGATTAGGGGTTAACACATCATTAATGAATCCCATAGACCTAAAATTATATTAACAGTTATTATGTCTACTATGAAGTCAGGAAAAATCGGCTAAGATGAAGTGTTTTTTATTTGTTGACTGATTGACAATATCCGAAGGCAGTTCAGGACGTTCGAAAGGTTGATCAGGCTTATTAGTTTCAGATGAATAATCAATACCGAACATACCATCCATGAATTGCTATTTTAAATCCGGATTATTTCAAGTACAAGTATCGATTTGGAATATTCATATCCAGACTGAAATCCGGGATTTTTATACTCGGATTTCGATTGTCGGAAAAGAACTATGATTTATAAAAATTTTTGAGCTCTTTTTCACTCACTTTATAAGTAAATCAAGGTTTGTTTTTACACTGAATTTTAATAACAAATGAATAATTTTAAGAAGACAACAATTATTGTTAACCTAGGATTTGACAATTCATTTTGAATTGCGTGACGTAAAATTTTGATGGGTGCGTTATTAAGAGCGGGTAGAGGAGTGAGGAGTGCGGACGGAGGACGTGTTCATTCGTTCATTGGGAGGAGGATCGATTTGAAGACGTGTCGCTTGGAGACGCTTGCTTTGTAGTTCTGGTCATTCAGTCGGTTACAATTTACGCTTGTTTGTGATAGGTTGTCCAAGTTCCTTAACTAAATTCTCCTTCAAATGGCGAATTTCAAATTGCTAGCCTTGGCGATATGCGCCCTTTGTTGTTTAGTATGCGCTGAAACCGAAGAAGAAAAAGCTAAGAAAGGACCAAAAGTAACAGATAAGGTACTCATATTTTTTTAGAAATAATCATACAATTGAAAAAATGCTTTATTATATCATCATTGTAGGTTTGGTTTGATATTAAACGGGGAGATGAAAATCTTGGTAGAGTTGTTATTGGACTTTTCGGAAAAACCGTACCAAAAACTGCTAAAAATTTCAAAGAATTAGCACTCAAAGAACAAGGTGAAGGATACAAAGGCAGCAAATTTCACAGAGTAATTAGGGACTTCATGATTCAAGGAGGAGACTTCACCAAGGGAGATGGAACTGGAGGTAAATATACATTTGGTACCCATATCAAATATTTTTATGCAAAAATTTCAGAAGTTATTACCATAAAAGATGATTTTTATTTTAAAATTCCTATGAGTGGGAGTTAGGTCAGAGAGGTCAATAACTTTCACATCATCAATCTTTGTTAATGATAGGTAATAATAACTTTAATTCAAGGTATGGAGCATTTATGCTCTATACTATATTATTAATATCACCATAATAAAATTTCACAGACTTTCTAATTTGAAGTTTTATGTGAATTAAATCAATAATTTTCTAGATCGGTCTTTCTCAGGTTTGAAGAGATATTATAAATCAATCAATTAGAAGAAAATTATGCTCCTCTGCTATTAAATTAATGAAATTTCTCAACTTCTTTTCTTCTTCAGATAAGTCATATTTATAGAGAATAGAGAAAAATGTAGTGAATGTAGTTTCAGCAAAAAAATGCACATTATGAATTTTAAAAAATTATGAAAGCATTGATTCTAACTTGTACGCTTGCTTGCTTTTCACCTTAATTTCGGAAGTGGAGCAGTAATAATTTTGTTTTTACTCTTCTTGTTCAATAATATTTTGATCAAGTGCTCAAGTAATAAATGTGGAAAATTGTAATTGAATCAATTCAAATCCAATGAATTAGCTCTCTTGAAAAATTCATTTTCTGCCTGTATCGATATTAATCTTTATATTTTCAAAGAAATTCAATGCATTAAATAAGTTACTATTTAATTTAATCTATTCTTTTTCATTAAAAATCTATTATGGAATTCATAGCAAAAATCAGATCCGAGTCATGCAATTATCAGAAAAATCTTTCTTCTTTTTCTACAATAGCTATATGAATAGCTGAGTTTATAGATAACTCATTTTAATTTATTCTATGTGTATACAATTTTTTTTTTTTTTAATGAAAATTGGTTATTTTAGTTTTTCCGTCTTTGAATGATTAAACAAACATTTTTTCAACATGTTTGGGTCAGTATTTTTTAGGATATTGAGAAGACAAAATTGTGGATGAGCTTAATCCAATAGGGAGATTATGCCTATTCATGAACTAGAAGTTCTCTTTAGATCTTAACAATATATCATGCAAATGTCCAGTTATTTTTTTCCAGAAGTTATGCTTCAAAATTTGACTATCAATTTTAATTTCGCAGCTCTTATTGTTAGGAATATTTGCACCACTTTCACCTCAATCTTCTGAAATTACACATATTTAAATTAAATCAAGAAGCGTTCAAGAATTTTAAAACTTTTTGTCATTCCTCCAAATTCAAATCACTAATAATATACTTGAAAATATTTTCAGGTCGCAGTATTTATGGTGAACGTTTCGAAGATGAAAACTTCAAACTTAAGCATTATGGATCTGGTTGGCTGTCAATGGCAAATGCTGGAAAAGACACAAATGGATCTCAATTCTTTATCACAACCAAAAAAACGACTTGGTTAGATGGTAGACATGTAGTCTTTGGAAAAATTCTAAGTGGAATGGATGTAGTCAGAAAGATTGAAAGTACAGAAACAGACAGTAGAGATAGACCTGTTAAGGATATAATCATAGCTGATTGTGGGGCTGAAGAAGTTGCTGAACCTTTTGGTGTTTCCAGAGAAAGTGCTAGTGAATAAGATTATCAAAATTGTTTTTTCTGATATTCGCTTTTTGCCATTTTTTAAATAAATACTTTTTCGTACAAATCAGTTTTTCTTATATAAACTTGTTTGTTCATATTAACAAGGTAAATATGTATCATTTTCTATTATATTCTATGTATTATAAAAATATCTGAAGACTATGAACTAAGAATTCTTCAAATCAAAACTATGCAACTTACATCTGTATAAAAGTTCTCAACTCAATTAGGTATCATCGATCATTGGGATATAATAACTGCTATATAAAAGGTTGGGGAAATGCATTTTTTTTTCGGTAGGTGGCTGTAATAATCCATATCTCATAAGGTATCGAACATACGATTTCAAATTTATGCTCATTGTCAAGGTGACATTTCACATTGAAAAAATTCAGCAGGCCATCTTGGCGGTCCGCCTCTACCATTCCATCTGTTTGGAAAATGGTCATTCAGAAAATCTCTCTTAGGACGAAAATAATGAGCGAGTGTTCCATTATACTGAAACCACATTTCGTTTCCTATTTGCCCAGGTAACACTGCTAATAATCCAGGAGGAATATTCTGAAGGAAATTCAAATATGCAGCACCGTTGAGATTTTCCTTTGAAAAAACCTTTCACATTATTGCCGATAACTGCTCCCCAGACAAAAGCATAATTTTGTAGAAGCTCTTTAGCTCGAGATAATCTGCAACGTAAGTTCGATAGTTTCTGTGGCACATTTAATTTTTTTGGGAATTCATTCTGATTTATTGTATTCTAAAGTAATTTTAAGCTTTAAACAACAATTTGATTGATAATCGATTTTTTTAAATGCCGATAAGACACTGATGTGTTGGTTGAAGAATACAGATGTGATCAATATGCGATGCTTATTCGAAAAACCATAATCATTTTTATGTTAACACTCGGGGCTTATAATTTTGTGAATTTTCTGAAGTTTTGTAACTAACAATGAAAATAATTTAATGGTTTGGAATAGATAATGTTCGATATAGAGACAAGACATTGATATCCCCATCTGTCCAACGCTATCCACTTCAGATGCTCCAGTGCCAGTCTGCCGTACCCTGTACTCGAATATCATGTTTATATTTGAAAAAATACATTTATTTACGTTTCTGTTGACCCCTCTTTTATTTCCAAGGAATTTTGAGTATCCATATTTTCCTTATCTTTATACTTTTATTGAGCGATTTTTTCCGAAATGTTGTGTTCTGATGAATTATACCTCCTGACAGAAAAAAGCTAACATTTGAAAACAACTGTATCAAAAAAACTAAAAATAATGCAGTTCGAAAACACTTATAAGAGTGATCCATATTCACATAAATTGTAAGTAATCCATTATTCTACATGTCTGCACTCAATAAATTGCCGAACGGATATCTTCAACTCTCCAGATATTTAATATTTCAATAAATTAACGAAAGTCAAAAACTAACAAGAACGGATCAGTAGTATGAAGTTACCGCTAGATTATTTACGTTTACACTGATTTCCATTGATAGTTCAATTTATTATTATTATTATCCTGATACTCCTAGACCTTCTGTGAAGATCCCTCAGGAAACTTTTTAGCTTGTACGAGTTATGAGTTGAGTTGTATTCTGGTTCGGCTTTATTACTGCGTCCTTACACTACCTTAGGGACAGCACTTTTAATTTTCAATCCAATAGTGAAATAGTGGTCGAAAACCTTCTAATTTGAAAATTTCTTTCGTATCTAGATGGGGTCTGCAGCCGGCACCTTTCGATTCCCAGCTGTGTCACCAAAATAATGCACCGATCCACAAGTTGATGAAAACGATGGTAGAATTGAACGATTTACGATTCGAATTGCTCTCACACCCTGGTTCCAACGATGTGATTATAGTCGCAACTGAAGCCTATTTTGAGGCCAAAACCAAATCGTTCTGTAAGAACAGCATCGAAAGTTAAAAAAAAAACGTTGCAATGATTTTATCGCTATGGAAGATGACTATGTTGATGAATAAAGTGGAATTTTACAAAAAAAGATAAGGTGGCTTATTGATCCGTACTATAGATTAACTTCATCTGTTTCCATTGTTCAAACAATAAATTTGTTATCGAAAATGTCTATGGTTCAACTTCAAACCCTGAGAAATAGAGGGGAAATCCTCATATTTTCCTTTGGAAAACGAATATTCTTTATTTAAACTGTAGATAAACTACATGCATTAATTTGTCTATGATTCAAAGGTTGAAATCCCATCTCACAGAAAACGACGTAGTTCTGTTTACCAACATTGACATTTTCTATGTTGCAAAAATCTCGTCCCAAAGATACACAGAAAGTTCAATTTTTCCCAAGTTGAAAATTCAAATATTCATCTTATATAGAAAAAAGCTATATAGAAAAATATAAATGGTTTTTATTAATATAATAATTAAACCAGTCAGCATAATTTAATCCTCACAATGAGTATTTCTGCTTAAATTATCACAAATCAATAATAACAAAAGTGTAAATCAATACTAGAAGTTTGAAAGTACTGATTTTAAATTGAATATTCTCGGAAAAATTCATCAGTTATGTGTGAAGTAGAAACTAAACCTCCAGTAGAAACAATAGAATCATTGACTAAAGAAGCAGAGACTTTAAAGAGAAAATTAGAAGATGAGAGGCAAAAGTTGAATGATATTACTTGTATGTTTACACAATAGGTAATTGTAATTTTTACTATAGTATCTACTTTTTAGTGGCCACTGTTGCTGGAAGACTTGATATCATCAATTATATGAATATCAAACCAAGAAGAACTCTTAAAGGGCATCAGGCGAAAGTATTATGTTCAGACTGGTCTCCTGATAAGAGGCACATTGTTTCTTCCTCCCAGGTAGCTCAAAAAAAATAAATATATTTATGTACCTTGTTTTCCATACAACAATGTGTTAGTGATAAACTTTTTAACCTGGTATTCAATGGTTTATTCATTTATATTCACTAGGATGGTAAAATGATCATCTGGGATGCTTTTACAACTAACAAAGAGCATGCAATCACTATGCCAACTACATGGGTGATGGCCTGTGCATATGCTCCATCTGGGAATTTGGTAGCATGCGGGTATTTATTCAGATATTTTTGGTTACAATTTCATCATTATTATTATTATTTCAGTGGGCTTGATAACAAAGTTACTGTATATCCTCTTAGCTTAGATGAGGATGTTAATCTTAGGAGAAGAAATGTTGGTACTCATACTAGCTATATGAGTTGCTGCATATTTCCAAATTCAGATCAGCAGGTAATTTGAAAATCTGAAGAAACCAACTACTTTAAGAAGTTTATTTCTGTTGAATATGAGATTTGAAAATTTGGATTAATATTAGGAGTACAAATAAGTTTCCGCCGTTTTATTGTAGATGGCGCGGCACGGAGATTCGGTTAGCTTTCGCAGATGATAACCGGCTTAAAAAATAGTTTGGACATTCAAGAACAACATAACCTATTAATGTCATTAATTTTATATTGATAAAATATAATTTTTATAAGTTAAAAATGTCAAAATTTGAGCCAAGTAAGCGTCATTTGTGGGAAATATTAGTTTACTTCTTTAATTTAAAGAAATCTGCTGCTGAGGCGCATCAATTGCTCGTAGAAGCATATGGTGAGGGTGCTTTGAGTGAGAGAACGTGTCGAGAGTGGTTTCAAAAGTTTAAAAACGGTGATTTCGACTAGAAGACAAAGATCGCAGTGGAAGGCCAAAAATATACGAGGATGCAGAATCGGAGGAAGATTCATCTCAAACACAAAAAGAACTTGCTCTAACATTAGAAGTCACTCAGCAAGTAGTCTCACATCGTTTAAAATCATCTTCTTTATATCTTCTATAATACATATTTAATTTGTGTTAAAAAACGGCGGAAACTTATTTGTACTCCTAATAGATAAATAGTCAATTTGAGAGTGTTAAATAATTTAAGAGTTCCATTTTTGTTGAATCTAAGACACAATTTCATATTTATTAAGCTAATAATTATTTGTGGTCCTGTAGCCTCGACCCTAATATCTCTAGAATATATAGCAGTTGATTTTTAGATATACAAATTTTAAATAATCGTTTTTTACTCTCCAACCTAACAGTTATGAACAGAATGATTGTTACACAAAGTAAAATCAGGTTCAGAAATATCATAGTATCAAAATGTTCCTTATTTTAATTTCTTTCAGAAATTATATTTGAAGAACATGTTTTCTCACAGGTAACTTTTGAATATTACTAAAAATTTTACCTCACTTTAAAAGTCATCAGAAAATTACTTCTTCCTTAGTAAATAAAAAGTTATTATTTGTTTTTCTGATCAGCAAATGGATGTATTGATAAAGCAAATTGTCAGAATTAAATTAAGATTCATTTTGATCAGTAAATTACATTTTTCTGATGAAGATATTGTTTTTAGATCCTAACAGGCAGTGGAGATTCAACATGCGCATTATGGGATGTTGAATCTGGCCAGTTATTGCAGAGTTTCCATGGGCATTCAGCTGATGTCATGTCTATTGACTTGGCACCTTCAGAAACTGGAAATACTTTCGTTTCTGGGGTAATTTGAAATTGAATGAGTTTATAATTAGGTACTACTATTACCAACAGTTATAGATTTCATTTTCAGAGCTGTGATAAAATGGTTTTAATATGGGACATGAGATCTGGACAGTGTGTGCAGTCCTTTGAGGGGCATGAATCTGATGTTAATAGTGTTAAATTTCACCCAAGTGGAGATGCAGTAGCTACTGGAAGTGATGATGCTACAGTTTGTATCCAATTTCTTTTTTAATTTAATATCAACCATATTAATTCCAATAACCAAATTTTACAGAGATATTTTCACAGGTAAGTATTTTTAAATAAGAAGTGGAACTAGTTAAAATAAATCACTATGTGAAATTTACCAGAACAAAAATTGCTAAATAAGAACAGGTTTTTTTGATGATCTCAATCACCATTATATAATAGCTTGTAAAAAATCCATTATTTTTGTGTGAACTTATTTAAGATATTTCGCATTCTCCGATTTTGGTCAAATGTGCACTGTTTTGTTCTATAATTTGTTGCCATTTTAAGAGTAGCTTGACGCCAATCTCTTATCACTCAGGAAGTTTTGCAAGAGAAAAAGATGGTAATCGCTTGGTGTCAAGTCCACACTATATGATGGATGCATTAAAACTTCCCAACCAAGCTCCCGGAGTTTCTGGCGAGTCACTACAGACGTGTGCTGAATGGCGTTGTCCTGATAGAACACAATACCTCTTTTGTTGGTCAATTGTGACCGTTTCTGGTCAATCGCTAGCTTCAAACAGTCTGGTTGCTGACAGTAGAGATACGAATTTAGTGTTTGGCTATATGGAAGCAACTCATAATAAACTATTGCTTTTCAGTCCCACCAGATACACAGTAGAAGCTACGTGGCCATTAGTCCTGGGTTGGCCATCATTTGAGCTGCTTTACCGTGCTACAGTTGCCAGTTTGTAATAACGAGTCATTATAAAACAAGAAAATGTAATAAATGACGATTTTTCACTGTTGATATAGTAACGAATATACCACATGGGTCTTTAAGTCTTTGGACTGACAGACAGTGATAGTGTCAACACCATGCCACTTTTGTTTTTTTGGTAATGCCAATCTTAAAGAAATATCTTAAAAAATGTCATGATTTTCGGTTAAGTCATTGTCGATGACTCATTTGTTTTTGTTTAAACCATGGTTAAAACGAGTTTTATTTATTAATCATTAAATGTTTTTTAATGGAAAAAAAATACTGTTCAAGCTCAGCAATAGCTTGAAAAGTGTTAGGGGAAAAGTGCCTATCAAAAACAATATTTCCAAATATTATCCAAAGAATCTGAAAATTGTTATGTCCGATAGTAAAGTGAAGTTGCAAGAGATATCTGCCACTCTAAAGTATCAACAGATACTGTGTTGAAAATTGTGGATGAAAATTTGGATATGAAAAACGTTTTTTCCAAGTGTGTGTCGCGTTTTGTCCACAGAAGAACACAAACAACAATGAATTGATCATTCGAAGCGCTGTTTGATGGTGTTTACGTGTGACAAAAAGGATTTTTTGCGTGGGTGCATAGCAATGGTTGAAACATCACTATATGTCGGAGTCGAAAAGGGCGTTAGTTGTTCAGACAGGAGAGGGCGAAAGCCGCCCAAGCATCTGGAGACACAACAGTCAGCAAGCAAGCTCATGGCCTTTGCCATTTGGGACACACACAGAATTTTGTGTGGGGACATACCCCATATTCATCAGATCTGGCCTCATCTGAATTCTAACTTTTCACAAGCCTCAAAAAGATGCTCCAATGAAAGAGATTTGGCTATAAGCAATGAGCCTATAGCCGCAAATAAAACTTATTTTAAGATAAAAGACAAATCATTCTATAAGAAATGGCATTGAAAGTTTATAAAAATGTTGGAATGATTGTATCGCTACGGAAAGTGACTATGTTGATGAATAAAGTCGAATTTAGTGAAAAAAAGTGTTTTTACTGGTTATTCCCAACACCTAATGACCAAGGTGTATTTTGATTGTGATAAAGTTTTATTTTTAATTATTTATATTCATTTTTTTTTTAAATTGAATGGCTCTTTCATAAATACCCTTTAAAAGTATGACTCAAATCTAATATTACCCTTTATAAAGAATGAAAACTCATATAATGCAATTTGTTTCAGTGTCGACTATTTGATCTCAGAGCTGACAAAGAAATTGCAATTTACACTAAAGAAAGTATTATTTTTGGGGTGAACTCCGTGGATTTCTCAGTATCAGGTAAGAGACTTTCATTTTTTATTTATATATTTAAAAAAATAGTTAAAAGTACCGAGGAGCTTTTGAGTGCTTGTTCATGTAACCCACAATCCTCACAAAATTTTCCACTAGCCTTCTTGTCGTTATTTTTACATATAAAAGCTAAATTTAAACCCGATATAGGGCTATTGCTATTGTTTCACTAGTGCTCAACGCTCTTCTGCTCACAAAATATATTTTTTTAAACTCAAAATTATATGATCCTCAAGAACATGGGCGTCATTATTCACCTAATAGACAATACTTATTAAAATCAATTTAAGTTGTGAATTGTTACACAGCTGTAAGTTACACTCGATTTGAAAAACTTTCTGTTACCATAGCACATACTCCTCAGATGTTTGGACGGTTGAACAAAATTGGTTGTCTCACAGTTTCTTGATAGAGATTTGCTTCATTTTCTGCTCTTTATTATCCAAAATTTTTAGTGTTCCTGAAGGGTACTAGTGCGACAGATCGTAATTACAAGATTTAAACTTGGAAAACAATCTTGGCCATTTACAAATGTCTAATATGTTTGAATAAATATCGCAAATGTTTTTGATAGAAACTGTTGTGTTACTATCCTCGCGAAACTCGAAGTAAATGTCATTGGCAGGACTTTTAATTACACAATGAGGAGATAAATGAAAACTAATATCAATCGAAGCAGAATTGAAATTACTTGACGGTTCCTACAATATATGTTATTGAGTTAACTGAGACATAATTATTTCCTAATTCATAAATATTCAGAATATTTAGTAAAATGGAATAATTCACCAAAATGTTGGAGAAAGCTTTTATCAGTAATTAATGTGTCTCTCTTTTCATAGGTCGTTTATTATTTGCTGGATATAACGACTATACAGTAAATGTTTGGGATACTCTGAAATGTGTCAGGGTTTGCCTTTTATATGGCCATGAAAATCGTGTATCCTGTCTACAAGTATCTCCAGATGGTACAGCTTTGTCCACAGGATCATGGGATTACACCCTTAGAGTGAGTAAAATTTTTTTGTGTTAGGGCAGCAAAATATCATTATATACGTAGAAACAAGAGAATTTCTGTTCTCACTCTCTTTTGGAAGATATTTTCATGGAAATTCCACCCATCGATTTACTACATAATGATTTTTTGAAAAAAATTTTTGGCAATATCATAAGGAATCAGAATTATGAATAATTGAAGCTCATTGACCTTAGAAGTGTTAAACTCTGAAGCAATAATTTTTTTAACTTTATTTTTTGGTGATGAAGTATTCCTACCATACATCATCTAAGAGTATCAGAATAATATCATAATAATCATAATCATAATAAAAATCAATACTTGCAAGAAATTTCATTAACATGCAATCCAACAAAAATCAATAATTTGTTTGGTGATCGAATAGCTGAGTACATTCCCATACACGTCTAGGCATCGACAAAATAAGATGGTTGATATCTGCTTGTAGTTCCTCGTTTCAAGCAAGTCGAACTTTATGGATGAACTGTGTGAGTGACTCTGAAGGATCGTGCAAAATGGAGAGTCTATTTCCCGTTATATTCCACACATGTTCCATTGAATTTAAAAGCGCAAAACATCAACTCCTGCTTCTTGTTGGTCAAACAGTATAGGGACCAGTTTTGTCTTTCTGGCAAAGGACATGTGGACGGCCATTTAGAAAAGACACTAAAGTGTGGTACATCACCCACCAAATTGTTTTCCCGCAGAGATGGCTCTTGGTAGAGAACAGCCAGTTACTCAAGAGACATATCTGAGCCCTCTGCAAAATTTTTTCAGAAGGTCTATGATCCTGAAAGCCACCATAATTTATGTTTCCAACATATGTTCAGCAGCGATGATTCTTGTAGTATTCTTCTTGAATTGAATGAAATAACTGGTGCTTTGAAGTCTGATAATTGCTCCAAGAGCGCCTCTGATCTTATTGAAAAACTGTGTTTATACTTTAGCCTCTCCTGTGCTGCACATTTTCAATCACTCATTCACTAGTGCAACATTTACAGAAAAATGGAAATTCTCATCAGGCACTCCCATCCATAAGAACTGTCTGATCAATAACATAGAAAATTATTATTATTATTACCCTGATACTCTTAGATCTTCTGTGAAGATTCCTCAGAAGCTTTTTCAGCTTGTGCGAGTTAGGAGTTCAGCTCTGTTCTAGGTAGGCTTTGTTACTGCGATCTTGCGCTACGTTAGGTCACAGCACTGTTTAGTTTTTGACACAACAGTGAAATGGTGGCCGACACCCGTTCAACTAGAAAATTTCTTTTCCATCTGAACAGAATTCGAACCGGGACCTTCTGGTCACAAGTCCAATACTCTAGCAGTGAGCTGCCCACACTCATAGGCCAACAATCATAATATCTCTTACACAAAAGGTTTAATTAGAGATATATTTTTAATCATGTTATGAAAATCATAATTTAAAAGCAGCCCAGTTTTTATTAGGGTAGAAATCTTTAAACTAATTTGGTGAACTTCTCTGTTTGTGTGCGTTAGGTGATGATATATCAGTGAATCGTATAATAATAAAAATTGTCCAAAGTCCACGAACGAATGAGAATGAAAGATTGATTAAAAATACAAACTAGATCTGGCTACATAACCTGAGAGTTGAGGCCATAAAAGAGAGTATGAATGAATGAATCAAGAATGCACAGCTGTCAAATTACCATGATTAAACAGATGTGGTGATTGGTTGCCATAGACAGTAGCCCTCCAAATGATCACTCATTCAAATAATTTCTTCTGGGTCTTAAATGTCACTAGTAAAGAAATATATGTATTATAGAGATATTAGAAATCGGATTTTTGGTACTATTTCTAAATTTTTTGAGAAAATTAGTAACACAGATATCAGCACTTAGTTCAGCTTTCCTACAGCAATATGTCAGCTCAACGCTAAAGCATTCTTATTTGCAGTGTAACAGTACACTAGTAGTAGGCATGAAATCATGTGATACATAGTTTGTATGTGTTTTTAATGTTGAGTTTTCAAGAAAGATAGCAAACAATACATCATTATTGAAAACATATATTGCTTTTCTATTAAAATAATCATTATATCTTATTAATTTTTTCAGGTGTGGGCGTAAATTTGAAGATATCATTGAATTCAAATCAGTGTTGTTAAATACAAATAAAATAGCGGATATAGAAATTTGTTAGAGAATAGACTTCAACGGAAATCATTAATAAAATATTCCATGTTGGAACTTCTATGTGCTGCAATACTATGCCAAATATTATTCCATGGTTCTACCTATTGATATTTATGTTCTTTTATTCATTTTTAAAATATTTTCTCGAAATTATTACCATTCTAATTGTATAGATTTAGTAATTTTTGTTATATAACATATATATTTTATAATTATTTATTGTTGAATATTGTTCTTAATAAAATAATATTGAAGTTGATAAAAAATTTTGATTTTATCGCAGTTCTTGGTATAAGATGAAAAACTGATCTTAATATGAGGACTGGCAAGTCTATCATAGCTGTCTGTCATCAGGAACTTAAGCATTATTACATATATCTATTTTCTGTTGGTCAAAGAATTGAAAAACCTCATTCCCCAAATTTGGAAGTAATGCAACCTTAAGTTGATATATTTAGTTGACCCTAAAACCTACCTTGTAAGTATCAAATCTCCAAGTTATGTTTTCGAAAGCTTATAGTGATTAGATATTGTCTCATTAACTGATCATTCTTAAGAACATGTAGAACTTGCATTGCCGCTTGTCAATTATCCTTTTTTTTATAAGTAAAATAAACTTTATTCCAATGACCAAATTAGTGTTACCTAAAACACTAAAAAATTAAAATAAATTTACGACTAGCGGTTGCCCAATTGGAAATCAGATTCCATAAAAAAAAAAATTTTTAAGAGATAATTTAGCAAGTATCGTCTGTAATCCAGACTAAATACGCCATTTTTTAAAATGATCAAAATAGTGTAGTACGTTTCTTCAATACATTCATATAGACCGTTGTATTATATACCAATAGCCCCCTTGCAGACTAGTTTCTGAGTTAAATACAATTTTTGAAGAATAAACAAATTTCAGCTCACCTCGTTGAGTAAAAAATTCAATTGAGGTCAGAAAAAACTGTATTATTTTAGGCCTCCTTCTAGGGGGGGCTCGTGGGTAAATGAAGTGGGTCTTCTGCATCCACATCAGAAGGTGCAGACCCAGTAAAAGAGTGTTCAGAGTAACAGATATTGAGTTGTAAATGACCATTTCAACCCTTTCAAAAAAATAAAAGACAATTTTTTTCATGATTTAGAAAGTGATTGCCAAAGTATTGTTCATGAAGGTTTCTTAGCATTGTTACAAATTGAATGGGACGAATTATATCTAAACAAAAAAAATAAATTAACTCGCTAGTAAATTTACTTGCTCCGTATTTGAGAGAAAAAACACTTACACTTATGTTATATAAATTAGTTCGGTTGTAATCATTGGTATAGTGGCAACAATTTGTAAAGGTTTTTTTGTTCCACAGAAGTCCTTTCTAAATTATTTTGCAGAATGAAAAAAAAAGAACAGTTTCTATTAGATTTCTGCAGTCACTTCTTGAATAGATCACTGATAATTCAATATGTAAACGTTCTTTGTTAGATCCCAGGTAGGGCATACAAGCCACATTTAAAGTGAATTTAGATATTTGGAAAATTCTCAGAAAAAAATTAACTAATTTGAAGATGATCAATAAAAAAACATTTCTATTACACTAATAGGATTTGCCGCTTTTTGAGAATATAAACGTCTCTTTTTTGGCGATGGAGGTTCTTCGTCATAGATAAGTCTATTTGCCGCATCAATAACATCACCAATGGAAGTGCTTCCTTTATTTTCTTCAAAAAGATTCTTGACAATTTCTATGTCTCGAATTTGCGGCTGGGTGGTAGAAATCAAAGCCCATCGACGTGTGACTTACATCTCAAACAACTCCTCTTCTGACCTGCAGTGCCAGTAGCAGTTGGATAGTGCTACTCTGCTATCAGTCACAGTGTAGGTTTTCGGACTGGAAGCGGGATGGGTTCTTCTCTAATGGAAGGGTTTTTGCTTTCCGCGATGATAAGGCGTATCCTTATCAGACAATCTGCTTTTGGGAATTGTGGAGAATACTTATTGGTGACCTGGTGAAGAATCATGCTTCTCACATGCCAGTTACTACAATGGTGGAATTTACTCTTTTTACAATAGTTCATATTCCTTATTATAATTCCGAATAATTATCCTCTGCAATAATTAATTAATTTCAAAAGATATAAATTCTCTCCTAAATAAAACTAAAAAATAACTTATTTTAAAACAAATATACCTAATTTCCAAAATGGAAAACAATAACAAAAAATTTGTCAAACTAAAATATTTGGGACTAATCTCACAAAAGATCATTTGAGTATTGGAAATATTACTGTTATTTTGCCAAAGAAGTCATGCCTTCCCAGAATTGAAAAATCTTGAAACCCAGAGGCAGGAAACTAGAGATCTTGTAATCAATAGAGATCTATAAAAATTACCATAATCAAATCATAAAACATATATTTGATAGATTCGGTCTTTACTTGGTGGAAACTCATTTTAATTAAAAAAATGTATATGAGACAGTAATTTATTTATTTTATTTTTTTGTGTACATAAATTACTGTCTCATATACATTTTTTTAATTGAATCATAAAATTATTGAACGAGCAGATGGACTTGTGGGACCCCACCTTTTGAAGTTCTACACAAACCGAAGCCTTCCTTGAATATATAAAAACACACAACAGCTTGTTATACATAAGTTTGAAAATGTAGTAACACTAGGGTATTGGGGCCACTGTATTCCCAACATAAAATAGTGACAAAATAAAGTAACTACCACCTATTTATTCCATTTGTATTAAATTACTGTGGCTTATTTTTTGTATAGTCACATCAACAAAAATTCGGAGTAATTTTATGAAAGGCGCCTGGTCTGAAGTCACTACATATTAAAAGTACCAATAAAAGGTTTTTGAGGAGTATTGTGAAATTTATGTCAATATATCATCACTAAAGCATTTATTAAACTACTGAATGCTGCTCTTCATACACAAGTTGCTTGAGATATCTTATTTTTATTCTAGGAATAATAGGAACATGTCAAAAATAGGAAAAAACAAGAGTATAATAAAAATAGCAATTTTAACTAGTTGAAGATTTATTCAAAACATGGTAAATAATCTCTTTGAGATGAATCTTGGATGCAACAACTTGCTGCGCAAATAAATCCATAGATATTACTTTAATCCGCAATATTCATCACAGTACAATTATTTTACATTGCGTCACAAAATTCAATAAACAATTCATCAACAACATGTTTCCGTGCAAGCACCAACTTCATTAATAAGTACAAGGTCAAGAGAACTTTCTACAATGGAAATTCAAATAACGTACATTTTCACAAACTGAAATAAAAATAATCTTGTTAACAATGTTCGGTTAGGACACGTTCAATAATTAGTTAAAATTGAAATTATCAATAAGACGCAATAATTGGATTTGTGAAAAAATTGTAAGATGATGTTGAAGAATATCAAGACTGTATATACTAAAAGTAGGTTTGCTTCATCAATACTGAAGGCACTGTTTAATATCAAATTCATTCAGAACCGATTTAAAGCCATCTTCATTAATGCATTTCTTTGGTATAGATGTCCCAGCAAAAAATGAAACATATAAAAGGTCAATTAAGAAACATGAGAAAATATCAAATGAAGCAGCTCAGTTGATTTAGAAATATTCTACCCCTGTTCAGCTGAGAGGAGTTTGACATTGTATCATATTTGTCCTTTTTTTTTGTTTCATTTTTCGTTTGGTTCTTCTAAAACACTCATATAGGGCTCATAGAGTTGAAAAAATGTGCAATTCACATCCATCTTACAATTTTTACTTATGAAATACTATAAGAACGCGCCCTAAAGTTATGCTAATTATGTATGCATAAGGGGCATTATTTGTATATTTTATCAGTACGGGCTAACTAATTTCACTGATTGGTTCCTAGTAATTTGTGGAGGAATGTGATCTGCGATGCTCAAGATCATTTACCGGGAGAGGAATGAAATATGTATGAATGAATTTATTATCTTATGAGGGAGCATTTCTAAAAACTACCACATTCATTTTAAAATTTGCATTGTTTTGATTGAGGAGACTACAACCAATGTTAATTCTTTCAACTTTTAAATGAAAATCAAAGGAAAAACATTTAAATCATTGAAATGTCCACAAGCGCATGAAATGAGTTTTACCAATATCGATTATCCATAGTGGAAAAGCGACAAAGGAAAATTATAACCTTTTGCAAGACTTCTCGAAAAAGTTGACATTTGGTAAGAACCACTGACTAGATACTTAGTTACATCAGTACATTTCATATGAAATAAAATTTGAAATCTATATATTTATAACAATGAAACTTAATTTCCAGCAATTTATTTCAAAATGTTTAAATTCAAACATTCAAACAAAAACATATAACAATGCTTGAAATTTATTTCAAGATCATCACATTATTACTGAAATACTGATGTAGAACATACCTTCAGCAATTAAGGCATTTGAAAATGTTAAATTGAAAGGTTTTGTTCCAAAATATTGTTTACTTTTCTATAGGTACTATGCAATAATTTTCCTTTGGTCGCACATTGAAATTAAACAATATTATATAAAATTTTGTAGTTACATTGAAATGTGTTATAGTGAAACTTTGGCAGTTTTGCATAAAAAATAATCAGCATACATTATTTTAGCCCTGTTGATTCATAATAAACTCATTTATTTCTCTAATTCTAAAATGTACAATGTGTATGAAGCATTACTAATGTCGCAACAAGTGAGGTGACTTATTTGGAGTATAAGATGAATGACAACAGTCAGAAAAGTAGTTAAATTTTAATATTCTAAGTAGATAGTTTTTAAAGTATTGAATGCAACGTTTAAGCTCATATATTATAAAACATAAAAAATAAACAACAGTCCAATGTGCATAATAATATTTGAAGTTACTTTTTATAAACAAGTGGGGCGGTTTTGTGTACATTGCCTTATTTTACCTATATACAGAGTATGCTAACAATTCAAGTTTATGTCTTACAAGTTGCAGATAATATATTGTGCCAATAAACAATTGAAAAAAAATAAGTACTCACTAGAACTAAACTACTATTATCAAAAAGCTGCAACCTGTAAGGTTAACCTGTGGTTTAGAGCTTAGGAAGATCTTTAACGGGTAATAACTTCTTTGTACAGTATATGCAATTGGCTTGCAAAAAACCAATCCGGAATTGTCTCTAAACATAAATAAATTAAAATAAATGACGAAATATTGGATTTATTGGTGGTTTTTTTCAATTGCCAAATTATTACTAATTTGGGGACAGAATTCACTGCCTATGTCTCAAGTTGGAATCTTTATTGTGATCTGGAGTGTTTTTTCTGAAAACAAAAAAACGAAGCGTTTTTATTAACCTTAAGTAGACAAATTTGTGAAATAAACGACGATTACCATAAAAATTCGGTCTACTCACTGATCTGGGCTCTGATCTGTGTCACTTTCTTCGAGTTCTGTCTTGTTTCGCTTTTTCTCATATATCAAAATAATGGCACATAATACAAATACTTCGGCACAGATTCCCAGGAAAGGCCATAGAGCTGCATATTTGTCTGAAACAATTTTTTTTTTTACACAAATAGCATCAAAAATTTTAAAAGAGGTGTTATGGTCTGCCAAAGTATCTTTAATTTTACTTAGGACCAGTTTCGTAAACTATTTAAAGTAACTTAAATATATGCAAAATGTTCTCAAAAGAGGATTATAATTTAAACCGATGTAGAATTCAATTTATCGACAATTCATCGACATAAAAATTGTAAAACTTGATTTATAAAAATTCATTAAAAATGATAAAAAAACACTTTCATCTAATTTCCACTGAACTTTAAGGTATTATCAAGTGTTGGTACAGATAGTAGTTACAGGCATTTAAATGATTTCAGTAGGTATAATTTACAGACATACGGGTTTTATAATTATTAATAAAAAAAAGTTAAATAGGAATTAATTTATTAATATTGCCTTGACTGTTGAGCCCTTAGTGATACAGATTGTTGTGAAGTTTATTCATTTATAAACACTCCAACAGATTAATTTTTCTCCCTTTATGAACAGATGTAGGATATCAATGTTATCTAAGGTTACTGTATGTTTTGCATTGGTGATATGTTCGGAAAAGGCGTATTTATTATCAGTGGTTTATATTAGGAGTACAAATAAGTTTCCGCCGTTTTATTGTAGATGGCGCGGCACGGAGTTTCGGTTAGCTTTCGCAGATGATAACCGGCTTAAAAAATAGTTTGGACATTCAAGAACAACATAACCTATTAATACAATTGATTTAATATTGGTAAATTATAATTTTTATAAGTTGAAAATGTCAAAATTTGAGCCAAGTAAGCGTCATTTGCGGGAAATATTAGTTTACTTCTTTGATTTAAATAAATCTGCTGCTGAGGCGCATCAATTGCTCGTAGAAGCATATGGTGAGGGTGCTTTGAGTGAGAGAACGTGTCGAGAGTGTTTCAAAAGTTTAAAAACGGTGATTTCGACGTAGAAGACAAAGATCGCAGTGGAAGGCCAAAAATTTACGAGGATGCAGAATTGGAGGAAGATTCATCTCAAACACAAAAAGGACTTGCTCTAACATTAGAAGTCACTCAGCAAGCAGTCTCACATCGTTTAAATTTAATTTGTGTTAAAAAACGGCGGAAACTAATATGTTCTTTAAAACATGCTCTAAGATTATGTTCAGTCTGTCCAACACATATGTTACTATGCAATTGATACAGTTTATATTAAATACTTCTGATTTATTTAATTTCTCTAATTTTGTTCTGAGTTGAAAACGATTTTGCTTTGATAAAATAGAAAAAGGCTTTTTACTTGATAGAAGAAATATAACAAAATTTTAATATCAAAACAGATTTAATCTGTTCAAGTTTTGCTTTGGTTCATATTACTATAAGGATACTTGGATATCTAATTTTGTATAATGATTTTGTTTGACTTAACCTACGATTGTGAACTCATATCTTTGTAAATGATACCTCCTGAAATTATTGAAATAACTGTAATTTTTGTTTGTATCTTCGCTCAATAATGATCTTATAGTTGAAACAAATCGTACTTAAAAAGTTCAACGAAAATCAGATAAAAGTTTTTTGGTTTTTATTTATTATGAATATAAATATCGGTAAAAAGTTTGGATGAGATTCTAGCTAATCTAATATTGGTCTTCATTTGTACTTCAGCCAAGTGAAGTACAACTTGGTAAATTTTTTTAAATTTAATGGTTTTTATTTATTTATTTTCGTTAATTAATGGAACATTGTCCTGAATTTTCGTAAATTTGTGCATCTATTGAAAGTTTTTAAGAGATATCAATAAGGACAAGTGATATTGAAATTTTGACAAAATATTAAAAATTGCTGAAATTGCGAAGGAAAAGTTAAAACCTTCAAGGTAAAATCCTTCAGTAAAATCTGGATGATAGTAATAAAATATTTTTATCTATTATGATACAAGTATTACATTCCTTAGAGATAGTATTTTATGTGCGTCTCTTAAATAAATAAATTAATTATTAATTAAATCGGAGACCTGACACGATACGTTATTTTATTTTCAGATACATCGAGCCAAATAGAATAAATTAAGATGAATGTATCTTCCTATCACAATTGGTCGAAAAAAACATTGTCAAGCTGAAAAGCTATGAATGACAGTACCAAATAATTAATTACTTGAAGAATGGCAATAATAAAAATAAAATATAATCACCTTTTACCCTGACCATACATGTGTCATTGACCGTTCTGTGTCCAAAGGGCGGTTGACCAACACAAGTGTAGACTCCTCTATCATACATCTGAATATTAGTTTTGATGAGAACAGCATCTTCAATACCTTTATCCGCATCCTTTTCAAAGGTTATTCTACTGTCCTCAAGATCATTGATGTTAGTCTCGTTCAAAGTTTCATTGGCTAAAGGAAGAAAATAAATGTGAACTAGACCAAAAATTTTCTTTTAATACTTACAGTAGAACCAGGAGAGCTTAGAATAGGGTTTTCCTAATACCGTGCAATGAATTTTCAATACTTCAAGTTCCACTGTGTTGGTACTGGTTGGTAACTTGATTGAAGGCTTGACTGAAAAAAGGTAATAATAAATCATCTCAAAATATCGGAGAGAAATTCTTACGTTGACTGATAGGTTTCCAGTTTGACACACATATGGCACCACAAATGCAAAAATATTTTTGTTAGAAAGTACTAATCTTAAAAATATAACAATTTTTGTGACTTTCAAAATATTGGAAAAAAAAATTTCGTAGGTTGATAAAAATTGTTTTTGATGGAAAAAACATTGTTGAAATGACAGCTTGATTTGATAAATGCTAACTAGACTCCGCATTAGGAAATTTGACTATTATTTACTGGTTTGCGGAATTTAACTATGGTCATGCCAACACTGAAAATGTATTATGCTCTGGTTGTCCAAAAGAGGTGGTCATACTGGAAAACACCAAACATGTGCACAAAATTGTTTTAGCAAACCCTAAAGTGGAGATGCAGGAGATGCAATTCGAAAAATATTAATGAAACTGTAGGTTTTATTTTGCATGAATATTTGTCTATGGGAAAGTTGGTTTCAAAGTGATTGCCGCTTCGTAGTAGACCAAAATCAATAAGGCCTGAATTCGAGCGCTTTTTAAGCAGAATAAACAAGATTTTTTATGTCAATATGTGATAATGAATGAAATCCATTACTATACGCCTGAATCAAAAAGATAGTCAATTGAGTGGACATTGAGCTTTGTCAAAAACGTAACAGACTTCAGGCTCTTACCATAATCTTTTATGGCGTCCGTATTTTGGGATGCATAGCTACAAGGCAATTACGAAGAAACAGTCTCATTTTGCACATTAATTAACTCTTCCGAGATTTTTAGGCTAAAAATCTATCATGAAAGTTTCGAGTCTCTAGCTTTTCTATTCGAAAGTAAGAATGTTTACGGACGGACAGAAATACTTTTGACCTTGGATTCTTCATCAGAGTCCAACCTAGCTGTTTAAGAGCATTTTCTGGTCAAAATTCTAAAATCACATACATTTGGCCAACACGATAGCAGGCTGTTCCCTAGAACAAACGCGCAAAAATGACATGGATATTCAAATTATTTACGTTATTTGGGCGAGAATTGTTATGAAAATTGAGTTTCAAGACAATTCCGTTTCAAGAGTTTTACATATTCAAAGGTTTTTGAAGTATTATTTTTACACATTTTCACCTCTCGAAATACACTGATTGAACAAAAAAGCTTGTAGAGATTATCGATAATTGTATCGAGGTTTTGGATGTTTAGGAGAAAATTTTATTTCTGAATGTACGTTTCATACACAGTTTTCCTGTTGGATTTATTAATTCTAATATTTAACATAAGATATAATTCTCAAGATTAAACATAGGATATAAAAATATAGAATTAATTCGCAGAAAGGAAATTGTAAAGAAATACAAGAAAAAAGATATAGAAACATCTACATGGTGCAAGGAGATTCATTATATTGGGTTGTTCGGAAAGTATTTCCTTTCTTTTTTTTTTTTGAAAAATGAAAGAAAATTTTCGTATAATGAATAAATATTTTATTAAATTATATATTGGCCATTCTATTCTAACATCTTTTTTCTCCATGATCTCTTGTGTTTTACATTGTTATATACAACCCATTTTTCGTCCCCAGTAATGATGCGCTTCAAAAATGCATCATTTCCCCGACGTTCGAGAAGCGAATCGAAGACGCCAACGCGACGACACAAATTTCCCCCCGTGAGAACATGGGGAACCCATAAATCGAGCTTCGAGATTAAACCCAGGCCTTTAAAGTGGTCATAAACAATTCAATTCGATAAATTTAACCTCTCACCGATCTCACGTGTTGTTATTCGCCGATTTACATCAACTAATGCCTTTATCGTGTCTTTATCAGCTTCAACCGGCCTTCTGGAACGTGGTTCATCTTCGACATCAAAATTGTCGGATCGAAATTTTGCAAACTACTGCGAAGAATTAATTGAACTTTTTCACACACAAGCCTTGCTATATCAGCTCTCAAAACATATAATGCTTATGAGGCTTAAGTGTGAAGTTGGGTTCGAAAAAATACAATTAAATCCTCTGCCGGGAAGAAACGAAATTACTTTCCAAACAACCTTATACTTATTATATATATATAATATATTATTCTATATATATTAGTTGAACCTTAAACAGGTTGATGTTGGATTAAAATAAATAAATATGTAAAAAGTGCAAGTTCAATTTATATTTACTTAAACTTGATATCTACTTTCAATTAATTTCTGCCATTCACATCAACATCAATCCAGTTGGAAATATGAGTAAAACATAAATTGATAGTGAAGAATTTGCAAAGATTGGCACTTACTAAAAACTTCAATATCGACTTTTTGTGCATCTTTGTCATCATCTAAAGCACAAGTGTATTTGCCGATATCTTCTTCTCTAGCCTCACTGATTTCCAGTTTATTTACAGTGCCTTTTTTGGTTGTCCTATATCGATCTTTGAGTGAGTCAACATCTTCAATAAGAGCACCATCTTTTTTCCTGAAATTGAAATGACTATGATAGATTGCAGTCATCAAATAGGGGTTTTCAAACATGCTTTGAGATTTAATAACCTCGAGGTCCAAGTAACCCATACACATTCAGAGATTCGGTTTATCGGTTTAAGTATCTGTGAAATTTCAAACTTTGCTTAGAACCGACGTTTTGTTTGTGTTAGCTAGGTGCTCATACAGCATGCTGTTTGTTTCGCATTGGATCCCTCCAGTTGGAAAATGATTATTTTGATACGAAGTATCATAGTATAAAAATGCCTCTAGAAATAATGTTGGGGCATATGCAATTCGTTGAATATTAACTTGTTGCAAAGATAGGGCAGATCTTTTGACAGATGATTATTACGCACCAGCGATTGAGGGGGTCTAAATATTTGATTGTCTAAATTCTGTTTTAGATAAGTAAGTTGAAAACTAACGCTTTTTTCACCAAACCATTCAGAATATAAACTTAATTATATGAACTTTGTGTACGATTAATTAGAGGAATTTTATCCTTGAAAGTCTATGAAAACCAGATTAGGATAAGTTTTATCTGTAAAGTACAAACTGAGTACATACTAGATATACATTGTGAGAGAACTAGGAATGAAGTTAAGTGAAGGATTGGATCATCTGGTTGATGAATATTTGGAGTGGACCAAGGTTGATGTCAAGTAAAAAAGGCTCCCCTGCAAAAGTGAAGTAATGATGAAGACATTTTAGCCCTATAGAAAACCATCAGGTCAGTGTGTAATCTAATAATAAGGTTCTAAGTCATTCATCATAATGATGAAGACTAATTATAACTGTTCCAATAATAGTTTTAGTATTGTACGAATATCCTTCAACTTGCTTCAAGCCAGGAATGAATTATTGATAATGCTAGTGTGTAAGATTTACACTTTAAATATCAGGTTCTGTACATGGGTGGGCCAAATTGGACAATTTTGAAGAATCCTATTGCTATACTAGGTAGACGAAAACTGGTGTCGGTGTCTGAGGCCCAATTTTCAGTGGTGAAAACCACATGTTGATTTGTTACAACTTGTTTCTCGAAAATGTTCATTTTCGAAATATTGCTGTAACTTTTCTTCTGTTGAAAATTTTCTATTTCCGTAAAAATATTCTTGAAGCATCTTCTCACGAAGAATTCAATCACATTAATTTAATTTTACGCAAACTGATATCTTATGAGATATCACTATAAAAATATTTTTCAAATGGAACACCCCATATGTTTCTACATATTTCGATAGAGTTTGAAATTACCGTTACTTATATATTTTTTTTGAAGTCATGTTTGACATATTGAATTTTAATATTTTATCTCTTGGATAAGTAGATTTTGGAGGATGCGATGATAACTGAAATGGAAATGTTAGTTGTCAAACGTTTATTTAAACAGTAAAAGTTCTGTTTAGTTCGCAAATTCTGTTCAACTTTCTGCAATGAAATACGAAATTTATGAGAAGTGGGACATGTTAGTCTGTTTTATACAAATCGGAGAAAATGCAGAGGCAGCAAGTGATTTGTATCGTGAAAAATATCCAAAAAGACGACAACCGTTCAAAGATATTTTCGCACGATTGCGTCACGCTTTATAAATAAAGGTAATTTTGAAAGGAAAAGACCGAAGAGATATCCTTAGAATACATATTGTCGTTTTAGGAGCTGTTGAAATCAATCCTAGAACATAAAGGCGTATTATAGAAGAACTTACAGGAGTACCAAGAACGAATGTCAGAAGAATTCTGAAAAAACATGAATTCAAACCTTATAGAGCCAAAAGAAATCGTCACCTCATGCCTGGAGATTTCGAACGCCATATTGAGTTTTGTCAGTGGTTCAGTGGTTCTTGGATAAATATAACCAGACGCCTGATTTCCCACTCAATTGTATTTGGAAAGATTGGAGCTCATGTGTGTAGTAACGGTATTTTTAACCGCTATAACTCCTATACTTGGGCACAACAAAATCCCCATTCAGAAGTCCCCATGGAGAAGAGAAATCAAAGAAGATTCGGGTTTAGTATATGGGCAGGCATTTATAGGTGCAGAATTATATTTATAACGATAACCTTACATCACATAATCTACAGATCTTAAGCCAACAAATAGAACCGATTGTTGAAGAAATGCCACTCCCTCAACTCCGGAAGATTTACATCCAACAAGATGGTGCTCCTAATCACAACGCTAGCATCATCAGGAATTTTTTAATAGCAAATTTTGGCAACAATCGGATTTCCAACCAAGGTCCCAACCGGTGACCGGCTAGGTCGCTAGACCTAATGCCTATGGACTTTTACCTTTGGGGAAGATTCCAAGATATAATCTATAAAAAGCCGATCAACTCTAGAGAAGAACTGGAAATGGCGGTAGTTCATGGTTTCGCTTCTCTTTCCTCCATTGAACTTATCAATTCAGCAAAAAATATTCAGAAAAGATGTCGCATGTGCTTGATCGAAAATGGTAGAAACTTTTAACACCTTCATTTGATGAAATTCTTCGTTTATTGCTATTTTTTAATAAAGTTCGAAATGTTATAGTTTTTGAAAAGACTGTGGGTTTTCTTCAAACTATTAACTGTTTGAATCGAACTCTGACAGCCAACAATCGTTCGCGTTATTTTATTTTCAGCGCCGCAAAGTCCAATGCCTACTTATCTAGGAGATAAAATTTGAAAATTCAATAACTCGAACATGAATTCAGAAAAATATCAAATAAGCTATATTTTTGGAATGGTAATTTAAAGCTCTATTGAAATATGTGGAAAAATACAGGTATCCCATTTGGAAAAAATATTTTCATAGCGATATCTCATAAAATATCAGTTTGCAGAAAATTCAATAAACGTCATAGAATTCTACGTAAGAAGTTGCTAAGGAATGTTTTAACAGAAATAGAAAATTTTCAACATAAGCAAAGTTAGAGCAATATTTTGAAAATGAACATTTTCGAGAAACAACTTGTAACTCTTCATTTATACCTGCAAGGCTATCGTCAAGTAATATGGCAGGGAATAAAAATAAAAAGTAGTATTATTTTGACCATGTGACTTGAAATTGTGATTTTTCAGAAATTTAATTTTATTCTGGTCAACCCAACTTCTACTTGATACTTCATTGTCGTGTTGATTTTAATATAGTCGGTTAAACCAGTGTGTTTTTCCTCTTTTTCTTTTTTTGTAAAGTTCGACGATCCCGAAACCGTAGCTGGTCCATTTTCACCAGAATTAAAATGGCACCCCTGACTTCTATATCTTAGCTTTATTGAGGGTGACGTCCTAGGGAGCGAGTCCGAGAAATAGAGTTGTAGAGGGTCATTAGGAAGGCTGATACAGACATATTCCAGGTTGATTTTGTTTGAGCGTCATTTTGGTCTATAAGACATTTGTCAGTTCTAGAGAGTGGTAGATAACAATTTATCAAACTGTATCTGAAGCACCAACGTGGTGTTGAAAAAGCTTAAACTTTTAATTTAAATTATTCAATTGTGAACAAGAGGAGATGTGAGTCACGAAGTACATTTTGAATTGGATGAATAGAACAGAACACACAACACTTGCTGCAATGCAAATTTTGCGAGAAATGTTTTCCTGCAGAATAATAACAAACATTAGTGGTAGAGGGTATTTGCGGAGGCAGAAAACACTGTTTTATATTCCAGGTAGCCATCCATATGATATGTCAGAGTGATACATTACAATTTATTATGGTGTATCTGATGCACCCATGGGCGTACCCAGCGAGGGACAGGGGGGGTAGCTGCCCCCCCTGGAAGCAAAAAAATAATCGTTATTAAATTTTGTTGCTAGAAGACATTACAATTCTTGGAATAACTATTTTAATAATGAAAAAACTATAAAGCTTACGCTGTAATGGCCGATGAAACAGCAGATATCGCTGGAAAATAACAGCTTTCTATCGGATTGCGGTTTTATAATGAGAATTCACAAAAAATCAGAGAGCAATTTGTAGGCTTGGTTGAGCTGAAATCTCAAGATGCCCCTACAATCGCTAGCACAATTCGAAGTTTTTTAGTTGATCAAAATCTTTCAGCAGAGAATTGTGTTGGATTTGACGGATGTTCTACGATGGCTGGAAAAGAAGGTGGTGTACAGGCCATTTTGAGGAAAAAGTACAATAAATCTTTATTTTTTCATTGCTCAAGCCACAAACTAAATTTTGTGGTCAATGATGAGAACAAACTACCGGAAATAAGAAACTTGATTGCAACTATTAAAGATACAATCTCCTTCTTTCGTGAGTCGCCAACTCGCAGGACTTCGGCTCCTAATTTATCAAGACTCTGTGAGACCAGATGGTCTGAGAAATAAAAGAGCATCAGAAAGTTTTCGAACAACTTTCATGAAATCGTCAATGCGCTAGAACAACTCTCGATCGAGGGTTTTCTACAAATCCAAGAAAAATGATAATAGCATAAGGCATGTAACTAGAATATATTTTCTTAAAGCAAATAATTGTAATAACTTAGTTGATTTTTTGGTTCCATTTACCTTCGAAAAAAAAATATTTTGCGGATAATGAAGAGTTCACTTAATCAGACAAAGGAGAGAAAATTTGCCCGGTAATTTGTTGTCTGGAGAATGAAAATAAAACCAGGGAAAACGAGAAAGAATATGAGGGATGTTTGAAATTTATGACGAGATTGCATCATTCAGTGGTTTGTTGGTGTTAGTTTGGTTACTCATCTTAGGAAAGTTTATTTTTTTTCACACTCTTTATAATCAAATTTTGTTGTTGTCGTATGATGACGTTAAAACTTTTGTATCTGAAATGAACACTCGCACTCATTTGGAAAACTATAAGGAGACATATTTAATGTTTTATTGCTGTTATAAACATCGTTATTATATCCATCTTGTAGACAAATTATACAGGGAGTCTACTTTTGAGAGGGCCAAACTTCAAGAGGAGATCATACAAGTTAATGCTGGCCTTAGTGACTATTTCGACCACATTCTCTGATTCAGAAACCACCAAATGAACCTGTTTCACCTAATTGTCTGAACACTTGAACAAATGTCTTTCTATTTGATTGTATTCTGTTGAGAAAACGCAAACCGTACTCTCGAACCGCTGCGCAGCATTTCCATTCGTGAATCTATAAATGAAGAACATATCGCGATATTCGATGTTTGAAAAAACAGGCATAATTGACTAGTTTTTTTCTAAAATACTTATTATAAATTGAGTTAAGTCGTTAGATTCAATAAAAGGTACAAATACCCAAAATTATTAAGCGACAGAAACTTTCATATTTTAAATTCAATGTTTATATGATATTCAATCACAAAAGCTTCAAGACGAAGCAAATTTGAGTTTGGAATATTTCAACTTTCCGTTGTTATCTTCTTAGCCATAATATTATGGCAGAGGACAAGCAGCTAGCACCAAAGTCGATATGTCATTCGAAAGCAAACTAAATGAGGTAATTTTTGCTGAAAAGAAATGTCCATAATTAATAATTTTTCATCGATGAAACCATTGGAAAAATATGACTGATTTTGTTCACTTCAGAATCGTAATATTCATCTCCTTGCCACGTCCGCAATAAGAATTTTTTGGCACACAGAACTTCTTATCTTGTATCAAATTTAATGCCGTTTCCAGATATGAGGTTAAATTTGATGAGGCTACAAGAAGAACTTAAGTATAATAGATTTTATCGAAAAACTTGAAATATTTCAAGAAATGCTAAATCGAAGAATAACCATCAATATTTCGACCATGTGTTATATGACATTTTTTGTTGCAAATAACTTGTATGATCTCCCCTTGAAGGTTGGCTCTTTTAAGAGTAGACACCCTGTATATGAACATTTTTGAAATAACTGCTTCGGCAGAAAGGAACAAGAACTATCATTGTTGTTTCGAAATGCTTCTGTCTGCGGAACGGTCAACAATTACTCAGTGAAGGTCCAAACTACATGATATTATGGCAGAGGACAAACAGCTAACACAAAAGTTGATATGTCATTTGAAAGCACACTGAATGAGCTATTTTTTGTTGAAAAGAAAACATGACCATAATTAAAAATTTTTCATCGATAAAACCATTGGAAAAATATAACTGATTTTCACTTCAGAATCATGATATTTATCTCCATGTTGAATTGAAGAATAACCCAACATGATTAATGCAAATAACTTTTATGATCTCCCCTTGAAGTTTGGCCCTTTTAAAAGTAGACACCTTGTATATCATATCATTTAATTCATTTATTATTATCAATATTGTGTATGTGTGTATGCGAATAGAAACCTTATTTTGCATAAATCAACTAGTTGATATCGGGTGCTTTTTTAGAGTCATAGAACTTTCGATAGGGATAACTGTGATTTGACAGAAGGTAGAAGCCATGTTGTTTTGACATTTCTGTTCAGTAAGCATTGACAAATTATCATGGAAAGACTCACGTCGCAATAACGTTTACAAATTGTTGAAATTTATTTTCAAAATCAGTGTTTTATTCGCCAAACTTATAGAGCACTTCGTGAAATTTATGGTTTGCATAATCGTCCATCAGAGCAGCTTATTAGTCGAACTATCGATAGATTTCGGACAACATTTTCTCTACTCGATGCAACAACAATAAGACAAAAAACTGTACAGAAGAAAATATCACTGCTGTAAGTCATAGTGTTCAAGATGATCCAGATTTGTCTATTCGTCGACGTTCACAACAAGTTGGACTCTGACCATAATAAGCGTCGTTTGTTTGCTGATTGGGCCCTAGAACAGCTTGAAGTTGATCCATTTTTTATCATAAAGTTGTGTTTAGTGATGATTTAGTGAATTGCCGTATATGGAGTGAAAACAATCCTCAAGAAGTTTTGCAGGTTCCATTGCTTCCTGAAAAATGCACTGTATGGTGTGCTTTACACGCTGGAGGCATCATCGGTCCATATTTCTTTAAAAACGACGCTGGAGCTAATGTTACATTGAATGGTACTCGTTACAGATCGATGATCAACGATTATTTGTTTTAAAATTTGAATGGTATCGACCCAGAAGTGTTTTGGTTTCAACAAGATGGCGCTACACCTCATGCTACTACAGTAACAATTGATTTATTGAAAGAAAGATTTGGCGATAACATTATTTCGAGAAATGGCCCAATTAATTGGCCTCCAAGATCATGCGACATAACTCCACTGGATTATTTTCTTTGGGGTTATGTCAAGTCATTGGTTTATGCTGATGAACCAGAAAATATAGACTCTTTGGAAGCCAACATAACTCGTGTTATTGATGAAATAAGGTCTGAATTATTCAAAAAAGTGGTCCAAAATTGGTCTGATCGAATGCGGTTCCTCAGAGCTAGTCTTGGTGGACATATGCCGGAAATTATTTTTAAAACATAAATGTCATAAAATTATCTTTCAAATAAAAAAGGAATTGGCTTCAATCTTAATTTAAATGTGTTTTATTTCAATTTAAAGTTCCATCACTCTAAAAAAACACCCGATATTTTTCGGTAGTCAAAGTTATTTATTTTATTTATATATCAACTCACCATTCTACTTCGACATTGGCTTTCTTATCATCCGATGTAGCATTGCACGAAATCACAATTTTTTTACCTAAGGAAAATGTTACTATTGGGAGACCATCTTGATGAACTGCAGATAACGTCACTGAAAAAAAAAAGGATTATTTTACAAAAAGCACTGCAAATTTTACATAAAGGTTTATTATTTCTGCATTCAACAATTTAAATTTTCTGTATTTTCAGTCCCAACACCTTAATTCACATCTTTATTACTCATAACCCCAAACTGCATGAGTAATCCGTCAATTTTTTTGTACAATCAACTTTTACAAGTAAAGAAGTGGGAATCTGTCCATTTTTAATTGGTTGTTCAATGTTTGAAGGTAAGGATATTTATAGACTTTGTTTATTGCCAAACACTCCAAAAAATTCATTTTACAGCCTATCTATGGGGGATTTTGAGGTTATTAGTATGCATATGATAATTGACACATTTAATGTGTTCAAAGATTGTCGACCATTTGTCTGTAGTCAGATGTTTTTTTAATCTTGATTCAAAGTTTCTATCTTTTTGACTGATGAAAGTTGCATTAAAATAACAATTGATTCTTCAGACTCCCGAATCTTTTAAATCAGTTTGTTTTTATTCTGCCTTGAAGAATATATCCTTCATGAGGGCAACCTGAGAAGGCCGTTTTAAGTTGAAAAACAAAGAGAAATTTCGCATTGCAAATATGCGGAAGCTCTGAATATATTACAGAAAAAACTTCCCTCATGGAATGTTTTTTCTGCGTTAGTACCGTGAAAATATCCAGAATACATTTCTTATGTCGAATTTAAATTGAGCATTTAGATGTAAAATATCGACAAGGAAGCTAATACAAAATTTCGTAAGAATCGCGAGTGATATGAACAAGCGCGCAAAAGTTCCCGAACTCAAGTTAGTACTTTTAACCTTTTTTTGTTTTGGCTTTTTTTTTACTTTTGTTTCTATCAACGTTAACTTTGGCATGATATTCAAATTTTGTTATATTTCTTCTATCAAGTAAAAGGCCTTTCTATTTTATTTTAAGTAATTTCCATTTTTTTTTTGGGGGGAAAATTTGTTGTATTTTCGTATAATGAATACATATTTTATCGAATTATATATTGGGGATTCTGGTCCAACACCTCTTTCCATTTTTCAGGTAGTAGCATAATTTGACGCTCGTTTAATATTTGGTATTTGCTGGCAAAAAACTGATACAGTTTATTTTTGACTTCTTCATTTGAAGTAATGGTTTAATCGTCCAAAAAATTTGCAATGACCGAAATAAATAATAATCTGAAGGCGCCAGATCTAGAGAATATGGTTGTTGTGGCAGTGTATCTATCCTATTCAAGCTGCAAAAGCTTTTGGCGAGTGATCAAACATGTATGAGGTCTCGCATTATCTTGGTGGAACACTACACGTTTTCTGTTGATTAATTCTGGCCTTTTCTGTTGAAGTGCATCATTCAGTTTGTCCAGCAGATGAAGATTTCCGAATTAATTGTTGTGTTATCCGGTAAAAGCTCCAAAAACGATTACTTTAAAATCCCACCTAACAGACAGCATCATCTTCACTCATGGATATTAGTTTTCGAAATGCTTTGAGCTGGTTCATATTTTTGTTCCATGATCTCTTGTGTTTGAAATCGTTATAAACTACCCATTTTTAGTCCCCACCAATGATGCGCTTCAATTTGGATCATTTTCGAGACGTTTGAGAAGTGAATCACAGTCGTCAACGCCATGATACAAATTTCTCTCTGTGAGAACATGAGGAACTCATATATCGAACTTCGAGGTTAAGCCCAGACCTTCCAAATCGTCATAAGCAGTTGAATTCAATAAATTTAATCTCTCGCCAATTTCACGTATCGTTATTCATCGATTTGCATCAACTAATGCCTTTATCAGCTTCAACCGAACTTCTGGAACGTGGTGTATCTTCGACATCAAAATTTCCGGATCGAAAACCAGTTCTGGCACTGGCGTACTGTCAACACATCTGTTAATTTCTTGAGGAAGCCATATATCTAGCTTCGAGGTTAAACTCTGACACTGGCGGTACTGTCAACAAATCTTCTCCATACACATCGGTTAACATCTTTCTGGCTTGAACAGCATCTTTACCTTTTCTATAGTAACAGAATAAAATATGATGAAAATGCTACTTATTGCTCTCGATATTTTTGAAAGAGCACCAACCAAAAACTATAGCGTAGAATTAATTGAACTCTTTCACACACAACTCCTGCTATATCAGCTCTCAAAACATAAAATGATTATGCGGTATAAGTGTGAAGTTACGTTCGAAAAAATACAATTAAATCCCCTATCGGGAAAAAACGAAATTATTTACCGAACAACCTTATAGTTCTGAATTCGACATATGGTGGTTCTAAACGATGGATTAAAGGAACTTCAAACCTGAAAGGCATTAGCCAATTCTATGGTGAATAGCACTTGCAGTGATTTTTTGTTGATTGGTTCAAAATAGACGTAACTATAAAACAGTGAATGTTCAAATTGAAATTCTTTCCTAAAAAAAACCTCGCAAAAATTCAAATCGTCCAAATATAAATTAATCCGGCTGGAATGTGGTCACAGGCCCTATAAAACCATACACATACAAACACCTATTGCTACCGAAATCAATAAATATTATTTCAGATTGTAGTCAGCTTGTTTTCAGGTCCTTTTGTGAGCCAAAATGATTTACGCGAGTCTAAACATCAAAGAAAATATTCAGGATATTATCACTGCCTCAATTCAGATTCATAAACAACGTGGGGATAGAAAATCGTCTTTCGAATCAAGTATACGTTGTTTGTTGGCATTGTTTTAATGCAAGAATGCTTTAGTCTCACTGATGCAGTGCGGTTTTATTCTAAAAGAAAGAACATATTTCACGATTCCAATCACTACGTTTTATGAAAATCGAGTTAGCGTTTAATACGAAGTGAAACCATTTAATAAGTATTCATAATGGGCGTGGTTCTAAGTGAAATGTCATTGTCATTGAGGAAAGTCTCACTATATTGGTTAACAGTCCAAAAGCAAATCATGAAATATCTCGTGAAATTGCAAAAAAAATCAAACAGAATATTTACGAATATTAAAACGGATATTTAATGTATATACAGACTGTCCCAGAAGTCGACGTCAAGCTGGAATCAGGTAACAGGTTAGGTCATAATAGTAATCAGGAAAATATAAAAGGAAATCCAAGTTCTGTATTTTTCAAATTATATTATTGCAGTTTCTTTTATTCAATAAAACGCACACCCTGTGATGATTTTTTAACTCCTTTTGCTGCAAGTTTTTACTTTTTTCGAATTTTATTTTTCCTATGTTATCCCGAGTAGTGCTTCTGTAACCTATAATCTTCAATTCTAAGCCAATTACCCCAGCTTGGAGTATAATGTCAGTTTTTGCCGAATCAAGTATTCAAAATAAAAATTTCGCCCAACTTCAATTTACTGTACTGAAAAAAAATTGTACTACATCAGTTTGGCAAGTTACTTCAAAAGTTTAATAAGGTTTCTAAAATGCTATAACACTAACTACATTCTTTTTTAAATTGAACAAAAAAGGTTTTTCTTAAAGAAATTCAGTTTAGTTTTATGACAAGATTTAATAAATTCACAAAAGATATTCAAACTCCCCTCCTTCTGCCGCAATACATGCACAACATTTTCTTAAAAAAGATCGGGATATCAGACGGGCGAATCTTCCGTTATTGACGAATTGCATCGCTTCCCTTATTCTCTCCCGAAGTTCAGCTACATTTTCAATTTGTTTTGAATAAATATTTCACTGCTCCCCAGTAAAAAAATCTAAGGGGTTCGAATCAGGTGAACGGGCTGGCCACGAGATTGTACCAGATCGCTCTATCCATCTGCTCGGATATTCTTCATTTAGCTATTTTCATTTAACTGAGAGGGCATAGTGCGCTGGGCAGCCATCTTGCTGAAACCATATTTCTCTGAAAATACTAAGTGGCATGTCTTCAAGTAAATTTGGCAACTGATTTCGTAAAAAATCTAAATAAATTTCAGCATTTAAAACTTCTGGCAACCCAAAAGGTCCTATGACTTTTCTGTTCAAAATTCCAGTCCACATGTTCACTTTAAAACTATATTAAGATCTATCTTGTCTCATTAAATTCGGATTTTCTTTTTTAAATGTTGATTCATCCTACCACAAAATTTTTTCTAAGAATTGTGGGTCTTCCCGGTTCTTTTGTAGCATGGTTTGGCAAAACGCCATCCGAGGTTCATAATCCCAAGGTACCAGAGCTTGTACTCGCTGTACATGATATGGGTGGAGCTTATGTTTTTTCGATAGTCGGTGAGCTGTACTTTTGGACACTCCTGTGCTTCGCTGAATTTCACGTAGCGAAGTACTTGGATCTTCCTTAACTGCTTGAAGCACAATATCCTTGTAAGGTAAGGAAATTCTTCCTTCACCACGCACTTTGTTTGGAAGTCGGCCCGCTGTGAAGAGTAGACGCTGCACATTCGTAAAAACTCGATGATCTGGATAACGATCAGCATTAGGGTATCTCTTGCGATACATTCTCGAAGCTGCACTAGCGTTGCATTTGCATTCTCGATAATTGAGGTGCATGTTGGCATATTCCTGTGAGATCCAGGTAAAAATCACAATTCGTCGTAAAGAGATCAAAACTACCCAAATCACAACCAAACTAATCTAATAAACGAAGCCAAAAGTCGTAAGTACACAAATAACACGATCAAATACGGAAAGATGCGCAGTAGACCAAGGGGCGTAACATACTGATCTGTATTGCGTTTACGTGTGCCAATACCAAATAGTGGCATCACTATCTGTCTCACTCACACTTTATGGAAGGACTCACCCCATCTCATTCAAACCAGATTCTTAAAGTATTGGATGCACTAGAATCATTTTTAGAAAGTTGGAAGGAATTGTTCGAAACTGTGTTTTTTTAAGAAAAACCGTTTATTTTTGATCTATCTAAGAAATAATGTAGTAAGTTCTAAACCATTTTAGAGACCCTAATAAATGCGCTAACTTTTGAAGTGATTTGCCAAACTGATGTAGAACCGTTTTTTTCAGTACACTCAGTTAAAGTTGTGCGAAGTATTAATTCTGAATACTTGGTTCGACAAGTGACATTATATTCCAAGTGGAAGTGATTGGCTTAGAATTAAAGATTACAGGTTACAGAAGCACTATTCGGGATAACATAGGAAAAATAAAATTTGAAGAAAGTAAAAATTGTAGCAATAGGAGTTTGAAAATCATCACAGGGTGTGCAGTTTCTTGAATAAAAAAATGCAATATAATTTGAAAAGTACACGACTTAGATTTTTTATAGTTTTCTATTTTCCATGACTCAGCCAGTTTCCAAATCCCGGCTTGGCGTCGACTTCTGGGACACTGTATATATATATATATATATATATATATATATATATATATATATATATAAGGTTGTTCGGAAAGTAATTTTGTTTTTCCCCGATCGAGAATTTAATTGTACTTTTTCGAACCCAACTTCACACTTAAGCCGCATAATCATTATATGTTTTGAGAGCTGATATAATAGCAAAGCTTGTGTGTGAAAAAGTTGAATTGCAATTCTACACAGTAGTTTTTGGTTGGTGTCCTATTAAATATGGAGAGCAATAAGCAGCATTTTCGTTATATTCTACTTTTTTCCATAAAATGCTGTTCAAGCCAGAAAGATATTAACCGATGTGTAAGGAGAAGATTTCTTGACAGTACGACAGTGCCAGAGTTTAACGTCGTAGCTAGATCCTCATGTTGACGTCTGTGATTCGCATCTCAAATGTCACGAAAATTATACAATTTTGAAGTGCATCATTACTGGGGACGAAAAATGGGTTATATATAACAATGTCAAATGCAAGAGATCATGTAGCAAAAAAGATGAACCGGCTCAAAGCATTTCGAAAGCCAATATCCATAAAAAAAAAGGTAATGCTCTCTGTTTGGTAGGATTTTAAGGGAATCGTTTTTTTGAGCTTTTACCGGATAACACAACAATGAATTCGGAAGACTATTGTCATCGTTTGGACAAACTGAATGATGCACTTCAACAGAAAAGGTGTAGTGTTCCACTAAGATAATGCGAGACCTCATACAAGTTTGGTCACTCGCCAATAGCTTTTACTGCTGCCACACCCACCATATTCTCCAGATCTGGCGCCTTGGGATAATTATTTGTTCCGATCATTGCAAAATTTTTTGGACGGTAAAACCTTTACTTCAAGTGAAGAGGTCAAAAATCACCTGGATCAGTTTTTTTTTCCAGCGAAGACCAAAAATTTTATGGGCGTGGAATCATGCTACTATCAGGAAGATGGCAAAAGGTGTTGGACCAGAATGGCCAATATATAATATAATAAAATATTTATTCATTATACGAAAAATTAGTTTTCGTACAACCCAATAATTCAGTATTTAGATGAGATATGACATGGAAGTTCATGCATGAATTCGTGAATATAAATTAGAACATTTTTAATAATTTTTTTTTCTGATTCTGCAAAATGTATGAAAAGTATATGAAATTCGCTACAAAAATACGGTCCTCAGTCGTCTACTTCATGTTAGAGATCTTGGAATAATACTGGACTCCAAACTTTAATTTGATGTCCACATAGATCAATCTTCTAATACTTTGTTGGTATTTATATAGAGACAGAGTCGATATTTTTCTAACCGGAGAACTGCACTAACGTTTTATTATAGTTACCTATTCAATAAGTGAATTTCGTTCTGTGATCTGGAACCCTCAATATGATATATACATACATCGACTCGAAAAAGTTCAGAAAAGATTCCTTATGTGTAATCGAGGAAATCCAAATAATTAAAATATAATAATATCAGACTCGAATATTTCAACATGATTAGTGTCCAGAATAGCAAATAATGGGTGATATTTTTTTTCGGAAATTATTTGATGGACTCCTGAACATCAAACCACTTATGAACTTTTATGCACCAGTAAGGAGATTTAAACAGTTGGATATTTTTTATTTGCCTCTTAAGTGCACCAACAGCTCTAAAATCAGATGAAATGATGTATTCTTCCAGGGTGAAAATAGCGTGAAGAATATTTTAAGAAATATTTTTGTTTCTTTATTTGGCTCTTTGTATCTCTAGTCTTTGTCAACCAAAGAAAGCTCTGGTTGACTTACATACATCGTCAATAGTCTTGGCTCTCCTAGATTTCTCAAGAAATAAACAATCTATGTTCTGAAAATGAGATGAATATTTTCCTCTATTTCAACTGCAATATATTTGATAGAAAATCTTTGTTTCTTACTCTTTGCTTTATTATGCAATATGAGACTTTTAACGATGTGTGTATTTTTGAATTTGTTTTATTTTTCTGGTTTGAATATTGCGAAATTTTTTTAAGTGTATATTTTTTCCACATTTGTTGAAATTGTTATAATTAAGCTGTGAACTCATCTGGGCATTGAAATACCTGTATGTGTTCCTTTGTAAATAAATAAAAAAGTAAACTTCTCAATTTTTTGGTAAAACATGTTAATGTTATTTTAATTGTGATCAATTACCAAAAAAAAAGGTTTTCGAATAAGATATTCGATTTTGATATTAACAAAACGAGTATCTTTTAAAATAAATCAAGTTTATTTCATTAACAATAGAAAACGATATAAGCCAAATGGCAAGAAAATTTCTATGACCAATTCGCAAATTTGTGGCGGTATGTCGTCGATAACTTCAGGAATTCCATCTTTTAGGTCTTGAATCCATTGTGAAGCAATGGAACTTAACTTTCACGTGGCCCCTAAAGAAAAAAAGTTTAAAGGTGTTAAATCACAAGATCTCGGTGGCCAATTGTGGTCATCTCTTCGAGAACGTTGTGATTGTTTCGTTGCAATATCTTACAATGATACAAATCATTAATCATAGCTCGGTAGCGCAATCCATTCATCGTAACTTGAGTAAGGTCCAATCAAATTGCCAGCCTAAAAACCGTACCAAACAGTGACACGTTGAGTATGGAGAGACTTTTCAACAATCATTCTTGGATTTTCCGAGGACCAAATGCGACAAATTCCGCTCATTAACGGAACCTCAGAGGTGAAAATGGGCCGCATCACTGAAGATGATTTTTCGATGATCACTTTGATACATTTGAAGAACTCAATCAGCGAGGATTGTTGGTGATCGAACGCCTTGGGTTCTTATGTTGAGTGAACTCTTAAAACCTAAGTATTTATGCAAAATACTGTGGAATGCCTAATTCGAAATATCGACGAGGAATCGACAAACCTGAGTTTTCGTCAACACTACGGGCTACAGCAGCAATATTCTCAGTTATTTTTGAACGGCGCACGAGGTTTCGATTCTTCACATCAGTAACTTGTCCGAACAGCTCAAATTTTCCCAGCAGTTTTACTATTGCCGGCTGAGAATGTGCTTCACGGCGACTCAAAAGTGCTTCAGTTTTGCGAACTGTAATTGTAAAATGTTCATCATTTTTGTAGCGAATTTCAATGCGTTGTTGAAGCGTGTATCGTTCAATTTTTAGTAATGGCGTAGTTTTTACTCGTCAATTGTCAAAAGATGACAGCTTCCAAGATAGCGGGCTATTCAAAATGAATTCTTTTATTGGAAAACCCTTTAGTTGCGGCTGAAAAAGTATGATATCATGCTGACTAGCAATAAATTCTTTTTCTCACAACGAACAGTATATTTACAAGTTTCTGTCCATATTCACATTAATTCGCGCAAGTACATGCGAAAACGTCTTAACGATCACTCTTACAAGAAATCATACATTAAACATTCATGGGCGGTTCAGACTTCGTCATCAAAGTCGGAAAGTCCCGTTTTCATCTGAAATGCGATCTCGAGGGTGAATTGTCTCATACGTAGTCCGAAAAAAAAAGAAGGGAAAGCCGGAAATGCGGAACGGCTTGGAAATGGTGTAGAGCGATTGCGTTTCACATTATATTCAGGGATGGCGGCGCCAGTATTCCTCTCAATATTTTCATAGCCACGAGGAAACAAAGAGTCATTATCTTGAGGCTTGATTACCGAACCGTAAATTCTGAACAGAGAGGAAGGTAAATATATTTATCACTAAGTCATAATCAACCTCTTGACATTTTATCGATATGATATTACAAAGGGGATAACACACATCAGAAATTCAAATAGATTATACAAACATCCGACTATTAAGAATTGCATAACTGTTACCAACCAGAAAAATTTATTTTAAAGTCAGTGATGCCAATACGGAAAGTAAAATTATCATTTCGGCAAAAATACACTCAACACGAAGGAAAAGAAATTATACCTTTTCCATATATTAAAATAGGCTATTCTTATGGTTTGTTAAAACCACGTGAAATTATTTATTTAGACCACAAAACCTTTTTTTTTTGATCCTTACGAGGGGCGTTCAATGTATTCTTGATATAGACATGAAAGAAATTTTCACTTGTTAGATCGAGAAATAAGCTTTTTGCAAAAAATATTCTTCCGACTTCTCCTCAAAATAGGTATTAATTGCTACCTTCAGTTCGTCATCGTCGGAAAATCGCTTTCTACGAAGATAATTTTTCACATCTGAGAATAGGTTGGAGTCACTGGGGCCAAGTCTGGACTGTACTTAAGATGAGTAATTTCCTCGAAGCCACATCCCAGCACAGCAGCCTTCGCCACGCAAGCCTTGTGAACGTTGTCGTAAAGCAGCAACACCCCCGCTGTGAGTTTTCCTCGCCTGTTTCCTTACGCAAAATAATTGCGTATGATGCTGCTATGATGTTTTCACCCTTTTTAGTGTATTCTATCAATAAAATGCCTTTAGAATCTTAAAAGACCTTAGCCATAATTTTTCCAGCGGATGGGGTGACTTTCAACTTCTTTGGGGGCTGTAGACCCTATTCAATCCACTGCATGGACTCTTGTTTACTCTCAGGGTCATAGTGATGAACCCACGTCTCATCCCCAGTAACCAGCCGGTTGAAAATAATCTATGGGCCTTCTCCACAGAGCTCTAAAAACTCCTCACAGCACTTACTTCTGAGGTGTGGTAAGGATTCTCGGTATCCATCCTGCACTAACCTTTGAGAGGTTGACATGGTCATGAAGGATAACATGTTAACCTAACCCACGGATAGGTTTGTTATCTCTGGTACCATCTTGATTTTTAATCTGGCATATTCAAATACCAGCTATTCCACTTTTTTCACATTTTCTTCATTATTTACGCTAACAAGCCTGTCCGAGCGAGGATCGTCTTCAATGCTTTCTCTGCCCCCTTTGAATTCACTTAACCACTTGAACGGTGGATAACAACGGGGTACAGTCTTGGTAAACAGCAACCAACCATCTCTTCATGAATGATTTTTTGACTTTTTCCCTGCTTAGTGAGGAACTTTATAACAGCGCGATGCTCCATTTTCTTCATCATTGTGGCGTCAAAGCGTCTATTGTTTTTGGTTTATCAGCATAAACCAATGACTTGACATAACTCCAAAGAAAATAATCCAGTGGAGTTATGTCGCATGATCTTCGAGGCCAATTAATTGGACCATTCCTCGAAATAATGTTATCGCCAAATCTTTCTTTCAATAAATCAATTGTTACGGTAGCAGCATGAAGTGTAGCATCACCTTGTTGGAACCAAAATACTTTGGGTCGATACCATTCAAATTTTGAAACAAATAATCATTGATCATCGATCTGTAACGAGCACCATTCAGTGTAACATTAGCTCCAGCATCGTTTTTAAAGAATTATGGACCCATGATGCCTCCAGCGTGTAAAGCACACCATACAGTGCATTTTTCAGGATGCAATGGAATCTGCAGAACTTCTTGAGGGTTGTCTTCACTCCATATACGGCAATTCTGCTTGTTTACATAGCCATTCAACCAGAAATGAGCTTCATCACTAAACACAATTTTACGATAAAAAAGTGGATCAACACTGATTTTGAAAATAAATTCCAACAATTTGAAAACGTTGTTGCGGCGTGAGTCTTTCCATGATAATTTGTCAATGCTTACTGAACAGAAATGTCAAAAAAACATGGATTCTACCTTCTATCAAATCACAGTTATCCCTATCGAAAGTTCTATCACTCTTAAAAAAACACCCGATATAATCTCAGCTGCTTTCAGCTATTCTGGTCTGTCCAGTTTTAGGAGGGCATTGAATATGTAACTAATTATCAGTACTCCTTTCTTTGGTAATTCTTAATCATTTTCATTTTATGATTTCCTGCAACTTTTCTAATATTGAGGTATTTATTTCATTTCGCACTTGCTTCAAAGTTATTTCCTTATAGGTGTGGCACTTGCAGGAATTTCAAGCAGCTCTTTTTCCATATCTTTATCAGTTATGTCATTATTAAAAGTGAATACTTCAGCCATATGATAGGCAAATATTTTTTTATTGTTATCCCATTGAAGGTGGTTTTATCTCCTAGAAAGTGTATCTGCTGTCATTTCGTTCTAGTTTTTTGTTTTACGCTAAAAGTTTTTTAAACTTTCTGAAACATTGTATATCTCTTCCATTTCTTGGTTTCAGGGGTAGCTTGTTTGAGAATTCTTTTGAATTCTGTTAATGCTTCATTCACTTCAGTTGTATTTCAAAGGCTGATATCGTGATAGTTCTTCGACTATGTTCCTATATTAATCTCAGTTTGTCTTTAAATTTTGCAACTAAGTGGTAGGTTTTTTGTATTGCAAAACTATTTATTGTTGCAATGATAAAAGAACGGTCGGAAGGTAGATATAGCTTGACAAAATATCCATTTAGATGGTAGATACACCATTTGTCATGAAAAAGTCCAACAAATCAGGAGTTTTGTAAGGTTCTGTTAGAAAGTAGATAGGTCCTCCAGTTGACAAGAAAAAGTAGTAGAATTCTTGTATCAGTTCTGCTAGCCAATCCAGCTCATTTTCGATCACGTGGCAGCAGATGAAAAAATTATTTTATCGCTTTTTTAATAATACAGTTTTTTTGGCAAATTACTGCATATCGCTAGTCTATGCGAATGTCAATAAATGATATTTTTCACATTATCAAATAACCTATTGCCGTAATGAAATAGTATTCATTTTCCCATGGTCTAAAATCGAAATGTTGACGGATGAAAATATTAAAACAAAAACTGGTAATGTTTTAATTACCTCGCCGATAGAGTGATGAAGGAAATCCGTCAAATGAATGACCTTGGCATTAATTTTACCGAGGAAAGTCGATCGAGGCGTTTTGGATAGACTGAATGAAAATAATTTAGTATTCCTGATGCTTCACGAGAATGAAATTCGATTTTCTCATCTCCAGTCAAAAAATACATCGAGAAATGAAATTAAGGACGTGATAATCTCCGGCATTGATGGGATTTCGGGAAAATATCACCCAAAAGCGTTATCGTACAATATTAGTCCTACAGGTTGTCACAATGAGAACGGAAGAGATTCGAATTTCATGCCGATTTGGTTAACATGATTTGACAGGTTCATAATTGTGGTTGGTTGATGAGGAAAAGGTGGAAGTTATTCACCGAGCGCTATCGGTAGAAGCGTCTTTGTTGAACATCAATATCAAAATTGAGAAAGTTTGGTGGCCAGGATTAGCGTCAAAGTTTTGCCGAACAAAATTTAGTAGAAAATTCAGGAAAATTTTCCCGATTACTTAGTTGGAAAATAACTACAAAAGTTAAAAAAGTTCACAAATTTTGGGATTGCTTTTGAAAGTTGCCGAGATTTGGTCATGTGGTATTCATGTATTGAAAGAATGTTTAGTATTTTATATGTGCTTTATTTGACCTTCCCTCTAAAATTGTATCAGTTATAAATAAAAGTTCATTACTTGGGTATTCAGTAAAATTCAATTTTTGTTACAAAACTTGAAAAAACTAAAATAGAAAAGATGCATGACATCTTCGAGCGTCAATTATTAATATTATCCCGATACTCCTAGATCTTCTGTGAAGATCCCTCAGAAGCTTTTTCAGCTTGTGCGAGTTAGGAGTTCAGTTCTGTTCTGGGTAGGCTTTGTAACTGCGATCTTGCGCCACTTTAGGACACAACACTGTTAATTTTTGACCCAACAGTGAAATGGTGGCAGACATTTATCCATCTAGAAAATTTCTTTTCCACCTGAACAGGATTCGAACCCGGACCTCCCGGTCACGAGCTCGATGTTCTCCCGCTGAGCTGCCCACACTCACAACGCCTATGCATACTGTGGATAACATTGTTGAAGTATACTTGACAGATTTTTCTCCTGCAAACTACGGTAAAAGCTACCCGAGTTCTTAGAGCATCTGTGGAAGATGCCTAATGCAGATCCAACACTCGTTGTACTTGATCCCAAGCGTGATCAATCGGCTTGAAGTCAGGCGACGGAGACTGTGAGTTCCAAGTATGTGATACCATGATGTTCTATGGCAATCCTCTATCATCCTCGCATTATCCTCGAAAAAAGGAAAATTTGGACGAATAGGCAGCATGAAACAGACGTACAACATTGCTGAAGACTTGATCGGTGTAATGTGCATTCAAGTTCTCATTAAGTACTAACAGTTCTTTACGTCCATTAAAACAAAAGCCTTTCCAGACAGCATCTGTACCGCTTCTGAATTTCTTGTATGAAAATAGGATTTCTGGATACCAGAGAAAGAGTCCATACCGAATATGTGAAGTATCCGAAAATCATCCATATCTTGTAAAACAAGACGAAATCTTCATTCTCTTTCACATGTTTCACTATTGCCCATTCAAACCGGACCCGAACTTGTGCGAGTGCAACTCGTCTCAACAGAGTAGTTACTGGCATATGAGGATGGCTCTTTCACTAGGTAACCACTAAGTAGTCTTCACAACGCTCGAAAGCATGCCTTATCTTCGCGCAAAGCGAGAACCACTCCAACGGAGTTTGAATCACCCGGCTTCCAGTTTCGGCTTTAGTTCGAAAACCTACACCGTGACTGGTAGCAGCGAAGCACTATCTAACCGCTACTAGCTCTGCAAGTCAGTAACCTAGTTGTTTGGGACGCAAGTCACACACTGAAGGGACTTGATTTCCCACACCCAGCAGCAAATTCAAGAAACAAGAAAGATTTCAAGAATAGATGCTTCAATCGATCCTGGTACGAGCACCGACGATCTTGAACCGTATCGTCAAGACCCAAGAACAAGTGCTCTTATAATTTTTTATAACAAGGAACATTGCATTGAAACTTACAATCAATTTCAATACCGTAACCAATAACCTTTGGAAATATAGATGTTATCATGTCTCAAGCAATATGAGATTATATCTTACAAAACGAGCCACCATTGTTTACGGGAAATTTCCAATAAACCTAATAATGCGCGTGTGATAACAAACTTCAATAATTGAACTGCTTCTGTGTACTTTAAAGATGTCGTCCAAATGATAAGCTCTGAATATAATCCATCAAAACGTCTAGAAGAATGAGAACCTATTGATTATCTTCAATTCATGTCAATATTATACGAGCATTCACAAATTTATTTATATTTCTACAATTTCAACAGTAAAATTTTTATTCGGAATAATAAATCTACATCTAACTTAAATCGAGAATCCTCTGATACTTAGTATATAATATTACCGCGCACGATTAACTCATTTCAAACGGGACACGTAGAGAGAGAGTTCTTCGCGCCTATCTCCTATGGATTAATGATGAAAGATTTACAAAAATGCGTGCATGGAAAACATAATGCCCAACATGAACATGGTGAAAAAAAATCTCACCAATAAACAAAATTACATTCTCAATAGCCGGTAATAAACAGGAACGAGAACACAAAAAGAGACAGAGACGGTGAAAAGTAATAAGGCAAAATCAAATCTCTATTCACAAATTACCGAATATATTCTCAATTACGTCATTATGTTCAACAATGAAATTCTCAATTTTACTCTTAAAACCATGCACAATGTATTGATCATTTTCATTTCAAGTGGTAGGATATTAAAGAGCTTTGGGCAATAATAAAGAATATACCTCCGAGTGTGACTTTTTCTAAACTTAGGCACAACGAAAGATATGTTTTCCACGGATCTTTTAAGCGTTTCCCTAGGAATAGTCTCAAACCTGTGCCTATTGGAAATGGTTCAGTGTTCGAAGATCGCAATCTTTATGTTTATTACCAAGCACTCCAAAAAATTCATTTTGAATCCTCTCAGGCATCTAAGTGAGATTTTGAAGTTGTAACTTGGCAGCTTTAATATGTTCAAAGACTGCCAACATTTAGTTTGGAGTAAGATGCTCTTTCAGTTTTATTTCAAAGTTTCTACCTATTTGGCCCACGTAGGTTGCGTTACAATCATTGCAATTGATTCTGTACTCTCCCGACTTTCAAATAACTTTGTTTTTGTTTTACGTTGAATAGAATATTTCTGATAAGGTCGTTTTAAAGTTAAATTTATTAAAATAAGTTTTGATTTGAAATAACTCAAAGTTATGTATTTATGATTGAGATTTTCTATAATTACATATAGGACATTTATTTATTCGCTTATTTTCTTTGAAATCATTTTATTGAAATATAATGGAAATGTTATATTTTGGGTATATGATTTATTACAGAAATTTCTTTAGAAAAATATTCTTGAGACATAGGTATTGTGAATGCCCTATGAATCATGGAATGAAGAACAGCAAATTTATGATGAATATTGGGACTACAAGCTCAAAGAAAATAAAATTTATCATCTGTTTCTACTTCAACTATGAACTTGATTTTCAGATGGGGAAATTCTACAAATTCATATATTTGTCCGTCTGTTTTCAGTTAAAACCAACAATTACGTATCTATACTAAAAACAAATGTTTTTCTTTCAGATGATGTTTTCAGACTATTATATATATATTTTCTAAGTTATCCATGAAAATGTCTCACAAAAGAGGACTTAGAGGTGACCCTATTAGTAAGCAAGAGTTATGGAAAACCAGGAAGCACTAATCGTGGACAGTTTAGAAAAAGTACAAAGGCTTCAATGCAACGATACAATGTACGCAGAGTACTACCAGGTTCTTACATTTTTCTTCAAACCATTAATCAGCGTTTTGACGTGTATTAGCAGAATAGTTTGGTAGAGCAGTGTTTTTCACCTGCGATCAGGGGACCCCTGGAAGTTCGTGAATAAGTGTATTGGAGTCCACAATGTCATCTCTGGAACATTTAACAATAATAAATAAATGTCACAGAAGTTACGTAATCGTTAGATTACTTAGCACGGGCCACCGACGGTGCGCGAGATTGCAGCGACGTATTTTGTTATTATTCTAGTATTTTGAAACAATAATCAATAGCTAATTAATTGATCGAAATGATTAATAACAATAGGTTATGAGGACTGTATCGCAGTACTGCGACGGTGTTAGGCTTTCAAAGGCACTTGTGGAATTTCGAGGATGAACCAGCTTCGTTTATCTAATAAGATAAACCAATGAAGGTGAGAGGAAGTAACAAATATATTTTTGGTATCACTGTTTAAGATACCAAGCTAAAGTTTTGATTATTACACTTGAGAATAAATATGAAGTTGCCAAGACTTTGGCAATCGACAATATGTGAATTACCATGTTAATAATAATAGTAATAATCTTGTGTCGGGAACACAAGCAACAAATTTGCCTATTACGAGAATAATAGTGAATGCGATCATTTAGGCCGAAGCCAGAAACGACAATGGTGATATTACTATCAGAATGATGAAGAGCATTGTATAATTGGTTCGAAATACATATATTGCTTTTTCATTTATTGAAGGGGTTCTTCAAAATGGTGCTTGATTTCTTAAGGTCCTTGACTGAAAAGGATTAGAAAACACTGTTGTAAAACTAGTTATCTGAAGAGCTTATCTTGAAGTTCTTTGGCACTTCTAGGTTGATTCGTGATCCTCTAGTTTCTTCAGTCCGCACACGACACACACGCTCTACCGACATGGCAATTTTGCGATAGGACAAATCAACATCTCGATAAGCAAGAATTATACAACTCGCAAAGTAGTTAACCTGGTGATAATTTTGACGTCTTCAAACTCTTTTTAACACTGAACACCAGTAGACGAAGGTGCATTAACTAAAAATATTTAAATTAAAACAAGCTTTTTCAACAGGAAGCGAAACTCATCAAAATAAAACATTCATCTGAAATAAATTATTTAAAATATTTAAGGGAACAAAGTTGTTTGAACTTTTAAGTCGAATTCGAAATTTTCAAGAAATTCCTTATGCAATGTTACAAGATAAGAAAAAGTCTAGGATATTCAAATTTGCCAATACTTTTGTTTCCCAGTCAAAAATCGAATAAGTGAATGTTCTGAAGAAAACCATATGGCGGATAGGTTTATCGCGAGATTAATGTCTTACTACTGATTTTACGAGAACACACGTAAAATCACGTATTGCCTCTGTATTCTAATGAATCTGCTGTATCTGTCGACAAATTTACGAGAGGCAAAAAATTCACAATTCTGTTGAAAGTTAACGTCGAAATTGTTATCTCGATTCGACGTTTTAATTGACTCATGCTGTCAATCGAGGCCGCATGATCTCTGGCGCCTCCAGAACTAACAGAACCGAACTTAAATTGTTTGGAAAAGAATTCGACCGAAAGGGCTTCCAGGTCTGTTTCCTTGAAAAATTTTTATATGCGATTTTTGTTGAAATTTTCATTTTGAGGAGCTCTACTTGTTTTCAAAAAAAGTCTCAAGTTTGAAAACACCCTGTATATTTTACACATACACATTTAATTGTGACTCAAGTTTCGGAAATTAACTATCCCATCTTCAGATAATTGTTGTCTGAAAATGGGATAGTTAATTCCCGAAGCTCGAGTCACAATTAAATGTGTAAAATATCAATTTATTGGTAGTAAAACATAATAATTTCTACAACTTGTTTTAACTGTTTATTTTAAATTTAGTATATTTTAGATACTGACCTGTTTCAGCCGTTACTACTTGGTAGTTGATCATAGTTAAAACAAGTTGTAGTACTATGTACTATGTTTTACTACCAATAAATTGATATTTTATACATTTGATTGTTACTCGAGTTTCGGGAATAAACTATCCCAGTTGTCTGAAGATAGGATAGTTAATTCCCGGAACTAGAATCACAATTGAATGTATAAAATATCAATTTATTGGTAGTAAAACTGTAATTTCTACAACTTGTTCTAACTGTTTATTTTAAATTTAGTATATTTTAGATAGTGACCTGTTTCAGCCGTTACTATTTGGTAGTTGATCATAGTTAAAACAAGTTGTAGTACTATGTACTATGTTTTACTACCAATAAATTGATAGTTTATACATTTAATTGTGACTCGAGTTTCGGGAATAAACTATCCCAGTTGTCTGAAGATAGGATAGTTAATTCCCGGAACTAGAGTCACAATCAAATGTGTAAAATATCAATTAATTGGTTGTGAAACATAGTAATTTCTATGTTTTAAATTTACATAGATTCATATAGTCATTCATTATATCTACATTATTTTTATTATGTACTTATATGAGAATTTCATGACAAAAATAATATAAATATAATGAATGACGAAAAAGGTCTTTATAAATCTAAGTAGGAATTTTTATGACTGAAGTTAGAATCTGCGAAAAAATTTTTCATATCAAATACGTCAATATTTAAATCAGGTGAACGTAGTTGAATGAAGAATTACCATCCCATTTCGGTTATTGACATTTTTACAAAGATATTTGAAAATGCAATAAAAAATAGATTCTTAGAGTTCTTTGAGAAAAATAATAAAATACCTGACAGACAATTTTGTTTCATGAGGAGTCCTAATACAGAGAAGGCAATTCTAGAACTTTATGAGCGGATTGTGAGATGAATAGAAGAGCTCTAGAAATGCTTAGAGGTTTTTCTTGACCTCAGCAAGGCTTTCGATGGCATTTTACACAGAGTACTGATTGAGGAGTCGAAATAAATAGGCGTACAAGGTTTGGCTTTTGAACTTATGGAGAATTGTCTTTCCGATAGAGCACAATCTGTTATGAAAATTGGGGAGGAAAGGAGTTCTTAGTGGACTGGGTATCCCTTAAGGAACTGTTTTTGGTCCCATTCTGTTCCTAGCATATGTCAATGAAATGGTCAAAATAACAAATCTGGAGAGTGAATAAAATTTGTAATAGGTATATTTATTTCCAGCTTTTGGCCAATTTTGATTCATTCAGGAACTTAATATTCCTATTCAGGCTTGAAACCTACCCCGTTTATTATCACTTTTATATACACTTCAACGAACACAATTGAATTTGACCACGTATTATTCGTCTGAAAATTCTAAAATTACAGATACTGTGGTGAAATAATGGGCACTCCGGAACAATCGAGCAATAAAACTGACTAATTATTTGACTTTCTTATATTTGCAATTCAATTCGCCATTTCCTGTTATGTATATTTTTATTGATGATACATGCTTTCTATGATCAGAAATTATGACTAAAATAATGATTAAATAACATACCGTGTATTCCATCGTTTTCCTTCACGAGATACGAGGAAGGGATTGAAAAAATTTCGCCAAATATTAAACGGCATCATACGGATTATTGACCTTTGATTTATTCCCAACTTGTAACTTTTGATAAAATGCAATCCTCGCCATTTTGAATACTCATCTAGTTCAAGTGCCTGCAGCTTTTTTATTTATCATTATGTATCTGAAAATGCAACTTATAAATTGCAGCGGATTCTAAATGATATTTTTTTCGTTACTATAATCCTTTGTACGGATGAGGATTCCAAGAACATTACTCTTTTGTACCTCTGACTTGTTTTTCTGTGCTTTTGTCAACATTTTACATGGAATTAAACTTAAAGTTATTACAAAACAAATAAACTCTACTAATAATTATTTTGCGCGCTAATTCTAGGAAACGTGCAATCGTTTTATCCAAATCCCTGCAAATTTTCGAATTTTGAGCCTTAGACAAATAGGTCTGACTTAGTGATGACAGATCCATGGTTAAAGGTACTTCTGGTTCCATCAGTAAACACAGCCATTTGGCCCAAATGCCCGTAATTTTGGAATTTGTCAACGTTCCCTGTATAAGCAGAAACAGAGAATAATTGTAGTTTATGTTTATATAATTATTGTCTGTACGTGTATGAGCATTCCGCTGTGTATTGTGCCTTTAATATTTAACAAAGAATTGTCCAAATACGGTTAGAACCTACAGAAAAAAGATGGGGAAACGTGCAAAACAGAAACTACAGTTAAGAAAACATGCAGAGAGCTATAAGTGAAGTAAAATCCGGTAGATTAAAGCAGAAGTACTGAAAACTATAAAAAAGTAATAGAACAGTTATCGTACAAACTTCGTGGTTCTCATGAAAGCAATTCCGGACATCCAACCGTTTTATCCTAAGTCGAAGAAGAATTGATTGCACAAACTCTGGGAACTGCAAGTGATTGGGGGTTTCCCCTAACTAAAGCTGATATACGAGGAGTGATCGAGAAGTTCCTTAGCAAAAAAGGTAGGGATGTACCACAGTGGAAAAATAATGTGCCCGGTGTTGATTTTGTAAATGCTTTTGCCACAAGAAATGGGCTTCCCGTTCGTCTAGCTACACATATAAAGAAGCAGAGAGCATCGGTTGGGAAGACTCAACTCTTTGAATTTTTTTTATGCCAGATTGCTACAATTCTTGATTAAATAGAAAGGCTTAAATGAAAAGAGACATTTCGCATTTCACTAGAAGTTGAGAATCAAGCACAGGCACAAGTTCTAGATTAAGCCAATTCTAGTACAGCTCGCTCTACAAGTCCTCAATACTCTTCAGATGATGACCTTCCTTCCACTCGTACATTTGGTCTCAAATGCATCCTTCAAGCATGATAGTGAGCTAGGAGAAATAGAACATAATGAAAAATTCTGTTCGGTATGCCTGGCACAACTTTCTGCATTACGTCGGAAAGGAGTGGATTTCCAGCGTCAATTATAAAAATTGTGGGTACTGCAACAAGGGCACCAAGAATCCTCGGTATGAATGTCCAATAGGCGAAGATTATGAAGAATAAGTGATATGTGAAAGCAAACATCTTTTTTGAAAGAATATCATTTTTGTTTTTTTTTAATTTCTCCATTCAATTTCAGTTCTTTTTTCTACATTGTTAACTTAGTAGACACCTCTAATTTTTTTATGTTTAACCGTCCAAAGTATAATGGAATGAAAGAATCTAATTAACATGAAATTATTACAGTAGCCTTTTCACCTGATGCCAATGAAATAAATTTATTACATATTTTTGTATTACTTTCGATAAGTATGAGAACCTACAAATCATTGTGACTGTACATTTTTGAAGTAAACTACAAATGGATGCTGAAGAGAACGGTTCAAACAACTTCTAACTTATTCTAAAACTGTCGAGAAAACAAAGTTGTAATACACCATTAAAACAAGGGTTGCCTTTAACGCCAGTTGGACCATAAAACTGGTTAAAATGAGATCATATTCGTTGTTTAGACGTGAACTTTGAAACGACACACTTCGATTTCCAAAAGATCATAAAGTGTAAATATTTTATGTTCCGTTTAGAATTCCAATAATCTAACGGAGTACAAACTGTCGTCATAAGACTTTTAGGATGTACGTGAGAAAATTTTATTATGCGCATATATTAACTAATGAAGGATGTGGAATCGTTCGTAATTGTTCTGTATGTTCACGTATTTCCGTAATAATAAGAGTTGTATTCGCGTGTCGTAGGAAGATTCATATTGCGAAGTTCCATACTGATAGTTTGATGAAATTCTTCAAATTAACGTTTGTTGGAAGATGAACTGAATACTACAGTGTCAAAAAGTTCCGGGAATCCGTCAATGAAACAAAGGAAATATATTTTTCATCAAAATTTATTGTAGGCCCTTTCCGAAATAATAGACTTAAACCAACGAATAATTCACTGTTTGATGCATTTTCAGTCGAGAATTCCCTTTTATGTCTTCTATCAACTGGAAAAGGTGCCCAGAATAGGTAATTTGAGTTTTGGAAAAAATAAAAAGTCAGCCGTAGCAATACCAAGGGAATACCGTGGTTATTCGATATGATCCATTGAGTTTTTTGTTAGAAATTCAATTTTGGTTAGTATTCAACGACAGCCCTGTGAATCAGGGCACTAGTCGAGTGGCAATGGTTTTCATGCCCAAACAATTGTTTAAATAAATGAAAACGAATTGATGCGTGAGACACAGAATATTCAACGACTATCTCTTTGAGACTTAAACGAGGATTTGCAGTCCAAATGATCTTTGCTTTAGCAACGAGAAATTAAGCTAATGATGTTCATGGCAAGCCAAGGCAAGAGACAAATCTTGTACCACATCTCTAGCCCTTTTGAATTCACTCTACCATTAAAATGCGCATGTTTTTGATGAAGTCGATTAACCGTTAGATTTATATGATATATTCAGTGCTTCCATAAACTGAATCACAGGTGATGCTCAAATTCCACCTGAATATAGGAGATTTGTGACAACTTAGTAACAATAATAATATGCACAATTTCTTTGATAATGTATTTCTTTTTATACAGAATGCCGTAACAATAACACGCCCTTAAAACGCAACATAAAGGGCTTAAGAGAGAACACGTGAACTCTACCAGTTAGTTGAATTGGCATGTGAGCGTAGCTCTTTCGCCAAGTGACTGCTCAGCAGTTTCCACAGTCTGCCCGCAGAGTCAGAAAGTGTGATAAGGATTACGCCATAGCATCGCGCGAAGCGAGAACCCCTCCGAAGAGATGAACCCACCAGCTTCTGGTTTAGGCTTCAGTTCGAAAACCTACAACCGTCTGACTGGTAGCAGCGAAGCACTATCCAACCTCTACTGGCTCTGCATGGTCAGTACTTGAGTGGTTTGGGACGCCAGAAGGGCTTCTTATCCATCCACCCGAACGCAGTCTCATGAACTAAGATAATCCAAAGATTGATGACTCAATTGATCCTGGTACGAGCACCCTCAACATGGCCTGTGCGTCATGACCCACGAACCCATGTAAAGTCTTTCGATTGATCCTGGTGTCAAGCACCAACGGACTAGCCGTTTCGTCGAAATCCACAAACCCTGAAACGTTACGCATTAGAACCAGGTTCAGGGGAAGGCCGATGGAACCGGCAAGTCCCGCTAAACCCTGAGTCATTTCATGAGAATATCCCGAACATGGGGGTCTGCGAACAAATAAATGAAATACTTCCATAGTCCAGCATGCGGACTTTAAACCACTACCCCCTCGAGTCCAACATCAATCGGATGGCCAGGTGGTACAAGTAACACCTGTGGATATCCACCCTTCCGAGGTAACGCAGTATGCTACATAACGCACTCGGCCATTGGACAGAAAAATCCGGAAATTTACTGCAATAGTAGCATGGAGAGGCCCTTTGCTGCGACGGACTCCCTTGTCACTGAGTTAATCAACGCGGCTCAGCCCTCCATTCCACCATAACAGCCAAACTAGGGCCGGTAGAACCGCCCCACGGGTCCAGTGACTGGCGTAAATAGCATTACTTTAGGCATCAAGACTTAATCCTCCATTTCACCGGGATGAAACTAGGGTCCTAGTCAAGACAAGCGCCCCTAGCGCGACAAGCTATAATGCCATGCGGGGCGCCTAAGAGGGAACATATGAGGATTTTGGAATCGCTTAACGTTGAACTTCTTTCGCTCCCATGAGATTATATGCAAACTATAAAGTGATCATAGGTGACCACCGCCAAGAAAACATGAAAAGGTTAGCTCAAGTACGGAAAAATAATCTCAAATAGTATACTGGTAGGTCCAGCCATAGGCATATATGGTCCCCAGTATGAGAAATCAGTCTTTGGGAAAGCCTATAACAACGTTCCAAACCGGTATTCTGGCTATAGAGAGATTTGTCTGTCCAGACAGCTCAAAGGGAACTATAATTTGATTTGATATGAGAAATCACTGTCTTTTGGAAAGCCTATAACAACGTTCCAAACCGGAATTCTGGCTTTAGAGAGATGGTCTGCCCAGACAGCACAAGGGAACTATAATAAATAATCTCAAATAGTATACTGGTAGGTCCAGCCATAGGCATATATGGTCCCCAGTATGAGAAATCAGTCTTTGGGAAAACCTATAACAACCTTCCAAACCGGTATTCTGGCTATAGAGAGATGTGTCTGTCCAGACAGCACAAAGGGAACTATAATTCGATTTGATATGAGAAATCAGTGTCTTTGGGAAAGCCTATAACAACGTTCCAAACCGGAATTCTGGCTATAGAGAGATGTGTCTGCCCAGACAGCACAAGGGAACTATAATTTGATTTGCCTCAGATAGTCAGTTGCTCTGAAGCAACTGATGCATCATTGAGTTGAGTCGAGGACCATCTGGAGCTTTAAAAAATCCCTCATATCTCTGGGGAAAGCAACAAACTAGTTCTAGTTTATTTACCATTGAGGTAAATAAGAAAGCAAAAAACCCTTAGGAGTAAGCAACCCCTTTACTAGATCGTGTTGGGTATCACACGCTTCAGTCGATGAATGGGAAAAAGAGAGAAGAATTCTTACTGGATTAACACCCCAGGCCATCGACAAGCCAAGGCACTAATTGCGCCTTCTAAGGAGAATGCCCATTAGCCATATTGTTGTCAAAGACAACTGCTGATTACTGGGCTTCTTACTGGCCACTAGGTCTTGAGATACCACCCACACAAGATCGATAAAGAAAACTTTGATATCTGTAGGTTGAGTGAATCGGCAGCAGAAGCCACTCAACACATACTTCATCAGTGCAAAGCACTGGCATAAATCAGACTTACTCTAATAGATATGACCCTCACACTAACTGATATAAGATCCAAGTCTTCCGAGAAAATAATCAACATTGCGAAGAAGATAATCTTCATAGGAAAACTTGGTAGTGTGGTAACGAACAAAAGTCCTTTTTGGTCAAACTGCAGAGGGCCAAAGGAGAACGATGCAACTAAATAATCTTCACAAACTTCACACAACCGCATATTCCTCTCTGTTGAATAATTCTAAGAAAAATTTCACAGGGAAGTTGAATGACTTCGATCGCGATCGTATTATTAGAAATAAAAATAAGTTTATTTGAAGTGTCTGCCATTTCGCTGAAGTTTAGACAATATGGTTTCTGTGTGCGCTGAAAATGTCAACTTTTGTACCGAATAATGTATTTTTGCGGGTAGCTTTATTTCATTGCTTCAGTATGTAGAAAAAGGCTGCCGAAAGTCATCGTATTTAAGTGGATGTTTATGGTGCTCTAGCTGCACGAACGTTTCAGAAGTGTTTTTCCCGATTTGAAAGATGCAATTTTGATTTTGAAGACGAAGAACGACCCGGAACACCACCAAAGTTTAAGGATGAAGAATTAGAGGCAAGGCTCGATGAAGATCCATCACAAACGCAAGAGGAACTCGTAAAAATACTTGGAGTCCCTCAACCAGCCATTTGCCATCGTTGAAAAGCAATGGAAATGATCCGAAAGGTAGGAAATTGGGTGCCGTATGAACTGAAGCCTAGAGACGTCGAACACCGTTTTCACTTGTGAATAACTGCTCCAACGGCAAGAAAGAAAGAGGTTTTTGCATTTTGTAACTGGCGATGAAAAAAGGGTCCATTACGATCCAAAACCAACGGGCAACGTATGGATGGATCATCAACTGTCAACCCGAGTATTCATGGCGGGAAGATCCTGCTGTGAATTTGGTTGGGATATCTGGGTGTGGTGTAACATGAACTGCTGCAATCGCACGAAATGACCACAGGGGAGGTGAACCGACGACAATTGATGCGTTTGAGCAGAGCATAGCGAGAAAAACGGATGCAATACGCCGACAGACACGACAAAGTTATTGAAAATGCATGACAATACACGCCACATGTTGAACCGCCCGTGACAACGTACTTAGAAGCGCTCAAGTGGGAAATCCTACGCCACCCGTCGTACAGCCCAAACATTGCTCTTTTCGATTACCATCTTTTCCGATCAATGCAACATGGCCTGGCTGACCAGCACTTCTCCAATTACGATGAAGTAAAAAAATTGATTAATGTGAGCCATCAACTGCCAGAAAGATGGGAAAAAGTAGTGGCTAGCAAAAAACAATACTTCGAACTTTGAATGTAAAGGGTATTTCAACGGTGAGGCCCCATTTTTAAATTGACAGTACTCACGCATTGCGGTCATCGTTTATTTGTGACATTGACAGTTGTATTTGTCAATTTCAACCATTTAATTAAATTTATTATGAAAAATCGCGATCTGTTATTTTAACTTTAGGTGCCTTAACAATTTTTGGTCTTTATATTCGTTCGGATAAAAGAACAATTGAACGTTTAGTGAAGAAGTTTGAAACAAATTTTACATTTCATGGTGTTATAGTGCCAGTGAGACAAAGAAATGCAAGAAGTGAAGATAATATTACTGCCTTACGTGAAAGTGTTCTTGAAGACCAAAATTTATCGATTTCTCGACGTTCACAAGAACAAAGCATCTCCCAGACGTCTTTGTGAAGAACTTCACGAAGAGACTTAGGTTTTCATCCATACAAAATTATTTCAACCCAAGAACACAAACCAACAGATCATTTAAAGCGTCGTGTATTCAGTAATTGCTGCTTAGAAAAAATCGGAAATGATGCAGATTCTGCCCAACCTGTATAAATCACAGAACGATAACCTCAACCTTATTTACATTCTGGACACAATTCAACGCGAACCATAAAAATACTATCAATCGACAGAATAATTTTTTTATATCACTCCGAATAAACAATGTATAGCGTGAGAACCATTACGAAAACCATCAAATTCCAATTCACCATCGGACTAAGCACACGTTATGACTCATTAAAAGCGTTTATACGATCTATTGTAATTAATACAAACTTAATGGAATTAGTCCTAAAATAGCTTGGTTTTCCCATTTGGGCGTCGAGGCTGCATATAATGTTAACTTCGACGTAGACAGGGTCACTTTTTCAACAATATAATTAAAACTGCTGCCGATTTCACAGACATATTCTTGGTATATTTCTCACCCGAAATGAATCAAGTATTCTTTTGACCAAATGATTTAATTTTCAGGTCTGATAATAAGCTTTTGCGCTTTCACTCATCAGTCCATTTCTTACGAAAATTTCAAATCTCTCAATTACCTCTCAAAAAAACTAAAGGGTCTTTCAATGGGAAGGCCCCATATTTAAATTAACTTTACTCACGCATACCAGCCATTGTTTATTTGTGACATTGAGAGTTGTATTTGTCAATGTCTACCATTTAATCATGGAAAGATACACACTCCAACAACGTTTACAATTTCCAAATTAATTATGAGAAATCGCGATCTGCACTTAAAGTGCTTTAACTCCAGTGAAAGTGACGTACGTGAAAGTGTTCGTGAAAACAAAAATTTATCGATTTTTTGACGTTCAGAAAAACTAGGCATCTCCCAGACGTCTTTGTGGCGAATTTCACGGAAAGACCTTGGTTTGCATCCAAACCAAGATTATTTAAAGCGCCGTGTATTCGGTGATTCGATTATTTCAGGAAATGGATCGATAAATTATCCGCCTCGTTCCTGCGATTTAACTCCATTGGACTATTTCTTTGGGGTTACATTACGTCCTTGGTATACAGCAATCATTCAGCAAATTTAGACGATTTACAGATCAATATTGATTGACTAATTGCTAACATACGACCTGATTTGTGTAAGAGATTAATGGAAAATTGGTTTCAACGACTTCATTCCTGGCAGCGTTTCCGTGGTGAACATTTAAATTATGTTTTGTTTCATAACTAATGGTATTCATTGTATCATTAATAAGGAGTATGAGCATCTGTATAATAATTCTATACTCAAACAAACTTGACAAAATGTTGTTGATCACAGAGGCAAATTGCAGACATGCGCACGTTTCAAACTGATTGGTTTTCGTCAGTGCAATGTATGCTAGTGATTCCAAATCTGTCAAGTATCTATATTCGCTAGATACATTACGGCGAATTATGGTTTGATTTGAGCATGAGGAAAGTTTTTTCTGCGTTAATAACGTGAAAACATCGGAAATACATTTCTTTACTTGGATTAACTCGCAAAGGTATGTCTTGTATGTATATTGCATACTCTAGATGACGCTAGTGTATTATTAGTGCCTTAGAGCCTCTGTGTATAGCGAATATAGATACTTGACAGATTTGGAGTCACTAGCATACAATTGCACTGACGAAAACCAATCAGTTTGAAACGTGCGCATGTCTGCAATTTGCCTCTGTGATCAACAAAACCTTGTCAAGTTTGTTTGAGTATCGAATTGTTATAAAGATGTATGTTACACTGTCTCGATTTCTAGAACTTTTTAGTACCATAGCTCATACTCCTCATTAATGATTTATGGTACAGTTCAGCCGAATTAATTTATTTGAGTATTCATTGTACTTTATAATGAAATAAAAATTCCAATAATTTTAAAATAAATAATATGTTTTATTTACAAAACACAAAATTCTGCGTTTTGTCATCCGAATGTGATATATATATATATATATATATATATATATATATATATATATATATATCTATATATATATATATATATATATATATATATAATAGTGAAAGAGTTCAGATTTCTGATATTTTCAATTCTAAATTAGAACTTTCATCAAGTTGATCCAAATTAATTTTTGTCTGAAAAAACATTAATTTTCCTTACACAGAGAATTGAACACAATAACAAGATTTTAAACTTGCCATTAAAAAAATTTCTGAAGAAAAAAACACACACTTGTCTACCAGGCCTAGCCTTTAGAAGATGATATAGATATATGTATATATTCAATATAAATAAATAATGGAAGTTTTTCAGATTTCTGATATTTACAATTTTTTTGTTATTATACACCTAAATAACAAATTTGATATCTATTGGATCAGTAATTTCGAAACTATTGGTAAAATAAAAAAGGGTAAAATCCTGAATAACTGCGGAACCATGGGTCCGATTTTGTCATTAATGATCTCAATCGTGATATTTAGGCTCAAGCCCACTGTGAAATATTATTAATAAGGAGAATGAGCTATGGTAATAGAAAGTTTTACAAATCCAGACAGTGTAGCATACATCCATATAACAATTCAAAACTCAAACAAGCCCGATCAGGTTTTAATTATCGCTTGGACATAAGTAGTAAATATGCGTAGATTTCGAAAGTTGTTGCTTTCTCGTCAGTGGTGTTAATATCACGTACTTATATTCGCTCTGCACAAGAACACTAAGGTATTGATTATACACCAGCGCCATCTAGTGCACGCGAATTACACGACATACCTTAATGAGCCAATTTAAATAAAGAACTGTATTCCGGAAGTTTGAGCAAGAAAAGATCTAGGTGTAATTTCATAGCCTTATAATTATTGAAGATTTCACCATTCTAGGGATTTTGAAAGGCTTTGAATAAATGATAATCTGATGTGCCGGTGAATGTGAGACAACCAAGAGTCATTAATTTTTGGCGAGTGATCCATCATGTGTATGGCCTAGCGTTGTCAGGGTGGAATACAATAATATGAGTACCTTCATGATTAATCCAATTCAGGTCATTGTTCTTGAATTGCAGAATTCCTAGAAAACTGCACAAAATACACAATACCTTTGTAATCCAACAAAACTGATAACATAATCTTCTTTCTGTGCCTTTCATCTTTCAAAGTTGTTCATTTATTTGAGACCATGACCGTTTTCGTTCCAAGTTATGATAAATTATTCTTGTTTCATCACCCGTGATTTTCTGTTTTAAAAAGATTTTATTTCGTTGAAAATGCAAATACCAGATGTTAATGTGTTCAATTAAATGAAGTTCTTTTATATCACGACAAAACCAAATATCTAGTTTTTGCGCGCTTTTTCTAGGGAACAGAATATTATTGTTTAGTCCAAATTTTTTTTCCAATTTTCAACCGAAAATGGTGTCAAACGACCAGGTTGGACTCACTGAATGAGAATTCGAGGTCAAAAGTAATTTTATTCGGCCAGTCCGATCCAGTTCGTCTTGAAATTTTCAGGGTAAGTTACCTACTTAAATATCTGGATTCTGTTCGTTGCCAATCGGTTCCATCTTTCGGAGTAATTCTCATTTGAAATGTTCCCTATTTTTCTGGATTTTTCCGAAACAACAGATCTGAAATCTGGGGTTCGACCCGTTCATGAAGCCTTTGGGGCACTGTAGTGATTTGGATTTAATATGATGGCTAAAGGGTACATTTCCATATTTCGTTTACTTCTTGAGACTAGTTTTTTTTACAATTTGACCTCGTAAAATACATCTCTATTGTTATTATTCCAGAAAATTTCAAGAACTTATTCAATAAAACTCGGCCATCTACTGTTATTGAAATTCCTTAGATTGAGGATTCATTTCAAAATCATATTGGTCTTTGAAACCACATTCTTATCAATTCAAGAAGACAAAGCTCGATCGATTCACTCTTCCGATTAAGCAGCATCTTTGAATTGCAACGTGATTACTAGATTTCAGCTTGGAGAAGTTTGATGCCACAAATAGGATTAAACTCGTTAAAACTGGATTTTAAGCTGATATCAAAATGGGGCCATTTCTAAGCATTGCAAACCGCTAGACTCCTTGGTCCATAGATCATAAAATACATGATCCGACGTTTTATGGAAATGGAATGAGAAAATCACTGTTTATTGAATACACTGAACAGAGTTTCATAGTGTTCCTACATTTTCAAACTGAATTATAGTTGTTTTTAAGAGTTATTATATTATATTTGAGGGATGTGTATTTTCTTGAGAACTTCAAGAAGTGGGGAATTCCAGAGGACCGTCTGTTAATCTTTTTCACCCATACGCACATTTTTTGATATAACTGGGTACTGTCGCTTTGCTGAATCAAATTCAAACGAATAAATTATTAAAAAGTTTTAATTTTTAATCAATAATGTAATCACCTTCGTTATCAACAACTTTTTGCCATCCAGTGTGCAAATTTTCAGTGCTGAACCGATAAAATTCAATTGGTTTTTGAGTAAAATATCCCGAGATGGCATTTTGGACATCATCCCAATTTTCAAATTGGAAATACTGTAGCGATCGGTATAAACAGAAAACCGAGGGTGTGATATTGGGCGAGTATGGTGGGTGAGGCACCCCAATTCATTAATTTTTTCCAAGGTTTGTCTTGCACGGTGCTGTCTTGCATTGTCGTGTTGCAGAATAACGACTTCTCTGTTGACAATCGCCGGATATTTTTCGATTGAAGATTGGTTCACTCGATCCAATTGTTCACAATAAATATCTACATTAAGAATTTGTCCAGGTTTCAGCACTTCAAAATGAATAATTCTGTGTACACTCCACTAAAGACACAGAAGCACCTTTTTGGGATGTAAACCCGACATCGCAGTACTTCGTGGTGATTCATTTAGAGAGCCACTACCTTTTGGGTTTTGGATCATCAGATAGGACCCATTTTTCATTTCCACTGATCAAGCGATCAAAAAACGGTTCTGCATGGTGCTGTTGCAGGTGATGGATCGATTGGCCTTGCTCTTTTTCGGACAGATTTGGGGGACCCAAACACCTGCTCTGCTTATTTTACCAATCTGCTGCAAATGTTCTTGGATGGTCGACCAAGGTTGGTTTAGTGTCTATGAGAAATCCTCGATTGTCTAACATATATTTTGCTTCCACTTCTGGCCTTAGCATGTCGATGACTAATGTTGTTGTTCTTTCTCATCGATAGGAGTCAGAGAAATCAAAATGACCGGATCTGAAACTACAGAACCATCTTTTGGCATTTACGAACGTCTAATGCACTTGGATAAACATCGCAAATTTTTTTGGCCGCAACTCTTGCTTTACTACCCTTACGAAACTCAAAAAGCATGCAATGCCGGATATGCTCTTCTGGTATTTGGCTGTCCATTTCACCCCAAATTGCAAAAAGTCTAATATTTAATTATTTAGAAATGAACAAGTCACAATAACCTCAAAGTGTCTTTGACACGATTCCGAAGTACACAATGAGCTGACAAATGACAATCAAATATTGACATGCGCAGAAACGACATTACTTTCCCGTCCCCCTATTACTTTATACAACCTCTTTGTATTTTCTGTGGACGAACATAAAATACGAATAGTAACCATTAAGAAACAATCTTAGTTTGAAATAAAATAATGTCGTGTAAGTATGATAGAAATTTCTTATTGTTTTTATTTTGCTAGCAAGAAAGTGGTCTGAAGATTATTGGTGAGAATCTTCAATCGGCTTTTTGAAGTAGTAATAGATTTTTTTTATAGAGCTTTTTGAGGAGAGGTTGTTTCAAAGAATTCCATGAGTTTATGTTTTTAGAATGGAATTTGATTTTAATAATGCCGGTAGGAAACAGTGCTGTCAGCACTAAATGTTTGTTGAGTAAGTTCGATCAATATTCTTTATTTTCATTGGATTCTTTTATTTCCGATTGATGCTGGATAACGTGTGTTAATTATACCGGGTGATAAAAAACGAAGTTTCAATATTTTGGGAGCTGATTATAGACCTCAAAATAAGTGAAAAATTTGATATAAATATGGGTCCGCAAATGAGCCTTTTTGTAGATATAAGCTATTTTCGGTTTTCAAATTAACTACTAGCGCAACCAAATACGATATTCGATTTATTTTTATCTTTCAGATGTCTCGTTTACTGAACTTACAATTAAAATGTTATTTAGTAGGTTCATTAAAAAAAATCCCATCTGGAATCAAACATTTGGTTTTCATATGACATTTACGTACTATTATTGACTTTGCATCTGATTCGAGTTGTTTACTTTCTTTCACTTTGTTGTTCAGAAAAAGTTATTATTTCTGCAGATGAAAATCCACACGCCATTCATGAATCCAGGCATCAACAGCGTTTCAGTATAAATATCTGACTAGGTATTTTAGGAGATCGCTTGTTAGGACCAGTAGTTTTATCACGGAATTTAACAGGTGCTCCATACCTTAACTTTCTTCAAAATACCTTGTCCAATTTTCTAGACGTGGTACCTTTAAATCAGTGGATGAATATTTGGTATATGCAAGATGGAGCGCCACCACATTATACATTTGCTGTTAGGGAACATTTAGATCAAACATTTCCCAAAAGGTGGATAGGACGGGGAAGTCCAGGGCCATGGCTTGCTAAATCTTCCAATTTGAATCCTTTGGACTTTTGTATTTGGGGTTATTTAAAAAGTTTAGTGTATGCAACATCAGTGAATAACATCGAAGAGTTGCAACATCGGATTGAACTATCCTGTCAAACGATCCGAACACAACAAGGTCTTTTTGTTAATTCCCTCATGCGACGATGTACTTCTTGCATTGAAAAGGACGGTGGTCATATAGAACATCTTCTGTAAAACACTAGAAGTCAATAATAAATCGCTCATATCTCCAAAATGTCTATTTGCGGTCTCATGTTTATATGAAACTTTTTACTTATTTTGAGGTGTAGAATTAGCTCTAAAAGTATTGGAACGTTGTTTTTAACATACAGTATATGTCTACTAAGACATTTATTAAGTTTCAACAGAATTACTCTGTTTGATATTTGAGATATTAAAAAGACCCTTCTATCAATTGAAAATTCCCACTTTTTCAATAAACTTCCAATTATCGAATTGATTTTTGTTTTGAGCATTGAAAAATGAATAGTAAAGTTTATGAGATGAAGCTATTTTAATATTGTTTTTTAAAATAATTTGTGCTATCTTTTGTGAAATTGGTCCAAAATATGGTAAATATGGAAAATTTTTCATAATTGTTCGTAATTACTCACATGGAATATATTTCTGGTAAGATGAGCTATTTTTCTTTCTATTCATAAGAGAATTTATATTTCCTTTCCCGAAATGATACTTTCTAGCTATTACTGGGAAAACAAATGGAATTGTCAGCAGTAAAATCAGAATAAACCTATATAATAAGCATTACATATGCTTGAAATTTTTCTCGACTGTATGAACAAGACTTCTGGCGCCTGGAACTATTTTATATTATTCCATTTGGTTTATTTGATTAAGAGGAAAATTATAGATTATGAGTGCCGATAGCTCCCCTTTCAGTCCCCAGTCCAGACTGGGAACTAAAAGGTTCCGGGTCCTTTCAGTTCCCAGTCCAGGATCATCTGAATAGAAGAGAAATTCTCTAGTCAGAAAATTTTGGACACTTGATGAGGCATAATGAGTATCCACTATTGCAGAACATCGTGAAGGAAAAATAGAAGGCAGGCGAACGACAGGAAGAAGAACATCCTTGCTGAAGAATTTGCGTGATTGGTACGGCGTAAATAACATAACATAAACTTTATTCTCATAATCAATGCAATCATACCAATGAAAAGAGGAAACCGTCAAAAAATATCATTACTTAAACAAGATATCAAAGAATATTCCATTAATTCCCTTATATGGTTCTATATCTAGAATAATCTTAGTTATTTCGATTCTGAATTTTCTTAAATTAGATTCATTGATAAACTCCTTAGGTAGTACATTGAACAATTATACACATATATTTTGTGTTTCTTTCAGTAAGTGTCAAGGAATGCCTCGGAAAGTGGTATGGAGCAGTACGCCTTGTATTGTTTTTATACAACAGATCATTAAAATATTGGGAATGTTTTCTCACAAGAGCAGACATTCCAAAACATATAGTCCCGGAAGTGTGTGCATGGAAATATTTCTAAAAATTTCTGCATGATTCTTTATATTTCATATTGCCCTCAAGAAGTATTTCTGCAGAATTAATAATATATTTAAATCACTGCTTCCACCCCATATGACAAGCCCGTACCTCAGAAGTGAAACAAAATTTGCATGATGAACTGTTTTTAAAAGTTCCATGTCCACTCTCCGTGACAATACCCTGAACATGTACAAAACTTTATAGAGTTTTTTGCTGACCTGACTCACACAATCATTCCATTTCAGGTGACAATCAAACGAAATTCCAAGAAATTCTGTCGAAGACAAAAATCTGACCTCGGTGATATCCAGAGTTATTGACTGAGGATACATATTTTTAGACTGCATCGTTTTAAAATCACACACTCAGTCTTACTGACATTGAGAAGTAACTCATTTTGAGTGCACCAATGCTGTATTGAATCGAAGGCTAATCTAGTTGTTCAAGTCTCGAATTAGGATTTCTTCTACGCAGCAAAGCCCTCGCATCAACAAGAGGTCGAGTTCATTGATATATATCAGAAATAAAAAGGGAACCAGATTACTTCCTTGGGGAACTCCTAGGTTGACATATTTATCCCCTGGCATAAAAACTAGCCCCTCACTATCAATACAAATCCTCTGAACTCGATCAGAGCAACTCCAGTTGACAATTGCGAATACCACATAGAGTTTCTTCAAAAGGCATTCATGATTCACGCTATCGAATGACTCAAATAAATCTAAAAAAAAGCCCAACAGGCCTTTCATCACTCTCCAAAGCATCAACAATATCACATTTTAATTCATACATCGCTGTAGTAATATTTCTGTTTTTTAGATAGCCATGTTGTTTATCAGAGAAAATTTTGAACTTATGCACGAATGAGCAAAACCTGCCGACCAAAAGTTTCTCGAATATTTTTGCGAAAGATCTGAGCAAACTAATTGGACGGAAATTATTGACATCATGTACATTTCCTTTCTTATGCAGGGGTTTGATTAAAGCCATTTTGAGGGCAAATGGCTACCACCTGTATAGTACATACAAGAGTTTGTATTTCTCATCTTTTTCACTATGTTGATAAGCTCTCTCTTGGTAATAGGGAAAATGTTAAATGAGCTACTATTAACATTATTTACTATTTGATTATGATTTATCTGTAAGAAGTTTGTATTTCCAGAAAAAAACTCACTGCAAGTATTTGCCAAGTTTTCGAGATCTTCAATATTGCTGAAAATGTTCTTCTCAAAGTAACCTCCACCAGTTAATCTAGTGACTATGTTCCAAGTTATTTAACTTTTACTATTGTTAATAAAAGTTCTGAAATAATTTTGATTCAATTTTCTTAGTTCCCTATCACACAGAAATTAAATTTTTTCATATTGTTTTACATATTCAGAATGACGAAATGACAAATAAAAAATGACAAATACATTGTTTAGGAGATCTGTAAACAAAATACAGATTTCACTGGGAGGACATGGTACATGGTACCATTTCACTGTCAGTTCGAAAAATAATAGTACTTTGGTGGAGTAAGGACGCCTAACCAGAACACAACTAAACTTTCACAAGCTAAAAGCTTCTAAGGGATATTCACAGAAGATCTAGGAGTCTCAGGTAATATCAATATAAATCAACTACAGGCTTTCATACTGGCTCGTTGGTCTAGGGGTATGATTTCCGCTTAGGGTGCGGGAGGTCCCGGGTTCAAATCCCGGACGAGCCCAACACTTTTTACAAACTTTGATCATATTGAACAAAACATACACGATAGATATAACAGGATATAATTCAAAGGATAAAAATACGTCACATGGCCGATTTGATTATTTTCATGCTATAGTGATATGGAACGACAATCAAAGTTGAAATTAATTGAGATATGAATTTCCGAGATATGAAAATATCAACAAAAATATCGTGGCACGAACGAGAAACGACTCATCACTGATAAAAACTAATATGGAAACAAAGTATTGATAAACATCTGGTCCATAAAATATGTTTCTAATGGAATAAATGAAAGACAACTTCCTCTAAGTATTCATTCCCTGTCAAAGCATCAAACCGAAGACTTGACGGTTATCATTCAGACTCCACTGAAAATAAGAATCTCAAGTGTTGGAGGATCTTATACTTAGATTATTTGGAAATGTTCTTGAGAGTGAATAACTCATAAAATTCCCATTCTCTCAATAAACCTATGAAAAATGCTTGAACCCAAATCAAACAAATACACTATTCCTTTTCCCCGGTACTATGATTACTCATAATCCATAGTCAAAATAAACAAATGTCTTCAGTTTACATTAAGCATCTAGCAGGAAACTCAATTTTCTTGAAACTGGTCCAACATACATGATAATTAACTTTTCACTTATGTTCCAGACAGGTATATTTTTCATTTGAAAATAAAACCTTATTAACGAGAGGATATGAATGAGCAAAATGTTGTTACTTTAGTACAAGTTTTGTAAACGCAATTTTTACATAGAATAAATTATCAGAAATATTCATTCTCTTTATGAGGAATCGTATTTTCAACTCTCGATATATAAATAACACTGCCAGACAATGATTACTGAATATTTATGGATCAAAATATATGAACTTGGAACATAAAGTGTATATTTTTAACATCACCCTCAGAAAGTTCGAAATTCCTGCAATTTTACTCAATGAATGAAAAATATTATATATTAGTAGCTGTAATCTGGAAATTAATTATTCGATTTCATGGTTCATAATTTTGGCTGACACATCTATTTAAATATTTGTTATAGGCTAACCTATGTATTATATATCCTTGAATAGAAGTTAGAAAATCGATTATCCTTTGCGATTTAATTTATACCTATACCTCCATAATATTAACTGGTACATACTGGAAATTATATCAATTTCATGTTAAAATGTTCATAAAAATTGGGATGAGAGTGTAGTAATTACATGAAAGAATATTTAGTTTAAGATTCAAAAAATGAAAATTTTCACGCAATAAAAGATCCTGATAATTTTAGGTGATAACTTTAGATTTTATATGTAACTTCCATAAATCAATATTGGAAATTTGATTATTCGAAATGATTACAAAATATCAAGATAAAGATAAACTTAAATTGATCATTATAAAAAGTTATTTGAAGATAATACAAGTATGAGACACCAAAGGGGACTTTTCATGACATGGTAGTATGCGTCAGCTATTGTCTTAGGAGTTAATTCTTTATTCCTTCAAACGTTATTACCTCAACTATGACTAATCTGTCGTCCAGCCGCATCAAAACCGATTATTTCTCGGTATTCTTCCAAAAAAACCTTGGATTATCAAGTGACCTACAAGAATGAGCAAGCCCGTAGATAATAATTAGTAAACCTATTAATAGTTCGATGAGAAACGCTAACACGAAAAATTTTCCAGTCTTACTTACCTGCAGAATAAACAAAGTCGACGAGAAATATAGAACTGAAAATACAACACAACACCGAAGATTTCATTTTTGCTGGGATCTCTTTGATGCAAACACCTCTATTTCGTTCACCGCTATTAGGAACGCCTATACATCCGGCACCACTTGGAAGAAAACCGTCAAAGGGAAAATCGTATCATGTGTCCAGGAAAATGAAAGGGGGAAAAATAAAAATGGCGATACCCTCACTTCGCCCAACGATCAGCAATAAATGGCACAACTATTTTTATGTAACTAGTCGCTCCTTGACGTCATTTATCGTCATTGAAAAGCATGCGCTCATACAAGATTTCTGTGAAACAATTGTCGATGTCAAGTGTGAAGCTGTCAGATTGAGTTGTCCCAGCGAACCATAGAAAAGACTACACACGTGATAGCTCATGGAGGAGCGTTTTTTTGCGATTGATTCTGAACAAGTCCTTTCAAAATTATAATGTCATTATTCAAACAGTGATAATGGCTTCAAAAATGAATCCAAGATATTAAATATTATAATTTTTATTGCTTAAGCCAATGAAATTTTCGATTAGCCGTGAATTTGAGACAAGCGTTTATAAGCGGATCGATTCAACTGAATTCTAGAGTTCGTTATATACAAAGTGCGTTCACTAATCTACAGAGGACAGGCCGTCTGCATCGGTCTATAGATAATTCTGACAGGACTTCTCTGAGGGTAAACTTTTCCCATGTGAGATTATGACGTCACATTACAGAGGCGGAATTAGGAATTCATTCCGGGCGTATTATATACTGTGATTTGAAATCGTGAATTAGAAGACACTGAAAAAGTGTATAGCTCTCAGGTTTTGAGTTTTGGGCTTATATGATATTTCTATTAAAATATGTTCTAGATAGCGGAAGTTTTCGAGATACACGAGATTATCTCATTTCAAATGCATCTTCAAATTTTCATTGCTTCTCTGGATTCACAAAGAATTTGAGAAGAACTTCATTAAATATTACCTAATTGAAGCTGTTATTTAGATATTTTAATTTTCAAAGCTTCTTCAATTTATAACCTCATTCTTGATATGACTGCCGTCACCTTTAAAGATACGATAATCAAATTGAAGATGTGAATAATCATGCTCTTCATAGAGTGATAAATTAAATTAAATTGATATAAAATTTAAATTATTTTGAATTACATTATTTATAGAGATAATGTCAAATGACTAGACTTCTTGTTTCTTTCGAATACGGTGGCCAAATTTGATTTTTTTATTTCGATTAAATCATTAACAATCTGCATCGACATTCTCTATAACTTTTTTTGAAAAACGTTCTAAAAAAAATTAAAGTTATTTTTGGACATACAAAAACCCACATCAAAATCAGTAAGGTCAAACTCGTTAATCAGTTATTTTACTATTTGTTGCTTAAAATCATTAAAATGGAATATTCACTAAACTCAAATAACAGTATTCTTACGTGCAGTAAAATTTAAAAGATAACAGATCATCAAAACCAGTGAAAAACTGTAGAAATCCCAAAGAAACATGTGTACATGAACAGTTAGAAAAGCAAGGAGTCATTGCAATATACACACAATATACAATATTATACGTGTAAGGCAGGAAAATAATCAAAAACAGTACCTACCATGACATACACAACACTCATATAATTTCATTTAACTTTCGAAAATCAGCAAATATTTGCCTAAGTTGACCGAAAACAAATAGCATATGCTGGGGAATTATGTTATAAAATTTCGGGGCCAGATAGTAGACTGACCGACTGACTTGTGCATATATGGAATTATATTGGTTTCTTTGTCGTGTATAGTATAAATGAGCGGGAAGAATTAAAATGTTTCTATTATGATGAAATTTAACATTGACACACATGTAGTAAAGCTGACTTACGTCCAATACACGAAACTCTAAAAAATGTTTATCAGATAGATATTTTTCATCCTTGCACAATATAAGTTTAAGGATCCTCTTCTATAGAATCTCCAAAGGGCGACTATTCTCCTTCAGTGCTCTGCCCTAACTTGCTATACCTAGTGGCTCACAAGCAAAGCGTGGTAAAGCACTTTCAACTGATGAAACTGTAGTTGCTGATGTTGTTCTATTGTAGTAATTGTGAGCTCAGTGAAGGGTGGGGTGCGATTGCAGCTGAAGGAAAAATATCAGTTCTGTTCTATATTGACAGTAAGTAACTTGTGCTCCAGCCCGTACTTTACTGGGGGACGGTGGTCTTAAGATCTTACCAAGTTTTTGCCTTGTAAAAATTGCAATATCGTCAACAAATCCCAGAATGTCTCCCCTGTTTTCCACAGAATACGCACCATTTATGTAAACATTGAATAGTAAGGGACCTAGAACAGTTCCCTGGGGCACCCCACACTTTTATTTAACTCTGACCACTCAGTACATCATCAATTCGCACAGACTGGTGCTTGTTGGACAAATAACTCTCGAACAGTTTTAGGGTGTTGCCTCTTATGCCTATATCTTCCAAAATGAATTAGTACTAATCTGCTTCTGATGTAATTAATTTTCCTCATTTTATTTAGGTTTGTTCCTGCTGCAACAAAGTTTCAGCTCAACGTCGTTTACACTATGTTTCAGTTGCCTGAACATCCTGTTTTTTGTGTCGCAGGATTTGACAAGTCTATTCGTTATCTATAGTAAAATCTACGGGTTTTCCTCGCTGTGGTACAATTTTTATAATATTATAGACTTTCTTGTTACATTTCCTCGGTCATAGTATCAACACCATTTTGCCACAATATTATTCGTCTTTCAGAATGTTCATGTAACAGACAAAAATGGAGTATGCAGCATTAGTGCGATCGTTAACCTGAAGATATTCCTGCAAACATTCATTACACTTCACCGGATCTGTGGAAGATAATCTATAAGCATCATCTATAATTATACAGCCATTTTTCCAAGATCAATAATGATTTGAATGGCTTTGGTTGTATTGATTGGAAGAATATACTGGTTGCAGTCAGAACTTAATTTTATGTATGCGACAACCCCATCATTTTGATTGAGATCCCTCTCATTATATATCATATTGTAACCCGGAAGGTTATACACTGAAGAAATATTATATTATTCTGCCCTCCCATGGTGCCGTTTTCTGCACCAATTCAAACTGTGGCAACACACGGCCCAACTCTCTACTATACGTTTTCATCCTTCGACACGTGAGGCCGCGTCAAGTATCCATCAGAAATCTACTGTGCTTTTCCGCAACTTCACAGAAGACGTTGTCGTTCAGTCCACCGTTATTTCTGGTTTCAAATAGAAGTAATACGTTCAGCCAGGTGAAATGGAGAATTAAGTTGTGCTGCCTAAACAGGGACAAGAGTGCGCGCTGCAAAACGGAGCACTCACCCATAAAACAAGCGTGAGTCTACCCCAGTGCAATTTATCTGTTCAACAAGTGAGTGCATTATAATTAGATCTGCGCTTTGAGGACTGGGAGATCATGACGTGTTAGATTTCTTAATTTCGTGGTTTTCAGCAGCCAGTTTAACTCTTCTTGGTGACCCTTAGCCATCAAAGGCTACCTTGGGAGGGTGAAAGACTTACAGGAGTATAGTACTTCTGAAGACCTAATTGGTGTTGGACTCGACGAGGCAGTGGTTGATAGACTAAGCTAGGTTTGAAGGGTATTTCATTCATCTAGTCGCGCGTATTTCTCGTATCAGAGATTTGCCTCAGTGTTTTGGTGGATCCTGACGATACGACTGGTCGAAGATGCTCGAACCAGGATCATTTACGAAACATTTCAGGGATTTGTGGGTCCTGACGATATGGTTGAAGACCATTGGTGCTCGAACCAGGATCGATTGAGAGACTTCACAGGGGTTCGTGGGACTTGACGATACGATCGGTTATTAGTGCTAGAACCAAGATCAATTGATGCATCTATTCTGGACTGTTCTGGGTCTTACATTTGCGGCTAAAGGGTGGAAACAATCCCCTTTGGCGTGTGGGTTGCGTCCCAAACAACTCAGCTACTGACATGCATAGCTAGTAGTATATGGTCATTCTGTTGCCAAAAATCAAGTTGAAGAAATGATTCCTCCTGGGTGTAACACTTTTGTCATTAAGTATTTAACAAATGCTGACGATATTGCCACTCCGCAACTAATGCTAGGCAGTGCGACTAATGGAAGGCAACCTCAGCATATTATCTTCAAAGATCTAGATTAAACGAAGATGATTTATAAGATGAAGAAATTATTTAAAGAATCGAGCATTGTTATAAAGGAGAACTTAACGCATGGCAGATGGTGATTGGTCAGTAAATCATCGGAAGAATATGGTTTAAAGAATGTTTGGATGTTTATTGAAGCTTTTTCCGTCAGATCAGAGAATGGTATTCAAGCACCGATTTGTGGTGCATGACCTTCCATATTCTTTTCGGTGTTTCGCAAGCTTTCTTTCTTTTGACGTTTTGGAAGAGCCACCAGCATTCATCGCTAGTGATAAGATTCTTCAGAACAGATGCTTGTTTGTTTGTTTCTTTGCAGCAATTATGAAAACATTGGAGCTTTGTTTTTGTCAAAAATTTCTCAGAAACATACATATTGTTATTTTACTTCTAAATATTGAATAGTTTCGAAAATGTTGGTAAAAATAGGAAAAAATTTCAAACGTGACTAACTAACAGAATTATCAAACCGATTTTGCCATTAACGAACTCAGTCAATATGTTAGAGCCCAAACTTTCCCTGAAAGAATCAGGTCTTTATCTTTTTTCGTTCCAAAGTTATGAAGGTTATAGTGTTTAAGATAGCGCTTAACGCTGATCCGCTCACAATTTTTTTTGCTTCTAATCATACAATCCTCACGAAATTTCGCACGAACATGTAAATTGTTATGTTACTCCAAAGTGCTGAGTTTCAGATCGAACTAATCTATATTTACGAAAGTATTGGTAAAAATATGAAACATTTTTGACCTTGACTTACTGCGAAGTTATTAAAGCGATTTTGAAAATTTACAAACTCAGCCGAGATATTTAGACCTCAAACTTTTCCTGAAAGTTTTAAAGTTCTAGTTAATGGATGGACCGGCCAGATAGAATTATTTTTGACCTAGGATTCTTCATTAGTTAGTCCAACCTAATCGCGTAAGACCATTTTCGGCTTAAAATTGACAAATTATAAACATGTGGGCAAAACGATTGGACGCTCTTACCTGGAACAAACTTCCTGAATGAATATCCCGGTTTTAGACTAGCCCCGTCCATCACCGGATCTAAATCCAATAGAGAATGTGTGGGATATGCTACAGAAAGCCGTTCGTAGGGATTTAAACTATTTTCGAAATCAATCAATCAATCAACTTTTTCAAGGGATTGAAGGAAATCATTCAAGAACAGTTGGATAACCTCATTCATATTTTTTTTTAATTTTATAACTTTTGATGGGAAAATAGTTTCATAAACTGAAAAACGTCAATTTGACTTTAAGGTTTTTTTCATAAATATTTGATCTAGTTGGTTGCTCAAATTTCAATATTACTAGATTTTGAACACTTTATTAACCACATGCTTGACTTAAAAACAGTTCTAAACGGTGGGACATCCAGAGTTTACATTTTGAAATAGTGGTTATTTCGAGTCTGGCAACACTTATGTTATTCGTGTTTTGACAGAAAGTTAGTTGAATATTTGACATTGACGAAATGTGTCGATTTAGGCTAAACAAAACTGAAAAATATTAAAAACTTATTTCCATTGTTATGATACTTCTATTCAAACTGTTAGAAATTTACGTGGAAAATTCAATAGGAATGAAATGCCCTCACGGCAATTTTTGAATCAATTTGTTCGTGAAAACTGGATCGTTATTTGATAAATCAACCCGTTCATGTTCTCGTCCAGTGAGCTCATCTGAACACATCGCTGCTGTAGCTCAGAATGTGGCTGAATATCCAACAACATCAACTCGACATTGTGCTAAAGAACTGAACATTCCTCGCATTTCTCTGGGGAAATTTTGCATAAAAACCTCGGTATGAAATTCAACTAGTGCAAGAAGTGAAGCAGGAAAAATCAACTTTAGCGATGAAACTCATTTTCACCTCGGAAGACTATTTTTTGTGGGAATCCGTTACTGATAAGTGTTACGGTGACCATCCAGAAACGATTGATGTCTTGAAACACGTCCCTTATGACATTGTAGCTTGACGCACTATGGGGGCGCTTGTCTTAACTAAGATCCTAGTTTCATTCTGGTGAAATGGAGGATTAAGTCTTGATGCCTAAAGTAATGTCACTCGGGCCGGTCACTGGACCCGTGTGGTAGAAGTTCAACCGAATGAGGCCTTAGTTTCACCGTAAAGGTGTAATGGAGGGCTGAACCGCGTTTTCCAACTCAGTGGTAACGTACTCTACCCTATTGCAGTAAATCTCCGAATTTTTCTGTCCAATGGCCGAGTACGTTATGTAGCATACTGCGTTACCTCAGGAGGGTGGAGGCCCTCGGGAAGTATTCGTACAACCTGGCCAGCCAGGTGTTGGACTCGAGGGGGCAGAGGTTGAAAGTCCGCTTGTTGGACTAGAAAGGTATTCCATCTATCTGTTCGCAGAAACTCATGTGCAGGATATCTTGAGAAATGCTTCATGGTTTAGCGGGACTTGACGGTTCGATCGGCCTCGTCCTGAATCAGGATTGTTTGCGAGACGTTTCTGGGGTTTGTGGATCTCGACGATACGGCTAAGACGTTGGTGCTTGAAGCCAGTATCAATTGAAAGACTTCAAAAGGATTCGTGGGTCTTGACGTACAGGCTGGATTGACGGTGCTCGTACCAGGATCCATTGAGGTATCAATTCTTGAGACTATCTTGGTACATGAGACTGCGTTCGGGGTGGGTGGATAAAAAGCCACTTCAGCGAGTGAGTTACATCATAAAACAACTCGGGGTACTGACACTGCAGAACCAGTAGAGGTTGGATAGTGCTCCGCTGCTACTAGTCACAGTGTAGGTTTTCGGACTGTAGCCGAAATTGGAAGGTTGGTCGGTTCAACTCTTCGGAGTGGTTCTCGCTAATGCGCGATTATAAGGCGTATCTTTATCACACTATCTGCTTCCTAGGCAGTTTGTGGAGACTGCTGAGTAGTCACCTGGTGAAAGAGCTACGCTCACATGCCAGTAACCTAACCGGTAGAATTCACGATATCTTGAAACACGAAATCGAAGTTGACATTGAGAATGAGTCCCAAACAATCTACAATGTACTGAAAAATTGGGTTGATTGAGCCCCAAACAATCGACAATGTACTGAAAAATTAGGTCAGTATCTATTAAAGTTAGACATTCCTATGAAACCAGAGGAAGGACAGCAGAATGAGCTTAGACTTAGAGCTCAAAAAGCAATAGGTCAGTGGTCTTATAAAGGCTGACCATCTAGAGTTTACATTTTGAAGTAGTGGTTATTTCGAGTCTGGCAGAACTTCTGTCATTCGTGTTGCGACAGAAAGTTAATTTAGTACACTGACGAGCTGTAAAACGGGTCCCTTGATCATTACTGTTCAAATACCTTTCTTACTTAAAATTTTTAGGAGAATCATGAAATTTCTGAAATGGTAGGGAAAAGAGAATTGCCCAAAGAAAAATGAAACTTTTTATGCGATTTATATAAAAATAATAAGCTTTTTTTGAAGAAATCAAAAACTTCGAAATTGAAAAAAGTATCGTAACTGTGAAAACTTCAGTATCAGTATGACGTGTGACCTCCCTTAGCTCTTATTACAGCTTCCAAACATATTCGCATGCTCGTGATGAGCCTTCGAATATTCTCTTGTGGAATATTCTCCCATTCATGACGAAGGGCTTCACGGAGCTCTTTTAAATTATTGGGAGATGGAACATAGTTCTGACTCGCCTTTCCAGTTGGTCCCATAGATGTTCGATGGGATTCAAGTCAGGACTTCGTGCTGACTAGTTGAACCTTGAAATTCCAACCTCGTTAAAGTACGCTGTCACTATTCGAGCAGTATTAGGGCGTGCATTGTCATGCATAAAAAATCCCTGCTGTCCCAGAAATGGTATATAAGGTACAACAGGTCAATAAGAATTTCCTCTATGTACCTTACTGCTGTTAAAGATCCATTTATAAAAACTAACTCTGTGCCCTCTGGAGACACACCTCCCCAGACCATAACAGATCCTCCACCGAATGGAACTCGCTCCTTTATACAGGCATCGGCGTATCTTTCTCCTGGACTTCTATAAATGCGTCTACGACCATCAGCTCATCGAATGCTGACTCTGGATTCATCAGAGAAAAGTACCTGGGCCCACTGAGCTTCTAACCTGTTTATGTTATTATTATTATTATTATTATCCTGATACTCCTAGATCTTCTGTGAAGATCCCTCAGAAGCTTTTTCAGCTTGTACGAGTTAGGAGTTCAGTTGTGTTCTGTGTAGGCTTTGTTACTGCGATCTTGCGCCACTTTAGGTCACAGCACTGTTAATTTTTGACCCAACAGTGAAATGGTGGCAGATACCCGTCCAACTAGAAAATTTCTTTTCTACCTGAATAGGATTCGAACCCTGGACCTCCCGGTCACGAGTCCGATGCTCTCCCCGCTGAGCTATCCACACTCATGTGATCTCGTGCAAATTGAAGACGCACAATTCGATGCTCTCTGAGAATTTTTGGACCTGTCGCAGGTCTGTATAGTGTAAGTTCGATTCTGAGAGACGTCGTCTCACGGTCCATTCACTTATGTTTACCTGACGTACCTCCATCAATCGATTTTAAACTTCAACAGCAGTAAGATTACCATTCCGAAAACTTGTGGAAACCATGAATCTGTTATCCCTCAACGATGTGCACTGTCTTCTTCCAGATACAGGTCTACTGGTCAGCCTGCCTGTTTCCTGATGCCTTGTCAATATTTTTTGGACTGTAGATAAGGTAACATTCATTTTTCTAGCAACAGATCTCTGGCTCAGCCTATTTTCAATAAGTGCCACAATTCTTGCACAATCTCCAATTGGTAAACTAATTTTATGAAATTGTTTCATTCAGGGAGTGGAAAACAAACTTTTCAATGACCAATGTTGAACGTAACTGATTAGCGATGAATTTATAGTGAAGAATTATTCGAATATGGTTTCTTTTATCAAGTTTTTCAGCCTATATGTCTACATTTTGCGCATATCTAGTTGATTTTCTAATGAAAGATAGATGACGAACAAAATATTATTGAATCAATTTGAACACGTGAGTCTATTCGAAAAAACAGTTTAAAATCTTAGTGACCCGTTTTTTTTGCTCGTCAGTGTATTTAACATTAACGAAATGGGTCGATTTTAGCCTGAAGAAAAGTGGGAGATACAAATTGTTAGAAGTTTACTTTGAAAATTCAATAGAAATGAAATGCTCATTTATTGCTGTTCTAGCCCAGAATGTCACTAAACATCCATCAACATCAACTCGACATCGTGCTCAAGAACTGAACATTTCTCGCACTTCTCCGAGGAGAATTTTGCATAAAGACCCCGGAATAAAGGCTTACAAAGTTCAACTAGTGCAAGAAGTGAAGTCTACGCTCAATGAGCTTATGATCGTATGGCCGAAGATGAGCATTTTCCCTGAAAAATCATCTCATTTTCACCTTGAAGGATTATTTTTTGTGGGGATCCGTTAAGAATAAGTGTAACTCTTACCATCCAGAAACGATTGATGCCTTGAAATATATATCGAAGTTGCCATTCATGAGATTATGTCCCAAACAATCGACAATGTACTGAAAATTTGGGTTGATAGGTTTGCGTATTGTATGGCCAGTCGTGGCGGTCATTTGAACGATATTGTTTTTATTCGTGAATATCAAAGTTCAACCTTTCTAATTACCTCATAACTTTGAAAATTTTTCATTAGTTTTTTATTTATAGCCGATCAAAAAGGATGACTAACGATTTTAAACTAGACATGTATAAATCGACACATATATAAATGAAAATTTCACAACACCGCCATTATAAGGACAAAGCTCAAATCTGCAGATATGCAAAATATCCTGACCCATTTCATTAAACAGAATCCATCCTCTCGCACATTTTATGCCGATATTTTAATCGTCTTAATCAATATGCGGGGCCATCAGCGTTGTCCAAATGAATCAAAAGAACCGCGTTTAACATAATAAAATAATCTACAAGGCAAAACGCGTCCGCAATAACAATTGGAACGATAAAATGGCAAAAGATGTTGAAATGAAAATAGAGGGGCACATCGTCCTCCCTTTCATTGATATATCCAAAACAAGAATTAGTTTGGGTTCATCATCGAACGGATTTTGAAAGACCCACATAATTTGATAGAGTGGTTGAAAGTAATTATCGCGATGTTTAAATTAAATGTGATTTTGATTTTGCAGTTTATGGTAAGCTAGTAATTTTTTCGTACCACCAACATGAAGATTTAAATTATCTAGTGTATAAGTCGTGAAATAATTTACTGTCAATATTTTTTAAAAAAAGTCTTTGATATTTTACGGATTAGAAAAAAGTGTATTAATTTCTCAGAAAGTTTGAATATTTGTATTCACAATATATAAGGTTGTTCGGAAAGTAATTTTTTTTCCCGACAGAGAATTTAATTGTATTTTTTCGAACCCAACTTCACATTTAAGCTGCATAAACATTATATGTTATGAGAGCTGATAATAGCAAGGCTTGTGCGTGAAAAAGTTTAATTGATTGTACCCAGTAGTTTTTGGTTGGTGCCCTTTTAAATATGGAGAGCAATAAGCAGCATTTTCGTCATATTTTACTTTTTTACCATAGAAAAGATATATATGTTGTTCAAGCCAGAAAGAAATTAACCGATGTGTATGGAGAAGATGAGTTGACAGTACGCCAGTACCAGAACTGGCTTGCAAAATTTCGATCCGACATTTTGATGTCGAAGATGCACCACGTTCCTGAAGGCAGGTGAAGCTGATAAAGACATGATAAAGGCAAGTTGATGAAAATCGGCGAATAACAACACTTTAGATCGGTGAAAGGTCAAATTCGTCGAATTCAACTGTTTATGACTACCTGGGTTTAACCTCAAAGATGGATATATAGGTTCTTCAAGTTCTCGCGTAGAGAAATTTGTGTCATCGCGTTGACGTCTGTGATTCGCTTCTCAAACGTCACTAAAATGATCCATTTTTGAAACACATCATTACTGGGGACGAAAAATGGATTGTATATGACAATGTCAAATTCAAGAGATCATGGAGCAAAAAAGATGAACCGGCTAAAAGCATTTCGAAAACCAATATCCATCAAAAAAAGGTGATGCTGTATGTTTGGTGGGATTTTAAAGGAATAGTTTTTTTTGAGCTTTTACCGGATAACACAACAATTAATTCGGAAGTTTACTGTCATCAGCTGGATAAAATAAATGATGCACTTCAACAGAAAATGCCAGAATTAATCAACAGAAAAGGTGTAGTGTTCCAACAAGATAATGCGATACCTTATACAAGTTTGGTCACTCACCAAAAACTTTTACAACTTGAATGGGATACAGTGCCACACCCACTATATTTTCCAGGTCTGGCGCCTTCGGATTATTATTTGTGCCGGTCATTGTAAAAATTTTTAGACGGTAAAACCTTCACTTCAAATGAAAAGGTCATCACCTCGATCAGTTTTTTGTCAGCAAAGACAAAAAATTTTATGAGCGTGGAATCAGAATGCCAGAAAGATGGCAATTATAATTATATTATATATATATAATTCAATTAAATATTTATTCATTAGACAAAAATTGTCTTTCATTTTCCCGAAAAAAAACGAAATTACTTTCCGAACAACCCAATACATTGATTTTCCTCCACTTTTGTCTACATCTATGATAATTTTCTTCGCATTCCCACTATATAATAATAATAATGAATTCTTTCAATAAAGTTATTATGATTATTATAGAAATTTATAATTTCTAAGAACAACATATGCTATGAATCTACGAGTATATATTCTGGTAATTCATCTGAATCATCCATTGCGTCCTTTGTTTACGAGGGTTGGGCCATTCAAAATTTGCATTTTCGATCGGATATAAATGAAAAACTTAGGAATATTTTTTTGAAGTTATAAGTTTATTAGAATGGTTGAACCTTGGTATTTAAGAATGAAAAATGATATCATTCAAATGATCGCCGCAACAACATCGAACAAATATCATGTGGATATCCACAGCGGCGTCTTATTCTTCTAGGACCATCCTGCATATCTAGACAGAATCTAGATATAGATTCGTCGCTGAAAACTTCATTATGTCATGCTGCCGTTTTCTGCACAAGTTCAAAGATTGACGACAATCGTCCCTGTAAAAAAAACTAATGGCAGAGGGTATGAAACAAGTTCGAGTGCTGGAATACGTCATGGACATATTAAATATTAGGATAATAAGTCTATTGTATGAGCATGGGTCAGCAATTTGACGCATAGTGGTCAAACTGTTTCGTAGGGCTAATACTCTGAAGCGCTTGACCATTTCTTCTCCTATCAACACTCGACTTAGAGGCTTTGCCGTACAATCAATACGGCGGTAAATTTGGCGATAAAACAAACCATTCTCGACAGGCAATAATTCCAGCTCTGTCAAAGTCTGGAAAATAGTGATAATTTTGAAGTCTTTGTACTCGAAGCTAGATAGGTAGATAATAGATGTGAAATAACTGAAAATATCTATACTTCTAAACTCTTATAAACCGATTGCGTCACAAAAACTAAGAGATAAAATTTTGTTTGCGCAAAATTTTATCAAAGATAAAACATTGTTACCACGTCATGCTTAAAATATAGTTGTACTGTTGCACAAAAATCCATTCGAACAAATTCTTCTATTATCATTGTTTATATCTTATACTAACACGATGGCGCTCCAGAACATCTTGGAGCGTTATATAATATGCAATCAAATAATTTGAAATAAGGTTATTCTGATTTTGACAAATTTTTATTGTTAAACTCACAACAATTGTTTCGCTATCACAGTAGCATCATCAGGTAAGATCACATTTTGAATAACTAAGCTTGTTTCCGAAATCCGTGGCTATTTATATTACAGTAACTACAATAAATTTTTATTAGGCACTAAAACCCAAAAAAGGGTCCCTGCAAATTCCAGCTTATCTGAATATATTTAACAGAGGTGAGCTATTTAAATCTATTTGTTCGTTAAGTAATATTCCAATTTTATTATGTTTATTTATCTCTAGGGATTCTAACAGATTTAAGGCATAACTTTTGCTTTCTATATGTAGAATTTCAAAGTTATGGTTGAAATTATGTCCTGTTTCTAACAAATGGTTGGAATATGTGGAATTGCTTTTATTGTTGAGGAAACTCTTCAAATGTTCACACATCCTATGACGGAACGTTCTTCCAGTTTGACCTATGTAAATTTTAGGGCAATCACCGTAGGTTAACTTATAAACCCCAGATTTATCATCCTTATGTGTGTAGTCTTTATTATTTTTGATAAATTTACTCAAGTTTAAATTAGTTTTGAATTTAAACTTGAGTAAATTTATCAAGAATAATAAAGACTACACACATAAGGATGATAAATCTGGGGTTTATAAGTTAACCTGCGGTGATTGCCCTAAAATTTACATAGGTCAAACTGGAAGAACGTTCCGTCATAGGATGTGTGAACATTTGAAGAGTTTCCTCAACAATAAAAGCAATTCCACATATTCCAACCATTTGTTAGAAACAGGACATAATTTCAACCATAACTTTGAAATTCTACATATAGAAAGCAAAAGTTATGCCTTAAATCTGTTAGAATCCCTAGAGATAAATAAACATAATAAAATTGGAATATTACTTAACGAACAAATAGATTTAAATAGCTCACCTCTGTTAAATATATTCAGATAAGCTGGAATTTGCAGGGACCCTTTTTTGGGTTTTAGTGCCTAATAAAAATTTATTGTAGTTACTGTAATATAAATAGCCACGGATTTCGGAAACAAGCTTAGTTATTCAAAATGTGATCTTACCTGATGATGCTACTGTGATAGCGAAACAATTGTTGTGAGTTTAACAATAAAAATTTGTGAAAATCAGAATAACCTTATTTCAAATTATTTAATATGGATTTTCACCAAGTAAGGACTGATACAATTCAATAATATGCAATCTTTGCAATCCAGAAACTCACGTTCTGATTTTTTTATGGAAAGCATATTAGCCTTCTAAATTTCTCAAGGAAGAAATAAAGCGACTGTGCTGCTAATAGCTGTCTCATTTCTGCTGGTCTTATAGTGTTTTGACAGGTACAATCATCATCATCTATGGGAAAAGCAACAGCAATAAAGTCGATTCATCTTTTTCTTGACAGTGTGTTCTTCATTTTGTGATCTTAGATCTTTGATTCCTTTCCCCCTCCTGCACCCAATAATATTAGATAGAATTATAATAATCATAAACATAGAAGACAGTGTACAGGATGATTCACATAAAACATTCCAGCCGAATATATCCATAAGTATAAGCTTTTCCAGGACAGGTCAATTTTTATTTGGAAGGGGACATATTTTGATTGCAATTCCTGGGTGGTACGATCATCCCACTAAGCAGGATGGCAACTCCCTAAATAATTTTAAATAGTAATACGGATTGTTCAACATTTTCTCTCTCATTCTGAAACCAGGGGAAATAACACCTGAAATATTATAGAATGTAAGAGAAAATATTAAAAAACTATTGTTGACTGTATATAAACACAAAATTCAAATTTACATGTATGAAACTTTATGAGTGAGGTTACATAGGCGTGAAAAGCTACTAAACAACAAACTCAATTTGAAATTTATACTTTCCATCGCTGCATCCTTACAGAAAGTCCTTAGTCGTCTAGGACTGCTGGCGGTTGTGAGCTGAAATCCAACCATAGAGATGAACGAATCTAACTTTCAGCAGGTGCGGGCGAGTTCTCCGAAAGTTTCTATACAAGGATGATCAAGTTCGTATCTTTCAAACAAAGTTTCATTGACGGTGATATCGAGATTCAGTGAATTCATCAATATGCTTCTGGCGTGGATCTGGCAGGCCCATAAATGAATGCATAATTAATTCAGAATATTCCACATTGCGCATAAAGTTGATTGTCCTCAATTGTACATTTTCAATAAGATGATTTGACACGTATGCAATTCCGAGTGATTTATTTTAACGGAATGTTTCATTAACTTCGAAATTAACTTTATATTTGTTGTTTTCTTTGTGAAGTAGGTCGTTTCTTTCATACAACTATTTAAGTTTATGATGGGGAGATTATGAGGCTTTTCATTGCATATTTAGACGAAAAATCTCTGCGAATACTAGTAAAGTAACAGTTCTGATTTGTCATAATTACCCACTTACAGCAGAGGATACATTTGGTAAGTTCATCGAAATGATTGCTTAGATATATGAAAAGAATGCGCCATCCAGCGTTGGTATTTTGAAGTACTGCTTATTTCGAGTTTGTCATCTGTCATTCGTGTTTTGACAGAAAGTTAGTTCAATATTTGATATTAACAAAATTGGTCGATTAAAGCTTGAATAAAATTGGGAAATATTAAAAACTTATTTCTAAAGAGGAGAATCTCCTATCCTGTTAAAAATTTACTGCTCTACTTAAATTAGACAATTTCAACCTGAATAATATACCAGAATTTGTTAGATACTTCTTACCCCTAGACTCCAAGACCATAAATTCAAACCAAAACTGGGCACACCCGATTTTCTACAGGAAACGGCCTATACTGAATTGTTTCATCCGTTACTATTTGGTAGTTGATCATAATTAAAACAAATTGTAGAAATTACTATGTTTTACTACCAAAAAATATATATTACACATTTTCTTGTGACTCGAGTTTCGGGAAATGAACTATCCCATCATCAGACAACTGAAGACCTAACAGTGGTACAGTGGTATTTAAACAAAAGTGATAAATATTTTGAATATTTCAACAGATTCTCGGTAACACCTTATAGTGGTACAGAGGTTTACAATCGGAACGTGATAAAAAACCGGGTTAAAAAAGAGGGGCCTTCTAACAGATATCGGAATGTCGGCAATCGATAAAGAAGGTTGTTAAACAGATGGTACCCATTTAAATATCTCAAATAATTTTTGGGGTTACATAGTTCCGTACAGTCATTCATTATTTTTACATTATTTTGTTGTATATCTCAAATATTTGGATTTACAAAGCTCCATATGGCAAAAGTTGAATTTCAGTTTACTTTTCATTAAATTCATTTTATGTTCGTTGAAAAAGGTTTTAAACAGATGTTACTTTTTAAATATCTCAAATATTTTCGATTTACATAGCTCCGTACAGTCATTCATTATTTTTACATTATTGTTATTGTGAACTAATTCGAAAATTTCACGACGAACTTTTAGTTCGTCCACCCGCTCAAAATTCCTATTTAGCAATTTTCGAAAACTTCGGCTCTTTGTCACACGTTTAATTCCGACGTCAGCGTTTTTGGTTGAAACTTTCAGTTTCAGTTCAGTTCAGTTCAGTTCAGTAACTCATCTGAAGGAATATATTTACGTTTTGTACAATCAGCTCATATGAACTTTTTAATCAGTAGTTTGTTATTACAATATATAGGCCAGAGTAAGAGAATTTCCTTTCATGAAGCCGTTCGTGCGTGCCTCGAAAGTTTAACATTAACTGGTCTGGAGATTAGAATAAACAAACTAATTCATGGCATTGAATCTCGATTTAAATTTGCTGTTGTCCACTGGATTAACCCCTGTATCATTACAGCCCTTTAATGAATTATATATCTTGATGTCCCAACAGCTTAAATTTTTCCACCAGTTTCACTATTGCCGGCCGAGAAGGTGCTTCACGACGACCCAAAATTGCCTTAGTTTTGCGAACTGTGACAAAATTTTTACCATTTTTGTAGTGGATTTTAACAATTTCAATGCGTTGTTGAAAATCCTTCAATTTTTTGAAATGAGGGAGCTAGAGGCTTTCATGGTAGGTTTGAGGCCTAAATATCTCGGTTAAGTTCGTTAATAAACAAAATCGGTCTAATGGTTCCGCAGTTGTTCCCCTTTGAAACTATTTCTTATTTTCTCATTACTTGCAAAACTAGGGATCCGATGGAAATGAAATTTGATATTTAGGTGTATGATAACGATGGGAGTAAAACATATCTTGTCGAGTAAAGATGGCCACGTCCGTAAAAAGAATACATTAAAAAAATTGGATTGAGGGCTTTCCTTTCTTATAATGTTTGCCAAAAATCCACTTTAATAGGTAGATCGTCTGGCAAGAGCTCTTGGACTTGTCTGTAATGATGTAGCTTTTTCTGGTAATGCAATATTTTCTGAGTGATAAGAAATTGACATCAATAGAAAATTGTGAAAATCGATTACTAGAGTTTTTCGCCAATAAGGACCAATACTTCTATGAGAGAGGCATTATGAAGCTACCTTTAAAATGGCAACAATATAGAACAAAACCAACTTGACCCAAATCAGACAATCCGAAAAATGTTAAATAAAGTCTTCAAGTTCTCGCCAAAATAATGGATTTTGTCCCAAACCTATTATTTTCATTTCTATGCTTCTGGTTATTGCCTTGTAATAATTTGTTTGTTGTTTTGTTTTCGATTTTTTTATTAATCCTGGTATTTTTCACGAAGCTTCAAGTTCCCTATTTAATTTTTGTATGTTTGCAGGTTTATTTCTGCTTGCACACCAATTATTTCCCTTTTGTTCATTGGTGTTATTATTGGTTGGCGTGAATTAAAATCCTCTGTTCAGCATACTCATCTAGTCCTCATCAAATTTAAATGTGAATAATCATTTACAAATCTAGTTTGGTTCGATGGTTTTTTGGTTTGTTCTTGCTCTATTTCTCTTTAATTTTCTTATGTTCTTCCAGTTTTATTAAATTTAAGGATTATTTCTCAAATTCATTATCTTTTGCTTCTTTGAGTAATGTTTTGATTTTGTATTCTTAGTATTTCAATTTTATGTTGTAATTTTCATTTATCGCTCAACATCCAAATCACAAATAATTTAATCTAATTAGAGCCTTCAATAGAAAGTATAACGATACTACTGATTCCTTTCGCAGTCTTATATAAATACTTCTTTCAGATCATTCACCAACATGCAGCCAGTCCTTTTTTGAGCAACGTGGCGAGTGTACTCACATCTGCTAGTGGAGCATCTTCTGGTCCCCAAAACAGCGAAAACATTGCAGATTTGAGAAAATTCGATAAACAGATCGCAAAACAAGAAACAAATCCTTTAGTTGAAAATGGAAATGGATTAACCTTCAATGAAGATCCCCAAACGAATAATGGATTCCTACCAAGCCTCATACAGAAGAAAGTAAACAAGATCTTCAGAAAGTTCTTATACCTAAATATGCTGGCGAATTCTGGAGACAAACCAACTTCTACAACTGATGATGATTTCGACAAAGAACAGGAAGAATTCGATAAAGAATTCGAAGAAGATTATGGAAAGAACGGAACAAGTGTTAATATTACTGGTATTCATGATGGTATTACCGGAATATTATTTCCATTGAATTCTACAAGTGAAAGTATGAAGATACCAAACGAAATAATACTTTTTGATGAAAATGGTAAAATCGAAAATTATAAAGGGATCAAAGCTCCAATAATGAATAAAAGAAATGAAAGAATACAAGAAGGAACAGTCAGATTCTCACCCGGTAATATTGGACTATTTTTTACTGAATTACTTGGCAGTCTTGCAGGTTTGGTCTATGGTGCTACAGCCCAGTTAAACCGTCCAACAACCCAACAACCTGTGTTATAGAAGATCTGATTTCCAATGAATTATCTCTTGAAAAAGTTATTTTATGATTAAAATAAGTTCTTAGAAAATGTTATGTTTCAATATCCAAAAATTTACATATTTTTATGTCTGCAATACCAATGTAAAACTTCATATTCAAACAACCTAAAACTTAATAAAAGGCACGAAGTTTACGTGTTGATTCAGGTAAAAAAGAATTATAACAATATTAATTCGATAAAATGTCAAAATAAAAAATATCCAATAAGAGGTTTCATTTTGAATAGCTCGCTATCTAGGCAGCTGTCACTTTTGAAGGTGTTATATTTTGACATTTGACAAGGAAAACTACGCCATTACTAAAAATCGAATGATACACGCTTCAATAATGCATTGGAATTGTTAAAATTCACTAGAGAAAGAAAAATTTTGCAGTCATAGTTAGCAAAACTAAAGCTTTTTTGGGATAAGGCATTCCAAAAACGACATTACACCGTATTTTGCATAAAGAATTAGGTCTTAAGGCTTTTAAAGTTCAGTTAACACAAGAACTCAAGCCGGTCGATCACCAGCAATGTCATTTCTTCGCCGATTGGGTCCTTGAAATGCACCAAAATGATCCCGATTTTTACCGAAAAATCATCTTCATTGATGAGGCCCATTTTCACCTCAGAGGTTACGTTAATAAGCAAAATTGTCACATTTGTAGCTAGGAAATTCCAAGAATGATTGTTGAAAATCCTCTCCATCCTCAACGTGTCACTGTTTGGTGCGGTTTTTGAGCTGGCGGTGTGATTGGATCTTGCTTATTCGAAAGTGAGGCTGGTGCAACTGTCACGGAGTGCGCAACTGAATGGATTGCGCTACCGAGCTATGATTAATTATTTTTATGGCCGGAAATGGAAGATATTGATGTGGACGATGTTTATTTTTAACAAGACAGCGCTGCGCGCCGCAAAAGCAACGAAACAATCGCAATTTTGCAAGAAAATTTTCCTGACCGTACTATTTATCGAAGAGGTGATCACAATTGGCCACCTTTAGACTTTTTCTTTGGAACCAAGTGAAAGATAAGGTCTATGTCAATGCTCCACAATCGATTCAAGACCTTAAAAATGGAATTCGGTAAAGTTATTGAGTAAATACGGCCGCGGTGCGAATTGTTCATGGAAAATTTCATAAAAAGGATATGGTGCCGCAACCGTAGCGACCATTTGGCTGATATCGTTTTCCATTGTTAATGGCATATCTTCTTTATAATGAAACAAACATTCATTGTTTTCTCGTAAAATATACTCGTTTTTTTATTTCAAAATGAAACCTTTGTTATACATATGCAAATTGAACTGATTGGAAGAACTTTCTGTTATCATAGCTCCTCCCCTTCTGGACCTCCCCTTAGTCGCGGTGGGGGAGCTTGACATGACAAGGCTCCTAGGACTCGAAAAGCAGTGGTTGAAAGCCTGCCTATTATCTCGTCTCAGGACTGCAAGAAAGTGGCTTCCACGGACTTTAAAAACAAATGTGGTGCTTTATAAGAAACTACAATAAAGAGATCAATGAATTGAAACCTGTGGACCAGATAGACAAAGTAACATGGCTCAAGTACCTTAGAGGCCTCATAAAAATAACGAATCTACTGTAGCGACTACCTTCTTCGCTCCTTGTCCAGAATTCTGCTTTGCTCTGTTGCAGCTTACCGGCGTATCATATAGAGGACACAACTAGTCTTAAACTTCCTGACTGACCGTCCCCGCCGAGTTCAAGTAGGGCAAGGCACACAGCGTTTGATTACCGTTCCGACGTGGAACACCAGGTCACTGGCGTTACAGGCAGACATGCGCACCACGCTTGTCTGAAGAGTTCAGGTGCATATGCGCAGAACGAAACGCCGCCTCACAAATAAGAGGTAAAAGCTCTCTCATAACACCCGCATTTTCTATAAAGGTTCACTACTGCAACAAATTAATTCCTCAATATTAACATCAAAAATGACATTATACTAGATACTGGGGATGTAAGAAATGCACTGAATAGAGTGAAAAATAGGAAAAAACACCTGGTTAAGACGATATCTTAAATGGCCTCTAAAATATGGGGGCGAAAAATTAGTACGAGAACTGACAAAGCTCATCCAAAAATACTATACCATAACCTGATGTTGAATGGATGATGAATAAGAAAGTACCCACAAATTACAGAGGAATAAATTCGTTATCTACCACCCTCAAGTTGATAACAAAAATTATGACCAACGCTCTTGGGTGAACAACAAGCGTACACTTCTGCAAATGTGGGTTCTGCAAATGTCCCTTTCGTTTGCCCAAATGTCTTTTATTTTAGAATTTTGAGATGTTAATAGTCTTACATGACTAGGTTGGATGTCCGGCCGACTGGCCGTAAAAACACTAATTTATAAATGAAAAGAGTAAAATATTAATGTGTTTTTCTCATTTTAAATGAATTTCCATAAAATATAAAAATCCATATCGCTAATAAATGATTGAATAAATAAGAAATTTAACATTTTACCCTATATTCTTTGAATTGCACGCCATTATCACTTGATAATGACCTAACAGTCGAAACCTGTCGTATTTATTGGGAAATAAAGTTACTATATTATTACTTGATAATGATTTAATAGTAGAAAGCAATCGTACTTAATGATAAATGAAGTTAGTCAATTATTACTTGATAATCACCCAACAAGTGAATCCAGTCGTCCTTACGGAGAAATAAAGTTCAGTGGAAATTAGATAAAAGTTATTTTCAAACATTTAAAATGAATTTACATAAAATAGAAAAATCCGCATCTCCAATTCGTGATTAAATAAATCAGAAATATAATATTCTAGCTTACATTCTATGAACTGCACGTCATTATATCAGGTGTTCTTTTTTAAAATGACTGAACTTTCGATGGGGAAAACTGATTTGACAGAAGGTAGAAGCCATGTTGTTTTGATATTTTTGTTTGGTAAGCATTGACAAATTATCATGAAAAGACTCACGCCGCAACAACGTTTACAAATTGTTGAAATTTATTTTCAGTGTTCTATTCGCCAAACTTATAGAGCACTTCGTGAAATTTATGGTTTACACAATCGTCCATCAGAGCAGCTTATTAGTCGAACTATCGATAGATTTTGGGCAACATTTTCTCTACTCGATGCAACAACAACAAGACAAAGAACTATACGTGCAGAAGAAAATATCGCTGCTGTAAGTCATAGTGTTAATGATGATCGAGATTTGTCTATTCGTCGACGTTCACAACAAGTTGAACTCTTTGCATCCACCACATGGAAAATTTTGCGTAATGATCTTGGTCTACACCCATACAAGATCCAACTGGTTCAAGAACTAAAGCCACTTGACCATAATTAGCGTCGTTTGTTTGCTGATTGGGCCCTAGAACAGCTTGAAGTTGATCCACTTTTTTCTCGTAAATTTGGGTTTAGTGATGAAGCTTATTTCTGATTGAACGGCTATGTAAACAAGCAAAGCTACCGTATATAGTGTGAAAACAATCCTCAAGAAGTTCTGCAGGTTCCATTGCATCCTGAAAAATGCACTGTATGGTGTGCTTTACACACTGGAGGCATCATCGGTCTATATTTCTTTAAAAACGATGCTGTAGCTAATGTTACACTGAATGGTGCGCGTTACAGATCGATGATCAATGATTATTTGTTTCAAAATTTGAATGGTATCGACCCAGAAATGTTTTGATTCCAACAAGATGATGCTACACCTCATGCTGCTACCGTAACAACTGATTTATTGAAAGAAAGATTTGGCGTAACATTAATTCGAGAAATGATTCAATTAATTGGCCTCCAACATCATGCGACATAACTCTACTGGATTATTTTCTTTGGGGTTATGTCAAGTCATTGGTTTATGCTGATAAACCAGAAACAATAGACGCTTTGGAAGTCAACATAATTCGTGTTATTGATGAAATAAGGCCTGAATTACTTCAAAAAGTGGTCAAAAATTGGTCTGGTCGAATGCGGTTCCTCGGAGCTAGTCGTGGTGGACATATGCCGGAAATTATTTTTAAAACATAAATGTCATAAAATTATCTTTCGAATAAAAAAAATTGGCTTCAATCTTAATTTAAATTTCTATCAATTTAAAAAAAAAACACCCGATATCTTGATATTGGCCTAAGAGTCGACACCTGTCGTACTTATTGAAAAATAAAGTGAGCTCATCATTACTTGTTAATGACCTATTGAGCGAAACCTATCTTACTCAGTGAGAAATAAAACTCGGTGAAAATTGAAGTTTTTTTTATTTAAAATCAATTTCCATTAAACATGAAAAGTCATGTGGCTAATGAGTGAATAAATCTGAAATATATAATAACATTATACCAAATATTCTCTGCACTACACGTCATTATCACTTGATAATGACCCAACGGTCGGCAACTCTGGTACTTATTGAAAATTAAAGTAGGCTCATTATTTCTTCATAATAAGCCAACAGTCGAAACCTATCGTACTTACTGAAACATTAAGTAATCTCATTATTTCTTGATAATGATCTTATAGATACTACACATATGTAAGTCATTATCACTAATTACCTAAGAGTCGACACCTGTCTTACTAATTGAAAAATAAAGTGATCTCATTGTTACTTGATAATGACCTACAATTCGAAACCTGTCTTACTTTTTGAAAAATAAAATCAGATCATTACTTGATAATGACCTAACAATCGAAACCGGTGGTACTTAATGAAGAATACAGTTCAGTGGAAATCAGACGAAAATGTTTTTTTTTTCATTTAAACTGAATTTCCATAACATCGCTAATTAATGATTAAATAAATACGAAATATAACGATCTAGCATATATTCTACGCATTACAAATATAGTGCTAAACCTATCATTGGCACAAAATGTCTCGATTTTTCGAATTTTGAACTGTAAAGCAATTCAAACAATTTTATTGTATGAATAATTTGCGGTAATATTCGATTCTTTCCGTTCGTCCGTTTATATCCATTAAATAAAATGCCAGTTTAGAGTGTAGTTTTGGTCAAAATTGGAAGATCAAATTAGAGAATGGATAAAATCTGGAAATATGACTATTAGCAATTTCGTAGTAATGGCATTTCTGGTTGAGTTGTGAGCTGATGTTACACAAGATGTAAATTTCATCCCCCGATTCGAAGAATTTTTTTTATCATAACTCATAAGCCCCAGATATTCATATAAGATATCTGCCGGTACTCCAATCAATTCTTTGGATTCATTGCACTCTAACGGATTTGTATCTTCTACCATTATTTGAGTAGAAGAAAATTATATTACTCGGACGGTTTGGCCACTATTTCACTGTTGAGTCGAAATTAACAATGCTAAGCCTAAGGTGGCGTAAGGACACAATTACAAAGCTTAAGCAGAACACAACTGAACTCCTAACTGGCACAAGGCGAAAAGTTTCTTAGGGATCTTCATAGAATATCTAGACGCATCAGGATAATATCATCATCATAATGGCTGACTTGAAAGTTTTTCTCCTGTTATTTTCAAGAATCTTATACTATAACGTTCTTTGGAGCGCTGGAGCCATTCGACGCTTGCTTCGAATTCAGAAGTATTTGAATTTACACATAAATTTTTCCAATTTCGGTTTAATCATCCTTCCAGAAATCCGCATGTTTCTTTCGCGTTGAGCAAGGAACCATCTACGAAGACTGCTAATTAAGCTTTGACATATGACAACTCTGACGTGAACATGATAAATCTGATATTGTCATAGTAAAGTTTGACATTTTTTATGGTGGAAGTTGTAGCGTTCCGTACTTTAGGAAGATTCTGCAAAATCCTCGTCTAATTTAAGGAGAGAAGGTGCTTCTAGACAACCCAAATTACCCCTAAACGAGGCAAGGAAACAGTGCCTAGAGGTTCAAATATTCAGAACACAGTAAAAGTCAAACACCATATTCATTTTCAACGTCGGAAACAATTCAACTCAATTAACTGAAATAAACATTTATCAGCCTGTTGTTATATTTACTGTACTCTAAATATCACATATAGGATATCATTCTTTGACATCGGAGGGAATCTGACTGTCGGTGCTCAACCTACAACCATAACTTCTTTCATTCAGCGCTACAACTTACAACTAAAAGGGGCGCAGGAGTGGATCTGGATGTACAGAAGGAGTATTTCCAGAAAGTCAATCTGAAGAGGTAACAACATAACTTGAGTTATGCGAAACTACCAAGAAGACTGTATCTGACTTCATTGGGGTGGGAGGTTCAGATAACAATCTGAAAAACCCGCACACTACCTGAACAGATTTCACACGTCAGTGTTGGATATCCGGATATTTACTGTCTCTACACAATATGTCGTCCTCTACCAAGATTACTCAAGAATTCACACTAAGAAGAAACACAATTTCACAAAGTTAGTGGGAATATCAATATTGCAACATAATACATAAACCGACTAGGAGATAAAAATGATTCGATAGCCCTTCACCTAAACGTAATAGTGAATCTTACAAGGTAAAACAAAGAAATGGGCAACTGCAGGAATCACACAATAGGAGATGCAAATCACTTATACAGTTACACCGTAAATAAAATTAATGTCATAATCATTATAAACAAATTCAATAAACATCAAAGAAGGACCCGAAAGGAGATATACAATATAAATAGATAACTCATGAGGGTTGTACCGCTTTATTTACAGGAACAATCCAGTCTGGCACAGCATTCCAGTTCAGTAGATATCAGTGATGCAAAAATACGAAGAAAAATTAACAGACAATGAGGGGAATTACACCGAAAAAACTTACAATAACCGAAATCTTACATTAAAACAGAGATGAACATTCAAAGACATAAAATGTGCAATCAATTGAAATAAACCATATACGAGTGGTATCACTTACCAAGACTACCAAGGGAAACTGTTATATGTAAATGATGGAATTAAATCGTCAATATTTTCAGGCGATGATTTTCTATGACTTTCGGCGTAGATTAAATCAACAGCAGTGTTCCATCTCGCTTCAAATTTTGGTGATGAAGCACCATCTATTTCGTTGGTTTTCCTAATTCAATCGTAGTTGCACTTCGTTACAGGACAATTTTCTGAAGGTTATCCAAATTTGGCTATAATGCTTCGAAACATCGAGGCATAGATACTTGGGCATAAGTTCCACTCTCATACATTCAATGAACATTTGGCCGTCAAAAAGATTTGTTCGCGTTGGATATCGCATAATTTGACAGCTCAGAAAGAAGCTCGTGTCGATTGGTGCAAAGAAATTCTGAAAAAAATTCAATCCTGTTGCTTCAAAAGACGTTTAAAGGCCGTGACAGGCAACGAATCATGGATCTATGCATATGAAATAAAACAACAATCGACTTAATGGGTCTTTTAAGACGAGTCAAATCCAACAAAAGTTCTTCGTACACAAAGCATTTCAGAACAGATGGTCACCTGTCTTTTCGGAATAACTGGATTTGTTACCACAGTTTCGCTAGAAGAACGTGAAACGGTCAATTTTGAATGGTACAGCAGAATTTTTTCGTCAGAAGTGCTCGGAAAAATCAGGAATACCAATCGCAGAAAACGAATCATTCTCCACCACGACGAGCTTTTCACGGCTCAAACAAAAACGTTTTTGAGCATTCAAAACATCGAACAAATAGGTCATCCGCTGTAAAGTCCTTGTTTGGCAACAAATAATTTCTTTTTATTCCAGCAGATCAAAAACAAATTTCGAGGACAACGTTTTTCGACGCCTGAAAAGGCGGTTGATGCGTTCAAATTACATGTTTTGGAGGTAGCTCAATCGAAATGGTTCGAAAATTGGTTCAAACGCATGTAAATGTATATATGTCCTAATGGAAAATTCTTTAAAAACAATAAATCGAAAAATTCCATTCACTGGTTGAAATGAAATTGAAGCTCTAGTAGGAGATGCGCTGTTCTGAGGAAGCTTCCACCTCTTAGTTCGGGAGACGGCGTTTCGTTCCCGAGTCTGCGCATCTGAAACTCATCAAACAGGCGTGAAGTGCAGCTCTACCTGTGACGCCGATGACCATGTGTTCCGCTTGTAATGGTGGTCGTCAAACGCTGTATGCCTTGCCCTATTTGAACTCGGCGGGCACGTTAGTCATGAATCTTTCGACTGGTTGGGTCATCTATTGAAACGCCGGTCAAGTTATGACAGACCACGGCAGGTTTCTGAACGAGGAGCAAAGAAGTTATTTGCTACACACTCCCCCTTCAGTGAGAGTCAATAAGGTCACGGGATCAGGCAAGGAGACAGTCCGCTGCTGGTCTGGACGCGGTGCCATCTCCAGCGGGGATCTGCGGAAGGAAAGGCTGTCTCGGAATAATGGATGGGGGCAATTAAAGCCACCAAATGAATGGGTTGGTTCGCTTTTGAAGCAACTCCTCCAATCACGTCGGGGTCACCAATGAAGCTCTGGTAGGTAATGCGGGTGTTGCGAGGGATATTCCACCTCTTAATTCGGGAGATGGCGTTTCGTTCGGACTCTGCGCATCTGAAACTCATCGGACAAGCGTGATGCGCAGGTCTGCTTGTGACGCCGGTGACCATGTGTTCCGCTTGGAATGGTGGTCGTCAAACGCTGTATGCCTTGCCCTATTTGAACTCGGCGGGGACGATTAGTCATGAATCTTTAGACTGATCGGGTCCTCTATTAATACGCCGGTCAAGCTGCGACAGAGCAAGGCAGGTTTCTGGACGAGGAGCGAAGAAGTTGTTCGCTACAAAATAAACAAGTTAATACTAGTGAGATTATGCTTTTTATATTACAGAGTACACAATACAAAAAAGTCTATGTTCGCATAACAGAGTAGTTCATATTACGCGTGTTAATAGTAATGCGATTTTAGTTTATTAGAGTTTCATCATTTCAATAGTTTTTTATGTCATATTTTGAGTATGTGATGAAAATATACTGAATGACATTAAGAATATTACACTTTCTTCGACTTGATTTTGGCAATGTAACATCAAGAATGAAACGGTAACATTTGAAATAAATTTGATAACCTAGCTAGTTGAACTTCGTGGATTAACTAAGAGTCAGGAGGATGGTGCAATGTGGAAAATTTATTATTATTATTAATACACAAACAAAGGGAGGGGCGAACCCATAACTCCTAAAATTAACAAAATTTGTTGCCTCAGTAGTAAACATACCTCATTAAATGTGACGAGATAAGTCACTGGCATATAATATAAACAACAGCGGCCCAAGAACAGATCCCTGGGGTACGCCGCTCTGTACCACTCTGTCTGTCGAAAAAGAACTCCCGATGCGAACGCAGAACTCTCGGTCAGACAAAAAGGATTTTATCCAAAGGAGAAGTTTTCCCCGAATCTCACAATGTTCCAATTTATGAAACAACCTCTGCCTAGGCACCCGATCAAAGGCCTTGGAGAAGTCCAAATAAATAACGTCCATCGCCTCCCCCCTGTCTAAAGCCGCAGTCCAGCTGTTGATGCACCCCAGTAGATTCGTCATGGTCGATTTACCCTTGATGAAGCCATGTTGCTGTTTTGAAACCAATTTGTGTTCATTGGCAAAATTACGACTTTTCTCAGCAATGATAGATTCCATTTTTCTGCATACAACCAGTGTAAGACTGATAGGGCGATAGTTATTAGGGTCCAGCTTACTACCTGTCTTGAATACTGGTGTGAGGCAAGCTTTTCTCCAAAGAGCAGGCACTGTAGACTTATTGAATGATAAATTCAATATAATAGAAAGTGGAAAGGCCAAGTATTCAGACAAGGACCTCAGGAGTATTGGTGACAAATGATCCGGTCCAGGGGAAGAATTTTTCTTCAGTAAATTTAGATGTCGCCTTAAATCATCTGGGGTGAACTCCATCTTTTCCAGGGAAGACAGCAATCTTGAACTCTTGATTTCTGGATATTGAGTTGGAGTATCCTCAAGTGTGTAAACCAATGAGAAAGTATCAGCAAGCAGGTTGGCGGTATCCAGACCATCCCGACATAACTCATCACCGCTCTTCAACAATGGAATGCCCACCTTGGATATTAAATTTGAGCGGATATATTTGTGCAGCTTATTTGGGTTGTTGGAGGTGGCAATGGATTCCTCATATCTTTCTCGTGAACAATTTATGCACTTTTTCAACATATTCGAAAACTCCCTGTGGGCATGGAAATCATTATCATCTTTAGAACGTTTATACTTACACCATAGTTTCTTTTTATGTTTTACCATGGAAAGAATTTCGCTGTTCAACCAAGGCTTAAGTTTATTCTGAACAATGGTTTTCTGCACGGTACACTGATTCCTATGGAAAGCAAGGGCATCAAGAAAATGTTTCCAAACGGTGTTAGGATCACAAGAGTCTCCCAGTACTTCCCGCCAGCTCACATCTGCCAATCTGGACTTTAATGCTTCTATATTCAACACATCAATTGTTCTGCAAGTTTGTTCAGTCATCTTCAAAAGATTGAGCTGTACTCGTGAAGTAATTGTAGCATGGTCCGAGGCTACCGATAGGTAGCCTCGGGTCGTCAGGTGTCGTTAATAAAGAGGGTTGATTGGTCAACACAAGATCAAGAATGGAAGGAGTGTTGTTTACTCTAAAACGTGTGGGCTCCAGGATCAACTGACGTAAATTAGAGTTAAGAAAAAAATCAAGATAAAGATTTCTTGAATTAAGAGAATCGGTAGGAGTAATTTTAATCGGCCAAGAGATACCCGGTAGGTCGAAATCTCCGATAACAATGAGATTTTCAAGAGAGTATAATTGCTCTAATCTTTCAACCAGTATAATGTCGTCATTTATGGACGTATCACCGGGGCGATAAATACATACCAAATGAAAAACGTTTGTACCTTTATGTACTTTAAGAGCTATAACTTCAATGTTAGCAACATCCTCAACAGATAATTGAGAGACACAGCAAATGTCTGAGACTGCTGACGATACAAACACGCATACTCCTCCACCTCTGCCCATCATATACGATGTATATTCCATGGGATTTAAATCCCCTGAACGCCTGCTTCATGGAGGTCCACTGTTCTTCGATTGGTATGAAATAAACTAAAATAACTTAGAGAATCGAAATTTGCAAGATAGATCTCTACTAATGTCGAAAATACGCTTACTTCTAATTTTGTAGGAAAAATACCTGAGGGCAGATTTGAACATAACTCTTCATTTTTGGCGATTACTGTTTGATTTATTAGAATTTCATTCAGAAATGTTTATTTTCTGGTAACATTGGAGAAAGTCATTTCACTCCATCCTCTGCAAGGGACTCAATAAATAAAAATCTTCTCGAGATATGCAGATGAAGCTCGTTTCAACTTGCGCCCTGAACTATTCATATGGGCGTGGGGTCCAAGTCTGCCAATGACGCCTGAGATCTTATTGCATGTCGGAACATCCTTTAGGAAATACGCCGGAAAGTTGTAGCAAAGAAGAATTCTGGGTAAGGACTGGGGCACGTCGCCACACACTCTCTTTCCAGTGAGCGTCAGTAGAGTCACAATATAAGGCGTTAGGATTTTGGCAAGGAGCAGTCATCCACTGAGCTGGACGCGGTGCCATCTCAAGCGGGATTACTATGGAACGAAAATGATAGTTACCTCGGAAATTTGGATGGGATAGTCGGGGTCACCATTGAATGGGATCGTCGGGTCTTAGGATCACGTCGGGGTCATCAATGAAGTTCTATAGGAATGCGAAGCTTTTAACCTCTTCATTTCGAGAGGTAGGCGTTTCGTTCCAACGTTCCCCTGAACTCTTCAGATTGGCGTGGGGTACAAGTGAGCCAAAGACGCCTGTGATTATGTTCTACGTCGGAACGCTCGCACTCTGCTCTACTGAGAACGAGAGAAAGAAATGGAAAAAGAACTAAAAAGAGACCTCTTCGTCTGATTTCAAACTATTTCTCCAACCCTGTAATTTCGTATATTCAATAAAATTAACATTATTTCAATATCCTAAAACATAGCAGGTGTGCAAACAATTGTTAATATAACAGACAATTGAATGAATACACATAGAAATTAGCAGTAGGGAAAATGAGCAAACATTCTTCGAAGTAGTTCAATTAATTCATTCTCTTTGGAATCCATCCATTCACAAATTTTTTATTTAATTACCACTTAATTACAATATCAGTGAATAATATTGTTGACGAGGCATGTTTTTTTTACATATTCTGAGAGCACTTAGTTGTACTGGTATAATTCATTATTCACGCTAAACACTCCGCCAAAACTAAATTGATAAACACCTCTAGGTTCAAATACATGGAATAAATATGAAGATTATTTCTTATAGGAAAAATAAAAAAAAAATATAAAATATAAAAAATAAATTGTCGATCTGAATTTAAAATAAACGTTACTCCAACTGGAACCTACAAGCAGTGGAATTCATCAATGTATAAAGGATATATGGTACAAAATAGCATGCGTTCATCAATGTTACAGCTCGAGTAATACAATCTTTACATACCCTTAGAACCTCCTAGATCGATTTCTCTTTGATACTCAAGTTTACTGGATAATAAATAAAACTTTTCTGTAACTTTAAGTAATTCTGGTCATTCTTCCTTACCTGCGGTTATCGAAATAAGGAACCGCTAGCCTTCGTTACCGAAGAGATTCGTTTGTCTGTGGTTATGCTGATACTAGAGATTACAGATAATATTCCATAGATTTTTCTATCTATATATATATATATATAGTTAAGTTTTTTAAACGCTTTGTATGATGATATCAACACGAAATTCTGTAAAAACATTTCAACGCTTAGTTCACATATAACTATTTCATTAAATTTAAGATATTTTCAGATATTGAGGAAAAAAAATTTCAAATAGCTAGTGGAAGCAGGGGTAGGGATTTTATTTTCTCATTTCAGCTTAAAAGTACTCTGCAGTCTACAGATCGAAAGTTATTGTGCTCAAAAACTGGCGATTGGAATATCAATTGAGTTTCATCATAAATCTTTCCTGTTGATGTGGGTTTATCACATAGATGTATTAAGATACTAAGTCTATGGTTAATCATTTGAGAACCATAGTACTGTTCAGTATAAATATCACCAAAAATCCCTGAAATTCCACTTGACGTATAATCACAGATAGAAGTAACTTCTGTTGATAGAGGAGCTACGAACCACAGTAATCTGTGTATAAGATTTGAGGTTAACAAAATTTTTATCATTTGTTTTGTGTACTAATCCGTAATTTCTCTTGTCCTGTTTGAACTCTGAAAAATTTTTAGCCCTCGTAACAACTAAAAATGTCTATTGAAAACGAAGTAACCCAGAATCAACATTATTCTCAAGGAAACGCAGATAGTGAAACTGAATGTTCCTCAAATAAGGATGATGGTGTAAACGGACAAGTCCAGGATGAATGGGTTGATATACTGGGAAGCGGTGTTATAAAAAAGAAAATCCTTAAAGAGGGCACCCCTAATAGTCATCCTGAGAGGCAACAAACTTGTGTGATCAATTATGAATTATCTGTTGAAGATGATATTATAAAGAATGAGGAAAATATCGAGATTGAAGTGGGAGATAATGATGTAAGTTGTGTGAGTTCGAGTTGTGAAATTAATTGCTAATTTTGTTTGTTATTTAGGTTATACAAGGTTTGGATGTATCAATTGGATTGATGAACGTGGGTGAGATATGTATTTTAAAAATACAGCCTCGTTTGGCCTTTGGAAGTAAGGGGCTGCCACCAAAGATTGGAAGTGATACAACTGTTACTTACAAAATTGAATTGGTTTCTGTTAGAGATGAGGAAATTGCCACCATGAATATTGCAGAGAGAAAAGCTAAGGGGTAAGATTAACAAGTATAAAATTACTCCTTATGTCTATAATGCTAGATAAGAAAAGTTTGCCCTCAACGAAGTCTTTTAGTACTAAGACCAGTTGAATATTTATTATATCTCTCTATACAATATTATTATGAATGAAATTGAAGTTTTCAATTTCAACATAAAATATTCTCTAAAATTATTCAACAAATGGGTGATTTTTAAAATGGATCACCGTATATATAAAATATATTCAAACGTGAATAATTGCGAAACTGTTAAATCAATTTTGCCAATTGATAAAATTATTGGAGATATTTACACCCCAAACCTTCCTTAAAAGTTTCAATCCTCTAGCTCTTTCGGTTTGAAAGGTAGCGCGTTTAGGGATGGACCAGCAGGGCAAAATTACTTTTGACTTTGGATTCTCCATCGTGAGGATTATAGAAATTTTGATTTCATAAAATATCTTAAAAACTTTCAAAATCAAATTAAATAAATGCCTTAGAAAACACTGCTCACTTCTTAATAGACATGACATATAAAATTAACACAGAATTCAAATCCGATGTGGATATTATATTGGACTTTTCTGTCTGTCTGTATCCCTGGGACCAATAAATAAATAAACACTTATCATACAGTATCAAAAGGAGATAAAAAATCCAAAGAAAACATACACTATTGATTGAACTTACTCAACAAACATTTAGTGGAGACAGCTGTTTCATATCGGTATTATGAAAAAACAAATTCCACTCTGAAAATGTCAAACATAAAATTAAGAAATTCTTTGGAAAACCTCACTTTAAAAAAGCTCTTTCAGAAAACTCTTCAAAACTATGTAACACATCTTCAAAAAGGCATTTGAAAAAACTTACGGATAATCCTCAGCTCACTTTCATGTCATAATTTTAAGAAATTTGATAAAATTAAAATTTGTGGTAAGGTATTGCAGAATTGCTCTGTTTGATAATAAAGATATGTAATATTTGATCATATCTTTAATTTAGAATATGTATTTCAATAGCATTAATTTTTCAGAAACAAGAAAAGAGAAAGGGGCAATTATTGGTATGGCAGAGGAGAAAATAGTATCGCAATTCAATGTTATCGAAAAGCCTTGGATTATTTGGATGAAGTGGAAGGTGGCATTAAGCTTCCCAAATCGGAGGATGAGGAAGTGTCGGATTCTGAACTTCAAGAATTATTAGAAGATAGAATTAATGTTTATAATAATTTGGCTGCAGCTCAATTGAGAATGGAGTCTTATGATGCAGCCCTCACCTCATTAAAGACTGTGTTGAAATGTCAACCCAATAATATCAAGGCCCTCTTTAGGCAAGCTAAGGTGAGTAACATATATTATCTGAGCTTAGAGGGCAGATAAATTGACATAAAGTGTTTTCATTTGGGTCTGAATAATGAAACTAATAGATTTAATTTCATAGTGAACAGTAATGCTATGGCTCTATCATTTCCTTTAAATGCCTGTATTTTACGAATTTTTAATCCAAAATAGGCTCAATCAATTCAATTGGAATAAATGATTCAGACTTGTGATCAAATTAAATTCTATCCATTTCATTTACTTGTAAGCATGATCACGCACAAAAGAAAGAAGTTTGGGACTTGAAATGTGTTAGTTCTAATAGGAAGATCAACTTTGTGAAAACAAAGTTATAAAAATACTCACTTGAATATTCTAACGAAAAACTGGTGGTTTAGTGAAGTTCATGGTCATAGGAATTTTTTTACTGCATCTATCATCTCTGCAGAAAACAATTTTACATATTTGTATGAAGTCTGCATTGAGTATGACACTCTCTAGATTTTATTGATATGATTTTGTTTGGATTTATATTAAATAAAGATTATAAAATTCTTATGATTAAGAGTTTCAGTGACTAATATGGTGCTAATGATATAAAAAAAGAATTTTTATTATTATTCCTTGATAATAAAATTTTGGTTCTTTACAATATATCAAAACAGAAAAATCTCTGAAATTGATGTCCAGCTTTTAGAACTGGTTACGCAGTAAAAAAAAACTTTTAGAAAAGTTAATATACATATTTCCATTTTACAGAGCAAATGCCCTAAATCACTATTTTCAGTTGGTGAAATGGAACAAAATTAAGAACATTATACCAAAAATAAAAACACCATAAATATTGTTTGGATATTCTTAGCTCTTTCTTCATTCGACCTACTTTTTAATGTTTTCAAATTGAAATGGTGGACCATTACGTAAAGGTTAATGATTTTTCTGATTTTCAGGTATATAAAGCTAAAACGGACATATCATCAGCAATTCAATCTTTACAAAGAGCCAAGGAAGTGGCACCAGATGATACTGATATAATTAATGAATTAATGAAGTTGAAACAAATTGTGGAGAAGCAAAAGAAGGATGAACGGGAGCTTGCTAAAAGGATGTTTGGAAATAGTTCTCCTAAACAGGACAAGGAAGAACCAAATTCTAAAATGGTAAGAATTAACTTAGTTAGGCCTAGGTAGCTATCTGACATGTAACTGTAATCTTAAAAGTAGTTAGTTTTATTCTAATAATTAATAAAAGTGGCTATTATTACTCAATAATAATGACCATAATAGATAGTATTAAACATATAAAGTTTGATGATGTTGTGCACTTCTTGATTTGAAATGGTAAATTCTTGGATGGCAAAATTTAAATATGACTGTAAGAACTGTTGAGATGATCAACTTAATGGTCGACCAAATTATGTACCAATAAAAGTGGAAATGGTGAAAAAAAAAAATAAAATGGTATTGGAATTGCACAAGATAACAGAAATGGTAAGCATTTCGAAGACTGCTTTTCGTATATTCACTAAAAATTTGGACATGAGAAATCTGTGAGTAAAATTAATGCACATTTTTTATATCAGATTAAAAAAACCATCATGAGTATTTTTCTTAAGCGTGTTTAGAATAATTTCAAAGCAACGTTTATTTATTGCCAAGGTTGAAATATGAGTACATCATTTGAGACTTCATGTTAAGTACCAGTAAAAACACTGAACTGTTTCATCTGTTAGTATTTAATTGGTTACAATTAAAAACAATGAAGATTACCATCTTTTACTACCAAAAAGGAGTAGTTTATATGTATGTGTGTGAGAATTTAGGTTTCACATTTGTTGTTACTGCAGCATTAATTTCGCTTCCAACATTCAACAATTAAATGTGTACAAATGTCTTTGAGTTGTACATTAACTTGAAACATAGATTCATTCTTTCATTAAATAAAACACTTTTCTCATTTGCCATTTTTCCAGATTCGGCTCAAGTAAAATGTTATAAGTTTAAAGATTTCACATTGTGCTAATATACTTCTGCACTTTTTGTCTTAGATTGTTTCGATTTTTACTTGATGGAAATTCATATTGAAATTTATAATGAAAAATAATTTCAACTTCCGCTAAATTTTTATTCTTCACACAACAAATGTTTTGTTCTACCATGAGTTCATCAGGTTAGTATTAAACTGAGTATGTAATTGCAGAAATGTTTCTCAAGTATTAAACTGAAGAAAATAGTTTGCAATCATCAAGAGCATTTGATAATTTGATTAAAAAATATTGAGCAGGGACGTTTTGTTTATGTGTTTGATCATTCAATAAAATTTGTTTTTATTGTATCTATTGATTTCTGGGGTTTCCAAGAGATTAAGTCTACGACTTTTATTTTCAATCTGTAATATTTTGTAGTATAATAGTTTTTAAAACTATGTCCTGTTTCTAGCAATTGATTTGCATATGTTGAATTTTGTGTTTTAATACTATAACTTTTGCATTGTTCCCTAAATCTTGTTCAGAATAATCTTCGTCCAGTCTGTCTAATATATACATACAGGCAAATACCACAATTCAACTTATTCCCTGTTCTCCTGTTTTTTGAAATAACATCTCTGTTTTCTATTAAATTGCCTAACAAAACAACATTTCAAAATATCATTTAAAACAAACAAGAATTAAAGAAAAAAAAAAAGAAAAAAAAAAAAATATATATATATATATATATATATATATACTACTCTGTCAAGAAAGTACCGGGAATTTTCAATTAAAACAACATTTTTACATTTAATCGTCAAAATTTATTGGGTCGCCTTCAAAATAGGCTCCATTTGCTCCAATACATCTATGCCAACAGCACTTCCAATTATCGAAACATTTTTTATAGGCGCTTTCCGGGATGGACTTTAGCTCTCGCGCCGAATTTCGTTTTATGGCTTCAATCGACTCAAAACGGGTGCCACGAAGGGGCAATTTTAGTTTTGGGAAGAGGAAAAAGTCGCAGGGAGCCAAATCCGGCAATCCGGCGAATACGGTGGTTGCTGAAGCACGTTTGTTGAGTTTTTGGCGAGAAAGTCAGTCACAATCGTAGCTCGGTGAGAGGGCGCGTTATCGTCATGCAAAATCCATGAGTTGTTCGCCCACAAATTTGGCCGCTTCTTACGGATACGCTCACGCAAACGTTTCATAACGCCTAGGTAATACTCCTTGTTTACTGTCTGACCCTCTGGAACGAATTCGTAGTGCACCACGCCACGGATATCGAAGAAAACAATGAGCATCACCTTCACTTTTCGAGCGGCTTTGGCGTGGTTTTTTCGGTTTCGGCTCATTTTTTGCCACCCATTCCGATGATTGCTGGCTTGTTTGCATATCGTACTCGTAGACCCAGGTCTCATCACCAGTTATAATGCGTTCCATGAATGTAGAATCGGAATTACAGCGATCCAGCATGTCTGAAGCAACCTGTTCGCGATGACGTTTTTGAAGAAAATTCAGGTCTTTCGGTACGAGTCGTGCGGCCACCTTTCTCATGCCCAAAATATCAATCAAAATCGTACGTGCGGACTCGTGGGATATCTTAAGATCATGTGCTATCTCTCTCAAGCTGGTACGACGGTTTTCCAGCACCCTTTCCTTAATTTTATAGACGTTATCTTCGATCGAAGCCGTCGATGGGCGACCACTTCACGACCGTCCTTGAAGGCTCTGTACCACTGATATGCACGAGTTTTCGATAGAGCATTATCACCAAAGGCCTTTTGCAACATTTTCAATGCATCGGCACACGAAAATTCATTTGCAACACAAAACTTTAAACAAATCCTTTGCTCAACGTAATCACCCATAGTAAAAATCGGCACGCACTCTGACATCGACTGACTTAATCAGCTGTTGCAAACACTAGTTGACAGATCCCGCTCAAGCTTGGCATAGTAATTAAGGACAGTGGTACCAACCTAGGAAAAAAAAATTTACCTGCCTCATTGCCCCACCAGATTTAAATCGATAATTCCCGGTACTTTCTTGACAGAATGTATATATATATATATGGTGGGGCAATGAGGCAGGTAAATTTTTTTTTTCCTAGGTTGGTACCACTGTCCTTAATTACTATGCCAAGCTTATCAATAAAACACAAAATTCAACATATACAATCACATGCTAGAAAAAGGACTATAACAACTACAAAATATTACATATTGCAAATAAAAGTTATCAATTTAATCTCTTGGAAAATATTGGATTTTTCGGAAAGTGATTTTGTATTTTTTTAGGAAAATGAAAAACAATTTTCGTATAATGAATAAATATTTTATTATAATATATTATATAATAGCCATTCTGGTCCAACATCTATTGTCTTATCTTTCTGGTAGTAGCATGATTCCACGCTCATAAAATTTTTGGTCTTTGCTGGAAAAAAACTGATTTAGGTGATTTTTGACCTCTTCATTTGAAGTGAAGGTTTTACTGCCCACAAAATTTTATAGTAACCAGAACAAATAATAATCCGAAGGTGCTAGATCTGGAGAATATGGTGGGTGTGGTAGTGTAGCCCATTCAAGCTGTGAAAGCTTTTGGCGAGTGACCAAACTTGTATGAGGTCTTGCTTTATCTTGGTGGAACGCTACACCTTTTCTATTGATTAATTCTGGCCTTTTATTATTGAAGTGCATCATTCAGTTTGTCCAGCTGATGACAGTAGACTTCCGAATTAATTGTTGCATTATCTAGTAAAAACTAAAAAAAAAACGATTTCTTTTTTTGATGGATATTGGCTTTCGAAATGCTTTGAGCCGGTTCATCTTTTTTGCTCTATGATCTCTTGCATTTGACATTGTAATATACAAGTCATTTTTCGTCACCAGTAATGATGAGCTTCAAAAATGGATCATTTTAGTGACGTTTGAGAAGCGAATCACGGACGTCAACGCGACGATACAAATTTCTCTCTGTGAGAACATGGGGAACTCACATATTGAGCTTTGAGGTTAAACCCAGACCTTTCAAGTAATCATAAACAGTTGAATTCGATAAATTTAACCTCTCACCGATCTCACCTGCTGTTATTCGCCGATTTGCATTAATTACTAATGCCTTTATCGTGTCTTTATCAGCTTTAACCGGCTTTCCGGAACGTGTTGCATCTTCGACATCAAAAGTGCCGGATCGAAATTTTGCAAACCAGTTCTAGTGTATTGTGAACACATCTTCATACACATTGGTTAATTTCTTTCTGGCTTGAACAGCATTTTTACCTTTTCTATAGTAAAAAAGTAAAATACGACGAAATGCTCTCCATGTTTAAAAGGGCACCAACAAAAAACTACTGTGTAGAATTAATTGAACTTTTTCACACACAAGCCTTGCTATAGCAGGTCTCATAACATATAATGATTATGCAACTTAAGTGAAGTTGGGTTCGAAAAAATATAATTAAATCCTCTGTCTGGAAACGAAATTACTTTCCGTACAACCTTATAGATACAATAAAAAACAAAATTTATTGAACGACTAAGATAAATTCACACTGCTTGATATTTATGAATAACATTTTGAAATTCCCCTGATGATGGTAAACTATTTTCTATTTTTTACTTGTACCTCTATGTTTTTTGCAAATTTTGAGAAAACTTATTTAGTCACTCAATTCTTATGATTTGATACTTATTGCAGCATTTGTAACGAAACTTTCAATATATTTGACTATTAAAATACTGAACTTTTCGTTTTCATTTAATGAAATAACTTTTGCAATTTTCGAAATAATATAAAAAAGAATTTGCTGTATTGATAAAACATTACTTTTTAATGGAAAAAAACAGTTGAAATCAAAGCTTGACTTGCTCAATATTATTTGCACTTGGAAAATTGACTGTTATTGATTGGTTTGTTGAATTTAGTTTAAATGTGGTCATATAAACTAATACTGCACCATGCTCTGGTAGTCCAAAAAACACAAAAAATCCACGAAATCAACTGGAGCGATTTAATGACGAAAATTCGAAGAAACGGTCCCCTTATGCAAAGAAAAAAAGCAATCTTTTATCAAGGCTGTGTCGCAAGTCATTGGCTATGATGGCCAAATTTCAAGAATTATGCATTGAGTTGTTTCCGCACTCACCCTATTCTCCAGATTACTTCTTGACTTAACTATGTAAATTACAGCTTTTTCTTAATATCTCATGATAGAACTTAAATGGAATTTAGCCCAACTTCATATTGAATGAATCTCTGAAGAACTGTAAAAATTTCCAGATCTTTCATGATAATTTTTTTTCTTCAAGGTTTATTTATTGGCTACGATAGCAGCAACTATAGCAGTTGGAATGGCTGCGTTGGCTTCCTATCGATTAAAATTTTTCTAGTCCCTTTTTTAAGATAAGAATTCTTGAGATTGTGATGCATTTATGTTGAATATGTTGAATAGATTTTTTGCAGATTAAGATAATGAAATTTATTTTATTTCTTTATATTATATATCCCATAATGGTTTAGTCATATGGATTCAAAGGTCTGAATATAGTAAGTCAATATTATATGGTGTTTAATACTGTTGATGTGGTTTTTATGTCATGATTACTATTAAATATGAGATGTTATTTATGTTTAGTGTCGAATAAATGATTTATGTAATTTTTTTCTACTTTTGAACATGTTCTTTCCTGGCTCTGTCCCCATATGAATGAACAAAATATTCAACACTAAATGAAGTGAAAATACTTAAAATGCATACACTATAGTTACACAAAGAACTACTATGTTATGTGTTAAATTAGTTCTACAGGCCCAAAAACACTGCAAATTTTACATATAGATAAAAAAGAAAAAACTGAAATATTCCAATAAAAAAATTATTACAACTCAGACTAACTATGACCTCTAGACTGCACTTAAACAAAAAAATCCAGCTATGTGGTATATAAAAACCGGAAGATTTTAATTTTTCTAATTTCTAATTACAATGAATACTTTTTGAGGCATAATTTTTTTAAGCTTCGACTCTCAATTTTCAACCCCAAGAATTATTTGAACCAGCTAAAATGCTCTATGCCGATGCTTGAAATTTTTCGGAGCAGTCAATAGAATGGACAACTCTATTTTAATTCAGGGGGACCTCAGCAGTCTAGAAAATTGCTGTTAAGAAAACATTCTCTATTTGAACTATGATAACTGCCACAAAATAACTTTTAGCAAAAATGTTTGTCCCATCCAGCATCAATACGTTATAGCAATCGTCCTTTTCAGAAAAAAACAAGATTTTAGATTTAGGAGTAACATTTAACAAAAACTTATATTTGATCAACATATCAAAAGTATTAGATATGTCAATAAGATGCGGTTTTATCCTCCATACATAATAAAACTTTTCTGGCATTGTATTTATATTTTCACTGATTTGTATCAGTGGTCGTATTGGACTTATTTATAACATAAGTTGCTCAATGGATTTTTAGTTGTACTTTGTAGTTTTCTGATGTAATGCTACATTATAGAGATACTTTTTATGTTAGCTTTTGGAAAACAATCAAATAAATTGATTCGACTGATCTGTACCATAAATCTTTCTATTTCCATTGCTCATACTGCTTATTAATGGAAAACAATCAGTACACGGAAAAGTAATACTTATTGCATTGACAAATAATTTGTATTTGTAACTAACAAATCCTAGACGCCATCTTTGGAATATTTTCTCACTAATTCCAGTGAGTGTATCCTTTCGATTGTATTTTGGTAGTTAAAATCATAAATTTAGATCCATTTTTTTATTGAACATATGACAAACAATACTAAAGGCTAACTTTTTAAAAGAATGAATACAAGAATATGATCAACCAGCAAACAAAATAGGGTGATCCCAAACTTTCTGATAGTGGTAACTGAAAAATAGAAAATTCAAATACCTAAGCATGCCATTCAAGAAGAAACAAAAATATATTGCTTAGAAAGCTAGAAGACTATCACATTATATATTATATGCATCAATTCAATGCTGCAAACTTTAGGCTTTATTATGTTTGTAGAGTTTAGTTTACTTTGTTGATTTTTCAATCGATTTTGTATTGTTATCTTCTTTTATTATCTATGGCAACATGGATGTAGATTTGATTCAGTTAAATATTTTATTATGCAAGAGAAAAAACGGGTGGTATGTAGGTGTTATTAGATTTAGATTTAGCCTATAACATAGGTTGATAGAATTTTATACTGAAAATTTTTAGTTTCTTACTTATTGAAAGTTGTTATTTTTTTTATTTGAATTTATTATGTGTTTGACCTGATTAAGTTAATTTTTTTTGTTATAACTTTAGCAGAATTGTTGAGACAATGTACATTGGTGCCTATTGTTCATCATATTGAACCTATTCTGTCTACTGATAGCGAACTGGTTTGGTCATAGCACCTCCATTTTTTAAAATCATTTTTGTGTAATTATGTTTTGTGTTTGTTTTGAAAATAGGTACATTGCATTACACTGCAGGAAGTGTAATCATGATAAGAACTGTTGTTTATTGTCTTCGGCATTGTAATTTTAGAGCACAGAAAGATTTTAAACAAATTTTTATTATTCTCCATTTAAGTTGTACCGATTCTTTGTGTTAGGGTTTGTTTGTACTGAGTTTTCTCTTATTTCTTGATATTATTGAACTGAAGTGGATTTAGTTGATAGAGTATTGCTCTAATCACCCTGATAAAGATTCCACAGCTCTGTTAGTTGATGGAGCATTTTAAGCTGCGTCCAAAAAGAAATTACAGTTTTGTACTAACCACGTGCTTTGAAATAAATCACAATTTCAGTCTGATCATTAAATTTTTGCAAAAACTTTTCAGAAGCTGTATCAAATATATTCTTGTCTGTTAAGAATGTAATGTATCAATGTCATTCAAGATGTTATAGCAGTGTTTCTTGTTTTTTTCTGCCCTTTTCTTGAAATTTTACCTTTGTGTTTGCCCAACACATGCGAATTATCACATTTTCTGAAAAAACCTCAATAAATGCATTTTGAATACTTTTGGTATCATGTTAAATAACGAAGGTGGAACTTAAACTTTCGGTTTTGTCAGTTACTCCACATACCAGAACATGAAGTAAACTCTGTCAGATCATTTTGTACCTGGACAAAATACGTATCTGGGCATCTGCCCGAAATACTTTCACTGCAGTGATTATAATGAGCACTGATGATTCTTCAATATAAATGTAACCCAATTATTTATATTGTTGATCATTTACATATTGGTTTCAAATGTACAGACACTGTTGGGTCAGACCCAATGTAAGTGCAGACTCGTCTTGCGTTAGACTCCGAGTAATGTCGGTAATCATGGTCTTCTTCGAATTATTTTGGCTGTCTCGAACGAGATCTATCTTCAACGGTGAAATCACCACTTTTGAAGTACCGTAACCATTCTTGTCATGACTTGTCAGTTGGGGCATTGTCACTGTAAACTTCCACAAGTATACAATGAGCTTTAGCTGCACATTTTTCCAATTAAAACTTCCCTCAAATGCTGTTTAGTTATCAAAAAATCATTTCCAAACCCAAAACGTTTTATAAGAAACTCAAAACAATTCAAACTGGATGTTATCGGCAGATGTCCAATCCATTTAAAACCGCGGCAATCAAAATTTAATGTTTTTAGAGCCATATTTTGAAAATGGACCGAATTGATTTGTGCTTCCAATATAATAAAATTTTGCCGACTAAGTAATTATTTTGCAATGCAATTGTTTATCGAGCAAAGGCATATCATAAACTTATTGGTTGAATTGTTGACAATCTTAAGATTATTTGCAGAATAAGGCTTGCAACCTCATTTCTATTTATTGCAAGTAAAATCTTTCTATGCTGTCCAAAGAATTTAGCGGCTGATTGTTATTGCTAACCAAATTCAATAACAAAAAACCATTTAATCAATTCTCTTTATTATATTTCTATATATATTATAGATTAGAAAAATACAGGAAGGTAAGTATGAAGATTTTCATAGAATAAATATGTATACTATTAATTTGTCAACAAATAAATTTTTTAATGCAGCCCTTAATTTTAACTTTTAGAGTTAACAGTTTCAGCAAAAAAGTTTGGAAGATCGTTGCTAATAATAAAACCATCCGTAAGTTTTTGAAAAATGTGTTTCTTTCTCAACTATATGGCTGAATATTGCCGGTTAATGCACGATTTTTGTACTAACTTTCACTGATTTCCTTTATGAAGTCTTGAAGAATAGCTTTGTACATTGGACAGACAGATTTTTTATACGATATTTGAATTCTGTGTATTTCAAAGGCAAACTTTGAAAATTTCAGGAGGAGGTTGGAAATATTTTTTCGATCTCAGTTATGTACTGATACATTATCAAATTCTTCCTTAATTACCATAAAGTGCAAAAAACATTCAAAATAATATAGTGACAAGTTATTTATACTTATCTGCAGGTAGGCCTACCTACAAAACAAGAAAAATACTTCATCTGCTGTAATTACTTGTTTACAAATGCTAATTTCTTTCGGATTATATGCCAAATGTGATAGCTATTTATTGCAATAACACGAAGGATCATCTCATGTTTCTATAATTATTTATAAAAAATTTAATAATGTATTATTAATCAAAGTAATTATCATCCTACCCAATGGCTTTTTGACAATTTTAGCTTATTTCGCAGAACTTACATCTTTTGAATAAAAAAATTGATTTAAAAAAATGTATATGAGACAGAAATTCATTTCCACAAAAATTTTTGTGGAAATTTCGGTCTCATATACATTTTTAATTAAAATGAGTTTCCACCAAGTAAAGACCGAATCTATCAAATAAAAAATTGATTGATTGCATTTAGGTATCAATTTGAATCCTCCACTGTCTGTTATATAACATTCAAGAACAAAAATGTAGTGTTGACTTGGCAGAATGTAAGAAAAAATGTTATAACATTTTCTAGCCAACGTATATCCTGAGTTAATTTTACAGTATTAGTTTGGTATTACAAAGTAAATGTGAATTTTTCGAATAGGCTAAGAAGAGTGTTCTTGGATTCGTGCTGCTTATATAGCTGACTCGGCGAACTTCGTACCGCCTTAGCGTAGCTTTGATGCACTACTTTATTTTGTAGCTGACCTATCTTATGTATGAGTACCTATTCAATTTGAACTGGAATCTATAATATCCTCCATATAAAAACGAATCTTTATTTCCCTGGTCTCGCCATACTTGAGGACTTTACTAATTTTTATTAAATAAAAAACAAAATATATATTTTCATAATAGTGTTTATTCCATAGGGTTCAATTTCACTCATATTTTTACAAATCGCTATTGAACAACTTTGCATTTTGAAGTAAACACTGAGCTCAACACCACGCTCGCTCTAGAAAGCAACTAATATCCTCTATACCCTTCACTGCTTCTCTCTATTCTAATGCTTTTTGATAAACTATATTTTTAGTTTTATGTTCTGGCGCGTAAATAAATAATGTTGATGGTTTTCCGACACGGGAACAGGCGACATATAATTGGCCATGTGAAAAACATGGATTTTCTAAGTTGATGCCACATACACTTAGCGACTGCTCTTGCGATTTATTTATTGACATTGCAAATGCAAGCCGCACTGGAAACTGTAAACGTTTAAAGCTGAATGGCATGTCGTTCGGTATCATAGGGATGCGTGGGATTAAAACATCTTCGCCTTTGTACTTCCCTTTCAAAATTGTGGCTTCGATGACGTTATTCAATAATTTCTTCACCGCAAGCCGGGTGCCATTACACAGACGTGGCTGGTTTATGCTCTGTTGTTGATTTAAAAGGGGAACTGTTCTATCAACCATTTCTCGTAATGTTTCGGAATCGTATTGGGCTTCGCGTCTCAATTCTTGATCAAATGAGTCGTGCATTGGGCGATTGGGTGCTATCATTCCTATTTGTGTTAATACTTTGTTGGAAAGCATCAAGCACATGTCCTCAATTAAAATTAATGCTTCATTGTGAATTTCTTCGTTCATTTGCAAATCTGCATTCGATGTTCTAAGACGCATCTGATGCAATATATCTTCCGCCATATGATCTTTGTATTTATGCCATAAATCAGTCGGTGTTGATGGAAAGCATGTAGACAAAATTATAGAAAATAATGTTCGTATTTGTTTAGCATTTGACGAAATCACAGCATCTTCGAGAGTGTAGTCCCAATGAGTGTCATTCTCTAACAATCCCAAATGTTGACAGGCTTCTCTGTATGTGCCACACAATACATCATTAACAGTTCGCAGCTGTTGGAATGATGTTGGACCACGAACATTGACTAACAGTAAACGCAAATAAAAACACTCGTCTTGACTGGGATGGACTGCATAAAGACGGCTTAGTGCATTGGTGGAAAATACTCGTGGGTAACCTGGAACTGGCTGTCCTCGTTTTCGTCGTTCAAATTTTTTTGATGATTGATTCCAGGTATAATATCTTGGCATTTCGGAGTAAAGTAACGTTCTGGCAAAATCATCATTCTGGCACATTTCAAAGAAGCTGGTTAATGTTGTCGATGGTGGCCTGTCAACTCGTTGTAATACGTTTGCATCTGTAAAATATACCCGTTGACCATTTTCCAAATGTACGGCCAAGTGAACAACAGTAGGGTGTCGTTCATGTATAGGAAACGAAAATATACGCCACATGCCTTCGTTACTGCTAACATAGCGGCCCATTTGATATTGAGTGACTTCATCATTTGAATTTTCGACAGCAACTCCGAAGACAGCCATGCCACTACCTTTGTTCACATACTTGCAAATGTATTTAATAGATTTTACTGAATGGCAAAATTCGACGTTTATGTGTGATTTATATGACTTGCAGAGTAATGGCGAAAACGGAACAACCCAACGATTTTCGACTTCAATGTCCTGTCGATTTACTTTGACTATTGTTGACTTTCCATTGTCATCAATGAATCGGCGGCGATAAAGTGGATATCCATCATTTCCAGTAATAGTTTCTGCTACTAATTGTTTTGGGTAGCGTTTTGAACATTTTCCTTCAACCATACACGGAGAAATGGGATTTAATATTCCACATGGACCATGTATCATATTTTTTGTAATAACCTCATGTAACAGTGGGTCTTCATTATTATCGGGAATTTCTGCTGATATCACATTATCAATTTCATTTGGTCTTATCCTCTCAACCAACCAAATGAGGATATGTGCATGTGGCAATCCGCGTTTTTGCCACTCAACTGAGTACATCCAACAGGGCGTCTCGCCGAACACGCGATGCTTAACAATGAAATCCATGAGTGATTTTAATTTCATTTTGAACAACCTTGCAGTGATATCGTGGCGATCAATAGGTGATTGTCTAGTAAATAATTCTTGTTGAATTTCTATCCTCTTTGGATTGCATGTGAACGTGATAAACAAATCTGGTGTGCCATAATGTCGTACATAGGACATCACATCTTGCGCATATTCATGCATATGGCGCGGACTTCCGACGTATGTTGCTGGGAGAATAGTTGTTCTGCCAACACTCTGTGCATTTCCATCAGCATTAATGGCATCCCGAAGATGAATGTATTCCTCGGAATGGAGTTTTGCCTGGTTCAACCTGATAAATGTCAATCGTTCAGTTTCAACTTTCACATACATATCCACAGCATATTGGTGAAATAGACGCCGACACTTTAAGATGTGATTGTCCTCATTTTGCCGAACCATCAGTCTGTATGAATAATAATTCATTGAACTAACTTTTTTGTTCGTTTCAGCACCTGTAAACAATTTTTTGTGTTAATAATTTTAAGTTAGTAAACATATATTTTATATAGTAAACATATATTGTTATATGTCGTGACAACGGAAAACGGGTTTCATTTTTATATATATAGATTTACCTGTAACTGGATTTATCATCTTAATTGAAAAATGATAGCCGTCTTCACCTTGCCAAAATAGGATAGGGTATTGTAAGGCATCATAAGATCGATGTGTTTCAGTCACACGCTGAAGTTGATCGTTCCGCCGATGTAAAACAATATCTCGGTTTTCTAAATTTTCTCCTACGACGACAATAGCCACTTCATCAATTGTTGGCGCATTAAAACGTCCAGCATGTTGTCCTGCAGGCGCCTTATCGGTTCTGATGACAATTTTATGATTATCTGATGGCATGCGGTATAATGCAGTTGTGAATAATGCAACTAATTCATTGTGTTGATGGAAAAATGTTTGAAGTTGTTCCACAATGGATCTTTTGACTGAGTTGTTGTGTGCGCAACGCCGATCGATTTTTCTTGCTGAATTGCCCATAAAATATATTTGCAAAAATTTATAGTCTTCATCAGGCACTGGCAATAAGGAACCTGTTCTACGATATATTTGACCCTGAATCTGCAAGAATATAAATATGTATTTAGGTAATTGTATAGCAAATTGTTTGTACCACCATGTGGCTCGCAAAATACTGCCACAATACTTTAGATCATTTCAAATTAAAACTACTTTAAACCTTGACATTGAACAGCAGCCTTCCATGGCAGCTATAGGTAGTAGGCTTTACCAAGTATTGGGACACCTTGCTCATGCCATTATGAAATACAACATGTTATAAAATGTTGCTGATTAAGTCATTGGGTTATAGACTATTATTATGTATTTGACTTATTGTTTACAAAATAAACACGTCTACACAACACCGGCTCAGCATATTTTGCACCAGCTACATGGTTGTATAACTAAATAAAATTGTTTGCCATTATACTTACTTACCTTGAAAGTAGGTATAAAATTGTCTCGAATAACTTTTGTTGCGCCAAATGACGTCATTTGAAAACAATTATTGTATTGCTGGATATGAGTCAAAAAATGATTAGAATCTGGCCCATTTCCGGAAACCAATGAATGTAGTGGCTCTGGTGGTGGTACCAATGGCGTCAATTTGACTTGGCCGCTGGCGCACACAATCCAGGGGCTTCATTTTTGAATTTCAATGCATTGCAATGCGGACACACAATATTCATTAGTCCAATAGCAACAATTTTCTCTGAACTGTAATCAATTGCAACATTATAACTAAATGCAGCTCTGTGGGGATTAAACACAACATTTCTATGTTGATTTCGATTCCGTTGAAGTTCATCAGTTTGATTTGCTCTTATATTTCTTTGACTTGCCGTATTTCGAGTTCTGCGGCCTAAGTTTGTACGTCTGGTTGGTGGCATTGTTAAAAACGAAAATCCAACTGAAAATATATTTTCTGTATAACCATGTAAAATTGTAATATTGTGTAGTCACCAAAAATCGATATGAAGTGAAGTGAACTTACCGTGATTAACAAACACTTATTAGCAAACAAAAAACAAAACTAACTTTATCAAAAACTTAATAAAATTATTGTTAGCGCGGTTATGGATGTGTTGTCACAGATTACCACAGATTTTTTTGTTTTAAATTGAATGACGTTGACATTGTCAGCGCGGTTATCGATGTGGTGTCACACATTACCACAGATTTTTGTTTTAAATTGAATGACGTTGACATTCGTTACGCGCGTTTTTTAAAATATGCAAAATTAAATGTATATTTTTCAATCTTTCTGAGAGATTTTCTTCATATTTTTTTTTATCGTTCCGCCGATGTAAAACAATATCTCGGTTTTCTAAATTTTCTCCTACGACGACAATAGCCACTTCATCAATTGTTGGCGCATTAAAACGTTTTTTCAATCTTTCTGAGAGATTTTCTTTATATTTTTTTCCGTAAGAACCTTGTACAGAGTATTAGAAAACTACAAAAAAAAAATCAGCCAAATCGGTCAAGCCGTTTTCATGTTATGTCGTGACAACGGAAAACGGGTTTCATTTTTATATATATATATATAGATGTATATATATATATATATATATATATATAGATGTATATATATATATATATATATATATATATATATATATATATATATATATATATATATATATATTCAATACAATATTACAGTGATGGTTCGGAACTTTTGCAAAAAGTCACATTGGACAATTCCGATAGCTGTCCACCAAACACACAATAAAAATCTTGTGTGGAATGATAAAGAAATGGTTCATTATCATTGCACGAAATGTTCTGACAGGAGTAGGTGCCATCTTTGTAGTTAGCACGTGAGCATGGCACTTTCACCAGGTGACCACTAAGTAGTCTCCACAACGCCCGAAAACAGGTTTTGTTATAAGGATACACCTTATCGTGCAAAGCGATCAGCCTTCCAGGGTCCTTGCGTTCTTTTGGGCTGTTCAATCACCTATCACTTCAGCTTTTTATTGCGCCGCAACTCCGGCTCTGGTACCAAGTTTAAACTAATACAAAAAAATCTCACATTAAAATCTCATTAGTTATTTTTAACTGGTAATCAAATAATGTATATAACAAATGAAGGGTTCACATTAAAGAATATGAAAACTGCACAACCTTTTCTTTACCCTATGTATATATTCAAATTCTCATGAACACACATTACAAAAATTACTAACGATATACTTGCTACTTCAAAAGTAAACAACTGCTACAGTTTTGATGATTTCGGCTCTTGTACCATGATGCTATGATTTCTTTTAAGTGAGTGCATTTTACGAATTTTGAGTCGAAAATGATTTTCATTTAATTCGGACTGGGTGATCCAATTCAATTCTGTCTGTCCAAGATAAATTTCATAATAAATTATTTACGGACTCTAATTTGTAGTCTAATTTTAATTTTAAATGGGAATATAATGTATATGAAAAGAAAGTTGTTACAAAAACATATAAATGAATCTTTCAAGGAACATTGTTTTAGTTTAGTTCATGGATGGAGGAACTTTCTAAGTGCCATCTACCACCTATGCAAAATTTGATAAAACTTCTTTCATAAGGGTTTCTTCTCTTGTAGAGAAATTTCCCAAGATGCTGCAAACTTTTATTAAAATTTTTTTCTTTTTATGAAGTCTGTTGTGTGATACCTTCTAGAGAGTACTTGGTGGACCTTGATAGGATTTTGTTTGAATTTAAATAACGCTTATATCCCTATGTATGCGCAGTTGGCATAATTGGCATATGTGCAAAAGAACCCTTTGATTATTATTTCTTCATAATACAATTTTGAAATTATGTTTTAAAATATATCGAAACAGAAAACAAAATTTGCTAAAATTTCAGAATTGGTGGTTATGCACTAAAACTTTTAGAAGTTCATAATTTCAAGTTTCACTAAGCAAATGGACTAATCGGTTTTTTTAAGCTGGTGAAATGGAACAAAAATTCAACAACAAATGGAGATCGGTTCAACATTCTTAGTTCTAATTTTGTTAGACCAATCTCTTTTCTAATTTTGTGATAATTCATTAGTTTTTTGATTTTCAGGTGTCTGAAGGTAAACCGGACATATCAGCAATAATTGCAGCTATACACAGACAGGACGAACTGGTAGCAGAAAAGCCTGTGAAACGATATAAAATTGCACAGGAGTTTCTTAACAGGATATCTAAAAAAACTTCTCAGCAGGACATGAAAGAAGAGAAGTCTAATGAGGTGAGGCCTAGAAGTATCTGATCTGGTATACAGAGTGTTTTCAAAGTTGAGATTTTTTGAAGCCGAAAATGGTCTTGAACGATTAGGTTGGACTCACTGATGAAGCATCCGAGGTCAAAAGTAATTCTGTCCTTTCATCGGTAAACACGCAAACTTTAGAACGGAAACTATAACCTTGAAACTTTCAGGGAAGGTTTGGGGTCTAAATATATCGGCTAAGTTCATTAATGGGCAAAATCGGTTAAATTATTTTGTGGTTATTCGCGTTTGCAAATTTTTCATATTTTTCCCAATATTTTCGAAACTACAAATTCGATTGATCTGAAATTTGGCATTTAGAAGTAGAATAATAACGTGCATGTTCGTCCGAAATTAAGTGAGTGTTGTATGATAAAATATTGTGTGAGCGGATCAGTACCTTAAACACTATAACTTTCGAACGGAAAGAGATAGAGATTTGAAACTTTCAGCCTAGGTTTGGGGCTAAATAGTTCCGCTGAGTTCGAAATCAGTTAACGGTTTCGCAGTTATTCATATTTGAAATTTTCTCATATTTTAATTAATATGTATCAAACTACAGATCCGATTCATTTGAAATTTGTAGTTTAGAAGGATAATGCTAACGCACCTTCTCCTGAAAAATTTCATGAGGATCAGAAATTTTATGAGCGCAGCAAAAACTATTGGAACAGTCCCACGATCGAGTTCAAACTAGCATTTAGATTTAAAGTAATAATACGAAGGCTAACGCAAGATTTCGTGAGGATCGTATAATTAATAGATTAAAAAACATTGACTACAGCAGTGTTTATCGCTACCAAATCAATATTAATAGTTGTACAATTGAGTTTAAATGAAGATATAAAATAACGACAAGGAGGCTTATACAAAATTTGTGGGCATCGCGGTTAATATGAACAAGCGCGCAAAAGCTCCTGACTTCAGGTTAGTGCTTTTCACATTTTTTTACAAGGATATCGAACTTATTGAAGCTCTCGCGAGGGAGCTCTCACCTCTTAATTCGTGAAACCTCGTTTCGTTTCCGAGTCTGCGCATCTGAAACTCATCATACAGGCGTGATGCGCAGGCTCTGCCTGTGACGCCGGTGACCATGTGTACCGCTTGGAACGGTGGTCGTCAAACGCTGTATGCCTTGCCCTATTTGAACTCGACGGGGAGGGTTAGTCAAGAATCTTTAGACTGGTCGGGTCCTCTATTGGTACGCCGGTCAAACTGCGACAGAGCAAGGCAGGTTTCTGGACGAGGAACAAAGAAGTTGTTCGCTACACATTCCTCCTCCAGTGAGCGTCGATAAAGGTAACGGGATAGAGCGTTGGGAGCAGGAAGACAGTCCGCCGCTGGGCTAGTCGCGGTGCCATCTCCAGCGGGGATCTGTGGAACGAAAGAAAAGGTCGTCTCGGAATGATGAATGGGGGCAATTCGGGCCACCAAATGAATGGGTTGGTTCGCTCTTAAAGCGAGGTCTTGCGAGGGAGCTTTCACCTCTTAATTCGTGAAACGGCGTTTCGTTTCCGAGTCTGCGCATCTGAAATTCATCACACAGGCGTGATGCGCAGGTTCTGCCTGTGACCATGTGTACCGCTTGGAACGGTGGTCGTCAAACGCTGTATGCCTTGCCCTATTTGAACTCGGCGGGGACGGTTAGTCAAGAATCTTTAGACTGGTCGGTCCTCTATTGGTACGCCGGTCAAACTGCGACAGAGCAAGGCAGGTTTCTGGACGAGGAGCGAAGAAGTTGTTCGCTACATTATAAAAATGAACAATTTCGCCAAAAATTGAAAATATTCAAGGGGACAGAGTTGAAAAAACTTTCAATTTCAATTCGAAATCTTCAAATTTCAGAAAATATCAAGTTCGGTCCTGTTACTTAGGACTTTCAACAATAGAACTATAATTCTATAGGCTTTAAACGCCTAATGGTGATAAAATGTCAGTTCAGTGTAAACAAACAATGCTGTTTTTACTTTTATGAATTTATTGAACGAACGCATATTTACTCAAATATTAAATAATTGGAGTGTTCAGACAAAATACATCAGAAGATATATATATATATATATATATATATATATATATATATATATATATATAATATAACTTTTAATGTGTATAAATTGGCGAGTATTCGAAGTTTATTATTTTCATTTTTACTACACACGTTTTTTTCACGGTTACTTTTTCATGTCAGGATGAAACACTTCAGAAAAAACTCCTAATTAGAGGTATAAGGAATTCCTTGTACAATGTAACAAGACCAGAAAGATATTCAAATTAGCCAATAATTTTGATTCCCTGCCAAAGACCGAAGAAGTCAATATACTAAAAGAAACCATATGGCAGATTCATTTATAGCGCGATAAAGTGCAATTTGTTACTCTTGATTTTGTGGACATACGTATAGGATCGTATTACTATCTGTATTTGAATAAATGTGCGGCATTTTCAACAAATTAACGAAAGTAAAAAACTTCAAGTCCATCGAAATTTTAATCTCGATTCTGAATTTAAATTGACACATGCTGTTAATCCGGACCGCATGCTCGCTGGTATCGCCAGAACTAACAGAACCGGACTTAAATTGTTGGGAATCGCATTTTACTTAAAGGGCTTCCAGGCTCTGTCCCCTTGAACATTTTGTGTAGGCGATTTTTGTTGCAATGGTTTATTTTAATGAAATCTGCCTTCTCTGTTAAGAAAGTATCGACTTTGAAAATATCCTGTAACGGGTTTTCCAATAAGAAGTTTAATTTTGATATTAAAAAGCCTCACCATATCCTTTTCATGAAATTTTCCCTCATCAATTCGCACATTTGCGACTGTAAGTCCTCGATAACTTAACGAATTCTATCTTTAAGTTCTTGAATCGATTGTGGAGCATTGGCATAGACCTTATTTTTCACGTGGTCCCAAAGAAAAAGTCTAAAGGTGTTAAATCACAAGATCTTGGTGGTCAATTGTGATCATCTCTTCGAGAAATAACACGGCCAGGAAACTTTCCTCGCAAAATTGCCATTGTTTCGTTGCTTGTGTGGCACATAGCACCGTCTTGTTGAAAATAAACGGCGTCCATATCAATATCTTTCAATTCTGACCATAAAAAATCATTAATCATAGCTCGATAGCGCAATGCATTCACCGTAACAGTTGCACCAGCTTCATTTTTTAATAATTAAGGTCCAGGCACACCGTCAGCTCAAAAACTGCACCAAGCTGATATACGTTGAGGATGGAGAGGCTTTTCAACAATCATTCTTGGATTTTTCGAGCCCCAAATGCGGCAATTCTGCGTATTAACAGTCACTGACGATGATTTTTCGATGAAAATCCGGATCATTTTGATGCATTTCAAGGACCCTATCAGCAACGATACGACGTTGCTGGTGATCGACTGGCTTGAGTTCTTGTGTTAACTGAACTTTTAAAGCCTTAAGACCTAAGCCTTGATGCAAAATACGGTGTAATGACGTTTGTGGAATGTCTAATCCCAAAGATCGACGAGGAATCGACAAACTTGGGTTTTCGTCAACACTACGGGCACCACAGCAGCGATATTCTCAGTTGTTCTTGAGCGACGCACACGGTTTCGATTCTTCACATAACTAACTTGTCCCAACAGCTCAAATTTTTCCTCCAGTTTCACTATTGCCGGTCGAGAAGGTGTTCACGACGACTCAAAAGTGCTTTAGTTTTGCGAACTGTGACTGCAAAATTTTCACCATTTTTGTAGCGAATTTTAACAATTTCAATGCGTTGTTGAAGCCTGTATCTTCTATTTTCAGTAATGGCGAGTTTTTACTTGCCAAATATCAAAAGATGACAGCTGCTCAGATAGCGAGCTATTCAAAATGAAACCTCTTATTGGAAAACCTTTACCAAAATCGTAAATGAAGATAGTTTTATTAAAGTTATTATTAAAAGTTGCGATTATTGTTTGAAAATAATGCCATTTCGAAAAATTCTTTACGTCGCATATTAATTGAACATGAGAAAGCTGTGCGCTAAATGGGTGCATATTTCTGACATCTTAATAAAAACACCATCATGAATGAGTATTTTTCCTTCGAGTATTTGGTAAAGTTTCAAAACAATAAATTGTTTTTAGTTTGATTTCTAACCAAGGTTGGAATATGAATACATCACTCCAATCCTCAGGTTGAGCAACAGTGAAAACAATTAACTATATTAGCTATTACAATTTAGTAGTTGATCATATTTAGAAAAAAGTATTAAGAAATTACTATTATATAATAATAAAACTTCATTTAAGCAACAAGAAGATTCCCAATTGCAGGGGTAAAATTCTTACACTTCTACAAAAACTAAAAGATAATATTAATATACAATAAAATAAAATTGATGCATATCCTAAAAAGTGATTAGATTTCCAAAAAAAATAATCCCATCCAGTAACATGTAATTTCTGCGTTCAAACAAGTATGTTCATCCTAAGTTCATTTGCACTCCTACACATACTGGTGCTCGCTCCAACAAGTTAGTAAGTTTTGGCAGATGAAACACAGGAAAAGATCTTGCAGGCATTCTTGGAATGGTAATATTTATTCTGGACAACAAGTCCTTCAGTAATCTCTGGCACAGTCTAGCACACTGGTGTTCCTGTCTTCTGACCAACGACCAAATCACATTTCTCACATAATGGAAGAAAGATCAGGTCCTCTTTTAGGATATCGACCGGTTTGTTGAAATGAGAAGTACTTAAAGAACTTTCTGTGAATTCGCTCAAGTGAATTCAGATGAGTGTTGTACCTGGGAAACTTAATAAGGCTGCCATACTATAACTTACTAACAATGTGAGTAAAGTAAAGATTTTTCAACACCTTCAAATCATCAAACTCTCTGGATCATTTGAAAACAAAACCCAGCGTTCTACAAGCGCAGGCACATAGGTTTTCAATGTGGGGGTGTAAAACTCGAATGTACTATCAAATAAAATGCCATGATCACGTATTTAATCTACGCAGATAATAAGTAATGGCCAACCAAAGGCTGCAAGTTTCTCGTAACTTATGCCATATATTTTCAAAAATAGCTTCAAGTCATCCACATACACCAAGGCAATTAATTTAAACGGCAGATATTTATTCTGAAACATGATTCCTGGGATGTGGTGGTCAGATTGATGTATGCTATATACTAATTTTTCCAGAGCATTCAATTCTGTTGAGCAAACTGTTCGCTTGGTTTTTGCTCTACTGATTTCAAGTTGATTTGTTGCTATTTAAATGGTAAAATCAATTAAGTAGTTTATAATTGTTTCAGATTTTTTGAGAATGAGTTGGAAACTGAGGTTCTGCAGGGATTTAATCTCGGACCATTGCTATTTGTAGTATTAACGAATGATCTGATGAACTTACTGAAATGCTTGGCCTTGGCGTATGATAAAGAGTATGAGCTATGGTAAATAAGAAGTTTTTCAAATCGGGACATTGCAACTTGCCTCTATGTTATTGTTCAAAACTAAAATAATATGATCAAAATCAATGGGTTCGAATTGCCTCTTTTAGACCATTTTCTATTTGCAATCGTGAAAAATGACTCGTCGAAAAATTCGCAAATAGTGAAAATGCTGACGGCTATTTTAAGGATATTAAGATGGAGAAATTGTTTCGAACAAAAAGGAAACTACCTAGACTCATAGACATTTTTTGAAATTTTTTTTGTGTATTCTTTGTAAGATTAGTCCCCTCATGGATTAACCATATTATATATCAACTAATTTTCTTCAAATATCTCATAATGAAACTTTGGAATTTAGCTTAAGTTCATATTTAAAGTTTCTGTGAACGGATACAAAAAATTTTCAGATATTTTACGATGAGTTTTTTTTCTTTTCAGATTTATTTATGGGCTACGTTAGCAGCTACTGTAGCAGTTGGAATGATTTTTTTGGTTGCCTACTGAAATATTCTAGTCTTTAATTTAAAGATAATAAATATCTTTGAGATTGTGATTAATTTATATTCTTGAATATATTTTTACAGAATAATATCACAGACATTTATTTCATTTCATATTTCCTATAATGATTCAAATGTCTGAATATATTTTGTCAGCATTATAATTAGTGTTTTGATTTTTTTTCATCTCTGTTTTTTTGACTTTGTAACCATACGAAACAATTAAATATTCAACAACAAACGACCAACAAATGGAAAACCTAGTAGTGGCAAGGATTTTGCATGAGTAATAATAAAAGACATATTTTCATTATTTAATATAATTTCATGTCAACACATCAATTATTTTTCGAGATTTTCTTGATTTCAATTCGATTTTCAACCCTTACAAACATGATTTGAAACAGCTGAAAACTTGGGAGGATCAATCAATATTCTTATTTTTAGGATAACAACTTATAACAATTAATCAACTAACCTGAGACACTGTCTTAAGAGTATTTTTACCCAAACCCAAGGGAGTGTATGCTCATATATTCTGATAGAATATCATACTCGTATTGACGTAGATCCTTTTTTTTTTGTTGAACCTGCGATAAATTTTTTGTTTTTAATTTAGTGAATTTTCTCCATTAACAACCCACATTCTTTTGCTTTAAATGATTACTATTCCCATTGTTCGCGCGCTTATTGGAGGGAACAATGTGCTATCGTTTCGCCCAAATTGTGAAATTCAGCATTTAGAAGGAGAATAATAGCGCACATACTCGTGTAAAATTTCGTGAGGATCCTATGATTAGATGTTAAAAAAAAAAAAAATTGAGCAGATGAGCATTTATAAAGTTATCCAGCTAAAAAACTTCGGGAATCATTGCCGGCTTGTTCCCGATTATTGTAGAAGCTTTCATTGATCTCTAGCCTATAGTTTTGGAGTAAAGCTTTGAACAAGCCGATTTTCTTATGAGATATTTAAATTTACTTTTAAAGTACTGTAAAAAAGTAAACTGTCAACATTTCTTCGCTTCATCTTGTGGATTCGCCCGTTTGCATATCACCTATAATAATATGAAGGCACTCGAATGTGCATCTGTTTGCTGATAACACATAAGTGACCTAAAGTGACAAGATCGCAGTAACAAAGCCTACCCAGAACACAACTGAACTCCTAACTTGCGCAAGCTGAAAAAGCTTCTGAGGGATCTAGAATTATCAGGATAATAATAATAAGTGTGAAGATCATGAAGATGCCCAAATCCATAATTCTAGAACTGGAACACATCATCAGTCAAGTTAATAAATAATATATAAATATTATAAATATAATAATAATAAATTGGAGCTAGAAAAAAAACCACTGCATTTAAACATTATAGATGATTCAATCAAATATCCACAAGAAAGATATAAAAAATATTTCTTAAGTATTCCAACTAAAATGAAATTAATTGGGAAGGTTCATTTCTGCTCCTAAAGGGGACCACAGGTTATGGATAATAATATCATTATAATGTAATCTGTGAGGTGAACCAAAGTTACAATCATTAATATACCATTTCACTACTTTGCAAAGAATCCCTAACTTTTGAAATTTGAATGAAAAAGATGGTTCATATATTAATAGAATAATTTTTTATCTTATCTGAAATATAAAATATATCTTTGAAATATGACAAAGTGGAGATAATATCTTTCTTTCTCAAAAACATAGAAACATCAACCACCAATATTTTTTTTAAACTCTGGAATTTTCAAATTTAATTCCACGATTTTTCTACATTGGTATAAAACTAAATAATCTTCAAATTTTTTACACATATTTTCATTTCAGAAGTTAATCTACATTTATTAATGCTGTAAGCTTCTTGTCATTCAATTAGCTCATTTCTTATTGTTAATAATAACAAATAATAAGAATTTGAATAAAATTCCAAATAACCATAATTAATTTATTGTGAATAACAAAAACAGTCAAAAACAAAGTATCGACAACAAAACATTATTGTTAAAAGTAGGAGGGAAAGGTTAAATTTGCAATATAATGTTGGACAATACAAGTAACAAGATTGTCGACTAGTTTCAGTTTCCACTGAACATCATCTATGAACGGTTGATATTTTACTACTACGTTTTCCAATAAGGGAACAAATTTATTTAAAGTGGTTACACTCATTAATAGAGGGGAACCATAAAGAAACAATCTGGTTTTATCAGTAATATGGCAGAGAAAGAAGGTTTATGTCATCTTTTTAGTATACGCTAGAAACTGTTTTCTTAGAAAGGACCAAAACATATTTCATTTTCGTGATATTGACTACAATAATATTTAAATTAGTCAACTTGATATTTATTTCAGATTATGTACTGGAGATGACTGACTTTTTGTAAACTTTATTTCAAAGACTGTCTCCAGATTTTACGGAAGATTTTCATATCTCCTGAACACAAATCTAATTGATGTTGAAACCCTGGGTTCTCTCTTAATTTAGAAATTATGCACACCCAAAAGTCGAATAACGTACTTCCTATCTTCGATTCACTTTTCCACCTTAAAAACAATGATTTAATACATTGATGTGCGCCACTGGTTTAGTGGTTTGAATGCCCGACTCGTAAGCACTGATCATTCCCACAATGTACACTAAGGCTTCTGAGGGATCTTCACAGAAGATCTAGGAGTATGAAGATAATATCAAATGTAGTTTACAAATCATCTAAAATTCTTTACAAAATTGGTGTTCTTTTTAAATATTTTATATTAATTTACTAAAACGAAACTCCCTGAAAAGTTCTGAATACCTTAGGAAAAGGAACATTTCACTGAAAAGTATTCGTTTCCGTGAAAGTTCTTGACTTGTTGAACAATCTCATATGTCATGAATTTGATACAAATATAAATATACATGAAAAATTTCAAGTGACACCTAGGCGAAGACCTGTAATAACCGAAACTACTGAAATGGACGACGATATTTTGGAATAATTCAAGAATCAGTACAAGGTTGTACTATTTCACATCAGTAGTGCCATTTTGAATTAATTCATCGGAGAATTCTTGAACAGCATTATGTTTTGTTTTTTAGTGTAATAGTTCATTCTGACGAGATCCACATTTTATTGAAAAAAATCACTTTTAATGTCATTCTGAAAAGTTAGGCTCATAACTTCTTGAACACTCAAAGTTTTAACAGATTTCCGTTTGGTAAAAAATATCATTATGTCCTTTATAAATCGACAGTTATGTAACACCCAAATCAATTTGCTGGATTATTTTTTGATGTATAAACCTGCCTCTGATTTAAAACAAATTAATATTTATTCACCATATCACTGATTGATGCAAATTATGTAGAGTTGAAATATCAGGAATTTTTATACAGAACATAATTTTACGGTCTTTTCAATAATATACATTGAAAATATACAAATAGTAATTATGGTAAAAGTGTATATTTCATAAGAAATGTAATAAATATTTTCATGAAAAGTTGTCTAAAATGGAATTTTTTGATACTGTAAGCTTCGATTTCACTTTTATATAATGCAAAATAATTTGAAGTACATTCAATACTGCCTCGATAGAAGTAATATTCATTTATAAAAATGTACATTAACATTGGCATTTTCAAGGTTCAGTGTTGACAACAATTAATAAATGCTTATTCTGTTGTGCATTTTCACTCTAATGGTAAATTTAATTGAAGCGCCTCGAAACATCAACACAAACATTTAGTATATATCATATAATTTATAGATGTATAATTATTAAAATAGTAAGAAATGGTCTGTGAATTGGATAATTTTTAATTCTTGCATAACAAATTTATCACAAAAAGATTTTAGAGAATTTTAATTTCTACTAGAAGTTTTTTGGCATGTACATAAGAATATAGCATTCATACAGTAGAGGTAACACTAAAAAATGCTAAAACAGTATTCGATTCCAAGACTAAAAACTGATATTGAATAGGTGGGAAAAATTAATGAAATTAGAAATCACTACAAATATTATGGAAATATTCATCCAAAAACACTCGAATGTAAAATCTGTGAAGAATTTCCAGACCCATTGACTAAGTTCATTTTCTTTAGTAGAACCTCGATTATTTCGGCTGGTCGAGACCAAGCCTTCACCGAATAAAAAAAAGCACCTCATTTCTATTTTAGTTTATTATTTTCTGAAATAAAAAATTATGAAAATTATAAATTTTAACAGCGAAAAGAGCCTATATGTTTTTAATTAACGGTGTGACCATGTAATGATATTATTTCCTCGTTAAAATACTCCAATTATATTATTGATCAGTCCATTTTTTAAGTAACCTTAACAATTGTTGTTATTTTTTGGAGTTTAGTGAACACGATTTTTAACAGTTTTTTTTTATGTTCTTATTATTTATCTGTTAACAAACTGATTTTGTAGCTACATTTGATTTTATAGTTTTTCCAATTAAGGTTTGTTTTGCCTTTCTTAACATACGAAAAATAATACAGCTTCTTCTTGTCAATATATTCCAAGAAGATCTTGGTTTGAAAAGTATTAACATCTGTATGCTTAACAGATAAATTGACAACGAAGGAAACCGACAAATCTTAGATCTGACGAGAACCATATGTTTTTATTTGGATACTAACTCTTAGTTCAGAAATTTTCAATTGCCACTTCCTGAGAGGTTTAAAAATCGAAGTTTGATGTGTGGCACCTTGTGGTTTTCGATTATTTCTGTTTTCTCACTCTACAAATTGAAGAGATGAAAAAAAATTAGAAATATTCACAAACGATTTTACATATTACAATTACATACTTAAAATACATTAAATAATATTATTAAATATAAAAAGCGAGACTACAGGATCCGCCGTTTGGAATTCCTTGGAACTCGCTTTGTAAATGCTCAAAGGATCATTCGATTGTTGAAACTTTTTTTTCCATTCACTGCCTCTATTATATTTCTAGTGGTCCATTTTTTGCGTGTTGATTATTGAAATCATTTGATTATGCCCATCACAAATAATTACCCACTTTCTCGTAGCTTAGAGTGGATGTGGCGAAACTCACAATGACTACTTATCAATTTATTTTTTTAGATAACATAGCAACTGCGTATTATTTCTCAAAATACGCACTACCCTGGGATGTCCATTGTGGATCTCACAGATTTTTTATGCAAAATTAAAATGATTGGAATGAAATGAGAAATTACTTTGTTTTCTATCAGTTTATTTACTGATTATACAGTGACTCGAGTTTCGTAGTGATACTACATTTTCAAACTGAATCATTCAGTACTGTATAATCAGTAAATAAAGTGATAGAAAACAAAGTCATTTCTCATTTCATTCCAATTAAAAGGAACTATCACAAAGTAACGGACTACTCCATCCAATTAAAATGACTCTGACTGATGAGTCCTTTGATTTTGAAACACTAGCGGATTGCAAAAACGAAGTTCGCAAACTGATGCTTTGTATCAAATGCCTCGATTCTTGCAATCAATTTTAAAATTTCTAAGCAATGCTCAACATGGTATTCCAAAAAAGTTTTTTCTTTAAATTTCATTACGAGTGTTATTAATACTACAGGAGCAACAAAAAGTATTTAAGTGTGTGGTGGATATCTAAAAATTATGTATTACAAGGTACACAATTCATACTTGCCAAAAATAGTAGCAATATCAACCCTCCAAACTTTTCTGAATTATTTTAAAATAAGCCAGAAATAAGAGAGGGTTACGTTTGATAACCAAGAAAGAGATCTTCTGCAAAGTAGAAGATAATTTAACGAAGATACAACAAATTCTTGTGTGAAAAAGACAATCCAGACTAATGTTTTAAATGTTTTCATTATAATATAATAAGAGTTCATTCGTTTTATTGGATAATTAATTTTCTTTAAATGTGCTCTTTGTAAACTACAAATAATCAGCCATGCAGATTAAATACACAAGGATAATCAAGGTTCTACTTATCCATAATGAAGTGGAAATAAATAGGAGTCACCCATATGGTATAACTTTTACAAATATGTGATGATTCTTCAATTACTGAATATTGTAAATAATTCTTTCATAAACTGTAGTACAACTTACCTTCTGTTCTACTTCAAGATTCGTTTCCATTTCTCTTCAATAAATAAATATAAATTATGAAATAACAAATTAAATATTTTTTGTAGAAATAAAAAGTAATGAAATCAGTTTTTCTTGAGCAAATTTTTCAAAATTAAAAAGTACCTACCATTAAAATAAATATATAATTTGAACAGATTAGATAAGTTTTCCACATACCCCATTTTAATCTGTAATAATATTAAAATAAGAAGTTGGAAAGAAAATGTATTGATCAAAATGTTATGATTTTGATAAAGATGGACAGGATGATACCTGGATTAGTGATTTGGAATTATTTTTTGTCAATAGCATAAACAAAAATGTTTAATAATTTCACAGCTTTAACTTACACCACCAGGCACACTATTTATGTGCAAGATGTATGTCTACAACCATGGTGTATTCACCTATACCTGAGAAAATGTCAGACAAATTAGATGACTTGATAATGAGAGATTACTATATCCTCAATTTTAAGTTAAATAAATGTATCCATGCTTTTGTATATACTTTCATTGAGCTTACAAATGAAAGTTGGGAAGATTGAAAAGCAAGCACTGATAGAAACAAATTATGAATTTTGAAACATCATTATGGCGGTAGCATTCCTAAGAGATGTTACAAATCCCTTCGAACTACACAGTCCAGATGTTAATTTTCTGTTCTCTAGTTAAGAGTGAATCAAGATAAGCATAAAGCATGCTTTAGAGAAGAAAAATATTTTTATGCAGTTATAGCATCTTTTCTTACGTATGATCTTCTAATAGTATTATATCAGTTCTGCATATTTTTTTAAAAAACAAAATATTCCAAATAAGAAAATCAGAAAAAAACCGTTAAATCTTGGAATTACACCTCAGGATGAAAACTCTCTCATCAAGTAGGTGCCAAGTTCCTGAAATTATGACTCAGGAATTCCCAAGGTATCAAGATGTTTAGAGAAGGGAGAATGGTGGGGATTAAGGGAATATAATGAAAAAAAAACCGAATATAGAAACTCTCTTCTTCTTTTGTTTCAACCATGTTCCAAACAATAGTTTTTTTGAGAATAGCGTTTTATATTTATTTTATTATAAAGCATTGATCCTTAGTTTTCATTGGTTTGATTATTTGACTGTTTAAATTTAAATTTTAATCAAGTGATTTGGACTTTGCTAAACTTTTATTTACCTGTCCAAACCCAACTATGTTTCCAAGAGTCCATTTGCTAAATTCAACAAGCACTATCTGCAGAAGAACATCTAGCAAAAAGAAGCTTTAGTTAAAGCATCAGGTGTCACCAAAGAGTTCTGAGCAATCTCAAATTGGTACATACACCAGGATTTTTAGACATTTTACTTTTGTGCAACCATTAAAAATTAAATTCATATAGGTCTCAACTCAAAAGACTTTGAAATAATAACCTGAGATCATTTAAATTAATCTGATATACCATTAAGTTCATATATTTGGCTCACGAGACTAAAAAAGCTAAAATAAATAATAATTATAGGAGGAAGTATATACCCTGAAGTACTTAACAATAGTATGATTATATATGAAGTATAGAAATTTCAAAAGTTGAGTTCCCACAAATAGAAAGCATCACCTTAGTGTTGCAATTTTTGTTATTCCCAAAATACGTACAATTATAAAAAACTTCAGAAGAAATGGCACCATTCGTATTTTGAAAAACTCTTACAATTATCTTTTGTCTCTGATATTTTCATTAATGAAATTGTTGATATTAATTGTGGGTGTGTACTAGTGGTGGTGCATCCTCCATTCCCTCGCTGTGCGTAGCCTTACCAATCATTTTCAATAAAGCTTTACTTTCAGGATGACCTATTTGTCTCTCATTGCTCTGTCCCCTTTTCAGTTTGGAAGATGGAGATGGTGGTTTTCCTAAACCCCACACCTCCAGATGTCTGTAATTGAACTCTTTGTTGGCTGACATTTGTTGGTAACCACAGTAGGTTGTGCAAGATTCGCTTGTATGTCCTATACCATATTCACTATCTAACCAAAGTCCACAATATCCATGTTGTCCACCCATAGCCTGAACATTGGTAGAAATAAATAAATTATTATTATAATGTGCAAATTTTTTCAAAATGTTTCAACAACCTCCAAAAAGTATCCTATTATTATATAGATTTGGCAGCTGAATATAGAGATCTAAATATACACATCTCGATAACTTTCGACATCGATTTGGAACTCAAAATTTTAAAGTTTCGATTTGGGTTCATTGGTACTGTGATTATTGTATCAACAGAATGTATTTTCAATACACAGTTTCATATTTCATACATTATTCAACTTCTTAAAATCACTGTTGTTGTAATAAACTTGACAAATAACCATTAGAGCACTAAGGTAGTGAGGTGCTTGTTGAAAAACTGATAATTATTACATTTATACTGAAATTTGAAATTTTCCATTGAATTTAGACCTTTAATTATTATTGATTTATTCTGGATAATTAATTTTTTTTTTATTATCATTTATTCATTAGCAATCAGAATACAACAATTCTATGAGTTAATTTGCCATCTACAGAGCTTTGAGCTCTCAAATGATTTGATATGGTTTTCTCCAGTGAAAAGACCATTTTAAATCTACTTCATATCAGCTGGCCAGTTCCTTTTGAGTCTTCTCATGTCTAGTGGTTGAAGCAACGGTTGTAGTAAGTCGTTTATATGACCATCTATTTTAGTGTGATATTTTTGGTTCTGTTCCTTGATGACATCCTTCACATAAGGTATTTTTAGATCTTCATGTAGGGTTTGATTTGATACATACCATGAGGCATTTATTAGCAATCTCAGTATTTTCGATTGGCTTCTCTGGTCTAGAGTTACATTGGACTTACTTGTACATCCCCAAAGTTCAATTCCGTATATCCATATGGGCTTTATGACCGTTTTATATATCAACAGCTTGTTTTCTAATGAAAGTTTCGATTTTCTACCTATAAGCCAATTCAGTTCTTTAGTTCTAAGGTCTATTTGCTTCCTTTTTTTAACAATATGCTCCTTCCAGGTTAATCTGCTATCTAAATGCACTCCCAAATATAGCATTTAGCAGTTGGGGAATTTGGTATTTTTATATTGTTTATAAAGATGGGTGGACACTGGTCTCTTCGAAGGGTATAATTTACTTGAACTGACTTGGTTTCATTAACTTTTATCTTCCACTTACGCAGCCATTCTTTTATTTCATCAAGATGAATTTGCAATCTATTAGATGGCTCTTTGGGATCTTCATGGCTTGCAAGAATTGCAGCATCATCTGCAAAAGTTCCTATTATCGTATTCGCATTTGTGGGCATATTTGCCGTATATAGTATATACAAAAACGGTCCCATAACACTCCCTTGGGGAACACCGGACTGAATAGGATAAAAATCAGACACTTTATCATTTACCCGTACTCTGAATCTCCTTCCAGTAAGATAAGATCTCATCAGCTTGTAGTAGTATAATGGCAGACATTTCTTTATTTTATACAATAGTCCAGAATGCCAGACTTTATCAAAGGCCTGGCTTACATCCAAAAAAGCAGATGTGCAGTATTGTTTGAGTTCTTGATTAAAATGGCAGTACCAGCATGGGCAGTATTATCTGGATGATTTGTACAGTATGTGGTATAACTTGCTACATTGAAGTAAGATCTATGGGTGAAATGTGTTTCACTTATTAGAAGGATGTCTATGGAGTTCTGATGGAGAAAATACTCAACCTCATTTATATGTTGCAGAAGACCATTGGAATTCCATTCTGCAACTTTTATAAACTTAGCGAATTTTACTTATGACTGTGGTTAGCATGTTTAATACCATACTATTCTGTTGTATTAGCTGTTGGAACATGGTTTTAAACTCATCTAAGAATCTATTCATAATACTATTTATATCAGTTGATGGTTCGATATTTATGTTCTTGGTAGCGCCTGCATAACTTCTGGTTTGTTGCTGTTGTGGAATTTGTGATATAATTGCAGGATTTATTTGTGTATTTGTTCTATTATGAATGTTTAATCTATTGTTTGCGTTGTTTGATTTCAATATTTTGTGATAAAATTCACATCCCTTATAATTTGCTGGATGAGCACCTTGGCATAGTGCACATTTAGCTAGGGTGTCTCTGTTCTTTTTGCACATTGTAGTATTATGCTCTCCTCCGCATTTGACACACACATATGGTCGTTACAATATGACTTTGAGTGTCCATATTGCTGACATAGTGTGCATTGCATGATACCTTTAGTTTTTTTAGGTGGTTCAATTTGTATTGATCTATATTGAAGATGTTGAATTTTGTAGATATCTTTATTATTGTTGGCTGGCTCTAAATCAATGAAAAACATATTTAAAGGCTCTTTGGTTACCCTATTCCTACAATTAAGGATATTTCTGACTTGATGTCCCTTTTTGGCTAATTCTTGCTTAATTTCTTCAGTATCAGTGGTGCGATGTATAGCATTCTGATGTGATGTTATCAAATTGCTGTTTCTTTTATCTGACGTGGAACTCATGTTTTCTTTGATGCTGGATAATTAATGAGAAAAAATTTTTACAAGCGTAGTTTCAAACCTATCTTTTCAGTCAGGTATCTTTCCTGACAACCTTAAAATGGCCTTTCTTTGAAAAGCGTTCGACAGAAAATTATGGTAAGTTTGCCATCTTCATTCTCAAAGGCGTTTCAAAAGGTTCTTGTCAACAGATTAGTGGAATGTTTTCGAAAATATAATATTTTTGCTTTGGTGGTTGCCAGCAAAGAAGGCTAAAAGTACAGAATTTGCTATTTTTGGACTTACCTAACAACGCCTTAGAAACTCTTGAGCAATGCGAAGTGCCCATAGCTATTGTAATGAATTTGGTCAAGGCATTTGACAGTGTTAATCCTAAACTTTTACTTTACAAGCGTAGTACCTATAGCATCAGAGACAAAGAACTGAAACTGACTGGGAACTACGTTCAAAAGAGAAGGCAAAAGGTCTTAGTTTCTGATGGGAACCATGAATATCAGAGAGGCTTATTGAGTTAAGCGTGCCTAAGGTTAGAATCTTAGGACCACTACTCTTTATTTTCATCAATTATCTCACTAACATCTTCTTTGCTAATTTCATCAGGTCTTTGACATTGGCTGATGACCTGGACATAATAATCTCTGCATTTGACATGATAATCTCTGCATTGGAGATTCTGAGTGGTATAAAGGAGTTTAGGATATAATGGACAGAGTCAATAAACGATGCATTGAAACTCAGCTTGTGATTAATGACGATAAGACTCAATACAATTTTTAAGACTGATAGAGACAATTTGAATTATCCAGAAAGCATAACTTATCGTAATAATGGAGTACCAATCAGTGAATCTATTACATTTCTGGGAGTTCATGTTTACAGTTTCATGTCGAAGAACTTAATTTTTAATAAGAAATTAAAATGAGTTATTTATGCATTAAGGATTGTTAGGGAACAATTTGATATATATCTGTTAAATATGGTCAATTATTACTACGTTCCAATCACTGTTGAGCTATGCTATTATTTTCTGGAGCAGCAGTTCAGACTCTCCTCAGATTATGCACACACAAGTGTTGGGCATTGAGTAGTGATATTACGTTTAGTTTTCAGATAATCCAGTCAAAGTAAACTCAAAAATCATATTTTGACAGTTTGCACATATACATTGTTCATAAAATTGTCGTGTTCATGCATAAAAACAAGTATTATTTACATTCAAATGTAAATAACACCAGAAGAATGCACTCACATAATTTTCTGGTGCATTCTTTGTTTTTCACTGAGAAGGGCATTAAATTGTTCAATATTTCACCAGGAAGCGTTCAAAATTTATATGGTCATGAGTCTTTCAGGAAAGCTGTATTTTGTTTTCTTTTATAGCTTAAGCCATACAATAACAGAATATTCTATAGTTTAAGTAGTAAAACTCTTTTAGAAACGAGCATTTTCTTCAGGTTTGGAAAAGGAAGTAATTGCAGTGAACTAAATAGGAAGAGTATGCTAGATCGCAGTTCATAGCACAAGCTATGGATTTTTTCCATGGTGATTACAAAAATGTGCATGTGCTTTTGTCTTTGAGATTGAAATTATTCTGATACTTCTAGATATCCTGTGGAGAACTCCCTGAAGCTTCAAGAGAAGTTTGTGCGAGTTAGAAGACCAGATGTATTCTGTTAGGCTTCGTTACTGTGTCCTTATGCCTTAGGCACAGCACTTTTTGATCCAACATTGAAGTGACCGGCCATCCTAGCGAAAAAAAAATTCTCTCGCCAAAATACGAACCCACATTAAAGAGGATTCTCCGTTTATGAATAGGGTGTTTAAATCACTACATCACTGTCCTTCATGTCATCTTCTGGATAGAAGAGCGACCACTTTTTCATTGCCAAATGTCCAAGTTTTTGTATCAAATCAATATTGAATTTATCCAACATCTCAAAAGAGTATTTGGCGGCGATCGTTTTACTCTTTTTATGGTGAAATGTGAATGAAACAAAAAACTATCGCCATGTATTTATGGGCTGACAGATCAACCTAAGCCTTCCTTGGTGCATGTTCTTCGAAAAAATTTACTGTTTTGACTGTTCTTTAGTCTCTGGTGTATTTTAGTGGATCCATGGCATGCAAAAACTCCTATAGATTGTGGTTGAACATCTCTAAACACTCCTGCGGTTACATAGATCTGCTTATGGTTAAGTGGAAGCAATTACAGTATTGATGTTGAGAATAGTTTATTCATACCCAACTAATGTGATGTATCCTTTCAGTCGAGATGCTCACTGCCTGTTAACTCATGCAATTTCATTTCTTTCTCTATTATCAGTCTAATCCTTGGTTTCGATTATGGTTTATTGGCCAAAAATAAATGGAATAAATAAAAAATTACACAAAGTAATGGACTACTCCATCCAATATAAAAAAATTATAAATAAGCACACAAAAAACCTTTATTCCATTTTCGTCACAATTCACAAGGATTGTCTAACTTCAATGCCTGTTAAACACCCACTAAATGATGTAGCTTGATCCAAATTTAATAGAAATATTTGGCAGATGGTATTTAACAGGAGCAGTATTGTATAAAGTTACTAGGCGGCAAATAAAAAGTCACTGATTTACCAGAACTGCCCTGGTATGTTACACATTTCCGAGCATTCTACAAACAATCAAAATGGACTTATCCTCAATATTGTAATGATTGTTTTTATCTTGTAATGTTAGTAATCACATATAATGCCATTCAAAGCAATAAGAATGACTTACCAAACCATTCGGTAAGGTGTGTTGGTGCAGATTGAGATACTGGAAATGCTGATTATATCCTGTAGAGGGGAATATACGCATTCTTGGTGCTAATGTAAACAAAAAGCTGCTGTCATTGCCATAAAATTTAGGATTCAATGTCCAATTTTCAGGAGCAAAACCTCCAAAAATGTAACCATTCTTATCTTCCAAAACAAGTATTGTTGGTCCTTGGTCTATTACTCTTCCTATAAAAGGGGAAATTTTATTCCATTGATCCACTGAATCAAGATTTCTAAAATTGTTCTATGAAATCAAGGAAAAATAGCAAGACCTGGCAAAAAGAGAGTTTCTTTTTATCAAGACATTGCAAGTTGCTTATCACAAGATTGTATTTGTAAGTTTTATCTTTCACTGATTATTTTCTGTACCTAAACTTCAAAAAAATTGCATGCTATGAAGGGATAGAACCTGCTGTTGATGACTATCGTGAAAAAATCCACAATTCATGCTTAGATATGATATAGAAGCTATTTAATATTGCTTGAAAAGTATATTGTTTAAAAAATGTGAAAAATAAATTTTCTCGGTCTTTTAAATACACGATCCTCACGAAATTTTGCACAAACATGCGCCATATTATTACTTCTAAATGCTGAATTTCAAATCAATGTAATCTATAATTTCTAAAATATTGGAAAAAATATGAACAATAAACGATAGCACATTATTCCTTGGAACTAGCGCGCAAAAGGAATATGCAGGCAAACAGAGAAATTTTTCTAACTTTTTTTGTAACATTATATAATTTTAGGGCTATCTTTGGAACAAAGAGACAGATTGATTAATCTTGTAGTAGTAAGTACATTCAGTCAGGAAAGTTCCAAGAATTGATTATTTTGAAAGGTCACTTAAAGGGATTATCAAAATTTTGTTGTTAATTTGCCACAAATATCCTCTCTGCTCACTCAGAGTTTTTTTATTTACATGTTACATACAGCTTACTGTGTATTGACTTTATCAAAAATACTTGGATTTGAGTGGTACAACACATGCAAAAGATGTAGAGATGTGGTGATATAATTTCCTTGTCTGATTGGCCATCAATGTGTTCAACTGAATTAAACATCGCTAAAGTAAAGGAAATGGTGATAGAAAATTGTTCTTTGAATCCGAGAAAGATAGTTGTTGAAATTTTCGGTTTCAGCCACTATTTCAGTTTTGGGTCAAAAATCAACAGAGCTGTGCCTAAAGTGACGCAGTAATAAAACCTAACCAGAACACCACTGAACTCCTAAGCCACACAAGTTGAAAAGCTTCTGAAGGATCTTCACAGAAGATCTAGGAGTATTAGGATAATATTATATTAATATCATTAAAAGAGAAATCCTGCCAAGTGCTGAAACCGTTCCAATAAAATGGATTTAAAAAAATGTGTTATTTCAGAATGGTCCACTTCGAAGAAGATACTATAAATTTGGATATATGATACAAATTTTGTGTATCATAGACAAATTACCAGTACATTTCGACAATGTATATTTTTATTTCTAGGCGAGGGAACCTTATATTGTTAGAGTTCCGTTACTAAAATTCAAAAGAAAGCAAATTTGAGATGACATCCTCTGGATGTCATCTCAAATTTGCTTTCTTAATATTTGCATAAATTATTATTTAGTTAACTTGCATTTAGATACAGTATCTCATTCTTACCTATTAAGGTTGAAAAAGATTCTCCATGTATTTCAGAGCTGAACAAAAATCTCCATTCCGTTTGAAACTCCTGAGGAAGATTAGAGTTCATAAAAATGATTTGATTTATATCTAAAATACTAGGATATGAGGGTATCAGGTCCAATCCTCTACAAGTTGGAATCAAACTTCTATCTTTCAACTGAGGTTCTCTGTCCATTAAATCATCATCTTCAGTTGAATTGCCTGCCCTATCGACAGGTTTTTCTTTTTCTTTATTCATCTTGTATAAATAATTGAAGACATAAAGGAGCAATTGTCCTAACAGAGTACATGTTTGCAACCAATTTTCTAAAGTCACTTTAGTGATACTTTCACCTACAGAGAGGTCTTTCGATAAAGATTCTGCTAAGCGCTGAATATTTTGTGGAACAATAAAGCATCCTTTAGACAACCATGATTTGAACTGCCTGTTGTTTGTGACTTTCTGTATTTTCATATAAGAAGATACTATACTTTCGACATACTGAAAACAGAATAAACCATTTATAAGGTTTATTGTTTTAATACTTAAATAGATTAAATTAGTTGTGATTGTGTAGTTATTCATTTGGACAAGTGAATATATTTGTTTCATCTCTACAGAATATTAAAAATACAAGGTGTTTAAGGTGAGTCTTTATTTAATAAGAGGTATAACTCATCAAAACAAACCAGTTCCAAAAAATCATTTATACAAGTTTCAGATTAAGGCAGTATTCAACACAAAGTCAACATGAATTTCCAATTTGGGTCTAGCTTATAGGGTTGTTGTAATATTTAAATTACAAAAACTGCCGATTAAACTCAAGCCCAATTTAATAACTCTGAATTATGTAGTATATAAAATTTAATTTTTTCTATATGTACTTCATTATTTTATTTATTTTTTTGATACTGCTAGATATTCGGTGAAGATTCCTCAGAAGCTTTATATAGCTTGTACAAGTTATAAGTTCAGTTGTGTTTTGGTTAGAATTTGTTTTTCTTACAGTGAAACGCTGGTTGGAACCATCTATCTAGAACATTTCTCTTCTGCCCAGGCTAGACCTGAATTTAGATCTTTGGGGTTCCTAGTTTGGCAATCTATTACTGAGTTATCGCCACTATAGGCTAATAAATTTGTTAAACACTTCCACAAATATTATTACAAATTTTTTCATCATTGAACTTGTACATAGGAGATTTTTAATGGTTTATTTTTTTTTAAGAGTGTAACCTCCTTGAGAACAAAGAACTCACCTTTGAAAATACCATGTATCGATTATTAACTATGTATAAAAACAGAGTTTTGCCATTTGCTTGATTTTAAGACAAGAAATTCATATAAATGTGACTTCTCTACATATGTGTCTAAATTTTGTGGATATGTATGGTTTTATGCAAAATTAATTTATGACATATATTGTGGTTATTTGTAGGAGATTCAAATAAAATGAAAATATTTTATATAATATACCTCTTTGACTAGAGAATAGGGTAAATCACAAGTTTCACTTTCTGATTTACCCAATGACTTCAGAAGAACCTTGAATTTTTCATCGACAGTTCCTCTTGTACAGAACACATATAATTCTGCAAATACTGACAAAGAAACAAATCCTTGTTTCTCCGAACCAATACCAAATAAGTAATTATTTATATACTGTAGAAGACGTGGATCGATCTGACTGCCCCATAGTTTCTGAAATTTTATACGTGAATGAACAATTAACTATCATTGAAGGCATCAAAATCTCACCGTTAAGTCATCTTCTTTAATTCGATCAGAATTTTTACTTATTAAGCGAAACGAATTACTAACAATATTTTGTTCATCTTTCGATAAGAAATTACACTTTGCAGCTTGTTTTTTACTACTGTTTCCCATTATCTGAAATTACCTAAGCTTATTATCTTTTCATAGATTCTTGATGTTTGAAGAAGTAAATATTCTTACAAAGGCTGTATGTATATAATATTATGTTCAAAGTTTACAATTTTCTGTATGTTGGAACTCCATAAATTTTCATTTCTTTTATAATTGAGGAAAATGGGAGGTTTTGCGATAGCAAATAATATCTGTAGTCTCAAAATTTTCAAATATATAATTTATTTAGTGTAATTCAGAAATAGAACGAAATAATCATGATTTTGGTTGACAATTTGATTTGACCGACTTTTAAAAGTCAAATTAGGGAAATTGACGTATCAAGGACATCCACAGAGAAACATTAGTTTTCCATCATATTAAGGGTATAATACACAAGACTTCCCAATCTTCTGCCCTTAGGATGCATCGATCTGCATAACATTTTTCTCTATTTACCAAGTTTCATGAATTTTCGTTCAGTAGTTTGGAAAAAATATTCTCTATTGCATACACCGACAAGTGTTCTATCGGAATCTACTTTGACGATATTCAACAAACTTTCTCAATTCCTCTTGACATTGATTTATCAAGCTTGATAGTCAGGGCTTGAAAATTGGGGGATGAAATAAAAAATTTTTTCATAAATTCATAACAAAATTTGATGAGAGTAGAAACTGTTTATTATTGTCACCCAAAAATGATTCTCCGTATTTTTAACCTTTAGTCAACCCACAGACTAAAAATGAGAAATTCTAGTCTTTTATATACTCAGTGACATTAGAGGTATTACACCCTTAAGGAATAATTTCTTCAACTTGATTTCTTGGCAGCCTGGCATGAAAAATGGAACGATAATATTTGCAACCAATTTTTCATCATATAATTAAAAATATATATAATAATGTATTTGGTGAACCAGTAGTAAATGCCTGATTGTGGCACCTTGTTCCAAGCATAGATTAACAGGACTATATATTATTGTTAATCTATGGTTCCAAGTATCTTGAACTTTGTGTATAAAGAGTGGTAGGAGATTAGGGGCGGGTGTTATATTTTCCCTAAGTGTTTTTCACTAATTTCTGGGTGCTTTCCTATATTGTGGTGAGTCTTTATAGGTTCAATTGACTGGATATAATATAATATTGATTGAATTGATCGATTCGATATAATAACCTATTTACAGAAACTTGGTTGAGAATGAATAATCGAGATCCGGGGACTAGTCCCCGGATCATGAATTCGTTTACACCCAAATCTATAAAAACGGTTGAAAATTTGAAAAATGATAGTAATTTTTCATTTGCGGATTTAACTCTTCTAAATAATGAAATTCAAATGCTAAAAAAACAGGCCATTGAAAACATGGATGATGAGATGTTATCGGAAATTGAAACTTTAACTCAGTCGATAAATTCAAAAAAAAATCTTAATAAACAATATAAATATGCGGTTTCTGATAAGGGACCTTTTACGGTATTTGTTCAGGCAAAGTCAGGCAATGTAGGTAACCTAGATCCTTTAGCGTTGGGAAAATTTTTCTTTGAAAATAGCGATTTTAATTTCAACATAAAAAAATCTCTAGGAAGGGCAGGAATAGAGTTGGGATAGACTTTAATACAGCATTGGAAGCAAATACTTTTGTAGATCAAAATAGCCTTTATGAATTTGATGTGTTTATACCATCTAACCTAGTAACCAGTATGGGTGTTATATCCGACATCGCCACAGAACTTACAGAAGATGAAATATTAAATTATGCAAAAGTTTCTACAGAAATTCTCAGAGTTCGTAGATTAAAAAGACGCGTAATTAGGGAAAACAAACCAGTATATGAGGATTCAAGATCGTGTGTTATTACCTTTCAGGGAAAAAATCTCCCAAATTTCATAACACTTTTTCATAATTTCATTAACGTGGAGCAATATGTTAGTCCAGTCATTCAATGCTATCATTGTTTGCGTTATGGTCATACAGCCAAACAATGCAGGGGAAAGAAAAGATGCCGAAATTGCGGATCAGAACATGATGAAGCTTATTGTAATATTCCAGAAGCTAAATGTATGTTTTGTAAAATGAACCATTCCGCGGTAGATAGAATCTGTCCTGAGTATGATAGACAAAAAAAGATAAAGGAAGCGATGGCAGTGCATAAATATACCTATTATGAAGCTAACATTATCTATAAAAATAATCAGAGAAACATAGACACGAGTCTCAGAGAATTTCCCAATTTGAAAAGGAATGATAAACAGATAAAGGTACAAGAAGATTATAATAAAATACCTCCAACCATAGCCAGACAATCATTCTCACAAATTCTAAAGGAAAGTAAAGCTAAACCAGAACCTGTTAACAGTTCAAGGAAGATAACCACACATACGGTAAGGAAAAGGCCACAACCACAAACAAAAGGATATGACCACGAAGAGCATAAAAAATATTTGATAGACACATCACAAAAATCAAATCACACATTACAGGAATGGGAACAGTTAAAAGGTTACCCAGAGGAAGGTACTACATCCTGGATTGAAAATAAACATTACGAAACAGATCAAATTCAACAAAGAATAAAAGAGAGTAATATACAAGTCCTACAAGACTTTAGGTTAGTAACAACAGCAGCAGTTATACACAATGATAGTACAGAAGAAGCAAAAAGAACACTGGAAGATGAAGTTATGGAAAACACATCAGGAGATGAATAACAAAATATTAAACAAGTATTAGATAATAATTTTAAGTATGGTTTGGTTAAAAGATAATTATGTATATGTATAATAAATAATGAATAAATGAAGAAATAAAAAAAATAAATTAATTATAAATATAGATACATTAAAATTAATGATCAAATTAGATGAAATAATGTCAGAGTTATTTTACAATTACATAGGATGAGGATGTTATTATAATGAAAAGGGATAATAGTCATATGGATAATAATATCAAGATTTTACAATGGAATATAAGATCATTAAAATCCAACTATAATCATATGTGTGCACTACTCGCCGAACTGGCCCCTGACATGATTTTTCTATCGGAGACCTTTCTGAAAGAAAACGATAAAATTAGATTTAAAGGATACAACATAGTAAGGGTAGATAGAGAGGATGGTAAAGGTGGAGTGGCCGCCATTATCAGGACCTCAATTGAATATAGAAGTATTGAAGTTAATAAAAATGTTTTAAACACTAGATCGCAAATCCAAATAATTAAAACAGCGAACTTGTACTTTGTCAACATCTATAACCCTCCCGATCAAAAATTAAATGCCAATAAGCTGGCAACTCTTGTGAATGGATTTGACAGCACATTCATAATGTTGGGGGATTTCAATTCTCAAAGTCCGATGTGGGGTTCCGGTACTATCAACCATAACGGTAGGGTGATGGAAAACATTGTCATGGACAACAATCTTATTCTCTTAAATGATGGATCACCTACAAGGTTTACTAAACCGGGTATTAGCAAAAGTGCGCCAGATATATCTGTATGTTCAGCAGATCTTGTGAACAAATGCTTATGGAAAGTCAAATACGATCCTGGACTAAGTGATCATTTCCCAATCGTGATATCCATGGAAACAAGTGTGAGCCCCTCAGCATGTAGATTTTTTACAACAAGAAAATTTAACACTCGTAAAGCGGACTGGTTAAAATATCACGAGAATATGATCTCAGTTTTAGATAACACATCAGTGGACTCAATAGTAGATTTCGAAAACATGGTGGAAAAATGTGCTGAGGAATCAATTCCAACATTGAAGAAAACTGGTAATGACAGATATCGGGTAATATGGTGGGATGTGGAATTGGATGAACTGTGTAGAGAAAAAAAAGAGGCATTTCACAAATATGTGAGAGAACCTTCTAGAGAGAAGTATATCGAGGCCAACCGTATTAAAGCAAAAGTTAGAATCACGATGAAACAGAAAAAGGTAGCAGCATTTGAAAAGTTCTGTGAGAGTATAACCTTTAGGGACAGTAAGAAAACATGGAGAATGATCAATAGATTTAATGGTAATAAAAATTCTACTGATACAACCGAACATCCACCAATTGAAGTCCTGATTCAACTTATGGAGAAACTGGCACCTGATGGTGAAGATGGAAAAGTGCCCTGTGCAAGCAATCATAATAATACTCCAACACCTTATTTTACTATGTTTGAACTGAACATGGCACTCAGATTAAGGAAAGACTCTGCACCTGGAATAAATGCGCTAACTTACCCCTTATACAGGAATATGCCACATCAGGCAAAACAAAAACTGCTCACAATCATTAACAATCTGTTGGATAATCCCTCGGAAATACAAGAAATAATGAAGATACTTATCATACCATTTGTTAAACCAGGTCGCAAGGCAGAAGAAATTTCCGGACTCAGGCCAATAGGTCTAGCACCGTGTTTGGTCAAAATCGTCGAATCACTTATTAAAAATCGCATAGAAAAGACTTTGGAAAATGTACTGGATACAAGTAATAAACTGATATATGGATTTCGGAGAGGTAAATCGGTGAACGACAGCTTAGCTTACATGGTAGCCGGACTATACAATGCATTTGCCCGAGGACAGTACAGCATTATTATATTTCTAGATATTAGATCAGCTTATGACAATGTAAACGTTGATATTCTTATAGAAGATATGATCGGAGCAGGAATGTCGATGAAACTGATTTTGCTAATTGAAGCCATGCTAAAGAAGAGACAACTTTTTATAAGAGTTCATAAAACAGGAGAATTAATGGGACCTTGGTTAACCAGTAAAGGCCTGATACAGGGTTCAAAAATCAGCCCTCCACTATTCAACGTATATATGAAAGATATAGCGACATGTGCAGGAACAGGTGTGGTCATAGGACAATATGTGGATGATCTTTATTTGAAGATAACTGGTTCAGATTTTGGATTATTGTGTGAGACTTTGCAAGATGCCTTGGATCGGGTGTCCGTGTGGCTTGAAAATCGAGAATTAACCTTATCAACAGAGAAAAGCGCAGCAATGATATATGCTAGAAGACAACTACCAGACTTGCCGTGTTTCATGTTGAAGGGCGAAAACATCAGGTGGAAGAAAGAGTTCAAATATCTAGGCGTTATTTTAGATAGAAACTTATCATGGCAGAAGCAAACAGAAGTTATGCGTTCAAAATCTTTGAAGGGAATCAATATTCTGCGCTGTTTGTGCAGAACTTGGTGGGGAGCACACCCAAGAATACTAATGACGTTGTATAAAACACTGATTAGACCGCACTTAGACTATGGAGGAATGTTATACGGGGGATGTTCAAAAACAAGATTGGTCAGCTTAGATAGAGTACAATATTCAGCCTTGAGAACGGCATGTGGATTCATGAAGTCTACTCCTATTAATGTTATATTGGCGGAGAGTGGCGAACTGCCTCTGGAAAAAAGGAGAATTATATTGGCACAAAAATTTGTATGCAAAAATTATAGAACTATGAATAACCCAATAATTTTTGAACTTGAAAATTTAATGCCGTTCAAAGGATTCTGGAACAACAAATTCATACCAGAATGTAACACCGGAGGCTCGATGGATATTCAAGTCAAAGCTGATACCATTCTTTGAACTCGATCTGATAGAACATGTACAACCGGTAAAATACATTATAACCAAATTAGATAAGAGTCCTACAACATTAGCGAAGTTCACAGCTCTCAGAAATGAACAGTTCTTGGGGTACAATAGTATATACACGGATGCGTCTGTTGATTTTTTAACAAAGTCGGTTGGCATAGGAGTATACTCGGACACACTGAACATCGAATACAAGGCAAAACTTCCGGACCATTGGTCTATCTTCTCCGCTGAGATGATGGCCATCTGCAAAGCCATAAAATTTATAATTAAAAGAAACGCTAAACATACGTTAATATTCTCTGACTCCTTGAGTGCAATATGTAAACTAGCCCAATATAATTTAACAGCTAACCTTGACATAATGACAATGAATGCAAAGAAATATCTATATAAAGCAGACATTCTAAACTTGAACATCACCTTAGTATGGATACCAAGTCATTCGGGGATCATTGGTAATGACAGAGCTGATACTTTGGCCAACCAGGGAAGAATGGAAACTGAAAGATTCCTAAAATACAGGGGAGACCAAAAAGACATTGGGAACTTATTGGAGTACAGAGTAAAAAATCAATGGATGAGAGAGTGGAGAGAGATGGGATTGATTAAGGGAAGAACTTATGCCCACATGAGAAGCCGAGATAAAAACCCCATACATAGATACTTCTTAATGGAATATGACCTTCCTAGAAAGAACATCGTTACAATGATGAGATTGCGTTCCCATCATTGCCTGACTCCTGAACATTTATATAAACTAAAAATAAGTGATAATCCAAGTTGTCAATGTGGCCAATTTGGCGACATCGCCCACATCTTGTTTGCTTGTGAACTTAATATATGCAATTGTGAAACGTTATACAAGAAATTGGTCAATCTAAAATTGGCGTGCCCTATAAGTGTAAACGATATTATATTTAGTCGATCAATGAAAGTAATTGAAGTGGTATTGGAGTTTATTAAGGCTTCGAATTTAAAAATTTAGTCGATGGAACTAGGTATGTTAACACTAATTTACCTGTAGGATTTTCCCGGTGTTTGTCTAAGCCATCCTCATCCTCTGGGTTTCGGGGGTGGGAAAAAGTGTGTGACTGGGTACATGACCTTGGTTGAGCCCAAACCCTCTTTGGTGAGGTTCCTGAAAGAAGAAGAAGAAGAACTTTGTGTATGAACTATGTCTGAGACTGTAGAGGATGGTGGAAAGTCTCTTCTTCATCTAATTCCGCTCATATTCGATGGGATTTAAATTCGATGAACGAAGTGGCTAAGACAAAACATTAAACCCAGATTCTTGGAGAAAGTCCATGCTTGGAGAAAGTCCTATGTGATAGTTCAAAACGCAAAAGGCAGAGGCTTACCACGAAGTACTGCGAAACCGGGTTTACATCCCAAAAAGAGATGGTGGATTTTGTTCATTTTGAAGTGTTATAACCTGGACAAATTGTTAATGCAGATCTTTATTGTGAACAATTGGATTGAGTGAACCAACCTTTAATCGAAAAGTATCCAGCAATTGTCAACAGAAAAGTCGTTATTCTGCAATACGACAATTCAAGACCAAACTGTACAAGACGAACCTTAGAAAAAATTAATGAAATAGAGTGGGAGGTATGCCTCACCCACCATACTCGCCTGATATCGCACCCTCGGATTTTCATTTATTCCGATCGCTACAACATTTTCTTAGTGGCAAAAAATTTGAAAATTTTGATGATGTCCAAAATGCCATCTCGAGATATTTTACTCAAAAACCAATTGATTTTTATCGGTCTGGCATTGAAGATTTGCACACTAGATGGCAAAATGTTGTTGATAATGAAGACGATTAGATTATTGATTAAAAATGAAAATTTGTTAATTATTTATTCGTTTGAATTTAATTTAAAAAGCGACATTACTTTCGGGTTCACCTTATATCTTCAGGCGAAACAATAAACCAAGGAAATTGATAGAAGGATATGAAATAAATTATATTATATCCATGAAATAAATTATATTGTATCACATCATTTTGCGCCTTGTCCTAGAGCACCCATAATTTCGGCACAATATCATAATTTTATCAGTTTTGAGCTAAAAATGGTCTAGCGATTACATCGGGCCTACAGATGAATGATTCGTGGTAAAATTCAATTCTGTCGATCTCAATGGCTCAAATACTTGAAATTTGAAGAGTAGTTTTTAAGCTCAAATAGTAAGATCCGGTTCATGAATAGGCAAGTTCGCTAATGAACACTAAGAATTTTTTTTTTAAATCTCAAAAAAATTTACATAATTAGATTATAAAGAATATAGGAGGTCGATAAGTTTCTTCGTTCTTTTACATATTATGATTTCATGTATACAAATTTTAATGACAGTTGGAAATACGTTTGTGGCGACGTGTCTCGCTCCTCGCCTATAATTCTACTCTGCTCTGTTGCAGCCTTCCGGCGTAGCATATAGAGGACGCGACCGGTTTCAGATAATACCTAACTCACCGTCCTCGCTAGGATTAAGTAGACCAGAATACAAGCGTTCGACGACTGACGTTCCAACGTGGAAGAAGGTCACTGGGGTCATAGGCAGACTTATACCCCAATCTAAAGAGTTTAGGTGGAGCAAGTCGGAACGAAACGCCACCTCCCGAATTATAAAGGTTGAAGCTCCCTCACAAGACCCCGTTCACTTCAGAGCTTCACGTTAAAGAAATAGTTAAATGCCTTTTAACAATGAGATTTTTTGCCAATATAGGCAGATATGAGACCGATTTGTTAGCTCATAGGTCTCAGGATTGAACATCGAAACCAATGTTTTTATTTTCGATTTTTTCGACCTATAGATATTTTCCAGGAAACGTCAGATGACTATTAATGATATGTCAATTAACCATAGGAATTCACAAACGTGCTGGTTCAAGCTCCTTGCGGCGAGTAATCAATTTCATGAATTTTTTCATTAGATATTCGAAATCGTCGTTTTTCAAAATCACGATCGTGCCACAACAATTTTTTTGATGCCTCAATCCGTAAGTATATTATTTCAGAAAATAATTGAATGAACGAGGAAGTTTATCTTCGAGTAGACGACAATTTTTCTCCACATTTCAATATTGTGATATCGATATCTCTTAGAATCCTATTATAGTTTCTATGTTATTTCAATCAACACGAAGTCAACATGTGATTAATCTCTTTTAGTGCGTTGTTCATTACACCCAGGAAGAATCAATGACACCTAATGGCGAAGTGAATTTCGAAGAGTGAAGTTTACGACTGGCAGAGTTATGATGTATTAAATTGTCTTCCTGATGACTATCCACATTATTTGCACTTTGATGGCAGTCAGTACTGTGAACTCCAAAATTATTTATTGTTTGTAGGAATGCCAAGTGTTATCTACAGCTGTTTTAATCACAGGATATGCGAAAGTTTAATTAAATTTCAGATAATTCTACGAAGAAAAAATCATAAATAGATTCTTGAGCCAAGAATGTACATAACCGGAGGCACTGGGGTTATAGTCTCCCTCTTCCCAAGAACAATTTTATTATATATCATCTTTTCATCCTTTGGTCATGCTCTCATATAATCAAATTGACTACACGCATTTATTCCGTTCAATTTTTTATCATATACGAAAAAATTTCAAGCAGCTAGAACTTCTAGAGAACAATTCTGAATAGGTAAGACAGGGGCGAAGTAAGGATCAAGTGTAACAGCTAGTGTGTTTGCCGATGCGACGGTTGAATTCGCAGTATTTTGCGTACGACAACATGGTAAATTCTCAAACGCTAGTCACTTCTTACAGGATGTCGCTTGTCCTCAAGGGGTTTATATTTTTAAAGATGTGCCTGTAAAAATGACTTGTCCCAGCGTTTTCTCGGAAAATATTATGTATGTCCGATATGTAAGACTGAGACATCTGATAACTGAACTGTATTCAATCTAAGACAGGGTGATCTGCATGATACTTAAATTAAATAAGAGATACAGCATTCAATTTATCCACGGATACGCTCTGACAAGTCAGGCAGAGGATGTAGAGATGGAAACATTTCTAGAGGATATCTCGAAGGCCATGGAATTACGAAAAACACATTTCAAAGTAATAAGTGGTGACTACAATGCAAAAATCTGCCAGAGGACTTCAACTGATTCGCATTATATTGGAAACTTTGGCTTTGGTAATAGCGACAATAGAGTAGAATCTCTGGCAGACTACTCAAATGAAGAACGCTTGTATTGTTTGAATACCTTATTTAAAAAAACCAAGCAGAGAAAATGGACCTGGAAAAGTCCGGACGGAAAAACAAAAATTGAGATTGACTTCATACTAACGAATAACAGAAAAATCTGCACAGCTGTTTCGATTCTAAACCAGTTTGATACGAACAGCGATCACAGATTGGCAAGAACATTCCTTACCTTCAATCTGAAAATAGAAAGAAACAAACTTATCCATGCCTGCGAATATTAGAGAGAACTAGGGAAAAAGACATCAACCAGTTATTTAGAAAAAATGAATATCAATGATCTCAATAACAGAATGATCACTGATATACACACCGCTACCAAGAAAGTATGCATGAGATCAAAAACAACAAACAACCCTAAAATACACTCAGATACGCTCAAACTGATATAAGAGAGAAAAAGGCCTCCAAGAGTTGCATCAGGCTATGGAGAACTAAATAAGAAGATCCACAAAGAAGTCAGAAAAGACATTCGCAACTACAACACTAGAATAATCAAAGACGCAATAGAAGACAATGCGAATATGAAAGTTTTAAGATCAAAACTGTCCACTGGTAGACACAAAATATCTCAGATGAAAGATCAAAGTGGAAATATTATGTCAAACAACAACATTATTGCTGAACACATAAGAGACTTTTACACCCATCTTTATACTTCTATCAGGCCTAATCCAAGAGCTACAGAATCTGTTGTGTGCAATGTGGGATCCGAAGACATCCCTGAAATAACAAGAGAAGAAATAAGAGCTGCTCTCAAGCAGATGAATATCACTGTTATTCTACTCTTTAACAAAGGAGATAAGTTTAAATTAGAGGATTATCGCCCCCTATCAGCCTTCTATCTCACGTTTATAATCTCCTCACTAAAGTCATTACGAACAGACTTACCCATAAATTTGACCCATACCAACCGGTGGAGCAAGCAGGATTTCGTAAGGATTTTGTAACAGTGGACCATCTTCAAAGTATAAGAACACTTATAAAGAAAATGTAAGAATCCAATGTTCCCCTACACTTGGCATTCATAGATTTCCACAAGGCATTCAACTCTATCGAAACATGGGCATTTGTGAAAGCAATGGACATATCGAAGACCAAGATAGTGAGTAACATCTATTTACAGTCTACAGAGCTAGAAAACGTAACAGAATATATCTTAGAACATGCAATAAGATTGGGTAGAGAGATTAAGACAGCGGAGTTGAGCAGGCTATTAAGACTGACATGGTGGCTTTTGGAAAACTAGAATTTATATTCAAGAACAACAACATCCCCGTAAACCTACAAAAAAAAGAGTTTTTGACACCTGTATTTTGCCAGTGGCGACATATGGCCTTGAAACAATGGAACTGACAAAAAAGTCTACAAGTAAACTGAGGGTAATGCAGAGAGCTATGGAACGTGCGATGCTTGGTTTGAGTTTTAGAGATAAGGTGAGAAACGAAGAAATACGGCAAAGAACAAGATATAATACAGCGCGTGGCAGATCTGAAATGGCAATAGGTAGGACACGTGGTTCGTCAAGACCCTAACAGGTGGATAAATGAACTTACGCACTGGCGAACAAGACAAACAAAACGCAGTTTTGGAAGACCGCAAAGGAGATGGCTCTATGATATTAGAGCTCAGGCGGGAAATGGATGGTATCGAATAGCACAAGACAAGTCGAAATGGAGGCATCTGAAGGAGGCCTACGTCTAGGAGTGGATGAACAATGGCTGAGAAAGAAGAAGAAGATTATGTCTTCTGTTTCGTTTCAAAAGATGCATCCTCCTTGCAATTCCTTTTGAAGGATGTAAAGTAGAGAAAAAGCCGAAGCGCAGTTTAGTCCTTAGACTATTCTTACACTTCACTCCAGATATTCTCAACTAATGTGTCACAGAATCATAAGTAACGAAAACTAACCGTCATCTCTAAGAGTTCGCTCCTGTTGCAGTAAAACTTAAATATATACAATATAAACCCTAAAAATCGCAAACAATGGTATACTCCCACGAAATAAATGAAAGTTTCATATATCATTAAATTAGAATACCTGAACAAAAGGGTTTTCCAGTAAGAGATTTCATTTTGAATAGCCCACTATCTGGATAGCTGTAACTTTTGAAGCTATTTTTTTCACATTGGACAAGTAAAATATACGCCATTACTAAAAATGGAATAATACATGCTTAACGATGCACTGAAATTGTTAAAATTCACTGTAAACATTGGTGAAAATGTTCCTTGGGAATGGTTTCTCGACGCCTAGATTCTTGCCTCTATGTATTCAAAACTTTTCACCAACCTGACGAAAAACCCCAACGTCTAATGGCTGCAGCAGGTGTGGAGCATTGGGAGGAAAAATACTAAAATAAATGTTGTTTTCTATTGATGATCTCACAACTTCTGTTAAAAGTTTGACGCAGATTGTTGTGACCGTTTCACTGTCTTTTTGGTTGGATTCAACGTGCGGTAGCAACAATTTAAAAAATCACTGTCCAAACAAATTCATAAATTTTCTTATTTATAAACAGCCATTAGCGGCGATAAACCTCCTTGTGCTGTTCCGCAAAACATCACGCTGATTGAAGTTCTCGAATGCTCTCTTACTCTCTCCACTCGTTTTCTTCCTCGAGGTACGATAACTTCAATTGAACCTGGATCATCCGCAAAGTTTGCTTCATCGCAATTATATAGATGACATGGTTTAGTTTAGAGAACATTACGAATATTTTCAAAGATTCAAAGAGTTGAGTAGTCCCAACTGAAGCTCTCTGCTTCTTAGTATTCTTGTAGCTAGACGAACGGAAAGTCCATTTATTATGGCAAAAGCATTCACAAAATCCACACAGGGCACATTATTTTTCCACTGTGGTAGGTCCCTGCCTTGTATATCAGCTTTGGTTAGGGGAAACCCCCAATCAATTCTTCTTCGATTTTGGATAAAACGGTTGGATGTTCTGGATTGCCTTTACGAAGTTTGTACGATATCGCTGTTATATTAATTTTATATTTTTCAGATGCTGCTTTCTGCGATAATCTTTCGGATTTTAAGTCACTTATAGCTCTTTGCATGTTTTCTTCTCTGTAGTTTCTGTATGCATGACCCCCCAGCTTTTTCTGCAGGTTCTAAACATATTTGCACAATTTTTTTTCAAATATTAAAGGCACAATATACAGCGGAATGCTCAAACACGTACAGACAATAATTATTATATGAACATAAGCTAGAATTATCCTCTGTTTCTGCTTATACAAGGGACGTTGACAAAATAGCCCTAGTTTACGGTATTAGACAGAAATCCGTCAAAAACAAAAATTGGGTCTTATTAAAAAATTTCCATTTAAAATTTTCTCAAATTTACTCCAAGGGTTGAAAATTAAGGGTCACATTAAAAAATATCAGTAAGAAATTATTACCCTTTTTTTATTGTAAAATATTTGTCTAAAATTGGCAACGTTTTTATTTTAGGTACTTTTCAATTCTTATATGAACGAATATTGAAAGTTAATTTCAATAACCGAGCAACTCAGATTTTTTTTATCCCAGTTAAACAAACTGAAAGAAATTTGATATTCCTTGTGAAATAATTTCTTAGTATTTCATGCCGGAGAAAAAATTTCGGTATCAGATATTATCTCCGATATAACTAACGGTTTCAAATATGGAGAAACATACGAACACTCTGATTAGTATCGATAATTAGTTGTCAGCACTGAAAATCCGAATAATCTTACATATTTTCAGCCATATACATCTTCATCATGGCAATAAATATTGCATGAATTATTACTTGTAAAACTGCCAGACCTATACCAGTAATTAGATAATTCACTGCAATTTGGTATGCCTACATGTATGCAGAAGAGAGTGAAATATTACTTCAAAGTAGCTCTTAGGCTACATTAAATTCAGACTCGGGAAGGCAATTTCATATGACCCTAAGTGGTTTGTGAACGTCCTTGTTGAATATCTGATCAATTTATTTGACTCGACTTGCTCTAAATGGTGTAATTGAGGCTGAGGATTCCTGAAATTGATTCTGAAAATTGTTGCTCGACTGCGCTGTGTAGGTTTTGTTGTGTATTAGGCTTTTGTTCAACGGACTGGCGAATAGAAGTTATGGGGTAATAGAGAAGCCAAATCATTGGCAGCTACCAGCTTGGGCTCCTATCGAGTATTCCAACAATACACAAAAAATTTCGAGCACTCCTCCTCATTTGCATTTAGGAAACAATTTATAACTTTCTTTGGTTTTTTACATCTTGTCTATTGAATATATTCATAATTTTATTTCATATCATCACCATAATATGTTTCTAATTAGAATCTAGGAAGTTCAAATAAACAACTGTTTATAAGTTGTTTATAAGCATTTGCAGAAGTTACTATGTAAACGAAACGCGTTATGTACGCAACTTATAAACAACAATAATAAATAGTAATCAACATATATATATATATATATATATATATATATATATATATGGAAATTGACAAATAGGGAAAACAAAAATCGAGTGCTTAAGGACGAGACAAATCTTAGACCAGATGAATTGAACAAGTACTTCACCAACATCGGAGCTAGTATTTCAGAAAGATAATCAATCTGTTGCGTAAAACTAAGACTAAAACTGTTCAGTCTATCTACCTTCATGAATACACAAAAACAGAACTCAGGAAAGCTCTAAGACAGATAAAATCTGAGCAAACCAGAGATATCTATGGAATGACATCAACCATGTTGAAGGAGTTTTTTCCGTGCATTGAGGTACCATTATGTAGCATGCTCACCAAATGTCTAAACAGGGGCACTTTCCGGATAGTTGAAGAAGGCTAAAAAGGTACCTATCCATAAAAGAGGAGATATAGAATTACCAGAAAATTATCGCCCAGTATCGATACTTCCTGTGTTCTCAAAATTGTTTGAGATAATAATAACAAATAGATTACTGAGTTTCTTCAAACTTCACAAAATTTTCTGCTAACAGCATGGATTCTTGATGGTCAAATCAGTGGAGACGGCACTGAAGGAGGTGCTTGGAAATATAGGAGAAGCTTTTGATGGGGGACAAAAATCTAGTTTTCGGGCATGTGACTTATCCAAGACTTTTGATAGTATTTCACACTCTGTGCTTTTAAACAAGCTCGAATACTATGGAATCAGGTGTGAGGCTCTTGATCTGATGAAAAGTTATCTGACAAACCGGATGCAGAAAACAAGCTTGAGAGGTAGTTCTTCTTCTTGGGAGACTGTGAGTCATGGTGTACCGCAAGGTTCTGTGTTGGGGTCTCCTTTTGTTTGTGATATACATGAATGATTTGCCAGCTAATGTGAAATTAGATTAAACCGTGCTCTTTGCTGATGACACTTCTTTTCTGAATAAAGGGATGGACAACCAGGAATTGGAAGACAAAGACTGTTTGAACCAAATATGTCTTCGGACAATCACATGAGGCTACTAGGAGTCTTTTTGCAGTCAAATCTCAAGTTTTCTGTGCACATTGATGAAATGATTCCTAATAAATAAAGCAAATAGCGGGAGTTGAAGCAGCCACTTTCATAGTGTCCTTAACTTCGGCATTCTTTTCAGGGGGGATATGTCTGAAAGTAAGAAAGTATTCATAAAACAGAAGCAGGTACTGAGAAAACTATGTGGCGTAAGTAGTAGATATATCTGTAGAGAGCTATTCCCCAGAGAAGAAATTCTTACCATGACGTCCATTCTTATACTTACCAGTGTAATGTACATTCATGATAATAAGGACATATTATTGAAAAACAACTTTAATCACAACTATGATACTAGAAACAAAAACATCTACATCATACCATACCATCGTATAAAAGTATCACAGTTAAATGTAAGACATCTAGCTATAAAAATTTTCAACAAACTGCCGTCCAGAATGAAGGAATTAAATCGAATAAAGCTCAAGAATGAACTGAAATGTCTCCTAATGAATAAAGCATACCACTCAACACATAAATACCTGAATGATACTTTTTAAAAAAATATATATTCATGAAAAACGTTGTCTGGCCAAATTAATTTATTTATTGTTTGTTTGACTAATGTTTTGACTAATGAGGTCAAATTTGATGAGGCTACAAGAATAACTTAAGTATAATAGATTTTATCGAAAAACTTGAAATATTTCAAGAAATGTTAAATTGAAGAATATTTCGACCATGTCTTAGGTGACATTTTTTGTTGCAAATGACTTGTATGATCTCCCCTTGAAGTTTGGCCCTTTTAAAAGTAGACATCCTGTATATGAACATTTTTGAAATAACAGCTTCGGCAAAAAGGAACAAGAACTATCATTGTTGTTTCGAAATGCTTCTGTCTGCGGGACGGTCAACAATTATTCAGTGAAGGTCCAACCTCCAATTTATTTTTCAGTTTTATGTCTTTGACCTTCGTCTAAAACAAATAAGTTTTATTTTCCACGAATTGAATTCCAGTATGTAATTAACACAAAGCGCTTAACATGAAGATAAATAAGCTCGACGAGTTTTAAAAGAGCTTTATAGCTCTGATTTCTTCTGCAGTTATAGCATAATGACCATTTGCCAGGGTAACCAATCTTCGTTGCGCTTTTCGCCACTAGTGTGGTAAGCCTCCCGGTCAGCGTTTTTTTTGAAAAAGCGTTTTACACCGCAGCAAATTAATTTCAGAATGCGCCTCCCCGTCCAACTACGAAAGAATAAGGTGAATTATTACAATAATTGTGTGTACTTGTTAAAATAAATTGCTTATTATAATTACATGACTATGAACATCCCTCTCAGTGCAAAAAGAAAGGCAGACTCGAAGAAAGCAATTTCGTTTGATGGCGTGCACGATTTATAGCTCTTTTATAGGTTCTACCGGCTGTAAAATTCGCTCTATTTTTTCGGGAAGAATCCGTCAATTCTTACCCAAGGTTTTAGATTTCCTTACTGAGAAGATATATAATATATTTTACAGTTAGAAAACTTATCAGTGGCGTAGTTCTAACATAGATGGCGCTTGGAGCGGATATCGATGCTGTCACCCCAAGAATGGAAACTCTTCAAAACAATAAATAAGAATAAGCACGATATTAATAGCAATAGGAATTTATTACACCAAAGCATAAGAATGGAACAAACCACATCAATGGATCTTAATTATATAGATTAATTTCTACAGAATGTCCTGAATTTGTATATACTGTATGGTTCACATCTCAAAATCAGATCATATTAGGAGTATAAATAAAAAAAGCAGTCGATAAATTTGTTGTTATTGCTGAAACTTTGAACAAATCTGAAGTGCTACCAAATGTCGATAAAAATAGTGAATGAGAATTCAACTACTGCTTATAGATAAATGATAAACAATTTTAACATCTCAGTATTTGTTCGTCCAGACACTGGATCGCTTAATGCGCTTCATACATCACTTCCAACGAATTTTTTTACACTGAAACGACCTCCAAACTAATTTTTTTTATCAAATTCATAAATATAGGGGTTTTCATGAAATTTTTCCATGACCAATTCGCACATTTGTGCCTTAAATCGATTGAGGAGCATTGGCATAGACCTTATCCTTCACGTGGCCTCAACGAAAAGATCAAAAGATGACAGCTTCGAAGGTGACAGCTGCCCAGATAGTGTGCTATTCAATATAAAACTTCTTATTGCAAAACCTTCAAAATAATATGTAGCTCTTCACCCCTATTGCCATTGAGTTTCTGGAGTTACCACCCCGCTTACAAGGATGATCATACCCACACCAATTTGTAATGAAAAGATGTCCCTCTCTAAATTAAAATTGATCTGATTCGGCGTTTTCTGGAAGACTCATACTTACGGAAGTATCCTACAGGACTGTTTTATGTGGGACATCCTGTATGTTGCTGAATTTTGTGGAGGTTTTACTCTTAACTCCCTGTTGAAGTTTCTCGGTTTTTTCTAGCTCCTATAAATGGAATAACTTAATATATTTTTTTAAGGGGAAGAGAATGGTCTTTCACTGAATGAAGTGAAACTTGATTTGAGTTTTTACTTTGAGACTTTGAAGGTGAGAACATCTTCCACTTTCGTCAGTAGAGCTAGAGAGGAAGTACTGGATGTAATAACAGCTTATTTTGCTGCCAGTAACGTGTGATCTTGGAGGGCGACGAATGAAACATCACTGTCTGACCGTAGGATTATCGAATTCAGGATAGAGGAATCTGCCTCCTCATATTCCTCAATTCAAAATCCCTCCGGTTGTCCACTGTCAAAGATTCAGTCAAGTGAGGAAGTTCCCTGGTGGAATAATAACCTGCCAAATCTCAGGATCGGTTTTTAAATAAGGCCAAACGAAACCGCTACAAGCAACACTACACTGTGAAGCTTACTTAATATAACAAGGAGATCTGGAAGGCCAAGAGGCTAAATTTTTAAGTCTTTTGTGAAAAGATAACTTCCAGTCTTGCTGCGGCCAGACTACATAGAGTCATGGTAAAAGATTAAATTGCTAAAAAACCCTGACGGTTCATACAGGGAAGGAGAAGAGAAACGATCGATTCTTATACTAAAAACACACTTGCCAGGTAGTAAACCCATAATAAATATTGAGACAGCAGAGAACCATACCAAATACTCCCGAAAGGGAGATGAGGACATTGCTAGTTAAATATTTTCAAGACATCTGGTCGAATAGGCAATAAAAACATTTCAGCATTACGAATCGCCAGAAAGGAGCGGAGAATATTATTTCCCATCTGCTACCAAGATAACAAGAAGCTGATTAGTTTTGGGTCAAGTAAATGGTGAAGAAAGACGGAGCTGATCCCCAACCATTTAGACATGTCTGCTTCACATAGTTTTTAGTTGATACGATGGAGAACGTATTGGATAACTAATTTAAAGAGAATCTAGAGAAAACATCACTCCACAAATGTCAGCATGTTTACAGAACAGGTCAATCTACAGCTGTATCAGCTGACCGAAGTCATCCAGAGAACTTTGGATAACACAATGTACAAATACCTGGATATATCTGGAGTCTTTGACAACACAACTCCTGTGTCTGTCAGAGAAAAACCTAAGAACCGAGGAGTTAACAATACCATTATAAAATAGATGATGTATGATGACAAAAACCACCACAGGAGCTGGTGCCGGTGTGTCTGGACCAGGTGCCAAATACTTACTATCGTTATGCCCCTGCCCAAGCGTTTTAATGCACAAATATTTGCAGTTGAAAGATGCAGGTAAATGGACCTAGAAAAAAATTACCAGACATGTGATTTAGTTATCCTTTCTGATAGTCACCCTGCTATCAAAGCTCTAAACTTCCATATGATGATTGACATTGATATAGAAATGATAACTAATAGGAGTATCGAAGAAAACTTCATGAAGTTGGAAAGATAATAGAGTCTCTTTAGGCTAGATTCCTAGTCACACGGGGATCAAAAGAAATGAGGAGGTGAATGAAAACGAGCCTCTTCACTGGCCCAGATCCCTTCTGTGGTACTGAAAAATGCAGCTATAAGGAAGAATTTCGAAAGAAGGAAGAAACCGAAAGAAAAATACTTTGGTGGAAACTTCAAGGGATGGATCACTCCAAAAAGTTTCTTGGAAACATCGATACAGCAAGATCCGAAAAGTAGCTGAATCTCAGTAAAAACCTACTTTACCCCTTACTGGCTTCCTTACTGGCGCATTAACGCCTCAGAAAGCATTTGATGAGGACACTGAAGAGTGTAGATACCCCTGATTGCCTTGTAACATAATGCCTTGCGATTATCAGCCAACGCCGAAAATGCTGTGGAAGAGAAACCTGTAGCAACGAGGATGTTACCTCCCTGAAGCCATCCCAGATACTGGAGTTCATCAGAACTCTGAAACTGGAAGGCAAGCTGTACTACAGCTTTAATAGGGGGTCACAATAAACCTTAAGGTCGCAATGCGAATAAATCCATTTTAAATTTAAAATCTATCTATCTATCTTTGAGGTTTTTTCTTCGGAAAAGTTTGTGACAGTTGGAAATTTTTACTGAAAGATCCAGCAATATTGAGATTTCTGGAAATCCATTCCGAAATCGTATATACCCACACAACATTTTCCTATGGATAATTAAGCACAAAATATATAGAACACAAGGGAAATGGACGAAATGCTTATGGAAGGCATCTTAATCTTCTACGTCCATCGCGCATACCTAGGAAGAATTGCGATTCATCGTTGAAGACGGTTTTATGCAATCATCTCTCCCATTAATGCAGTTCTCTGAACCAGTTCAAACGTTGGCGACAGTGGTACAAAGATGAAGGGAGCACTAATCGTGGGCGGTATGAATAAGTTACAAAAGTGTGTAATCGTCTTTACTCTCTGTGGTATTGCATTCGTCAATCAGCTGCTTTTCTTAGTTTTCTTCTAATTTCTTTTGCCCACATACGACACAGATGCCTCACCGTCAGTGTAGTACAATTATCAAGGCGATACAACTCGATAAGAAATAATTCTTCCCCTGTCGCTAACATGATGATATTTTGACGTTTTCGAGCTCGAGGCATTTTGTTATGCTTGACATTAGTACAAGATGAGAACTGTGTTTAGAAGCCATCACATAACACTGAACACCAGAATAAAACTCGTGCGTTGTTATGTCTTCTCCGTTTTGTTCTACAGTGTAGAATCGTGGACACTTACTCAAGTCACGGCAAAAAAACTTGAGGCATTCGAGATGTGGTTGTACCGGAGGATCTTGAAAATGTGGGGGATGGAATATATAACTAACAATGAAGTTCTCAGAAGATTGGGTAAGGACAAAGAGGTGGTGGAAACTGTCAAAATGAGGAAACTCCAATAACTCGGACACATAATGAGGAATGACAGCAGATTCCAGTTGATACAGACCATATTGCACGGTGAAGTGATGGGAAAACGGGGTGTTGGAAGGAGACGAATTTCATGGTTGAAAAATCTTAGAATCTGGTATGATGTGAACACTACTGCCGAGCAGCAGACAACAAAGTAAATCTAGCCATGTATGATAGCCAACATCCGGAACGGATAGGAATTGGAAGAAGAAGAACATTAGTAGACGCAGGCTTAATTACTAAAAATGTTTCCGAAAACAGCTATTTCACAAAAACTAGGATATAAAATTCAGTTTTCGCATGAAATTATCAAAGATGAAGCGTTGGCATTATTGCTACAGCACGCTATTCTAAAGAAAACAAGTTGTAAAAATTATTGCTTATGGGACACTTCTACTGTCACTTAGTGTATCAGTCCTGACATATTCTCAGATTCAGAAATGTTATTCAAAGCTACCATATGAGCGTAATTGAAGGAGTATTGTACTTTCACGATTAAAAATTTATCTCTAAACGGATCTCCATGAATAAAAATTATTCACTGTTTCGAAAATGAAGCCTGCAGGATACTGGGAAGTCCAATTAGCGGCACAAAGGACTGCTCGAAATGTAACTCGAGTTGGAGAACAGGCTAGAATTTCTCCGAATGACGATTTTGCCGAATAAAACAATGCGTTTAGAGTCGAAGAAAGAAATGAAAGGAAACAAAAGGAGATTTAATCAGTAGAGTGAGAAGCTGGCTTCACTTCGTTTACTTACAGCGATGCCAAATATGGTAGAAAATGCTTAAATGACCCAAAAATTTGGAATTTGGTCATCACAATGGTGATACAATATGATGCTGATTTTGTTTTATTGGTTTCCCTATTTTTGCGCAACAATCGCTTAACACGCTTCTCTTTGCTGGATGGCCTCTTCGTTAATTTTCAAATACCAGTATCTTTCGCACCATTCCAGAATAATATTGGTACTGAGCTATCGAAGGTTATATGAAATACTCTAAAATATCTGGGATTTTATGGAGTACACTCTAAGATATCTAAGATTATACGGAACACTCTAAGGAACGCTAACCTTTTTATCGTGATTGTCTAGTGGCGTTACGTTGTGCAGACAACCCAAATTACACCCAACGAGAGCACGAAAAGAGTGATGGGAGGGTCAAATATTCAAAACACAGTAACGCCACAATAATATATTTCTATTAGTAATATTAAAAAACGACAACCCTCAATGAATGGAAACAAACATTTATCAGCCTGTGGTTAAATCGACTCTACGCAGTGGTTTACAAAGCTCTACAGTGGACCGGGTCAAAATGACTTATTTCAACATATCGTTAGGTCGGTAACTAGCTCAAATCGGATATCATTCTTATGCAGCGGAAGGGCTTAGAAGGGACAGGATACATCCAGTTTGCACCTAAAACTGCACTTACGGTAACCATTGCAGAACCTAACCTTTACAAGGGGTAAGCTTAATTGGACAGTAAGGTAAGGGTAACTGTGACTTGACCAGAAGATCTCTTTAAAGAGGGGATCTAACATTATTTGAGTCGACCGGAAAAGGTAGTATCGAATGGACTGTATCTGGCCTCCTTGGGATGGCCAAGGACCAGGAAGGTTCAGAAATTATTGAAGAACGAATCGGACACTACCTAAAGGGTCACGCAAACTAATCCTGGGGATATCACAATACCTCGGAACAATGATCTAGCAATCACTCACACATTTTCACAGCAGCGTTGGATATCCGGAGGTATTTACTGTCTCTATACGAAAGTCCTCTACCAGAACTTTTCAGCGATTTACCCTAAAGAACGCCACGGCTTCACAAGGACTACAATCTCTCAAAGTAAGAGGGCCCGTGATTATGGCAAATATGTAACACAAACTGACTAGGACATTAGCAAATAGATACAGTACCCCATCCCCTAGGCGTGTTAATGAACGTTTCAATAAGAACAAACAAAGAAATAGGCATGCGGGGGATCACACAAGACTACATGCAAATCAGTTACATATCAAGCACAGCAATTAGTAAGAACAGATAATAAAAATCCCTATTAGCAATTAAAAAGCAGATAAAGAACCACTATTTACAAATACAGCAACCAGGCACCGAGAGAAAGGATACAATACAAATAGATAACTTGTAAGGATCCTGCCACTTTGATTAAGGCAATGCATTTTAATTAAAACATTACAGTGGGATTAAATAACAGTGAAGCAAACATACAAGATTGAAAAACGATGACCAAACAAGCAATCACTAATTTCACACTAAGGTGGTGTTAAAAAATGTAAAGCATGCAATTAATCAAAAGCATTTAAAAAAGTTTACTTACTAAGAGTTACCAAAAAGGACTGTTATAAGTACTATTATCTCGAGAATGTTTTTAGATCGCTCAGGAGGTTTATTTCCAAGAACCTTTCTATCGGCCGCTTCAAAATACAATGGGAATGCCATCAGGACGTTCTTTTCCTTGTTATTGTCACCAATCGCCTACGTGGCAAGTTACAGTGCCACAGAGTATATAAATAACGCGGGTGAATACAATTATGTAATGGTGGAATTTATATAATCTATGAGGGATTCTGTGACTCGTATGATCCTTAGATGATACGGATCTCTTCCGTACTTCTTCAGTAAAACGATTTTGGAAAAAATCCTTACCTAAGAATTTATAGATATGATATTATTAGTGTATTGCTCTTTACATCCTGGAACCAAACTTCTTGACAGCAATACTATATGATCTATCACTGTGAATAAACCAGACGAAGTTATATGGAATGTGCAAACAGCTCAGTAGTAGAGCATACGGCTCTCGACCGGAAAGTCCGGGTACGAATCCATTCCTGTTCAGGTGAAAAAGAAATTTTCTAGTTGGACCGGTGTCGGACACCATTTCACTGTTAGGTCGAAAATGCTGTGACTTAAAGTGGCGCAAGATCGCAGTAACAAAGCCTACACAGAACACAACTGAATTCCTAACTCGCACAAGCTGAAGGTATCTTCACAGAAGGAGTATCAGGATAATAATAATTCGAATAAAATTAAAAAATAATAATTAATAAACTAGAGATGGTGCATAATTATTCGCCGTTTATATTGGCACGTTTTTTATGAATTATATTCGGTGTTTCGTTTATTAATCTTCCTTCTTTCGTTCAGGAAATGCGTTCGAGAATGATACTAATATTCAACAAATTCTGCAGTACCACTAGGAGAAAGATCGAAAGGCATATGTGTGAAATATGAGTTCGAACTATCAAATCGTCTGTCGGAAAAATATGAAATTACTTTCCGAACAACCGAACAACCTTATAGTTCGTTGGAATCAGGTTATTAAGGTGCTTTAAAAAATGTAAAACATACAGGGTGTTCCATTAAAAAAAGAGAACGAACTATGCTGCACTTACGAGAATCACCTTTAATATTGGAATTTTTGTTTAAAAACCGCACTATTGAATTCAAAAGTTGACGTGTCTTTTTTATAATTTTCTAACATGAGGACACAAATAATTTTATAACATAAGTGGTTTTCACACTGTATCTCATACAATATTCCTGAGATAAGAATGTTTTAAGGTGATAATTTATAAATGTAAAGAGTATAACTTCTATGATTTTGGAATGTTGAAGTTGATAGAAATATGGCAAGAGGTGATTGCTCCAAATGGAAATCATATTCTCTGGAAAAGTTCAAAAATTAAATGAAAAAAGTAATGATTCATTTGCATAACGAAATCGTTAGTCTAAATATATAATCCGTCTAGAAAGTATCCGGAAAAACAAAGCTCAATTGTAATTATTTAGTATATTTTTAATTATTGAATTGGAAAATTATAACAAAATATTCATCTCATTTACTTATACAACCTCCATTTAACTCTAAACACTTGTCTAAACGTCGAGGTACAACCGAAACGAGATCACCTCCATGATTTTTGTTAATGGTAGTCCAGGACTGTAAAACTGACTGAATTAAATCATCTTTATTTCGTGGCGCTGGTCGTTCAACTTCAATTTTCATTAGTCCCCATATGTTTTCAATGGGACTAAGATCTGGTGAAGTAGCTGGCCATGAAATGATTGTCACTTGGTGTTCTTGCATCCAAGCTTGAGTATAGGTAGAAGTATGGCCTTTTGCATTATCTTGTTGAAAACACCACCCCTCTGGATATAAAGTATGCGCCGATTCAAAGAGAATATCGTTTGGAATGCCACTTTTCACTATTAATGGTACCATCAACTATACAGAGCCGGGTAGCACTACGCTGAGATTTTGCTCTCCAAACCATTATTTTGGTGGAAATTTGGAAATTTTAACGGTAACACGTTGTTTTGATAGGATTTTTAAGTGATTTCTACCCAGTTGAAAACAACTTTAATCTGATATAAGGACATTATTGGAATTATCTTTCTAAACATGTTGACAAAATTCTATCCTTCGTTCCTTTTGTAAAGGTGTCATTATAGGGATTTTTTTGGTTTTCTTGATATATAGCTTTGTTTTTTCAGTGACATACGGAAGGTTTCTGGAAAAACTTTTATATTTCGTCGATTTCCAAATCTATTAGCTAATTTGCAAACCTCAGGCGTGTATTGTGTCCTAAGGCCAATAGAGCGTTTAAATTGTTTACTTCAATCTTACGCCGTCTTCCTGAAATTCATCTATGCCTCATATCCATGCCATTTTTCAACCTCTTTATTGTTTCATATACAGCACTTTTTCCCAATTCACTCAATTGCACTAATTTTTTACCTTTCGAAAACTTTTTCTACACAAATATTCTACCTGTTTTCTTTTTTCTAGTTGCGACATCTTCCATAAATTGTATACCTGTGGACAATCAACAATATTTGAAAAATAGTGTTGACATGCAACTTTGGCCATAGCCGACAATCTGCACAACCTATTTTATACATTACTTTTGTCTTAGAATGTTACAAGAAAGAAGTAAATACAAATGATGAAAAATAATAAATTCCGGATACTTCTTAGACGGACTCTATATCTACAATAGTGTTACAAGCAAACCTTAATGATAATAAATAATTTTTGGAAGTTGCAAACAATGGCAACGCCGTACTGGGTTTTAGGATGATGGTCGAATACGGCTGCTGGGCTCTTCGAGAGTGAAGTTGCCGACAGCGTAGGAAACTCGTTCGAGGGAGCACTGAACCTGTATCATAATCGCCGATTCCACCACTGTACTGCATCTCTTAATCGAATCGCTATATCTCCACCTTTAGACCGTAATTACCTTCGACTTTTAATTATCATTTTACTATCTACACGTAAAGTTGCGGGATGCGAAAATTTCGACAAAAACAAGCTTCTACTGCACGCGCCTTGGTCGAGATTTTCCGGAATCAGTCACAGGACTTATGATATGACAAGATAAAATGTGAGAAAGTTAGGTAATGACGAATGCAACGTAGCAACAATTTTGCTCGAAAGAATAGGAAAAATTCCGAAAACCGTCATTTAACATATCTCTTGGATTTAACTTTACAATTCATTCAACCTTAACTTATTGAAAATTTGTATATCAAAACAGATTAAATCTGTTAATCTTCTACAATTTTAATTCAAAAAACTTTTAGAATTAAATTAATGTCTAAAATAAGCACCGATTACGTTTAAAAGACGTATATAATCAAAACTCAATATATAATGTCAAATGGAATAAATAAACCAACAGATATGAGAAAGTCATTAAAATTAATAAATAAATATTAGACAAAATTTTGTTTCTGATCTTACCTTTAAGAAAACCAATTGCCTTTTAAAAACATGAACACACCTTAAGGACTTCTCAAAGAATATAATTTATTTGAAATATTTAATATATTTAAATATTCGAATAAGTTAATTCAGAAATCTCTCAAAACATGCACTATATCTTCAAAAAACAAATATAATTCTAAGTAATCCCTTCTTCGGTTCTAGTTAATATTCCAAATATCAAAATCAAAAAACTACCACTATATCACAACAAACACGTGCTAAGAATGGATGCTTCGAAACAGACCAATTTTAAAATTCAAGATTGATCTATGTTCTAACAAAATCACAAATTAAAATTGTAGAAGATTAACAGATTTAATCTGTTTTGATATTCAAATTTTGTTATATTTCTTCTATCAAGTAAAAAGCCTTTTTCTATTTTATTTCAACTTATTGAACCTTCTCTCGAAGAGCAGCAATTGACATACAAAAAATTTAGAAAATGACTAGAGAGATATGAAGAAGTCCCGATTCACCAAGGAACACAAGTTTATATTTTAGCATAATTTTTAAGAATTAGAGCATAAGTAATATTTCATCAAATTAGTTGTGTAGAGAAACGTTCAGGTATTCACCATATATAATACGTCTAGAAAGTATCCGGAAAAACGAAGCTGAACTGTGATTATTTAATATATATTTTTAATTCTTGAATTAGAAAATTATAACAAAGTATTCATTTTATTTACTTAAACAACCTCCATTTAAATGTAAACACATGACTAAACGTTGAGGTACATTCGAAAGTAGATCACCTCCATAATTTTCGATGATGGTAGTCCAGACTGTAAAATTGACTGAATTAAATCATCTTTATTTCGTGGCGCTGCTCGCTCAACTTCAAACTTCATTAGTCCCCATATGTTTTCAATGGGACTAAGATCTGGTGAAGCTGCTGGCCATGAAATGGTTGTCACTTGGTGTTCTTGCATCGAAGCTTGAATATAGGCCGAAGTATGACATCTTGCATTATCCTGCTGAAAACGCCACCCCTCTAGATATAAAGCATGCTCCGTTTCAAGGATAAAATCGTTTAGAATGCCACAATACTTTTCACTATTAATGGTACCATCAACTATACAAAGAGGCGTAGCACCACGCTAAGAAATTGCTCTCCAAACGATTATTTTGGTGGGAAATTTCAACGGTAACAGGTTATTCTGATAGGATTTTTACCAAGTTGGAAACAACTTTCATCAGCTATAAAGACATTATTCTTGAAACGTTGACGAAATTCTATCCTTCGTTCCTTTTGTAAAGGTGTCATTATAGGGATTATTTTTGGTTTCCTTGATATGTAGCCTTGTCTTTTCAGTGACATACGGACGGTTTCTGGACATACTTTTATATTTCGTTGATGTCCAAATCTGTTAGCCAATTTGCGAAACCCCAGGCGAGGATTGGGTCGTCCTAAGGCCAATAAAGCGTTTAAATTGTTTCCTTTAATCTTACGCGGTCTTCCTGAAACTGGTCTATGCCTCATATCCATGCCATTTTTTATCCTCTTTAGTGTCATATACAGCACTTTTTCCCAGTTCAGTCAATTGTACTAATTTTCTATTATTTCGAAAAACTTTTCTATATTAATATTCTACCTGTTTTTTTTCTAGTTGCGACATCATTTCATAAATTGTATATTTGTTGACAATCAACAATATTTGACAAATAGTGTTGCCGTGCAACTGTGGCCTGTGCAACCTATTTTATACATTTATTTTGTCTTAGAATGTCACAAAAAAAAGTATATCAAAATTATGAAAAGTAATAAATTCCGGATACTTCCTAGACGGACTATATTTTCATTACTGCTTACAATTTGATTGACAGATTGTCGATTTCACCGGCAAATAAGTTACTGTTGTTAGAGCCAATCTACGCTTTGACATCGGTCACCATTCATCCAAATTTTTGTGAAGTTTATTCGTTTACAAGCTTTTCCAGCGAGTGATTGACGTAGTATTTTGTGGGAAATATGGTTGGTGAATATGGAGAATGTGGTAGCAGATATCATTCTTTATAGGCGATGGATTCGACGATACGACGCTCGACATGCGGACTTGCATTGTCGTGTTGAAAGAGAATATGAACCAGGTAGAGATCGCTGTTGCTGTTAAATTACCGCATGCCGTTTTTGTCCGGACTCTATCAAATTTGACGTTCATCATCATCATTCCACTGGTAACAAATACCAATTGAATGAATTTTTACCGGAAATCTTCTGTCCCTTCAAACACACTTTCACAGTGGACGACTTTCGCTATTCTTTTCAGTATGCAAATATTCCCTGCTAACTCGACTATCGAAATATTTTGTCGGAAACCTCCAACAATTCCAACTGTTTCATCCAGGCTGCCAGATATATACTTCAGATCACAGATCATTCTTGGTGCTTGGTGGATTCAATTCCAAGAAAGAAACCAAACCCAGACGGGATTCCTGCCATTGTATTTCAAAAATATGAATCAAAGCATACATTTGTTCTCTGATTCATGGAAGACTGCATTACTGCAGACTATACCAAAGAAGAGGAGGGAAGTGTTTTCCAAACTACCGGCCAATAGCAATAATATCTATTTTGTTGAAAGTCATAGAAGCAACTATCATTCTCAAAATGGTTAGATACCTAGAGAGCAAAGGTCTCATCAGTGACAGACAATATGGTTCATCCAAGTGTGAACAATGGTTATTGAGCACTCTCCAGTTGCTCTGGATATAACCAAGGCTATCGATTGTGTCGGGCATAAGGCTTTTCTGAATAAACTACCTTCGTATGGTTTTCCCGGGAATCCGCTGGAGTGCCCCAGGACTCAGTTTTGTCGCCCAGCCTCTTCCTGATTCACATAAAGGATCTTCTTAGCACGACCGAGCTCTGCTCATGCCAGCACGCTGATGTCCTCTTTCACTAGTGATAAAGCTTTGAGCACCATTGAATCTCACCTCCAAAGATGTCAGAAAAATCGATTCCCTGAACGAAGATATCGAAAAAGTTAAATGAATAAGGACAACGGAATCTGGTCGAATTCAAGGTCTCGAAGAATCAAACAACAACTTTTTCTCAAAAAACTCAGTTAGTGACTCGATGATGGAAAACCAGGTGCTTCAGCCAAGTGATTTCCTGTATCTTCTTGGTATTACTATCAACTCTTCGGTCTGATAGGGAGAACATGTGATTGACATTGTGGAGTCTGGTGCAAGTAATCTGCTCTGCAGATCAGGTTCTTCTACTATATAAACCCCATATCAGACCAGGACTCGAAGACTGCTCTCATGTTTCGAGCTCAGCATACGTCAGCACCTTGCATTTTCGATTCTAGTTAGGAAAGAGCAGTATTACTGATTGACTGCCGATCTATAAGAGCCAGTTTGCAGTCATTGGAACATACAAGGAGAGTTGTCGACTCATGGTTAATCTATTATCTATTAACACGGCCGCTGCTCCACAAAGTGAAGAAAATGATACAAACTGTCACCAGATTCGTACATGGCACTAGAGCTGCAGTTGAATTAACTACTCCGAGAAGTCCTTTTTTCCACCGAACTGGCCAATTGTGGAACACGCTTCCATCTGATGTGTGTTCTTCGGTGTACAACCTTCGACGAGATGGTAATAAACCGGAAAAAACTTTTCGCTCGGAGTACGAAATAGGCGGTCAACCATAAAGAAGTATGTCGCTTAAATATTCGCAAATCTTACTTTTTTACCAATTTGAAGGGCAATCAGGATTCACTGCCAGTCACAAGATTCTTCAGGAAAGGTGTTGGTTCTTTATTTGCAGTAATTCGGAGAAAATAACAATGATAAATGGCATTTGTGGTGATTTACGCCTCTACTGTCCCCCCAGATACAACTTTTAAAGAAAATGACTTACGGTTTTCTTTTTGTTTAGCTGGGCGTTTTTAAAATGGAACCACAATTCATCATCACTGTCAAGATTCTTCAGAAAAGATGGTTCCTCGATTTTTGCATTTATTCAAAGAATATTCGACACAATAGGCTTTGCTGTATCAGAAAGCTCATAAGGGGCCCAACAGGCCAATTCTCATATTTTTCCGAGTTTTTCCAGAAAACGCACGTAGAGTTTTCAGCCACCATTTGCCCTCTTCTACGATAGCTTGAAGGACCTGGTTGTCGAAATCTGAAGGTCCACCTCTTCCTGGATTCTCCTCCAGACTGGTATTATCTGTTTAAAAAATTGCAAATCTTCTCGTCGATATTGTCTTTCGTTAGTTTTGACGCATAATGTGTAATGTGTCCATCAATTTTCTCCAGAAGGATATCCTAGAGGTTCAGTGGGAGGGGCAAAAAATCAAACAAATTGGAAAATTAATAATATATGATAATTTGCAATAACTAACCACATTTTATTGCTAAAAAGTAGTTAGTGTTTTTTATTTACAAAAATCGTACTAATTTTTTTTTAATTGCATTATGGAAATTCAGCATAGTAATCGTTGGCAAATGGTATAATTCCATCAAGATATTAATCCTAGGGAAAATATACCTTTTTATTGTCAGTAGCACAATTGTAGTTAGGGCATGGTTCTTCATCAAGTGACCACTAAGTAGTATCCATAATTCCCGAAAGAGCTTGTATGGTAAGATTATGCGTTATCATCTGGTAAATCGAGAACCCTCCATTAGGGAAAAACAACCTGGCTTCCAGTTTAGGCTTCAATACGAAAACCAACATAGAGACTGCTTACAGCGAAGCATTAACCAACCTCTTTTGTCTATGCAGATCAGTACCCGAGTTTCTTGGGATACAGCTCCAACACTAATTGGGTGGACAGAAGTACGAATACTTCTGTGGTTCTTCCAACCTCCCGAGGTAGTCTTGTTAGATTACGGAACTTTTGTTGACTTATGGTCGCAAAAAAGAGTTTCAACTCAATGCTGGAAACCACGAACTCGAGTAATCTAATACGTCATAATATCCCTCTCCTTAAAGCTAGCACAGATCGAATTCTAGCGTACTAGCCTCTTGAACAGATAAATCTGAAGTTGGGTGGAGCCCTGTGTTGCAACGCTATCTCTGCTTTAGACATCATCGCCATTTCACCTGGTTGAAACGAGGACTTCAGTCATGATAAACTCCCACCACCACGAGGTCCAGAGATAAAGGCGAGACTCTTTCGTAGTACTAGATTTATGACTAAGATGAACATTAGGATCATAATTTAGAAGACCATTTAGAGGTATGCTGATCCTGAAACCAATTACTCCATGCCGACATGGGAGGTGAATCTTTTCCCATCTGGATTGCCCTTCGGTAAATAAATATATGTTCTTATCGGTAAATGGCACAATTCCGAAAATTAGTCATACATTTGAACGCACTCATGAACAACTCCGAATGAAGCTGAATAGAACAGTATTGTAACGCAACAGAAATACTTTTCGAATGTATGCATGACAAAATAAATAGGTTTTTTCCAAAAATTGAAAAAAAAATTATGATACTTTTCTCCCAGAACCATAGAACTTTTAAGGCAATAAAATAAATAATTCAAAAAGTAAAAAGCAATAAATGGGAGGTGACTATTCGTTATATTATGTATCTATAAAAAAGCAAATGTCAACTGCTATTTCTTCTGAGATGAAATTCGAACAATTATATCGTGATACTCACACAATATTCTCAATTTTTCCAATCAAAAATGCTTCAACGTTTCCACTTATTATTTTTACTTATACCTCTTAAGGCAAGATAATCTTTTTCAGCTCCAAAGCATAACATGCAATCAAACAGAGAGAATTTACCCTGTTCTCATTCTTCCAACAAGAATACCCATTTAATGAATATATTAGCGATTCATGTGCATCGTGAAATTATTTTATGAAGACAATCGGTGTGAAATGAAGACATGAGTGAAGATCCTGTATGACATCTCAGTTGCTACAGCGACTTGAATAGCAAGCATCAATTAAAAGTAATGAAACTAATTTGTCAACAGAAACTACGGTAGGGAAAAAGGTGTAGGAACACGAAGAAAACCAATTGTCCAAGCGAGACATACCTTAAAGTGTCAAGGTAGATGCTTCAGACAACTAATTCTTTGAGATACTTCTGATAATACTCATGAATTCGCTGATCAATGGTTTGGAATTATACCTACTTTGCGCACGCTTTATTGCTCCATTCGACATTTTGGACATTTTCATACAGTCCACGATTAGTGATTTCTTCGACTACAGAACACAATCGACAACGTTTGCAATGGTGTAGAGAACAGCAGCATTTGGATTCATTGACGAATTGAGATTCTGTCTAGGTATACAAGATGACTGTAGAAGATACGATGACGTGACATTCAGTTTGGTGTTTTGGGGAATGTACATAGGACTGTTGTAGTAATAGTTTGGAGGCCTATTTCCTATGATATCTGATAACTCCTTTTTTTATTCGAGTATACTGTGCGTTATGTTTTTGTCCCACGAACCACATTACTGCCTTATCTAGAAGACCTCAAACTTGTCCGTCTTCAGCAAGACAAAGCACGTCCCCATATGAACTAAGTGCAAGGACCTGGTGTTAATGTTTTGCAGTTGCCATCTTGTTCACCGGTTTTAATTCCCATCAGGTCTTGATATAATAAGGAGAGGACTATCTACCATCCTTGATAGATCCTAACACAGTAATCTACGAAGTTGCTACAAGCAAGCAACTTCACGTGTTCAGTGTACTACGTGGTTGCCAAACATTTAAGGTATTTTTTCGGATTATAAGTTGATATTCTCTTGCAAATATTATAATTTCATTCCTGATGTAAGATTACCACATTGTCAACAAGTAAAGTTAAAGGAACTATTTCTTCTGGATGTAACACTTCTGATGTCAATGAGTGTATTAAATCTGAATGAGATTTCCCAGAAATCAACACAAATTTCAAAGTTCAGATCTCGACACACCGCAGAGCTCGCACCGTAGCTCTCGGTTCATCACAGGTAGATCTACCTGCGTCCATATTATTACGGAATAAAGAAGTGGCAATTACAATTTATCTAACCCCATCATTCACAGCTCGTTCTAGGTGGAGATATCGGATCGTGAACGAATCCGAAGGTACTGGTTTAAACAGGTGCTCTTGAAGTTGTTATTATATCAGTATCTGTCCTTACTTCCTGTTGAAATGCTCTCGTATTTATTTTTTAAACTTTATCTATCACTTCCTCGTGGAAAAATTGACAGATACAATCTTGTAAAACTTTATCGATCGATGGGCTACCTAAGGGTTCGATAAAATAACGTTGTAAACTGGCAATACTTTGAGATTGTAAGATGTCTTTGATGTAGAATGTTTAACGACGATATTAATGTCGTATGGTATAAGCTATAAGTATCATTAACACAGTGAATCAATCAAATTAAAGATGTAGAATAAATTTCCACAATTCATTTGAAAACGGTATCTTCTTCAGATTATTATATGCCTAATTGATGGACTGATAAAGAAATCGTGAAAACGAATTCATCTCGCATAAATAAATAAAGACTCAAATGTCAATTGAGTAGAATTTTTTGTATTTGGCTTTATGAATATGACATAATGTGAAAAACAGAAATAATAAGGCTAAAATGGACTTATTCGCTTTTTCCATACCAAAACTAGATGACAGCACAAAAGTAGTTTTTGCCTCGTAATTCTCTTTAAATCTAAGAGTGAAAAAATAGATTGAAGGAGATTAGTTCGTTTTCGATTCAATGAATTTCAATATGCAAACGCCGGAATCTCATTTGGAACTATAATAATATGTATATCTACTATTATTAAAAAAAAACAAACTTGAACAATAGCCTATAGATAAAATGTAAGCCACAAATGCGCATAAAGTCTTTCCCAAAACAAAACAGATTGACAATTTTAAACCTTCAACCTTGAAATTCAAAGAAGTATAAAACAGTAGATATTTAGTTAAATGAAACACACATACAGGGTGTGCCAACGAAATTTGGACCCTCCCAGAACTCAGAAACGAAGAATTTTCGAAGATTTAAAAAAATCAGGTCAACTTCTGCTTTGAGGGCAACGATTTCCATCATGAAATTGTTTTTTCTAGATTAACTACAAGGTATTTTAATAACAATCATACAGAAAGAAATGTAAGTCAACAATATGTTAAGCATTTGTCCGAAATGAAACTATTGAAATAGCAGTATTGGGACATTTACAGATGGATAATCGGCAGTCTATAAGAACCTTAGCACTAGCATCCAATCTTACGAAATCTTGCGTTCGTCGAATTGTGAAAGCTCATAAATTTTACCCTTACAAGATAAGGCTGGTGCAACAGTTGAATGAAGATGATCCTGACCGTCGGACTCAGTTTTGTGAACAATTTAGTGAGTTACTGAATAATAACCCACACCGACTCTACAATACAATCATCTCTGACGAGTGTACCTTTATGTTGAATGGGGAAGTGAATAGACATAATTGTCGGTACTGGAGTGGTAGTAATCCTCATTTATTCATAGAGACACATACGAATTCGCCAAAAATTAAATGTTTGGACAGGAACTTTTGGAAACCATATTATTCGACCAAATTTTATTGATGGGAATCTTGACGGAACAACTTACTTGAAATTATTAGATGATATTATTGATCCAATGATTACTAACATTCTGGAAAACGACGACAACTCATTAGAAAATGAACTCACATTTCAGTAGGATGGTGCACCGCCACATTTCGATAACAGTGTTCGACACTTTTTGAACGAACGCTATCCAGGATTGGCAGGAATGGACCTATAAAGTGGCCAGCAAGATCACCCGATCTATTGCTATTAGATTTTTTTGAAGGAACATTTGGAGTCCAAAGTCTATGCAACTCCACCAGAACTGAGACAAAGACTCATCACGAAATGCCAATTACTGATACCAGACATTTTCGAAAATGTTAGATAAGGATTTGAAAGTAGACTATATCATTGCTTAGAGGTTGGGGGTGGTCAGATTGAACAATACATACGTTAGTTTTTTAAATAGTTTACATTTTTTTTCTGGATTTTCCCTATCAACACTCACAGATCTGGTGTGTTTGAATGTATTGGGTTTCTGTTTGACCCTTCGGATAATGTTCAATATCAAATTGATTTAAAAAAAACGAATTTGAAAATTTCAACAAGGATGTTTAGAAAACAAGACAAGCTTTTTAACTAAAACACACCTGCCCTCTCTTTCCTATTAGAAAAAAATGTTGTTGCCACCCTCAGGCGGTTTTTTCGGAACAATGTCGCCATAGGAATTCTTTCTCCCTAATACAGAACTTGAAAAATTATTTTTGGATTCTTCAAAACTCTTAGGTACTTGGGTTTGGGCGGGTTCAATATTATATTATTTCGTGAATAGTGAACCGATTTAAGAAAATTAACAGGGTTGTGCACAGAACATAAAAACTTTCAAACTAACCAACACACGACCTATTCAAAAAATGTTGGTGATTGATGCCACCTTCACGGGCGTGTTGTTTTCTGAACAAACTCATGATGGAAATTCGTCCCTCTCAAAACAGAAGTTGAACTTTTTTGTTGAAAGTTTCGAAAATTCTTCGTTTCTGAGTTCTGGCGAGGGCTCAAATTTTCGTTGGGAAACCCTGTATATGTAGATTTCTATTCATTATATTGAGTTGTTTACATGACGTGTTTCGTTTACATAGTTATCTTCTTCAGAGGCTTACAAACAACTTCGGAGTTCTTTGTAAGCATCTGAAGAAGTTAACTTATGTTAACGAAACGCGTCATACGAAAATCTCAAGATAATGAATAGAAATCTTCATATAAATGTGTTTCATTCAACTAAAGTGTACAATGGATTTCTATCAAGTAAACACGATTTATCTGAGATCAAAAGATCAAAAATAACAACAAAAATATCAATTGCAAGACGTGATTTTCGTAATAGAATTTTTGCGAGATATTACAGGTTTTCTTCACCCTAATGCAATACTAATGAATTCTAATTAATTCTTAAAGTTTCTTCAAAGAATTTTTTGAAATTAAAATTGTAGAAGACAACAGATTAAATCTGTTTTGATATTCAAATTTTGTAATAATCCTTCTATCAAGTAAAAAACCGTTCCTTCTTATTTTATTTTATATATAATATATAATTATATTAGGTTTTTTAAATAAAGAAATTCATTATACAGTGTTGAAGGGTTTTAACTAAGGCCAAGTGCCTTATAAGCTTTGTATGATTTTCTGTCAACATGGAACATAGAGTACCTTGGATATAAAGGTACTCACTTAGATGTTTGTGGAGAATCGTATTTCTAAAATGGCACTGGTAAGTCTATACATTGTTTAATTGATTTTATTATTTTTTTTTTATATGTAAAGTTGAACTGATCTTATCGTAACTTTAATTATTTCTTGAGGATGTGCTACATGTTTTGAGATTTTTTGAAGTAATTTATTTAAATATATTGAATATTTCAAATAAATCAGTTTTTGAGAAGTTATGTCAACAGACATAATTGTAGATACTGGAGTGATTCAAATCCTAGAATTCTGAGAGAACAGCACACAAAGTATCAAGAAAAGTTGAATGCCTAGACTGGACTTTTAGGATATAGCACCGTGGTTTACTTTTTCTTTTCGGACAATTTGACAGATAAATCTTATCTCAATCTATTCCAAGATTTCATCGACCCACGCATTGTGAAGATTCTGGAAAATTTTTAATCGGATAGAAATCGTATTTTTTCAACAAGATGGCGCTCACATGTGCCACACTATGCAGACGTGAATTTCTTAATCATCATTTTCCCGAGAATTGGGTTGGAAGGAGGGTCTTATTGAGTGATCGACAAGATCTCCTGATTTGACAACTCTTGCCTTTTTTTTGGGTTCATTTGAAGAGTGCCGTGTTTGACACTATCTACTGCTCTAGACAATTTTGCTAGAGAAAAGTGTTAGCATGTAATGAAATAAAACCTGAAATGTTACACAATGCAAGGAAAAAATGTTAACAAAATATACTAATACTGTTAAGAAATGAACGATAGGCAATTTGAACAACTTATTAATTGAAATTTGTTAAGAAACTCGACAACTTAAAACAATTCATCCATCACTTTCACTGAGTTCTTTCAATGAACATAGAGAAAATTTTCAGCATATTCATAAATAGAATTACAAAACATTCAGAATGATGTACGAATCGACTCCTATTCCCATTTGAGATTCTTGAGGGGGTTGTCACCTTGCCTTGGGGGGATGATCCTATATCCACGAATTTTCAATCAAAAGATGTCCCCTTCCAAATAAAAATTCACCTATCTTGGCGTTTTCTGGAAAAACTCATACTTACCAAAATATTCGACTGAACTCTTTCATATGGGCCACTGTGTATGTCTTGTCTAATTGTAGGTTTCTCCTTAGTCTTAATTTTAAAAATTAATCATTTGATATAGATATTTAGATTGATTTCTGGTTTCTCAATATAATTTGCACCCATTGACAAGTTTTCAGGTGAACTCATACTTCATAACAATAAATATATTATTTCAATCCGCATAAAATGTGGAATTCTCAATTATTGGTATTGAAACAGTAATTTTTGAAAACGTGCTCTATTATCCATGTTTCCTTGAAACCTGAATGCAGTAATTCTTGATTATATGGACGAAAGGGACTTTCCTTTAAAACTCAGTTATATCCACTGACTGCTTCAGTGATTTGTCGAGCAATTCAACGAGATTCTTCTCCGGAATTCATCTTCATTAGTGGCTGCTTTAATGCTTCCATATTTAGAGTAGTTGGTATATCTAGTTTCAAGAAATCTAGTGAGAACTTTTCGAAAAAATCATTCATCAGAATACCGTTTGGAATAAGTTCTGTTTGCTAATATATTTTGCTCTAATTATGTTTCAAGATCAAAATTCGAAAGTTAATAAAAGAGTTAGGATTTCTGTTTGCAGAAAATTTGTTCTTAGTTTCATTCTTACTGTCTATCCTATAAATTTGTTACACCTACTCTGGGACACCCTGTATATTTTTTGAATATTCATGCGTTAAGAAATAATCGCATTTTAACTAGATAATGGCAAAATATTATGTTAAGTCTATCATCACCAGAAAGGGTCAACTGCTCTTTGAACTACTATGAATTCGTGAGATTTTTCTATATTACGAGCTTAGATAGCTTGTCCAGTCAAGGTAGAATACCGTCTCTTAGGTAAGATCCGTGTGTCACAACGAGAGTTATATTTCAGTTTCTTTTTTATATTATATAAGGTTTCACCTAAATTTCAATTGATGTGAACAAAGGTTAACTTCAGTGTTTACTGAAATGCATTTCCTTTGTATAAAACTAAAACCCTCACAAAAGTTATCTAATTATATTGTAAACTTTCTCCCGGTGCCTGGTTGTTGTTTGTTGTATTTATTAATAGTGGTTCTTTATTTGTACTATTCATGGTATTCGTAGTGCCTAATACGTAACTGATTTCCACGTACTCTTGAGTGATCACCCAGTTACCTATTTCTTTGTTTTTTTTTAGTATAACGTTTATTAACACGTTAAGGTTATATATTTTATAATGTCCTAGTCAGTTCATGTTACATATTTGCCATATACATGCGCCCGCTTACTTTGAGAGATCCTATTCCTTATGAATCGGTGGCATTCTTTAAGGTAATTCACCTTGGTGAATCGTCGTCCTGGTATAGGACGACGTTTCGTATAGAGACAGTAAAAAGCTCCGGATATCCAACGCGAATGTGTGAGTGATTGCTAGATCATTGTTCCGAGATATTGTGATAGCCCCAGCATTAGTTTGCGTGACTCTTCAGGTAGTGTTCGGTTTGTTCTTTAGTAATATCTGAGCCTTCCTGGACCTTGGTCACCCCGAGGAGGCTAGATACAGTCCATTTGATAGTAACTTTTCCAGTCGACTCGAGTTATGTCAGATCCCCTTTTCAAGGAGACCTCCTGGGCATATGTTACATGTTACCCACCTTCCTATTAATTCAAATTCTTACCCCTTTTAACTGCAGGTTCTGCACTGGTTACCGGAAGTGCAGTTGTAGGTGCATGCTGGCTGTATCCTGTCCCCTCTAATTCCTTCCGCTGATAAGAATGATATCCGATTCGAGCTAGTTACCGACCTAATGATGCGTAGAATTATGTCATTCAGACCCGGGGCGCTAATGAGTTCACTGTGTAGCTTTACAAACCACTACGTAGAGTAAATTTAACAGCAGGCTTTTAATGCTTGTGTCCATTCATTGAGGGTTGTTGCTTTTAAATATTACTAATATAAATAAATTATTCTGAAGTTACTTTGTTTTGAATATTTGAACCTCCCGTCACTGTTTCCTTGCTCTCGTTAGGTATAATTTACACAACGTAACGTCCTATTCTCCCGCCACTAGATGATCCCAAAAAGAAGGTTAGCGTTCTTAGAGTACTTCGTATAATACCGGATACTTTAGAGTACTCTGTATAATACGGGTTTGCTCATAGGTCATTTTTTAAATACGTAGGAATTGCCAAGAAGTGTTCACATATGGTTTAATTAAGAAATCTGGAGCAGAGGGTGCAGGTTCACTGTTTTCGAGCAAAATATCTACAAGCGGTTAGATCCAATATCAACGTTTTTTTCGTCACAGTCAGATCGGGTATGTCATTTTATGATTCTGGCAGATGGGAAACCAATAAGCAGATATTTTGTTGAATTATCTCGGAAGAAAGCAGGAATTAAGGAACTAGAATATTTTCAGGATTCGGTGGAGACGAGTTTTTTTTTGTTTTCAAGAGCAAGAGGAGTTATTTGGTACAAGAAGCGAAATAGTTGACAGTGCGCGATAGTTATGAGCTCTTTTTTTGGAGTGAAGAAGTTGTGTTTGAACATGACTTTCTCCTAACCTCTTTGGTAGCAACAAAACAGAACTTCTTCAACCGAACAAAGAAGCGCATAACTATCGCGCACTGTCAACTATTTCGCTTCTCGCACAAAAAAACTCATCTTGACTGAATCCTGAAAATATTCTAGTTCCTTAATTCCTGCTTTCTTTCAGGAGAATTCACCAAAATAACTGCTTTCATATTCGGCTCGCAAGACCATATAATGACGCAGCCGATTTGACTGCGACGTAAAAAGCGTTGATATTGGATCTAACCGCTTGTAGATATTTCGCTCGAAAATAGTGAACCTGTATACTCTGCTGCAGATTCCTTGGTATGTAAATGATTTAAAAAACTTAGAAAAGACCAAGCTGCAAGAAAACAATGCAAATCGAAACTAAGTAAATTCATCCACCTTCATGAAAAAGGTAGAACTTCACAACGATAGTGATTGGAAGATAGAATCAACTTGACAAAAATGTCGAGGAATTTATTGAAGCTCAATACATTATCGAAACATTAAACGCCGATAAGCCAGAAAAAGATGAATTGGAAGAAATCGTAGTTCGATTATCAATATTTCTGAAAAATTGTGGATTTTTTATTTTTATATTGTCCTGATACTCCTAGATCTTCTGTGAAGATCCCTCAGAAGCTTTTTCAGCTTAGGAGTGCTGTGTTCTGGGTAAGCTTTGTTACAGCGATCTTACTCCACAGCACTGTAAATTTTCGACTCAACACTGAAATGGTGGCCGAAACCTATCCAACTAGAAAATTTCTTTTCTAGTTGGAAAATTTCTTTTCTATAATAGTTTTAAGTCCCGATCCATATACAGGCAGGAATTTAGAAAATTTTATGAGACTATCTGCCTTGGAATTAACTCATTCTCATGGGAAAAGCGAAGGGTGGATAGAAAACTCGAATATTTTTCTATCATTAGTCAGAGAAAATGTACCTGATTAGGATAAGAACCGAGATGACTACGAAACTGAGGAAAACCCTGTAGTAAAAAATAAACCCCAGTCAGAAGAAAAAACTGAAACACTGAATTTCTCCCAAGTTAGCATATGTGAATAAAACTTGTCTCAATTTTATAAACCACATTGTGCAGATGCTCTGAAGCCGGATATTAAAAAAGAATTTGTAGAAACAAATTGAAACGAAAACATTCCATTGTGATCTCATATGTCAAAAAACAAGTGAAAACTGTATGATTGAGAAGATGTATACTATTGTTAATGAAAAAAAAAAAACCGACAATAGATGAAATGAAAAAATATTCGGTTATGAGTGATGATGACAAGAACAAAGATTACTCAGTCAAGAAAAATGACAAAAAAGGGAAGAAACAATTCACTGATGAAGAAGATCGTAAATCAGTGAAAAAGGAAAGTGAAATGAAAAAATTGAAGGTGATAACGAAGAGTACTATTTTGATAAGCTCCAGATGTAAAAAACTAGCAATTTAAGCCATGGAAAAAGAGTGGTCAGAATTGACGTTAAGGAAGAGGGTGCCACAAAGGTCAGAAAAATGTTTAGATCAGTTAACGTTTTTTTATCGCAGTCAGATCTGCCGCGTCATTCCAAGTAATTATAATTGGCATATTTACGAATCGTTTTCGCTGATTTGGTACATTTAAATATTTGGTTTTACCTTTTGGGCTCCAAAGCTAGACAGTAAATTTGGAGTCAATACATACTTCTTCGAAAGTTATTCACAATAATTTCCAAAATTCGAATTCACTTAGAATAATCTTGTTCTTTATCATTTATCTTGATAACGAGTGAAATCAGTCAAAAGCTTCACTCATAGTCAGAGCTAGTTTTTCAAAAACAAAATCAGTATCTTGTATATCAATATTGATAAAACTTGCCTTCTATGTTTACTGGAACTTTTGCTCTTAAAATTGAATGATGAATCGCCTAAAACAATATATAAGTTTACTTTGGAAACACTCCGTAGTTTGAAAGCTCACCGATAGATTTATTCTTATTGTAATTTTATTATATATGCTGAAGAAGCTATTTGCGAGCTCAGCATTCCTAAGCTCTCCATTATGTAACCAACCATCCGAAGAAAATGATAACAATATATTGGGTTATCCATAATATGTTGCATACAGTAGACAACATACCGATTCCTATTTCAATATACGAGTGTAGGCAAACTAACAACCAATTTACCTGTGTGTAACATGAGCTCTTCTGAAAATAAAAATATCGAACCATAAAGATGTACTCCTTATTATGATTTTGCGTTGGGCATTCCAACTTTGCATACGTTATTCCAGAGAAATTATACGAGTGATAAATCACATGTGCTTTCAGATGTGCAATTAAATGGTTGCTATCACTTACACGTTTCCTGTAACTTTACCATTAATGCATCTTCTAAATATTTGCCGGTGTAATCGTTTCCAACAGTAAACATTTCCATAAACTAGCTTATTATGGTTAATTGGATCTCGTATTTCTGTGTAAACATATAGGATATTCATTGAGAGATGTTTGATTGATTCGGTCTTTACTCGGTAGTAACTCATTTTAATTAAAAAATATATAGGAGACAGTATTTTATTCCCATCAAAAAGAATGATATTCTTAATTGCCTCGAAATTTTTACGGATGATCTAGAATCAAAAATACACCTAAATCCGATAAGCAAATATTTCTTTTCTTGGTATGTAGATGAAATTTTTTGTTGTTTCAAAGGCAACGACCGACAACTTCATGTCTTTACGAAGTTCATTAATAAACTTCATCCAAAAATCAAATTCACAATCGAAGAAAAAAAGAACCAAAGTATTAATTTTCTTAACCTCACAATAACAAGACTAGATCATTTACATGATTTTAGTATTTTTCAAAAACCCACACATACAGACCTCACAATACATAAAACTTCAAATCACCCCACCAGGCAAAAGATGTCAGCATTTAATAGTCTTATTCATAGACTATTGAATGTCCTTTGAATTCAGATAATTTTTTGAAAGAATTAAATATTATAAAACAAATAGCTTCAAACAACGGTTATAACTCTTTTCTTATAGACAAATTGGTATCCAATAAACAAAAGAAAATGGCATTAAATCTCGTGTACCCAATCATAAAAGAGGACAATATACAGAAATATTTTTCGTTATCTTATGTTAATGGATTATCTGAAAATATTACTAAATATTTCAAAAATATTTTCAATCATAACGCAGCTTTTAAAACCATTAATAACCTTAGAAACTACATAAAAAATAATAAGGATCAATTAAATAAAGAAAATCTGGAGTCTACAAGATGACTTACAACGATTGCCCTTTAGTATACATTGGCCAGACGGGTAGATCATTCAAGAAAGGAATCCAAGAACACCAAAGGAGTTATATATCTAATTCCGTACATTTAAAATATGCGAATCATCTTAAGTAGTTCAGGCATAATTTAAATGATAATTATGAAATTATCCAGGTTGAAATCAAAAGTTCGGGATAAACACTCTTAGAATTTTTTTAAATCAACAGGTACAATGCCCGTAAAATACTTTTGAACGAACAAATGGATGTTGACAAGTCTCCATTACTGAATATCTTTCTCTAATTGCATTTTTAGCGGCAAACTCCAATAAACATCTTGAGTTTTTATGACTTGTTCTTCCATTATTTTGTCACATACCTAACAATGTATTTAGACTCGGTTACACTGAACACCATCAGCCAGTACAATGTAAATATCTGAAGAAGCCACTTCGTGGTGAAACATTTTTGTGGTAATAAAATACTGTCTTCTATATATTTTTCAATTATTTGAGAGACTTCGATTATAATTAATATGTGAACAATTGAAGCTACTGGGGTTGCTTCTGATATTGCTGTATTTTGTGTTATAAAGTTACAATTTTCGGATTAATTTCTATTTTGTTATACCGAATATCCTATAAATTGGATATTTCTGAAATACTAACACTAATAATAATAATATTATAATGAAAGTTTTTTTTTGATCTGAAAATATCACAAAAATGATGTAGATCACGTCATGAAAATTATAACTAAAATATTAAAATTCATTAAAGTCTTTCTCAGCCATAAACTCTTTCACACTGTATAATTTTAGGTTTTATTTTGAATGTTTGTGGTAATTTGTTCCAAATTTTTACTAAAATATGAACAACATTCTTCTGCTTGTAGGCATAACTTGGTTTTTCCGAAGATAAGTTCTTCCTCTGGTATTATAACCATGATCAAGCAATAACATTTCAAAGTTAGTGGAGTTATTGATTACAAACAGGCTGTATAGTGTTAATCAAGCGTGGATCCAGTAGGGGGGGTTCTAAATCTAATGTAACATACATCAGCAAAACTGTGCAAAATTAGTTGATTGATGTTTGCAAGGAAATCATTCAGGAAACAATATTACAGAAAATGAAGGAAGCTAAATACTTTTCAATTTTATTCGATGAAAGAATAAATATATCACATATCTCACAGCTGCGCCTATCATTTGGATATCTACACAATGGTATCATAAAAGAAGATTTTGTGACTTTCTGTGATACAGTGATGAAGTGGATAAAAATAAAAACGTAATACAGCCTCCGTTGACAAGTGTAGCACTGGCGAAAATCGCTGAAAATCTCTGTCTCAAATTTAAAATAGATTTAACATGGTGTGTGGGTATTGGGACTGACAGCTGCTCGATTATGGCCTCAGATACAAGGGGTACTGTACAGGAGTTGTCAAAAGAAGCTGCATATGCCAAACGTTGCCCGTGCAGCAATCACGTTCTTAATAATACAATAGCTACGTCATCAAAAGTTATTTCTTGCCGCAACACCCCGGGCACAATGAGAAAAGTTGTGGCATTTGCCAATGCATCCGATAAGAGTTATCACATTTTTTAAAAAGAACTTGGAATTACAATGCAAAATATCTGTGAGACTCACTAGGTCGAGAGGCATGATGGGTATATATAATTTCAAGGAGACAACTTATTGAAAATTTGTACCGCTCTGGAAAAGATTTTTACATGGCAAGAATACAAAACTTCCAATGACGCGCATTGCTTACTGCAAATGTTGCGCTGTTCGGACTTCATCATATCATGTTTGAGTGATGTTTAAGCTACCTGAATATTTTGTTTTTTATTCATAGATACTAATGCATGAATGTAAGATCTGAATAATTTATTTTGTCAGTAACTTTTGAGCAGTTCAGCAAAGGCAGTTCAAATTACCGTTTATGTCACGTAAATAGCCCGACTGTAGTTTTTAATATTTTTCAGGTACAATAGTAGCCTTAAGCAGAGTATTGCAAACGAGGTCAATTGAGTTGAAAAGGGTTACGGACGCCATAACTGAAACAATGACTGTCCTACGAAATAAAAGGGTAAAAGCTGACACAATTTTCCGACAACTTTTTGAAGAGGCAAAAGAAGTAGCTGAGCAACTAGATGCAGAAACTAAATGCCCCAGAATGGTATCACGACAAAGTTAATAACCTTCTTGCTCAATCTGCTGAATAGTATTTCCGCACGGCTGTATACATCCCTCTTCTAGATTCTGTAATAAATGACTCAAATGACCGCCAGAAGTTAATTATTTTATCTAGGCGTCCTTATTCCTAAAATCGATTATACTAATAAAGATGACGACACTGAAACTGTTAAACAGCTTGCAAACGACTTTAAACTTCTAATAGACAATACTTCAGTTTCAGTAATTATAATCGATTATCGGCTGTGGAAGGTAAAATGGCAGCGGAATCAGAATGTATTTTTGCTACATTACCGGTTAGTATAGCCACAGCAGAAAGGCCCTTCTACACTCTTAGGAAACTCAAAACTTGGCCCAGAGCTTCGATGGTAAAAGATCGCCCGACTGGATTGGCACTTCTCCACGTTCACAAATGTATACCCATTGAAGTGGAGGAAGTCATAACTCTTTTCTCAAGATGACAATATAGGAAAACTCATTTTGTTATTTGATTAAAATTATTTTAAGGTATAAAAAAATACTATGACCCCTCCCTGAATTGAACGCTGGATCCGCCCTTGGTGTTAATATATTATTATTCCTAAAGATATCTCTACATGATTCGCTAGATTTTAGTTTAAAGAAAGTTCTCAAAAAAATTTTTTGTATGATGAAGACTCTTTCAGAATCAACAGAATTCGCCCAGAAGATGATTCCATACCTGAGTCTGAAGTGGACATGTATGCATGATATGCTGTCAGGGAAGCATCTGACCCAATTGTTATTGCTGAGATCCTTAAAGTGTAGCAGTACTTTGTAAGGCTTGTTGTCATATATTGAATGTGTGGTTGCCAATTCAAATCTCGATCTAAATGGATTCCCAAGAATGGTAGAATATCTTCAGCTCTTATGTTCTCACCATTATAAATTAAGTTGATGGCATGTTGATTCTTTTTTCTAAATATTATCAATTTGGTCTTGATGATGTTCATTGTGAGATTATTCGTCCCGAATCATTTTTCGAGGTTTTCCAAATCTTTTTCAACTGCGGCTTTGTATTCATCTGGAGTGGAGCCAACATAGATTACTGATACTTCATAGGCATAGATTACAGTATCATTGGATGTTACTTTAATCAAATCGTTTGTGTAGATTGTATAATGTAGGGGACCTAATATTGATCCTAAGAGAACCCCTCTATCTACATGCAAGGCATTTGATATTATTTGCCTGCCATTTTTCCTTTTTCAGTTGTCTTTTGAATTCTCCCTGTTAAGTGTGATCGAAATAGTTTTGACGTCATACTTTTTATACCATATCTTTCCATTTTTTGCAGTAAGATGTCATGATTCACTGTATCGAACGCTTTGGTCAAAGAAAAGTGTCGCTGTTATCTGATTTTTATTGAATTTTTATATCCAGCTAGGAGGCGACCAATCATAAATTTTATGCAAATTCATTTAATCGTTTTGGTTAAACTGGGTCATTTCGTAGTAAAAATCTGAGTTGTCTTCAGAAACTAATGACATCTAAAGAAGAAGATGAAACTTCGAGTAAATGAAAATACTGAAGTGAGTTCAGTCGTCAATAATTAGAATTCTAAAAAAAAAATCTGCCACGACGGTAACAGTTCTGCCAACACGTATTCTCAACAAGCATAGCGATGACTCAAATTTTATTGAGAATATTATGTCCACCGATGAAGCTACTTTCAACGGACGTGGGGTATTTAATTGGAGAAACAGCCATTACTGGAAAGAAAAAAACCCTCATCACTATCAAGTTTTGTCAAAAAAAGCTACCACTTAACTTCATCATCAGGAATGATAACTTCTAGTAATTCTCATGTCTGTGAATTTTTTTTCTATTCCAACTAACTGCAAAATTTGATTCCCAAATGAGTTAAGAAATTTATGAATTTGTCAACGCATCAACGTCCAGGAATTATCCAGTATGAAAAAGCAAGGACGGCTTTTACCTTTTACCTTTTACCGCCTTTGTCTTCAATGCACCCTGGTAGGTCCGCAATTCCCAACTCCACCGCGAGGCGAACCTAGCACCGTTGAAAGAGTTCCTTCACGAGATTGCTTTTGAAACATTTTCAAAAGCGAAGCAATACCCCAATTGACTAGTTAGACTCGCCCTTTACTAGGACGAAACAACGACCCGTTTCAAACGACCATAGTTTGCACTCCGGATTCTTTCATATAACGACAATAACTGAAAATGACCGACCTTTCCAAGCCAGTACCTAGTGCACCATAACTCTCTGGAACTCCTGATTCTAAATGAGCCCCATTTCTTAAATCACCTGAAAGGTGGCAGATACTTCTTCCCAATATCGATCCATGAATGAAACCTCTTCATTAAAATTTTTCTAGAGGACGACGACGATCATTATTGTTCCAAACCAGGATCATCTCTCAGATTATAGGAAATATGAATAAAAACAATATTCTAATTTCCGCTAATATTTTATCAACACTTCGATCATTACGTCATACCATGACTTCTTCAGGTGAGTAATACAAGATCTTGTAATCTCGTATCTTGTAATACTCACCTGAAGAAGTCATGGTAGGACGTAACTATCGTAGTGTTAATAAAATATTTGCGGAAATTAGAATATTGTTTCTATTCATATTTTCAAGATGAATTTCCGTCAAGTAAAGACCGAAACAATCATAGATTAGATTATAGGAGTCGAAAAGCCTGATGAAAGGAAGCTAGTGCGTATACATCTCCTGTTTGGCTAGTCAGACCCTGCGAGTATGGCTTAACAACCTTGAGATAGTGGCCTCACAATTTTAGAGGTGGCCTGCTGTAAACAAGTATTAGAATTTTGACAGAAAACGAAATTTTTTGAGTCCGTCAATATGGATGCGTAAAGGGTAAATATATTATAACGGCAATTTACCAGTTCATAAATAAAACAGTAGAGTAATTTAAAGATTAAGAATTAGCTGTAGGAATATTTTAGATCTGACCAAGTCATACGATTTTCTGAGTAGCAAATAAATTAATGAAAAAGTTGAGGGATATGGAATTAGAGGAACATCACTAAAATGCGTCAGTTCATGCGTCTCTATGAGGAAACAAATGGTAGAAATGGAAATAGAAGATTAAATATAGGAATGGTATAGGGGTTTCTTGCCGGTCCATTATTCTTAATACGATAGTATGTCTGAATGACTCCGAAGTAGGTAGAGCGACAAAATGAACAGAATGATTGCAGTGAATTTGAAAATAATATCAATTTGTTTGTGGTGGAAAATATAGATAGAGAGATAAAAAAATAAGACGAGGTTATATTAGAGCAAATCAATACGTTTAAGGGTAAAATCATCTCCTAAACAAAGAAAAAACTAAAATTAGGCTTTTCATACAAAAAATTCAAGAATTGAAGATACTAGAAATGTTACCTCGTATCAAGATATCAGTTCATTGAATCTACCAAGTTTTTAGGTATCCATAAATTCCTAAATTGGAAGGACTGGAACTTATCTCTGTAAAAAATCAGATCTTCCACATACGGTCCGAGAATTGTATTCAAATATATCTGTTATGTTATTTGAAAGCAGTTTACCATGCAGTAACGGCAAAAATTAAATCTGGAATAATTTTCTATAGATCAGGAAATATAGTGTTTGTATTACAAAAAAATCTACAAGAATACTGAACAGTATGAAATATGAGTAAACATGTAGAAGTATTTTGTTTTGAGTATTAAAACAAATTGAAATATGTTTATCTTCTACAATTTTAATTTCAAAAAAAATTTTTTATTCAAAAATTTTTAGAATTAAATTTATGTCTAAAACAAGCACCGCTTACATTGAATAGACGTATATAATCAAAACTCAATATATAATGTCAAATGGAATAAATAAACCAACAGATATACGAAAGTCATTAAAATTAATAAATAAATATTTAAAGGAGACAAAATATTGTTTCTGGTCTTACCTTTAAGAACACCAATTGCCTCTTAAAAACATGAACACACTTAAAGGACTTCTCAAAGAATATAATTTATTTGAAATATTTAATATATTTAAATATTCGAATAAGTTAATTCAGAAATCTCTAAAAACATGCACTATATCTTCAAAAAACAAATATAATTCTAAGCAATTCCTTCTTCAGTCCTCAATAATATTCCAAATATCAAAATCAAAAAACTAACCTATTTCCAAACCCTCAACACGTGTAAAAGGACTAATGCTTCGAACACAGATCAACTTTATAATTCAAGATTGATCTATGTTCTAACAAAATCAAAGAACAGTGTGAGTTATTTTTAAGGTTTATTCAAATTAATTGACATTCCATAATGAGATTTATTGAAGCCAAAATATAATTATATATTATATATAAAATATATTATATATAAAATATATTATATATAAAATAAGAAAGGCCTTTTACTTGATAGAAGAAATATAACAAAATTTGAATATTAAAACAAATTGAAATATGTTTATCTTCTACAATTTTAATTTCAAAAAAAATTTTTATTCAAAAAAGTTTTAGAATTAAATTTGTGTCTAAAACAAGCACCGCTTACATTTAATAGAAGTATATAATCAAAACTCAATATATAATGTCAAATGGAATAAATAAACCAACAGATATACGAAATTCATTAAAATTAATAAATAAATATTTGAAGGAGACAAAATTTTGTTTCTGGTCTTACCTTTAAGAACACCAATTGCCTTTTAAAAACATGAACACACTTAAAGGACTTCTCAAAGAATATAATTTATTTGAAATATTTAATATATTTAAATATTCGAATAAGTTAATTCAGAAATCTCTAAAAACATGCATTATATCTTCAAAAAACAAATATAATTCTAAGCAATTCCTTCTTCAGTCCTCAATAATATTCCAAATATTAAAATCAAAAACTAACCTATATCCAAACCCTTAACACGTGTAAAAGGACTAATGCTTCGAAACACAGATCAACTTTATAATTCAAGATTGATCTATGTTCTAACAAAATCAAAGAACAGTGTGAGTTATTTTTAAGGTTTATTTAAATTCATATAGGTTAATAATTTTTTTTGAAATTAAAATTGTAGAAGATAAACATATTTCAATTTGTTTTAATATTCAAATTTTGTTATATTTCTTCTATCAAGTAAAAGGCCTTTTTCTATTTTATTTCAACTTATTGAATCTATTTTATTTTATGTAGAAGTATCTTCAAAAGAAGAGGAGTGCTAACAATACATGCCTTCTACATACAAAAATGTATTCTTTTTATTCTAAGCTGTTCGAAAATCATGGCAGAAAATCCTCCTGTAAAACGAGAAATGGAGATCATGAAAATAATAAAAGACATCATAGATTTTCGCAAGAATTTATGTAAATAACTCTTTAATTGAGAGCTATATTGCTTCGACGATTATATAGCCTGAATATGATACACTGATTTTTTGTAACACTATTCCAATTCATTTTTTGTGTAACTCTGTTGGATAAATATGATTTGAAATAAGGAATTGTTAGTATTATTATTAATAACTGTAGATATGGCTCAAGAGATCTTTAAGAGGTTGTTGACGTAAAGCAGAAACAGAGCAGAGGATAGGATTAAATCCTGGAGAACTCCAGCATTGGTTTCCGAAGCATCAAATGAAATACTGTCACATGTAGGCAGCGATCTTGCGTAAAGCTCTTTAGCTACTGTGAAACCAAATCGCTTACCCACCACAGCGAAGGCTATGATAAAAAAAAGAACTGAAACTAAAACGCTCTAGCTTGCGGTAACCCATGAAACATCCTGCTTCGTAAAATGCCTAATAGTGGGCCGATGAAAAGATAAATAAAACTTGTCTTTCCTGAATGAATCCCAAACCTCAGACTGATAGTGGAAACGCACATAAGGATTTATCTTTGAGGTTCTCCTGGAATATTGTTTTCCAAGGTGTCGGAGTGATAGTGCTTTATCTAACTATTCTGCATATAATGAGTGGGTCTTCATTTTCAATTTTTTCCAAATGACCAGTAGAGTCTTAGAAACTAAGATGGTACGGTAATAAGATACTCTAAATCCAGCACGAGGAAGATTGTCTGGTATTAAGATAATCCAACCAAAAAGAAGGTCCCGAACCAAGATTATCCAGTTCTTAGATCATCCGGTACTAAGATCATCCGATACTAAGATCATCCGGTACTAAGATCATCCGCTACTAAGACGCCCTCTGATTAAACGTCTTATAACAAATAATAAAAGTTCAATATTCCACGATTTTCATGGATTAGGTACGTTAATTCGATAAAAATACCACAAGGTGTGATCTCACAGAAGGAAAAAAAGAAATATGAGAAATTTTACTCTTCTTGAAAACAATGCAACTCTACAGCGCATGCGATAACAACGTCGAATTTCATTGCGAAAACTTCAAACTTCTTAATGGTCTTACTTTAATCACATTATTGGAGCGTTTTTTAGATATTACAACGTTACAACTTTTAAACCTTGATAGGAATACTAGAGGCAGATTATTTGCTTAACAATACTTGATATAAGACGCGGTCGAACGAAGTCTTTAGATATATTAAAGGTTGTTGCGCGGAATTTTCCAAACTTCTCGTTAGTGGTTGTGATTGTTCAGAGCTAAGTGATATAAAAATCTCCATTAGACATAAAACATCGGAATCTATTTTGTCTGTCGTGAATTATCCTAAATTAGTCCGGTTATTCGAAGAGATCTATGCTGATCGCTCTCTTCATAAACTTGGACATAACTTAGAGCAATGCAATAGAAATGCAAACTAATCCTGACAAAATGCTGAGAGGTCAATTTTGATTTGGAGGTAACATCACGAAGAGTAGAAACCTCTTGTGAGGTGGCTACCCCTTAAGGGGGAAAATACAACTGATCTCCTAACTTGCACTAGCTAGTAAACTTTTAAGTGGTCTCCATAGTGCATCTAGTATTATAGTATCTGGGAAACATATTAAATATCCAATTATTAGAAATAGAATGAAAGCTTAGCACTTCATAAATTCATGAATGGAGGAAAAAAGGAATCTATTTATAACCTCTACAACTATTCATTCGCTGATTTATACTTGTTGGTATCCTTTATATCTCTCCATCTTTGATGACGGAAACTCATCTCAACAAGTATTAATCTTGGGACTGCACGGTTGTCAAATGTGTCAATTATAAACCACAACTCCTATTAGAACTGCATGTTGACTGTGCGTTATAATTCTGCGTCAAAACAATACCATCGGGTGAATATAAAGTTTGTTTCTACGTTGTGACGAGTTAACCGGAAACTGATTAGAAGCGGATGTTGAAGGCCTTTTAGGATAGTTTGCGTTTGACGGTGATCAGTGGCGTCTCATGACGAAAAAAATTAGTATCCTGCTTAGTTGAGAAATTTGTTGAGGGCCTGCCTATCCGATAGGAAATATTTAATCATTACTTCAAGAATGTTGGAAGTTGATATGATCCCCGTGTTTTTCCACTCAAACCCTAAGGGAATTATAAAAAGCAGAAAAAATAATAAATAACAACTCAGTGTAACAGTTAATGAAAAAAGGAAAAATGACTGCATATTACCTAACAGAATAAAAGAGTTGAAGAAAAAGAACAAAGACAATTGAGATTCAGGTTACCGGCGCGCACATTGTTCATTGAATAAAAAGTCTCGGATATGACGATAAGATATCTAACTATATACTGAAAGATATCTAACTATATACTGAAAGATATATAAGTATCTTTCATAAATATCATAAATTGGTTGTAACGCTTGCGAATATTAAAAGTGAAGGATTTCTCGACTAGAGCAAGTCTATGGGAAGGAGCTAGTATACAATATATAGTAATATATGTATATATATATATATATATATATATATACATATATATATATATATATATATATATATATATATATATATATTATAAATATATATATACATTCTGTCAAGAAAGTACCGGGAATTATTTTTTTCCTAGGTTGGTACCACTGTCCTTAATTACTATGCCAAGCTTGAGCGGGATCTGTCAACTAGTGTGTTTGCAACAGCTGATTAAGTCAGTCGATGTCAGAGTGCGTGCCGATTTTTACTATGGGTGATTACGTTGAGCAGAGAATTTGTTCAAAGTTTTTTGTTGCAAATGACGTTTGCGTGAGCGTATCCGTAAGAAGCGGCCAAAATTGTGGGCGAACAACTCATGGATTTTGCATGACGATAACGCGCCTTCTCACCGAGCTACGATTGTGACTGACTTTCTCGCCAAAAACTCAACAAACGTGCTTCAGCAACCACCGTATTCGCCGGATTTGGCTCCCTGCGACTTTTTCCTCTTCCCAAAACTAAAATTGCCCCTTCGTGGCACCCGTTTTGAGTCGATTGAAGCCATAAAACAAAATTCGGCGCGAGAGCTAAAGTCCATCCCGGAAAGCGCCCATAAAAAATATTTCGATAATTGGAAGTGCCGTTGGCATAGATGTATTGGAGCAAATGGAGCCTATTTTGAAGGCGACCCAATAAATTTTGACGATTAAATGTAAGAATGTTGTTTTAATTGAAAATTCCCGGTACTTTCTTGACAGAGTAGTATATATATATATATATATATATATATATATATATATATATATATATATATAATATGCAATATATAGTAATATACAATATATAGTAAGACCACGACTCCCGATGTTGAGATTATTTACATCAGAACGATACACACACCTCTTCTGGAGATGTGAAGGGATTTCAGTTGAAATTAATCTATGATAAAGAATCATCTAATTTCCTCAAGTTTATGACTTATCCTGTCGAACTTCCTTATATCATAAATATAATCTGAGTCAATAATTCTAGATTTTCTGGACTTTTGCTATAGCCTCCTGGTTTGAACAGGCAAAATAAACTGAAGAACAATAGTTGAAGTTAGGAAGAATTAATGAATTTCAAAACGTAGATTTTAATTCCTCAGGAAGGAAACGCTTGTGAGGATAGAGCAGGCAAAAATCATAGATTTTTGTACCTAGGATTCAATGTGAGTTCTGAATCGGAAAGTTGTGTCCAAGAAGAGACCAAGATTTTTCATATAGAATACCAAGAGTAAAGGTCCCAAAATTGAACCCTGTGGGACACTCAAAAAAACTGGTAAGAAATCCGAAATCTCAGATACACACTTCACCTGCTAAATTCTTACAGAAAAGTAGCTTTTTTTTAAAAGCAACGGCACTCGATGGAAACCCAATGAAACGCATTATTGAGGAAAGGCCACCATGTACAAGCGTATAAAATGCTTCGAAGTAATTCAATAAAATGAGGATTTGTTTCTTCCGGAGTGATTTCAACTGTTGCAATATATTTTTAATTTTTTTTTTCTTTTTTTTGTGAATTCTTCCATAAGTGTGTGAAAGTTATAATAAGGGTCAATATAAAAAAAACACACTTTTTTGTTGAATAGTAATCTATTAGCGATCGATTTCGGCACTAAGCCATCATCAGGCCAGCTGAAATAAACACATATATAAAAATAAAAATAAAATGTACACTTTGTAGTAAAAATAAAGACAATCATTGTAAAAAATATTTTGGGGGGTATTTTTTTGGAATCTATTTATTGTTGTTATTTTGTCATTCACTATTAAACTAAAATTGTGTCATTCGGACTCACCGTCAGCTGTAAATTAAAATATTGTCAAAAATGTTAAAAATATACACATATCAGACAGGTGTATATAGAGGGGTAGCTTTTTTGTTGAATATTTTATGTATAACCCTCGAAAATAGTAAACAATGGCGAAAACATACAAATAAGATATGAAAGAGCAGAGAACAGATGACAATATGCGCATGTTAACGTCTGGCATGTGATGTATTATTCAAACGGCGCGAAATATGAACAAAACTAAAACAGTTATTATGTGAGCGTTCCTAGGAATTTAAAAAGATTTCTATCTGGAAATTCAGAGATTTCATTCAGTAAGTGTTCGCTTTGTTTGTTCTTCAGAATTTCATATTGTTCAAGGAGTAATAGTCTCCGATAGTTATCTTCTCTGTGCAGGATTCTTAAATTTTCGATTGTGATCTTATGATTCAGTTCAATCCAATGATTTCCCAACGCTGAATTTGGTCGATTTTTTACATGTTCATTGAATCTTTTATTTTGCTGAACGGATGTTCATGCCTATATAAAAGGGAGGGCAGTCAGCACAAGTTATTTTATATATGCCACTATATTGAACGTTGCGCATTTTCTTCTTGTTATTAATCAAGATGCTTTCTAGGGTCTGGTGTTTGTTAATTATTGTGTAGTCATGTTTACTGAGAGTTGGATTGATTTTTTCATTAAATCCTTTATGAAATGGCAGAGAAATGTATCGTTGATTGATAGATCGGTGTGGGTATATTTTATTGATGAGCAGTTTATTTTTTATAGATTTCAAAATATTGTCCATGTATGAATATCGAGTATTGATTATTTTCCCCAATTTGGTATATGCTGTTTAATTCTTTAATATAATTTTCTTCAGATAGGGGTATGCTCAGGAGACAGTTGAATAAAAATCTAAAACCTGTTCTTTTGATTGGGGCGGAATGATAAGAATGAAAGGGGATGATTGTGTCTGTTTGAGTTGGTTTTCTGTAGACGTCGAATAAAAAATTATTATTATCTTCGAGCTTAATTTTCAGATCAAAAAAAATACAAAATAACAACAATAAAAAGATTCCAAAAAAATACCCTCCAAAATATTTGCAACAATGATTGTCTGTATTTTTACTTTACAGTGTACATTTTATTTTTATTTTTATATATGTGTTTATTTCAGCTGGCCTGATGAGGGCTCAGTGCCAAAATCGCTCGCCAATTACTATTCAACACAAAAGTGTGTTTTTTCTATATTGACCCTTATCATATATTTTTAAACCTTCGATATGTTCAGATACTTGACTGATATTAAAAAATTTCAGACAAATATATATAAAAGTTTCATTTCAAATCGAGGAAAAATGCGGTGGTATTTTTGTGGAAGGCCAGGATATTCTTATTTAAATTCAAAGTACAAAATTTGAGGTTAATTACACTAGATTTTTCTAACACAAAGCAGATATTAATTTTTTTATGGAAATACCCTTCTGATAATAGGCAAAGCCCTAACACGTACCACTTTTCAATAGCTCAATAAGAACATTTTAAATATAAGAAAAACAAATGTTAACTTCCGCTATTTTAAAAAAGCGGAAATTAACATTTGTTTTTTTATATTAAAGATGAATTTCCGTCAAGTAAAGACCGAGACAATAAAAAAAAAGAACATTTTACATTAGCAAGTAGTCAATTCTATAAGGAGACGGTTAAAATGGATGCATTTTATAACAGGAAAAGTTGTTTACAATATAAGACATAAAATTAAGATTAAAAATCAGTCTTCTGTTGATATTCGTAGTGAGTGGTTCCCCTGTGTGTAGATAAGAAAGTGTTTTAAGGACGAAAATGTCGAGACAGACACGCTGCAGTTGAGAAATCTCTCCTGACAAATTTTGTTATATTTGTTGAGAACTCATGATGAATCACAAGCCAGGTCATTTTCTGAAAACGTCAAAAAAAGCCTACTTCCAATATTTTGCTGTTTCAATTGGAGATAAAGACAAGCAGTGGGCTCCCTATTTGTGTTAGTTGTAGCGTATCATTAGTGCAGTGGATGAATGGCAAGAGAAAAAGGACGCAAATGTCGAGACAGACACGCCGCAGTTGAAAAATCTCTCCTGACAAATTTTGTTATATTTGTTGAGAACTCATGATGAATCACAAGCCAGGTCATTTTCTGAAAACGTCAAAAAAAGCCTACTTCCAATATTTTGCTGTTTCAATTGGAGATAAAGACAAGCAGTGGGCTCCCTATTTGTGTTAGTTGTAGCGTATCATTAGTGCAGTGGATGAATGGCAAGAGAAAAAGGACGCAAATGTCGAGACAGACACGCCGCAGTTGAAAAATCTCTCCTGACAAATTTTGTTATATTTGTTGAGAACTCATGATGAATCACAAGCCAGGTCATTTTCTGAAAATGTCAAAAAAAGCCTACTTCCAATATTTTGCTGTTTCAATTGGAGATAAAGACAAGCAGTGGGCTCCCTATTTGTGTTAGTTGTAGCGTATCATTAGTGCAGTGGATGAATGGCAAGAGAAAAAGGACGCAAATGTCGAGACAGACACGCCGCAGTTGAAAAATCTCTCCTGACAAATTTTGTTATATTTGTTGAGAACTCATGATGAATCACAAGCCAGGTCATTTTCTGAAAACGTCAAAAAAAGCCTACTTCCAATATTTTGCTGTTTCAATTGGAGATAAAGACAAGCAGTGGGCTCCCTATTTGTGTTAGTTGTAGCGTATCATTAGTGCAGTGGATGAATGGCAAGAGAAAAAGGACGCAAATGTCGAGACAGACACGCCGCAGTTGAAAAATCTCTCCTGACAAATTTTGTTATATTTGTTGAGAACTCATGATGAATCACAAGCCAGGTCATTTTCTGAAAATGTCAAAAAAAGCCTACTTCCAATATTTTGCTGTTTCAATTGGAGATAAAGACAAGCAGTGGGCTCCCTATTTGTGTTAGTTGTAGCGTATCATTAGTGCAGTGGATGAATGGCAAGAGAAAAAGGACGCAAATGTCGAGACAGACACGCCGCAGTTGAAAAATCTCTCCTGACAAATTTTGTTATATTTGTTGAGAACTCATGATGAATCACAAGCCAGGTCATTTTCTGAAAACGTCAAAAAAAGCCTACTTCCAATATTTTGCTGTTTCAATTGGAGATAAAGACAAGCAGTGGGCTCCCTATTTGTGTTAGTTGTAGCGTATCATTAGTGCAGTGGATGAATGGCAAGAGAAAAAGGACGCAAATGTCGAGACAGACACGCCGCAGTTGAAAAATCTCTCCTGACAAATTTTGTTATATTTGTTGAGAACTCATGATGAATCACAAGCCAGGTCATTTTCTGAAAATGTCAAAAAAAGCCTACTTCCAATATTTTGCTGTTTCAATTGGAGATAAAGACAAGCAGTGGGCTCCCTATTTGTGTTAGTTGTAGCGTATCATTAGTGCAGTGGATGAATGGCAAGAGAAAAAGGACGCAAATGTCGAGACAGACACGCCGCAGTTGAAAAATCTCTCCTGACAAATTTTGTTATATTTGTTGAGAACTCATGATGAATCACAAGCCAGGTCATTTTCTGAAAACGTCAAAAAAAGCCTACTTCCAATATTTTGCTGTTTCAATTGGAGATAAAGACAAGCAGTGGGCTCCCTATTTGTGTTAGTTGTAGCGTATCATTAGTGCAGTGGATGAATGGCAAGAGAAAAAGGACGCAAATGTCGAGACAGACACGCCGCAGTTGAAAAATCTCTCCTGACAAATTTTGTTATATTTGTTGAGAACTCATGATGAATCACAAGCCAGGTCATTTTCTGAAAATGTCAAAAAAAGCCTACTTCCAATATTTTGCTGTTTCAATTGGAGATAAAGACAAGCAGTGGGCTCCCTATTTGTGTTAGTTGTAGCGTATCATTAGTGCAGTGGATGAATGGCAAGAGAAAAAGGACGCAAATGTCGAGACAGACACGCCGCAGTTGAAAAATCTCTCCTGACAAATTTTGTTATATTTGTTGAGAACTCATGATGAATCACAAGCCAGGTCATTTTCTGAAAATGTCAAAAAAAGCCTACTTCCAATATTTTGCTGTTTCAATTGGAGATAAAGACAAGCAGTGGGCTCCCTATTTGTGTTAGTTGTAGCGTATCATTAGTGCAGTGGATGAATGGCAAGAGAAAAAGGACGCAAATGTCGAGACAGACACGCTGCAGTTGAGAAATCTCTCCTGACAAATTTTGTTATATTTGTTGAGAACTCATGATGAATCACAAGCCAGGTCATTTTCTGAAAATGTCAAAAAAAGCCTACTTCCAATATTTTGCTGTTTCAATTGGAGATAAAGACAAGCAGTGGGCTCCCTATTTGTGTTAGTTGTAGCGTATCATTAGTGCAGTGGATGAATGGCAAGAGAAAAAGGACGCAAATGTCGAGACAGACACGCCGCAGTTGAAAAATCTCTCCTGACAAATTTTGTTATATTTGTTGAGAACTCATGATGAATCACAAGCCAGGTCATTTTCTGAAAACGTCAAAAAAAGCCTACTTCCAATATTTTGCTGTTTCAATTGGAGATAAAGACAAGCAGTGGGCTCCCTATTTGTGTTAGTTGTAGCGTATCATTAGTGCAGTGGATGAATGGCAAGAGAAAAAGGACGCAAATGTCGAGACAGACACGCTGCAGTTGAGAAATCTCTCCTGACAAATTTTGTTATATTTGTTGAGAACTCATGATGAATCACAAGCCAGGTCATTTTCTGAAAATGTCAAAAAAAGCCTACTTCCAATATTTTGCTGTTTCAATTGGAGATAAAGACAAGCAGTGGGCTCCCTATTTGTGTTAGTTGTAGCGTATCATTAGTGCAGTGGATGAATGGCAAGAGAAAAAGGACGCAAATGTCGAGACAGACACGCCGCAGTTGAAAAATCTCTCCTGACAAATTTTGTTATATTTGTTGAGAACTCATGATGAATCACAAGCCAGGTCATTTTCTGAAAATGTCAAAAAAAGCCTACTTCCAATATTTTGCTGTTTCAATTGGAGATAAAGACAAGCAGTGGGCTCCCTATTTGTGTTAGTTGTAGCGTATCATTAGTGCAGTGGATGAATGGCAAGAGAAAAAGGACGCAAATGTCGAGACAGACACGCCGCAGTTGAAAAATCTCTCCTGACAAATTTTGTTATATTTGTTGAGAACTCATGATGAATCACAAGCCAGGTCATTTTCTGAAAACGTCAAAAAAAGCCTACTTCCAATATTTTGCTGTTTCAATTGGAGATAAAGACAAGCAGTGGGCTCCCTATTTGTGTTAGTTGTAGCGTATCATTAGTGGAGTGGATGAATGGCAAGAGAAAAAGGACGCAAATGTCGAGACAGACACGCCGCAGTTGAAAAATCTCTCCTGACAAATTTTGTTATATTTGTTGAGAACTCATGATGAATCACAAGCCAGGTCATTTTCTGAAAATGTCAAAAAAAGCCTACTTCCAATATTTTGCTGTTTCAATTGGAGATAAAGACAAGCAGTGGGCTCCCTATTTGTGTTAGTTGTAGCGTATCATTAGTGCAGTGGATGAATGGCAAGAGAAAAAGGACGCAAATGTCGAGACAGACACGCCGCAGTTGAAAAATCTCTCCTGACAAATTTTGTTATATTTGTTGAGAACTCATGATGAATCACAAGCCAGGTCATTTTCTGAAAACGTCAAAAAAAGCCTACTTCCAATATTTTGCTGTTTCAATTGGAGATAAAGACAAGCAGTGGGCTCCCTATTTGTGTTAGTTGTAGCGTATCATTAGTGCAGTGGATGAATGGCAAGAGAAAAAGGACGCAAATGTCGAGACAGACACGCCGCAGTTGAAAAATCTCTCCTGACAAATTTTGTTATATTTGTTGAGAACTCATGATGAATCACAAGCCAGGTCATTTTCTGAAAATGTCAAAAAAAGCCTACTTCCAATATTTTGCTGTTTCAATTGGAGATAAAGACAAGCAGTGGGCTCCCTATTTGTGTTAGTTGTAGCGTATCATTAGTGCAGTGGATGAATGGCAAGAGAAAAAGGACGCAAATGTCGAGACAGACACGCCGCAGTTGAAAAATCTCTCCTGACAAATTTTGTTATATTTGTTGAGAACTCATGATGAATCACAAGCCAGGTCATTTTCTGAAAACGTCAAAAAAAGCCTACTTCCAATATTTTGCTGTTTCAATTGGAGATAAAGACAAGCAGTGGGCTCCCTATTTGTGTTAGTTGTAGCGTATCATTAGTGCAGTGGATGAATGGCAAGAGAAAAAGGACGCAAATGTCGAGACAGACACGCCGCAGTTGAAAAATCTCTCCTGACAAATTTTGTTATATTTGTTGAGAACTCATGATGAATCACAAGCCAGGTCATTTTCTGAAAATGTCAAAAAAAGCCTACTTCCAATATTTTGCTGTTTCAATTGGAGATAAAGACAAGCAGTGGGCTCCCTATTTGTGTTAGTTGTAGCGTATCATTAGTGCAGTGGATGAATGGCAAGAGAAAAAGGACGCAAATGTCGAGACAGACACGCCGCAGTTGAAAAATCTCTCCTGACAAATTTTGTTATATTTGTTGAGAACTCATGATGAATCACAAGCCAGGTCATTTTCGGAAAATGTCAAAAAAAGCCTACTTCCAATATTTTGCTGTTTCAATTGGAGATAAAGACAAGCAGTGGGCTCCCTATTTGTGTTAGTTGTAGCGTATCATTAGTGCAGTGGATGAATGGCAAGAGAAAAAAGACGAAAATGTCGAGACAGACACGCCGCAGTTGAAAAATCTCTCCTGACAAATTTTGTTATATTTGTTGAGAACTCATGATGAATCACAAGCCAGGTCATTTTCTGAAAATGTCAAAAAAAGCCTACTTCCAATATTTTGCTGTTTCAATTGGAGATAAAGACAAGCAGTGGGCTCCCTATTTGTGTTAGTTGTAGCGTATCATTAGTGCAGTGGATGAATGGCAAGAGAAAAAAGAACGAAAATGTCGAGACAGACACGCCGCAGTTGAAAAATCTCTCCTGACAAATTTTGTTATATTTGTTGAGAACTCATGATGAATCACAAACCAGGTCATTTTCTGAAAATGTCAAAAAAAGCCTACTTCCAATATTTTGGTGTTTCAATTGGAGATAAAGACAACGGGTGGGCTCCCCATTTGTGTTAGTTGTAGCGTATCATTAGTGCAATGGATGAATGGCAACAGTAAAAGCATGCCTTTTGCAGTCCCACTAATCATTTAGACGGTTGCTATTTTTGCCCGACAAATACTGAAGGTTATGCCAAAAAGGGAAAGTATAAGATCGACTATCCAAATTTTGCAGTCTGCAATATGAGATATTCCTTATAACGCAGATTAACCAGCGCCGATCGCCCTTTTAGATCAGCAAAATGTTGTTTTGGAAGATATTGGAGACAACGCATCATCAGGTAGTCCCGAAGAACAATGCACTGACCCTACTTTTACTCCAGGTCCTAGTTCCGGCGAGCCACATATTTAATTTAAATGTTCAAAGTGAGTAAAATGATTTAGTACGTGATTTGGGGTTATCAAAGCAACAGTCAGAACTTCTTGGTTCCCGTCTTAAGAAATGGAACTTATTAGGCAACGAAACGAAAATTACGAATTTCAGAAAAAGAAATGCTCCGTTTCCTTCATTCTACAGTATGGAAAATTCGTTGTGTGCGTGTACTGATGTTGATGGCTTAATGCAGGAACTTGATATTGAACATTCCCCTCTGAGTGGCGTTTATTTATAGATTCGTCTAAACACAGTTTAACAGATGTGTTATGATTTAAATGTTGAAGGCAAAGTATTTTGATAATTTTGATTTCGGACATTCATTACCTGAATTCTTTACATACACAATATATTCTAACCTGAAAAACAGAAAACTTCCTGAAAATTAATACAAAAAAAAATAATTGTAACAAATGTCTAACATATACTGTGAAACAGAGACAATAATCATGGGTTGAATCTGAATTTACAATTTCTTCATATACACAATATATTTTAACGTGAAGTGATATTAACAAACAGAAAACTTCACGAAATGAATACTTGTCTCTTTGAAAATCAAGTTAAATTAAATTTAAATATATATATACAATTACAAATCTCGTCAAAAAAATGAATTAAAAAATTATGTTGTGTATAACACGACGTTTCGGTCAGCAAAGTATCTCTGGCCGTTATCAAGTGACGATTGACAGTTGCCAAATTTGCTGAAATTTTTCATCATATTTTTGAATTATTGTGTCTCTATTTCCTAAAAAATAGCTCCTAGGTTGTCTTTCAGCACTTGAATTGTTGCCGAAGTATAGTGTAAACATTATCTTTGACACAGCCCTAAGCAAAACATTTAGCGTTTTTCAACCGCACTATCTCAGCAGCCAATTGATATTTCTAATTTGAGAAATTTTGAATTCAGGAATTTTTCCACGTAAAAGAGTAATTTTTCCTCGAGAAGTGTGACATGTTGTGCCATCCTGCTGAAAATTTTTTATATTTTTTATACATATCATGATACACTCTCAATATCTTAATAAAGGTTGGGCCATCTAGAGTTTGCATTTCGAAGTAGTGGTTATTTCGAGTCTGATAACATTTCTGTCATTCGTGTTTTGACAGAAAGTTAGATTAATATTTTATATTTACGAAATGAGTCGACATACGCTTGAACACAATTGTAAAATATAAAAAACAAGGATAAATGTGATGCTAATCATCAAGAATCGTTGGATGCCTTGAAACACGAAATCGAAGTTGCCATTCGTGAGGTTGAGCCCCAAACAATCGACAATGTATTGAAAAATCGGATAGATCCGATGGGGTACCATTCGTGGTGGACATTTGTCAAATGTCAAGGTTCTGCCTTTCTGATAAACTAATAACTTTGAAAACATATTCTGGGCTTTTTATTTATAGCCCTTCAAAAATGAAATTTTTAAATGGCCCACTCTTTATATGATTTTTTAAATATATATTGTAGAAGTTTCCTGAAATAATTCTGAATTTATAGTTTTATAATTACTTCTATCAAGCATAGACTCGAATATCAATTTATTTTATGAACAACTATGATTGAATGCTATTTTAGAAATTAGGTGTAAATATACATTTTCATTCGAAATAATTATAAACTTATAAGAATGTAATCAATTCTTATTTTTATAAATGATGAAATAGACGATTTGATGTTATGATTCTGGAAGATTTTATTTTCTTTAGTTTAAAATATAACAGAATCACATACACCAAATAAAATAATAGCATACAAAGAAATACGAAGAAATAAGAAGAAATAACTAAAAAAATAGCTTACTAACCTGGAAGAAATCAAAAACAATGCTATTTCTTCAGGTTGCTCAATTCACATTTCAAACAACTAACTAAATAGACATGTGACACTGTTAGGTTAAAATATTAGACATAGAACATAGATCATAGAACATAGAAGTTACAAAGTTGCTTTCCCTAAAAATAACAGTTTTATATACGATATATACGATAAAGGTTACTTATTTCCTTATAATAGATCGATTAAGGAAGTTCAAACACTGTTTATTTCAGAATGGTATAATAAATGGCTGTGTAAAATTCACAGCGTATTTTTAAGAATTTTTTTGTCGGCGGTGACAATATCGAATAAAATTCAATTTTCTCATGTTAATTTACTTTATTATTACTCCATGAAGATTCTCACCGTTAATATAGTTTATTATTATCTATCTACTTTATTAACTGGGATCATTAGGTGCAATCGTCTGTCCCTGTGTTCCGCCCATGGTTAAAAATAATACAGTGACCTCTATTGTATTTTACATTTTTGGTGAATGTTTGAACTTTAACGGTATCCGCTACTTATGCATTGTATAACCTGGACGTGATTTATTGTTTAATATAATGATATTAAGACGACGACAGCTATAACTTGCTGGGATTTTTGAGAGCCATCCAGGAAATTGACGCTTTAATAAGCGATCTAACTGTAAATTACATTTTCGAATTTATATCAATGACAAAATCAATTATTCATGTTATTCCTCCTTCAACGTCGTGATTCATTCAGCGTACTCCGTCATTGTTTGCAATTATGATGGTTTGAAAGGATTCTGTGGGAGATATCGAACAGAATATTGTTAAAATCTCCATTAATTCAGTTATTCACTTTGCAGACTTGGCACAGAAGGTCAACCTGCCAGCAGATGTCAGCTGAGAAAATGTGTCTGGATTGAACTTAACTCTACTCAGTGACATGAGAAGTGTATCAAGAAGGAATAATTAATTTCTTCATCTGGATTTTTCCGTAATGTGGTTATTATGTTATTTTTGGCGAGCGGGCGTCTGTCCACCCTACCACTGCATCCGCACGGACTATTGTAGTTCACCCTTAATTTATATCTCCCCGACGAGTTTCAGTTTTTGGATAAAACCGATGATCTTGTTCAGGTTTAATTTTTTCAGTTCGCAGTGGGCTATAAAAGCCTGGCCAAAGACCTCGAATCTGATGCGACTCACCGCTGGGCACTCTGAGACGATGTGCATGGCTGTTTCAGTGTCCTCAAGACACAGCCTGCATTCATCGTCTGCAGCCAGACCGATTTTCTGTAAATGCGCTTTCAGTCTGCAGTGATCTTTCATAATTCCGACAAGTGTTCTTAGTTTGGCCCTATCCAGACCTAGCGCTAGGTTCGCCATCTTTTTGTTCGAAGCTGTTCCAAGGAACAACTTCGAATGTTTCAGGCCAGAATGGTTCCACCAGAAAGACTCTAGCCTTAAGTTCATTCTTTCTGTTATCCCTCGTTAACCACGTCATATGGTATTCCCAGGAATGGTTCCGGTTCTACCAGAGGCAGCGCAGCTCCAGCAAACGCCAGCCGATCTGCCTCCTCGTTACCCAAATAGTTTGAGTTATACATACCGAGCATGTTTAAAGCCGTGCGGCAACTCAATACTGTTCTTGAGGTACAAGAGTTGGATTCCAAAGCTTTTAGTACTGACTGACTATCAGCAAATATTTTGATTTTACTGTGGTGGATTTGCCGTTTTATCAGCAGTTCTGCCGCGGTCTCAATGGCAAATAGTTCTGCTTGGAATATGGTAGCGTTTTGACTGAGACTCAATGAGATGTTAATTCTCGATTGGCTCCCATAGACTCCCGCTCCTGTTCCGTTCGTCGTTCGCGAGCCGTCTGTGAACAATTACATTAAAATTCCGTTCTTGGCTCGTGACTTTTGACTTTAGATCCGAGGACATCGATAGGATACTGTTCGTTAAAAACTCGTCCAGCAGTCCTGAGCCTCCCATCATTATTGCCTCTGGCCTGTCCATCGCCAGTTGATATGATACCACCCTCTGCACGAGTAGGTACAGGGGTGGTAGATTTAGTAGGACCTCCATGGTTGCCGTGGGTGTGGTGCGAAACACACCTGTAATTGCAAGGCAAGCCTGTCTCTGTAGTCGGATGAGCTTTTGTTCGCCAACCGTTTGTAGGTTTTTCTTCCACCACGTTACAGCGTCATACACTATCCGTGGTTTAATTACCATAGTGTATAGCCAGTACATCTGCTTCGGCTTTAGGCCCCAGGTTTTACCACAGATCCACCTGCAAGTCTAGAAGCCCATTCTAGTTTATAACACACATTATGCACTCCAGCTGAGAGTCTTGTCCAGGACTATTCCCAGGTATTTTGCCTCAAATGAGAATTGTATTATTTCACCACGGATAGTCGGCAGTTCTAAACCATTCAACTTCCGTTTTTTAGTGAATGGTACTATAACTACCTTTTGCGGGTTAAGAGACATGTCTTCCCTTATACACCATTTGTCAATAGTGTTCAGTATCTCTTAAAGGACGGCCGATATCCTCACCTCCGATTTACCTTTCACTATGATTGCCAGATCATCAGCAAATGCTTGAATGTGACTCCCCACAGCGAAATGATCGCTAGCAGGTCATCAACGAGAAGGGTCCACAGTAAGGGTGAGAGAATACCTCCCTGCGGACAGCCCTTCGCAGCCTTGAACTCGAAGACCTCATCCTGGTATGAGGTCGTTATTGTTCTGCCGCATAGCATTGTCTAAATAAGATATTTTTTGTTAATTATTATTATTTTTTAAATATGAAGTAGGGCTAATGGGCAAGGACAGATGCAGCACTCAATTCAGGGGGGTCATGTACATATATTACAATTTTATATTTATATGACAGTATTAAATCTTATCACAAAGAAAAAGTATTTTATTTTTATACGTCAAAATAATTTTAATCAAATAACAAAATCAATTTTTCCATTTTGTCGTCTCGAGTTGTGACTTTCTCCACTTGAATGGGTAGGTATGCATTTGTGAACGTAGGGAAGTCCCAATCCAGTTAGGCGGTCTTCTACCATTGAAGCTCTAAGCCATGTTTTGAGCCTCCTAAGAGTGGAAAAGGACATTTTTGCTGTGGCTAACCTAACTGGTACCGTAGCAAGAATACATAAAAATTCTCTTATATTAGGATTCATTTCAGTATCACAATTTTCTGTTAGATGAGAAATCGACTGCGGAATATTCTGATTCCGCTGGCATTTTACCTTCCACAGCCGATATTCGTTTATATTTATTGGAACTGGAGTATTGTCTATTAGCAATTTATAGTCGTTTGCAAGCTATTTAACAGTTTCATTGTCTTCATCTTTATTAGTATAATCGACTTTTGGAAAAAAACGCCTAGTTGAAATAATTTTACTTCTAGAGATGGTCCTATAAGTCATTCATTACAGAATCAAGAAGAGGGGTAGATACTGCCCTGCGGAAATACTCTTCAGCAGATTGAGGAAGATGGTTATAGGCTCTGTGTGTTTGTCGTGATACTATTCTGGGGCATTTAATTTCTGCAGCTAGTTGCTTAGCTACTTCTCTTATCAATTCGAAAAAATGTCGAAAAATTGTGTCAACCTTTTCCATTTTATTTCGTGAGACAGTCATTTTATCATTTATGGGGTACGTAGCCCTTTTTGAATCAATTGACTTCTTTGGCTATAATCTCTCTGCTTAAGTCTAGTGTTGTATTTAAACAACAGTTTGGCTCTTTACATGATATAAACGGTAATTTGAACCGCCTTAGCTGAAATGTTCAAAAGTTACTAATGAATTGAATCATTCAGATCTTACGTTGCTGCATTGGTATCTAAGCATAAAAAACAAAATATTTAGGTTCCCAAAATATCACTCAAGCAGATATATGATAGGGTGAAATCCGAAGTACAAATCTTTTCCAGAGCGCTACAAATTTTCACTAAGTTATCCCCTTGAAATTGTAGAAATTCATCAATCCTCTTGACCCAGCGCATCTGACAGGTACTATGCATTGTAACTCTAGGTTCTTTTTTAAAAATTTGATATCTCTTAGCGGATGCATTGGCAAATTCCACAACCTTTCTCATCGTGCCCGAGGTGTTGCGGCAAGAAATAATTTTAGATGACGTAGCTAATGTATTATAAAGAACGTGATTGCTGCACGAGCAACGTTTGGCATATACACCTTTTTTTGATAACTCCTGTACTGCATCCCTTGTTTCTGAGGCCATAACAGAGCAGTTGTCAGTCCCAATACCCACAAACCATGTTAAATCTATATTTAATTTGAGACAGAGATTTTCTACGATTTTCGCCAGTCTGTCACCTGAGGCTCTATAATGTCTTTATTGTTATCTACAATACAAAAGTATCGTATGTATCACAGAAAGTCACAAAATATTTCTTTATGGTACCATTGTGAAGATATCTGAATTATGGGGTCGGCTGTGAGATATGTGATATATCTGTCATTTCATCGAACAAAATTGAAAAGTATTTAGCTTCCTTCACTTTCTGTAATATTGTTTCCTGAATGATTTCCTTGCAAACATCAATCAACATAATCTGCAGTTTTGCTGTTAGATTTAGAAGTTTAATCAATAAGAATAGAAAAATTAGTACAAGTCAACCTAGACCCAGCCCGCTGGGAGGGGGGGGGGTGTTATGATCCCCATGACCCCCCCGCCTGGATCCGCGTTTCCTAATGGGTTTTCCGTTGTGAGAATTCTAAATCGCTTTTTGAAGATGTTCTGAATGTTTTAGGATTTTTTTTGAAGCAACTTATTTTCAGCAAGTTGTTTTTGAAGTTCTTGAGGTTATGTTTTGCATTTTTGGAGAGGAATTGGGTTTTCATAAAACAAGATACGAAATAAAATTTTGTACCCTTCAAGAATTTATTCATTTATTTTAATTATTAATTTGTATTTATTTCATTCCCTTTTTGTTCTATGTAATAAGTGTGTACTTTATATGTCTACTTAATTGAAACAGTGTTTTTCTGGGACATTTTTGTAATTTAATTTAAAGGTTTTTGAATAAAAAAAATTTCTAAATTAAAATTTGTAGAAGGTCAACAGAATAAATCTGAATGATATTCAAAATCTAGATTATTCTTTCGAAACTGGATGTATGTTTTCACTTATCCACCAAGCTTTCTCACGTCAATTTCATAAAGTATGTGAGAATACTGCCGAATTCTAATGTTCAAAACAATACGACAGAATAGGAAACATGCAACCCTAACCGAGATACAACTATGGAATTGCATTTTCTTACATTTTTCACCAGACACACGTATGAGAATAATAGAAAAAAAAATATAAGAGTGTTACGGCACAATGGATTCTGTTATCTCACTGCTCCGTTTCCTAGTTCTCAGAGCAGACAGTTTTTCCCATGGATTTATTCAGGTTTGTAAACACTATTATTCTGTTTATTAGGTCATCTGCATTTTCTTACGTCATAGGTTCTGCTTTATAACGAAGATCTCGTTAGGTTATTAATTACGCAGTTACGCGGACATACAGAAGAGAGTAACAATGCGGATGATGTAGTTGAATGCATGTTAGGTTGCCTTTTGTGTTCAAATCATATTGTGGCCAACTTATCCATGATGAGTATTTTATGTCAGTTTTTCAATGTTGGATGATATGCAGTTTCTTATGGATATCTCTCCATTCATTGTATATTCCCTATTGGAAGTAGAAAATAGTGAGGGAGAGTCAGGTAAAGCGGTGCCTAGATAAAATTTACAGAAGCACTTACTTCACGTCCAGAGTTTAACAAGCTGGTTAATTTACAGTTAAATGAAGTTTATAAAAATTACTATGTTTTACCCCCACAAAATTAAGATGTTTGCATGTGCTAATTAATGGTTTATATTTTCAAAACTATATATATATATATATATATATATATATATATATATATATATATATATATATATATATATATATATCATACAGTGGACTTTGACAGTGTCACGGTGTTGAAGACAGAAAATAATTACATGAAGAGATTAGTGCATGAGATGATAGAGATAAACAAAAATGAAGAAACGCTGAATAAAAAAACTGATACCAACAATCTGAGCTCTATATATAGTTACCTGTTGAATGTGTCGAAATATAAGCACTTTTACGACGGCCCTGTAGATGAGTAATGCAATCAGAAAGATCCCAAAGGAGTAAATCGGAACTACAGATCATAGACGACAGAAACATAACCTACGATTCCTAACTAAACAATGAAATTAATAATTTATAAATGTAAATATGGTAACGTGATAAGGTGAAAAAGTTTTTCATGAATTTTGATGTTTTAATGTGTATAATTTTTAATGGAATGTAACGTCTCTACTAATATTTTACGAATAACGGATGACTTATTGCTGAATGTCGATTATTTGAAAAATCTAACATTCGGTAAGTTTTGGAACAAAACGAAAATAATTTTTATTGTCTGTTATTATTATTGTACCTTTTATAGAAGCCCTGAGGATGCATTAAATAAAGATGCGAAAGCTTGGCAAAGAATAAATAGTATTCATTAACTTATTCTCCACCTTTGAGTCGTCAAACCCTTATTCAATTCAAATAATATACCTGGGACTCTTATTAAACTACAATTAATAAAACATGGGTTTTTATGAAGAAATCAGCGCGAAATATGGACCAGAAACAACTAGGGACCTGAAAATATGGAGTACAAATAACAACAAATTGGCATCGGCAATGAACAGACGAATATTTCTTTTAGAATGTAAGAGACGAGAATTAACACCAACACATATCTCAACTAATGTAAAGAATATCATGAGTCTTTTTGAATATAACAACAACAAACTGAATAAAAAGATAAAAGATTTTAATGACAGTATAAGAACAAAAATTTTAAATATTGAAATATGTCAAATAAACCATAAAATGAACACCTTGAAGAAACAGATTGCTGAATCACAAATAAGACTTCAACATATACCGGAGCATACAATGAGGGAATACAGCAATCGACTGAATATAGCTTACAACAGAAAATTTCACAAGATCAAGGATACCAACAGGAAAAAAATTAATAATCTGAAAGGAAAAAATATCGTGGTCATACAAACTGAAGACAAATGGATGAAAAACTTGACCAACAAAGAAATTCCGAAGACAGTAAATAATCTCTTATCCCTGGGTTCGAAATTCAGTGTGAGAACAACTAAAAAAGATGTAAATATAGAAAACATTATTGCAGACACAGAATACATCCTACAAGGCGTACCGGAAGAAAGAAAAGATATACAGAGAGCAAGAGTCACAAATGCACTGACAAATTACATTCATAAGGATTCGAAAGCTAATTCGCATATCAACGAGTGGTACCAAGAAACTGAAAGATTTTTGAAAGACAACCAAGATATAATTGTGTTAAATAGTGATAAAGGTGCTGTAACAGTTCTAATGGAACGAAAAGAATATGAAGAAAAATTACAACAATTGCTAGATTCTAAGGAATTCAAGAAATTACCAAAGGATCCTACTCAATCCATACAAAACAAATGTAATAAGATTATATCAAAGTTGCAACAACAAAATCATATATCAGAAGAAGAAGCTAAACGAATGAAAACGTACAATTCGGTGGCACCTCGAATTTATGGAAACCCAAAGATTCATAAGGATGGAAACCCAATTAGACCGATCGTGTCCAGCATCAATAGCCCGGTGAATTCACTGTCAAAGTTTATTGCTGATATTTTGAAAAACGCTTACAACACAGACAACCAATATTATGTCAAAGACTCATTCCAGTTAGCACATGAAATTAATGACTTAGAAATACCTGAAAACTATAGACTCATTTCGCTTGATGTCATAAACCTTTTTGGAAACTTGGAGAAAAGTGAAATAGTTGATATTCTGAAGCTAAAATGGAACACCATCAAAGAATATACAACTGTGGGCATGGAGCTATTCATGGAGATTGTTAAATTCGTGCTGGATAACAACTACTGTACCTTCAAAGAAAAATTTTTATTTACAAGTATTTGGGTGTGCAATGGGTTCAAAACTATCCCCCATCCTAGCACAATACGCAATGGATCATCTGTTAGATTCCTGCTTGATCAAATTACCGTACGTGTTGTTTATGAAAAAGTTTGTTGACGATATTATAACTGCAGTACCTGAAGAACATATTCAAACGATACTAACATGCTTCAATTCCCATTCAAAAAATCTTCAATTCACCCTTGAGACAGAAAATTATGAACAAGCAGTACCTTTTTTAGATGTCAAAGCACACAGAAATAACAACAAAATACAACTTGGATGGTACAGAAAGGATACACATTCGAATAAAATCATCCATTTCAACTCCGAACATAGCTTAAATGTGAAAATAAACACTATAAAACAGATGAAAAATAGAATAAATAAAATATGCCATCATTCATTCAGACAGGAGGGAATAAGAAAATTACATCAAATCTTGAAACAGAATGCATATCCCAACAATATGCTGAATAAACTTTTATATGCAGATAATGAAGCAGCACCCCCAATTACCGAGAATCAAAATACAACAAGTCGAGTACATATGGCATCATATCCAAATATTCACGGCCTAACTACAAAGCTAAAAAATATATTCAAGGAAGAAAATGTGAAAATTGCCACATATAATAAAAAAACAGTCAAGAACCTATATAGCAAAATAAAAGACCCCATACCAACTCAATATAGAAGCAATGTAGTCTACAAAATTGAGTGTGCGGATTGTGTGCGGAGTTACATTGGACAAACATCCCAATGGGTAAAAAATAGAATAGCACTTCATAAATCAGATGTCACTAAATACCATCATAGATGTGCCCTAGCATTGCATGCACATCAGTCGAATCATACAGTGGACTTTGACAGTGTCACGGTGTTGAAGACAGAAAATAATTACATGAAGAGATTAGTGCATGAGATGATAGAGATAAACAAAAATGAAGAAACGCTGAATAAAAAAACTGATACCAACAATCTGAGCTCTATATATAGTTACCTGTTGAATGTGTCGAAATATAAGCACTTTTACGACGGCCCTGTAGATGAGTAATGCACCCAGAAAGATCCCAAAGGAGTAAATCGGAACTACAGATCATAGACGACAGAAACATAACCTACGATTCCTAACTAAACAATGAAATTAATAATTTATAAATGTAAATATGGTAACGTGATAAGGTGAAAAAGTTTTTCATGAATTTTGATGTTTTAATGTGTATAATTTTTAATGGAATGTAACGTCTCTACTAATATTTTACGAATAACGGATGACTTATTGCTGAATGTCGATTATTTGAAAAATCTAACATTCGGTAAGTTTTGGAACAAAACGAAAATAATTTTTATTGTCTGTTATTATTATTGTACCTTTTATAGAAGCCCTGAGGATGCATTAAATAAAGATGCGAAAGCTTGGCAAAGAATAAATAGTATTCATTAACTTATTCTCCACCTTTGAGTCGTCAAACCCTTATTCAATTCAAATTATATATATATATATATATTCTGGGCTTAACAATATGGTATATCACATATTAGTAAGATACAGCTTAGTGCCGTCTACCCAGTCCTCTTCTCCAAGCCTTGCGATCCTGTGTCAGTTCCACGTTCAACTGTCTCTGTTCCATAGATTGGTGCACTCCCTCATTCCAAGAGCGTCTCGGTCTTCCTCTTTTCCTCCGTCCTGGTGGGACCCACTCAAATAACCGCCTCGGCCATCGATATTCGGGCATTCTCATTAAGTGTCCAAACCATCTTAGACTTTGGATTTCGATTCGGTCTATTACGGTTTCTCTGGCCTGTAACCGATCCCTTATGCTATCATTGGTGACATGTTGTAGCCTTGATGTTCCTGCACTTCGTCTCAGATAGTCCATCTCAACTGCGTTCAGTCTGCGTTTTAGGTCAGCGTTAATGGTCCATATTTCACTGCCATAACACAGAGTCGATTCCACCGTCGTTCTTCCTACCCGTATCTTCGTACGATTGGAGATTCCTCTATCCCACCACAAAGAGTTAAGACAACCAATAATCTTTCTTGCCCCTTGAATTCTCTGTTTTATCTCGACTCCACCAATGCCATTTCTGTCAACGACCGCACCTAAGTACTTGAACTGATCTACTTGTTTAATTTTCGTGTCTTCGTCAATGAGCACCTCAAAACTTGCTTCACTGTTTACGACCAGATATTCGGTCTTTTTCAGATTCACGCTCAGGCCCCATTGTTCATATTCCCTGTACAATCTTTTGATCATATATTCAATATCAAAAGAATCCTGTGCTAAGATGACCTGATCGTCTGCAAAGCTCAATGAGTATAATTTGTGGTCCCCCACAGGTATACCCATCTCTCCGCAGCTCCTTTTCCACCTAGCCAACACCACCTCGACATAAAGGTTGAACAACAGAGGTGACAAACTACATCCCTGCCTCAGCCCCTTTGATATATTAATTGGCTTTGATAACTGTTTGCTAGAGGCAGTATTATCTCTGTACATTTCATTTTCAAAACTGCATATTCTAGATATTACTTCATGTTCAGACTAATGCAGACTTAAATTTAAATTTTCAAAACTGCATATTCTAAATATTACTTCATGTTAAGACTAATGCAGACTTAAATTTAATTGACTTCGTTCTTACTTGATGTTAATTCATTTCAATAAAATGAAATAATAAAGAAAATCTCCATAATTCATTAAATAACAATTGTTTCCCCAATACTGTGGCTACTTAAGTTAAAAATGTAAAGCTAAAGAGTCCGAAGTGTTGGCGAAATGATTGTCCGTAATTAATGAATTTTGGAAATTTTTTTTAATCAAATAAAGGATAATGGAGTTAGGACAGCCTTTTCAGAATCACAACACTTTAATAATGAAACGTTTCTTCTATATATTCAGACTTTTTTACAGCCTAAAATATAAAACAAAATATTACGGAATATGCAACACATACTAGAGACTCATCCAGAATTAATTGTTGTAGGCTAATGGTGTAAACAAATCATAGAACATACAGTATATGCATAAAATTACACCACTCACAATCCCAAATAATAAAATTGTTAAAGAACAATACATCAGAGATTATAAAATTTAAAAAATAATTATATCGAAAGGTGAAGATACTTGAGGTACAATAACCCAAAATAATATGAAATAATAACAGATGTATTCGAATCCGAACGCAAAATACAAATGTTTATGTTATTCCTTCTCTTCGTTGGCCTCTATTGGTCTTATATCGGGTGTTTTTTGCAGAGTGATAGAACTTTAAATTGAAATAAACACATTTAAATTAAGATTGAAGCCGCATTTTTTTTGTATATCTAAGATAATTTTATGACATTTATGTTTTCAAAATAATTTCCGGCATATGTCCCCCACGTCTAGCTATGAGGAATCGTATTCGACCAGACCAATTTTGGACCACTTTTTCGAGTAATTCCCGCCTTATTTCACCAATAACACGAGTTATGTTGGCTTCCAAAGCGTCTATTGAGATAAGAAAATAATCCAGTGGAGATATGTCGCATGATCTTGGAGGCCATTTCTCGAAATAATGTTATCGCCAAATCTTTTGTTCAATAAATCAATTGTTACGGTAGCAGCATGAGGTGTAGCACCATCTTGTTGGAACCAAAACACTTCTGGGTCGATACCATTCAAATTTTGAAACAAATAATCATTGATCATCGATCTGTTACGAGCACCATTCGCTGTAACATTAGCTCCAGCATCGTTTTTAAAGAAATATGGACCGATGATTCCTCCAGCGTGTAAAGCACACCATAGAGTGTATTTTTCAGGATGCAATGGAACCTGCAGAACTTCTTGAGGATTGTTTTCAAACCATATACGGTAATTCTGCTTTTTTACATAGCCGTTCAACCAGAAATGAGCTTCATCACTAAACACAGTTTTACGATACAAAAGTGGATCAACTTCAAGCTGTTTTAGGGCCCAATTAGCAAACAAACGATGCTTATTGTGGTCAAGTGGCTTTAGTTCTTGAACCAGTTGGATCTTGTATGGGTATAGACCAAGATCTTCCGCAAAATTTTCCATGTGGTGGATGCACAGAGTCCAATTTGTTTTGAAGGTCGACGAATAGACAAACCTGGATGATCATTAACACTATGACTTACAGCAGCGATATTTTAGTTCGACGAATAAGCTGCTCTGATGTACGATTAAGTAAACCAAAAGTTTGGCGAATAGAACACTGATTTTGAAAATAAATTTCAACAATTTGTAAACGTTGTTGCGGCGTGAGTCTTTTCATGATAATTTGTCAATGCTTACTGAATAGAAATGTCAAAACAACATGGCTTCTGCCTTCTGTCAAATCACAGTTATCCCTATCGAAAGTTCTATCACTCTAAAAAAAACATCCGATACATATTGAGAAGGCTAGTATATGTCGTACTTAAATTTTGTGTGTCTGTTCTATCATTTATTGTAGATAATGTCTACTAAATTGAAACAGTGTTTTTTTAGGACATTTATTTTATTTAAGTCTAAAAGTTTTTGAACAAAAAATTTTTTTGAAATTAGAATTTGTTAATTTGAGGTTACCAGAATAAATCAATATGATATTTAAAATGTTGTAATAATCTTTCTATCAAGACAAAACATTTTTTATTAAGTTAGTAGAGTTCATATTTATATTGATCATTACGCTGATACATCTTTCATAATAAATATCCTCATAATCTAACACCTTGACATTTTCAAAATAAAAAACATGTAATTCATTAAAATTATGTTTGGATGAAGCTGTTTTATCTATCTTTTTACAGTGCTTAGTTTGGCAATCATACTTGTGTTGTCTTATTCTATTTTGCAAATATTGCTTAGTCTGTCCTATATAACCTTTGCACCGTTCATGTAAAGTACTTGGTAGATTACATTGGACCGTTGGAGAAAAGGCAGCTTATCTTTCAGTTTAGAAAACAATACGCCTATCTTGATAATGGTTAGGTTAGGCCAGACTAAGCAATATTTGCAAAATAGAATTAGACAACACAATTATGATTGCCAGACTAAGTACTGTAATAAGACGGATAAAACAGCTTTAGCCAAACATCATTTTAATGAAATACATGTTTTTGAATTTGAAAATGTCAAGGTGAGGATATTTATTATAAAGGATGTATCAGCTAATGATCTATATAAATATTAACTCTACAGTAAATGATAGAACAGACGCACACAATATATGTACGACATATGGTAACCTTCTCAATATGTATAAGACCAATAGAGACCAACGAAGGGAAGGAATAACATAGACATAAGTATTGTGTGTTCGGATTCTGTTATTATTTTATATTATTTTAGGTTATTGTAACTCAAGTATCTTCACCTTTCGATATAATTATTTCTCAAATTTTATGATCTCTGTATTGTTCTTTGACAATTTTATTATTAGAGATTGTGAATTTTGACTCAATTTCATGCTTACACTGTTCAGTGATTTGTTTACACCATTAGTCTACAACAATTAATTCTAGATGAGTCTCTTGTATGTGTTGAATATCATGTAATATTTTGTTTTATATTTTTAGCTTTGGAGAAGTCTAAATATAAAGACGAAACGTCACACTATTAAAGTGTTGTCATTCTGAAAAGGCTGTTCTAACCCCATTATCCACAATCTAAAATATTCATTTATTAAGTCCCGTACATTCCAGCTATTATGAGCTGGGCAGCCATCTATTCGAAACCAGACGTTTTGTCTGTTAGCCCGGGATATTTCATCCAATTTGTCTGTTAAGCTGCTTTGGATTAATGTGATGAATTTTTCAGCGTTGAAGTATTAATGATCTGAAAAGTTCTCCTCTAATGACTCTCAACTACACGTTGACCCTTAACTTATGTTGGAAATAGGAAACAATGGTCGCATGGGGGTTTTCTCTTTTCCATATATGGCTATTTCGCAAGTTTATCATTCCCGATTTTGTGAAAGTGGCCGCATCAGTCCATAATATCTTATCGCTCCCCCCACTCTTCTAAGTTGTTCAGGTACCATCTACAAAATGTTAGTCTAGTCTCAGCATCTACATGTAACAGATCCTGCACTTTTTTCAAATGATATGTATGTAACTTATTCTTTTTTTTTTGAGTTTTCCGTGTACTGTAAAATGATGAATCCTCAATGTGCAATCAATTCAACGAGTACTTGTTGTGGGGTCCTTCCGGACAGCTTGAAGTATAGCAGGTGTATGCTGGCCTTGCTGAATATTTCGACCACCTTCTCTGATTCAAAAACCACCAGATGAGCCTGTTTCATCTAATCGCCTGAACACTTTTCGTCTGTTGGTAACATGCAAAGCGTACTCTCGAATCGCTGCGCGAGCAGTTCCATTCGCAAATCCATAAACGAACAACATATCGCGATATTCGCTGATCGATAAAATAGCCTTAGATTTCTTCATTTTTTCTAGAATATTTATTATAACTTGAGTTAATTCTTTAGATTCAAGAAAACGTACTAATACCCAAAATTATTAAGCGATAGACACTGTCAGATTTTAAATTCAAAATTTACTTCGATATTCAATCATAAGAAGCTTAAAGAAAGGACAAATTTAGGTTTGGAATATTTCAACTCTTTTCGTTGTTATCTTCTTAGCCATGATATTATAACAATGCGCCTTGCGCCGTCATAAAGTTCCTCACTAACCAGGGAAAAAGTCAAAAAATCATTCATGAAGAGATGGTTTCCCGTCGTTATCCACCAATCAAAAGTGGTCAAGTGAAATAAGAAGGAACGGTTTTTTACTTGATAGAAGGATTATTACAAAATTTGAAAATCAAAACAGATTTAATCTGTTGTCTTCCACAATTTTAATTTCAAAAAATTCTTTGAAGAAACTTTGAGAATTAATTTAATGAACTTGGAACATAAGTACCTTGGATATATAAAAGTGTTCACTTTTATTTCTGTTGAGGACCGTGTATTCCTAAGATTCACTGAGTAAGTCTATACATTGTTTAATTGATTTTATTATTTTTTATATGTAAAGTTGAACTGATCTTATCGTAACTTTAATTATTTCTTGAGAATGTGCTACATGTTTTGAGATTTTTCGAAGTAATTTATTTAAATATATTGAATATTTCAAATAAATTAGTTTTTGAGAAGTTCTTGAAATTATGTTTTATATTTTTGAGAAAGAGTTATTGTTCATTCATATGGGATCGGAAAACAATACATTTTGTAACAAACAGGGCTTCGTAAGTTTGTCTGAAGAGTTCATTACGCATGCCTGGAACGAAACAAAAAATGTTTGCTTATTTATATTTTAATTTTAATTGACAGTTTATGTTCGTTGGTTTTTCTTAATTCCGTTTGATATTGTATGATGAATTTTGACGTCTATTAAATATGAGCAGTGCTTATAAAGACATTAATTTAATTCTTAAAGTTTCTTCAAAGAATTTTTTGAAATTAAAATTGTAGAAGACAACAGATTAAATCTGTGGTCAAGTGAGTTCAAAAGAGGCAGAGAAAACATTGAAGATGATCCTCATTCAGGCTCCTTAGCGGCACCACTGAAGAAAATGTGAAAACAGTGGAAAATATTGTACTTGAAGGTGCCAAAATAAGAATCAAGATGCTAGCTGAGATGATTAACCTGTCCGTGGGTACCATACATGCTATCCTTCATGAACATCTTAACCTCTCAAAGATCAGTGTAAGATGGGTACCGAGAATATTCACCGCGCCTCAGAAGCAAGTGCGAGTCGAGTGCTGTAAGAAGTTTTTAGGGCTCTGTGGGGAAGACCCATCGACTGTTTTCAACCGGCTGGTTACTGGGGATGAGACGTGGGTTCATCACTATGACCCTGAGAGTAAACAACAGTCCATGCAGTAGATTGAAAAGGGTGCACAGCCCCCAAACAAGTTTAAAGTCACCCCATCCGCTGAAGAAAAAATGGCTACGGTCTTTTGGGATTCTGAAGTTATTTTATTAATAGAATATGCTAAAAAGGATGAAAGCATCACAGCAGCATCTAACGCAACCACTTTGCGTAATTTGAGGCAAGCAATTAAAGAAAAAAGGCGGAAAAAACTCACAACGGGGGTGTTGGCGCTCAACGACAACGCGCCGGTTCATAAGGCCCGCGTGGCGAAGGCTGCTGTGAGGGAATGTGGCTTCGAAGAACAGTCCCGACTTGGCCCTTCGTGACTACTATCTATTCTCAAATGTGAAAAAATATCTTCGTGGTAAGCGATTTTTCGACGATGAAGAACTGAAGTTGGCAATTAATATCTATTTAGGGGAGAAGCCGGAAGAATATTTTTTACAAGGTTCAGAGGAGATTATTTCTCTTTCTAACAAATGTACTGAAGTTCCTGAAGACTACATTGATAAAAAGAATTCAGAAAAAAAAATTCTGAGTTATCTTTCATGCCTATACCGAGAATACATTGAACACCCCTTGTAATCTACTAATAATGCAAATAGTTGATACTGCACGTATATTCAGCCTTTTTATTCCTGCAAAAATTTATTTTTTCTCGAAATAATGATGGAAGGCTAATTTTTTCCGATATATATCCTCTAGCTGCATTGCATTGAATCATTTTGAAAAATATCCAGCCACTTTTGGAATCTGGTGAAGACGTTCAAGTCATTAGGAAATGATGCCTAGGAAAAGAGTTAACCTCATATCTAGATACAGCACATACTACTCTGTCAAGAAAGTACCGGGAATTTTCAATTAAAACAACATTTTTACATTTAATCGTCAAAATTTATTGGGTCGCTTTCAAAATACGCTCCATTTGCTCCAATACATCTATGCCAACGGCACTTCCAATTATCGAAACTTTTTTTTATAGGTGCTTTCCGGGATGGACTTTAGCTCTCGCGCCGAATTTTGTTTTATGGCTTCAATCGACTCAAAACGGGTGCCACGAAAGGGCAATTTTAGTTTTGGGAAGAGGAAAAAGTCGCAGGGAGCCAAATCCGGCAAATACGGTGGTTGCTGAAGCAGGTTTGTTGAGTTTTTGGCGAGAAAGTCAGTCACAATCGTAGCTCGGTGAGAAGGCGCGTTATCGTCATGCAAAATCCATGAGTTGTTCGCCCACAAATTTGGCCGCTTCTTACGGATACGCTCACGCAAACGTTTCATAACGCCTAGGTAATACTCCTTGTTTACCGTCTGACCCTCTGAAACGAATTCGTAGTGCACCACGCCACGGATATCGAAGAAAACAATGAGCATCACCTTCATTTTCGAGCGGCTTTGGCGTGGTTTTTTCGGTTTCGGCTCATTTTTTGCCACCCATTCCGATGATTGCTGGCTTGTTTGCATATCGTACTCGTAGACCCAGGTCTCATCACCAGTTATAATGCGTTCCATGAATGTAGAATCGGAATTACAGCGATCCAGCATGTCTGAAGCAACCTGTTCGCGATGACGTTTTTGAAGAAAATTCAGGTCTTTCGGTACGAGTCGTGCGGCCACCTTTCTCATGCCCAAAATATCAATCAAAATCGTACGTGCGGACTCGTGGGATATCTTAAGATCATGTGCTATCTCTCTCAAGCTGTTACGACGATTTTCCAGCACCCTTTCCTTAATTTTATCGACGTTATCTTCGATCGAAGCCGTCGATGGGCGACCACTTCATGACCGTCCTTGAAGGCTCTGTACCACTGATATCCACGAGTTTTCGATAGTGCATTATCACCAAAGGCCTTTTGCAACATTTTCAATGCATCGGCACACGAAAATTCATTTGCAACACAAAACTTCAAACAAATTCTTTGCTCAACGTAATCACCCATAGTAAAAATCGGCACGCACTCTGACATCGACTGACTTAATCAGCTGTTGCAAACACACTAGTTGACAGATCCCGCTCAAGCTTGGCATAGTAATTAAGGACAGTGGTACCAACCTAGGAAAAAAAAATTTTACCTGCCTCATTGCCCCGCCAGATTCAAATCGATAATTCCCGGTACTTTCTTGACAGAATGTACATATAGTGAATCCCTTAATAATTCTGTGTATTTATGTGGTTTAACGAAAAACTCAAATTCTTTTGGTATAAGAAACAATTCGAACATACTGACTTGAAGACACTGTCGAATATCCAATAGATTCGTCACAGATATTCATAAACACCATCAGTCAGTTAGTTCCATGGCATAGCTAAACTATTTACATGTTTCAAACTCAAAATGGTATTAGGAATACATGATCGCCTTAACAAATTCGATTCAAATTATAGCCTAGCTGAACTAAAGAATCGTGCAAGAATTTTGTCTTAGTTGAGGGTCCATAGTGGGTGGTTTGTGTATGCCGTCCAACTAACTGACTTTTTGCGATCAAGACTTTACACGTACAATATCCCTGTCCTTCTTACTTAAGATACTCTACAAAAAAATACATTCAATAGGCTACCCTGCATTAATATTAATTGTAATCAAATATACACTTGAGTCACAGTAACTATTGATCTTCAGGTATCATCAAGTCTACCAAAAATACGAATCCATACTTCCAGAATAAATCTGACGGTTTTTCTTGATCCGATGAGATCCTTAGTTCAGGATGAAATTTACAAGAACCGATTGATCACTCTTTAAAGTTGTCCCTAAGGGTTACTTATTCTACGTGGAGTGGATCTTATATAATTTTACCGTTAGGTTAAACCTCCTAATTGCACCGATCCAGTAAATGGCGGCACAAGTAAATCTTCGATGGTGTCATTGTTGGGAATCGTTATCAGTGTTCTATGATAATTTGTTCACGGTATAAGGAAACCGGCAACTGCACCACATGGTGGTATGAGGAAGACCTAAAGAATTATTTATCAAGTTTATACTGAGCGTGTCTTGTTAACGCGATCCTTGTTATTCATTGCATGATTTATAGAATACAAATAGGATCCTGAAAGTTTATCACTGATTATATAAACGATCCGATGGTTGATTAAATATTTCGGAATTTCTCTCTAAAGCAGGTTTCTTTTTATTCAATATTTGAATTGTGCAACTATATTGAATGAATATATCAAATAAGGAATTGATTCAAGGAAATAGGCAAAATCAATACGCCCATTCAAATTGTTGTTTCTCAATATCTCAATCAACTTGACATCAAATAAATAAATGTGGAATAAATTCGAATGTAAGCAGTACTTGATAGAAGTAAAATTTAAATGACTTCAAAATCAGAGTATATATTCTAACTTCTACAATATATATTGAAACTATATACAAAAACTATCAAATTGATATCCCTGTATATAATTAATATGAAATATTTTTCAATGTCTCGGAAAAAACCTTTTTGCATCACGACATGAAACGTACTGATTCAAATGTCTTAACAAAAACTACACAAGTATGTATATTAACATATTAGGAGTACAAATAAGTTTCCGCCGTTTTTTAACACAAATTAAATATTTATTATAGAAGAAAGCTTGCTGAGTAACTTCTAATGTTAGAGCAAGTTCTTTTTGTGTTTGAGATGAATCTTCCTCTAATAATTCCTCCAATTCTGCATCCTCGTAAATTTTTGGCCTTCCACTGCGATCTTTGTCTTCTACGTCGAAATCACCGTTTTTAAACTTTTGAAACCACTCTCGACACTCGAAGCATCCTCACCATATGCTTCTACGAGCAATTGATGCGCCTCAGCAGCAGATTTCTTTAAATTAAAGAAGTAAACTAATATTTTCCGCAAATGACGCTTACTTGGCTCAAATTTTGACATTTTCAACTTATAAAAATTATATTTTACCAATATAAAATCAATGATATTAATAGGTTATGTTGTTCTTGAATGTCCAAACTATTTTTTAAGCCGGTTATCATCTGCGAAAGCTAACCGAAACTCCGTGCCGCGCCTTCTACAATAAAACGGCGGAAACTTATTTGTACTCCTAATACAAATACAACAAATCCACTTTTCCAAAATTATCTAGAATTCTCAAAATAAAGTATCAAATAAAAATAATTGAACGAGAATTCCAACATATGATAGCTATTTCGGACCTCATAACAAGGTCAAAATTTAACTCACCAAATAAGAAAAAACCTGGAACGAATTAATTCGAAGTAAGCTTTAAAGTATCCAAAATAAAACAGAAATGATCAACGTGTTGTTACGTATAACCTATAACTATTTGTACCCAGAATACAGAAAAACATAAAAAAATTTATTCACCCCAAATAATGTCCCATGATGAGAAAAATCAGACTATTTATTATTTTTGCAATTCTGGTTATTTTTTCATCAGTTTCGAAGCTTATTGGCTTCGATCATCAGTACGCTGTAGTGTCCAACAATACAAGTCATGCACCTATATTTGTCCTGCACAGAAACACTAAAGTATTCATCAAACACCAGCGCTGCTTAGTGCACACGAATATACATACACGACATATGCCAGCAAGCTAATTCAAGAAATTAATTGTATTTCCGATTTTTTTTAATGTTCAAATCATATCCAATTACGCCTTAATGCCCATTTTTATCCAGAAATGAAACTGCGTGAAAAGCAAGAATTCCTAAACTTGGTAATATTCTTTAAATGCTAAGGCTGTTTCTTCATTCGTATTCTATTTTTTTCTTAATTTGATCCATTTTGTTTTTTGTCTTGTATCTTGATAGCATCTTTATTTCTTGTCAATTGTTCCTTACCTTCATTTCATTGGTTTTTTCATATTTTTGGATCCACTTGATCAACCTTTTATATTCAGTTATGAGTTTGTGAAGTTTTTGATAGGGCATCCTCAGGTTCATGTCATTGTTGATTTACATTTTTCTATAAAGTTGTTTTTTCTTCTTAATTTGGTTCATAATATTTGGTGATCGTGTGTGCAGAAAATATTTTCTAGTGAAATAAAATAATAAGATAGCGGTTTTTCATTTGGTAGAAGAAATATTACAAAATTTGAATATCAAAATAGATTTAATCTGTTAGTCTTCTACAATTTTAATTCCAAAAAATTTATTCAAGAAGTTTTAAGAATTAAATTAATGTTTTATGAGCACTGCTTATATTTAATAGACGTATAAAATCGAAACTGATTATATAATATCAAATGGAATCAAGAAAAAACCCAACAAATATATATATATATATATATATATATATTGTCAATTAAAATAAATAAATAAATGTTTGTTGTTTCGTTCCAAGCATGCGTAAAAAACCTGTCAGACAAGCGGATGTAAGCGGAAACGCAGCTTTGCTTGTGAAAAAATGTTTTGTTTTCTGATCTTATATTTATGAAAACTAAATCTTTCTCAAAAATATACAACATAATTTTAAGAACTCTCAAAAACTAATTTATTTGAAATATTTAATATATTTAAATAAATTACTTCAAAAACTCTCAAAACATGTAGCAAATCCTCAAAAAATAATAAGAATTCAGATAAGACCAGTTCAACTTCACATTTAAAAGATAAAATCAATTAACAATAAATAAACTTACCCAATACGTTCAATATGTTCAACAAACACATATTCCCAGAGATCGTATTGGGTAAGTTTATTTATAGTTAATTGATTTTATCTTTTAAATGTGAAGTTGAACTGGTCTTATCTGAATTCTAATCATTTTTTGAGAATTTGCTACATGTTTTGAAAGTTTTTGAAGCAATTTATTTAAATATATTAAATATTTCAAATAAATTAGTTTTTGAGAAGTTCTTAAATTTATATTGTATATTTTTGACAAAGATTTAGTTTCCATGAATATAAGATCAGAAAACAAAACATTTTGTCACAAGCAAAGCTGCGTTTCCGCTTGTCTGAAGAGTTCAGTACGCATGCTTAGAACGAAACAAAAACATTTATTTATTGATTAATTTTGATTGACAATTTATATTCGTTGGGTTTTTTTTTAATTCCATTTGATATTGTATAATAAGTTTCGATTTTATACGTCTATTAAATATAAGCAGTGCTTATAAGACATTAATTTAATTCTTAAAGTTGCTTGAATAAATTTTTTGCAATTAAAATTGTAGAAGACTAACAGATTAATTCTGTTTCGATATTCAAATTTTATTTTCTAGTGAGTTTGGGTGTATGTTAGTGTGCTAAATCTGCTAGTCTGCTTTGGAATTCATGTATGGCATTCACCCGTTATTGGTGTTTAAGCATCGATGAAGTTTTCTATCACATCACTGATTTTTTCGATGTTGTATTTATCTAGATTCAAATCTAGGACATCGAAAAGATAACTAACTCTTATTTTGTTGAGAATTCTTACAAAACAGGTCATGTTGTAGTAAGATAATTTAGAAATACTACTCTGGAACCGATATATATATATATATATATATATATATATATATATATAAATTTGAATATTAAAACAAATTGAAATATGTTTATCTTCTACAATTTTAATTTCAAAAAAATTTTTATTCAAAAAACTTTTAGAATTAAATTTATGTCTACAACAAGCACCGCTTACATTTAATAGACGTATATAATCAAAACTCAATATATAATGTCAAATGGAATAAATAACTCAACAGATATACGAAAGTAATTAAAATTAATAAATAAATATTTAAAGGAGACAAAATTTTGTTTCTGGTCTTACCTTTAAGAACACCAATTGCCTTTTAAAAACATGAACACACTTGAAGGACTTCTCAAAGAATATAATTTATTTGAAATATTCAATATATTTGAATATTCGAATAAGTTATTTCAAAAATCTCTAAAAAATGTGTACTATATCTTCAAAAAACAAATATAATTCTAGACAATCCCGTCTTCAGTCCTCATTTAATATTCCAAATATCAAAATCAAAAAACTAACCTATATCTCTCCACGTGTTAAAAGACTAAAGCTTCAAACACAGATCAACTGTATAATTCAAGATTGATCTATGTTCTAACAAAATCAAAGAACAGTGTGAGTTATTTTAAGGTTTATTTGAATTCATTGACATTCCATAATGAGATTTATTGAAGCCAAAATATAATTTTATATTATATATAAAATAAAATAGAAAAGCCTTTTACTTGATAGAAGAAATATAACAAAATTTGAATTTTAAAACAAATTTTAAAAACAAAATGTTTTTAAAAGGCAATTGGTGTTCTTAAAGGTAAGACCAGAAACAAAATTTTGTCTCCTTTAAATATTTATTTATTAATTTCAATTACTTTCGTATATTTGTTGGGTTATTTATTCCATTTGACATTATATATTGAGTTTTGATTATATACGTCTATTAAATGTAAGCGGTGCTTGTTGTAGACATAAATTTAATTCTAAAAGTTTTTTGAATAAAAATTTGTTTGAAATTAAAATTGTATAAGATAAACATATTTCAATTTGTTTTAATATTCAAATTTTATTATATTTCTTCTATCAAGTAAAAGGCCTTTCTATTATATATATATATATATATATATATATATATATATATATATATATATATATATATATATATATTTATATATATATATATATATATATAAAATAAAATAGAAAGGCCTTTTACTTGATAGAAGAATATAAAATATAAAATTATATATATATATATATATATATATATATATATATAAAATAAAATAGAAAGGCCTTTTACTTGATAGAAGAAATATAATAAAATTTGAATATTAAAACAAATTGAAATATGTTTATCTTGTACAATTTTAATTTCAAAAAAATTTTTATTTAAAAAACTTTTAGAATTAAATTTATGTCTACAACAAGCACCGCTTACATTTAATAGATGTATATAATCAAAACTCAATATATAATGTCAAACGGAATAAATAACCCAACAGATATACGAAAGTAATTAAAATTAATAAATAAATATTTAAAAGGCCTCTCTATTTTATTTTATATATATATATATATATATATATATATATATATATATATATATATATATATATATATATATATATATATCTATATACAATTTCTTCTATCAAGTAAAAGGCCTTTCTATTTTATTTTATATATATATATATATATATATATATATATATATATATATATAAAATAAAATAGAAAGGCCTTTTACTTGATAGAAGAAATATAATAAAATTTGAATATTAAAACAAATTGAAATATGTTTATCTTCTACAATTTTATTTTCAAAAAAATTTTTATTCAAAAAACTTTTAGAACTGAATTTATGTTTACAACAAGCACCGCTTACATTTAATAGACGTATATAATCAAAACTGTTGTTGTATTTGAAGTTGTATTTCAAAGATTTATATATATATATATATATAAATCTTCGAAATACAACTTATTATAGACCAGTTTAAAAATGTAATAAAGCTTCGAAGTGCGGGTCAGTGTATCCACAATAATAAAATAGTAATAAACAACGAAATAAATTCTTATTTATTCCACTTCTTTAGGTGAATATTTTCGTGTTATGGGTTTATGTGAATATTTTTGTCTTATGCCTGTATGAATTCCAAAATATATGATTAAATCATAAATAAAATCATGAAAACTTTCCTTCATTTAATTTCTTCAATTTGTGACAAGAAAATTGAAAAAATAGCTCGAATCTAACTGTGATTTCGTTCCTACTGAATGTAAACAACATTGTCCCAAAGAAGTTTTCGTAACTGTTCATTTCTAATTATTATCGATCCATCTATATCCTTCCGTTCTTTGTTAACAGATTTTTCCATCTTGCGAAGCGATAAATAATGTTTAGATAATTATCTTTGTTGTTATTTATGGCAGCTAACATATATTTAACACATCAAAATAACTTGACGAGTATACACCAACATTCACTGGATTACTGATTGAATCGAAATCAGTTATAAAGATGATTTCCATATTTTTCGGAGTTAGTACTTACAAATTTCCATTAGTCTCCTCAATTATTACCTGAAAACTTTTGCAAACAAATTGTTTCGTGCTGAATGATAACAAAAAAATACCCTACAATTTTCTTCGATGAGCTTTTTGTGCTAATAGACATTGTTTAGTTTGACTCATCCGGGAAGACAAATCAATACAGTCTAGCGTTGCTTAATCTTTCCTTTTTGCATTATATGCGCATATTTCCAAGTTGAACCACAGGTGTATGTATTCTACATGGTCTTTGACGAACCGCGATTATATTTTTGAAGTATATATTTGCATCACACTTGAGTGGTCTTCAAATAATATGAAATCCAACACACAAAATTAAATATTGTTGACAGAGGGGGAACTACATAGGGGCAAGCAAGACAAAGTCCCTGGCTCCCTATTTTAGCAGGTCCCGGATAGAAAACAAAAAAAAACGCTTTTTGCGGATTTTTTTTCATGAATCGAAGTTTTCGATTTTTTGATGAATTTGGTAACGAAGATATGATATCTTTTCAATAATGCAATGTAATTTCGGCTGCCTAGATCGGATAAAATGTAGCCAAGATTCATAATACAGGTTGAAAACATTTATAGTGGACCAATATAATTGTTCTCTTTCCTCATCTTCAATATGTTTCAACTTACTACCCGCTTTCACGCTTTTTTACTTTAGTGCTTCTCATCGCTTGAAGATTATGGTGATTTTGGTTCGTTTTTCAAACATGTAAGAAACGAATTCAAAATTTCCAACAATGAAAACGAGTTAATAAAAATTTATATATTTTGGTTACACTGATAGCATATTATCATTTGGTTTTAAGTAGTCCATAAAATACCTTACAAACTTTGTGTACTTTCTGTGGCGAACATAGAATACGTAGGATTTCTAAAAGTTCACTTCATTCTAGTGTTTGTTCAGATAGATTGTTAATTATTTTTTATTTTTCAAAAGTGAAGAAGGGCTGATGAGTTTCCGTTGTTATAATTCTGAATTGATTTTTGTTCTGCATGTTTCAGGAATTTTTGAAGGAACTTATTTTGAGCAAGTTGTCTTTGAAGAAATTCTTGAGGTTATCTTTTGCACTTTTGGAAATGAATTAGCTTTTAAAAATATTAGGAATCAAACAAAATTTTGTCCCCTTCAAGTATTTATTCAGTAGATTTAATTGATAATTTATATTCATTTGAGATCTTTCATTTCCTTTGGTAATGTTTGATAAGTGTTTAATTCTATCGGGTGTTTTTTTTTAGAGTGATAAAACTTTAAATTGAAATAAAACACATTTGAATTAAGACTGAAGCCAATTTTTTTTTATTTGAAAGATAATTTTATGACATTTGTGTTTGAAAAATAATTTCCGGCATATGTCCAAACAACATGGCTTCTACCTTCTGTCAAATTACAGTTATCAGAATCTGTAGGATATTAAATTTTTTTTTTATATTAAAATGAAATCGAGAATTAAAACACTAAGTAAAGGATAGGCCATGTAGAGTTTACATTTTGAAACGATGGTTATTTCGAGACTGGCAATACTGCTATCATTTGCGTTTTGACAGAAAGTTAGTTCAATATTTTACATTGAAGTGTGGCGTGCCAGCTTCTTTCGTAGAATTCTACTCTGCTCTTCTGCAGCTTCCGGCTGATGTGATTTTTCTATCCAAAACTTACGTGGAAAATTCAATAGAAAGGGATCGTTTTTTGATGAGACAATCCGTTCACGTTTTCGTCGAATAAGTACACCTGAAAATATTGATGCTATAGTCCAGAATGTGGGTGAACATCCCTCCACATAAACTCATCATCATCATGCCCAATGGGCGAGAATGAGCATTGCCGAAGATGGACATTTTCCCAGAAAAATTGTCTACAGCGATGAAGCTCATTTTCACCTCGGAGGACTATTTTTGTGGGGATTTTGTGGAGATCTTTCGAGAATAAGTGTTAGGCTAACCACTCAAAAACGATTGATGCCTTGAAAGACGAAATTGAAATTGCCATTCAAAATATTGAGCTTCAAAGAAATGATAATGTACTGAAAAATTGGGTTGATCACCACTGTAGCCAGTGGTGGGGATCATTTTAATGATATTGTGTTTCATTCGTTAATGCCAAGGTTCAACCTTTCTAATGAACTCACAACTTTTAAAAAATATTTATAAATTTTTTTATTTATAGTCGATCAAAAATTTTAAATGGCCCACTCCTTATGTTACCAACGTTTTGGTATATTTAAATTACAATAACTAATTATTCTTTTATAAAAATTCATCAATAAATGGTAATCGCAACGCTGTTATGTCATAAACTTATTAAATTTGGACCATACTCTCTGTTGTTGAGATCATCGACGTGTCTTCATTCAGCTAAGTTAGCTTTCTTCTTCTCAAATTTGTGTTTGGAAAATCTATGAATGGCAAAACGTAACCTACTGTTCTGAATTTTTAATGCAATGGGTTCCCAAAAGAATCCCTTATAAAGTCCTTCCAGAAAGTATCCGGAAAAAACAAAGCTCAACTGTAATTATTTGGTATATTTTTAATTCTCGAATTGAAGAATTATAACAAAATATTCATGTCATTTATTTATACAACTTCCATTTAACTGTAAACACTTGACTAAACGTCGAGATACAACCGAAACGAGATCACCTCCATGATTTTTGTTAATGGTAGTCCAGGACTGTAAGACTGACTGAATTAAATCATGTTCATTTCGTGGCGCTAGTCGTTCAACTTCAATTTTCATTAGTCCCCATATGTTTTCAATGGGATTAAGATCTGGTGAAGCAGCTGGCCATGAAATGATTGTCACTTGGTGTTCTGGCATACAAGCTTGAGTAAAGGTATGGTATCTTGCATTATCCTGTTGAAAATGCCACCCCTCTGGATATAAAGAATGCGCCGTTTCAAGGAGAATATCGTTTGGGATGCCACGATACTTTTCACTATTAATGGTACCATCAACTTATACAGAGACGCGTAGCACTACACTGAGATTTTGCTCTCCAAACCATTATTTTGGTGGAAATTTGAAAATTTAAACGGTAACAGGTTGTTTTGATTTTTAAGTGATTTCCACCAAGTTGTAGACAACTTCCATCAGATATGAAGACATTATTAAAATTATCCTTGAAAACGTTGACAAAATTATATCCTTCGTTCGTTAGTAAAGGTGTCATTATAGGGTTTTTTTTTTGGTTTCCTTGATATGTAGCCTTGTCATTTCAGTGATATACGGACGGTTTCTGGACCTTCTTTTATATTTCATTGATTTCCAAATCTGTTAGCCAATTTGCAAAATCCTAGGCGCGGATTTTGTCGTCCTAAGGCCAATAAAGCGTTTAAATTATTTCCTTTAAGATACTGAATTGTTTCAGCCGTTACTATTTGGTAGTTGATCATAATTTAAACAAATTGTAGAAATTACTATGTTTTACTACCAAAAAAAATATTTATTACAGATTTTCTTGTGACTCGAGTTTCGGGAAATGAACTATCCCATCAGACAACTGAAGACCTAACAGTGATACAGTGGTATTTAAACAAAAGTGATAAATATTTTGAATATTTCAACAGATTCTCGGTAACACCTAATAGTGGTACAGAGGTTTACAATCGGAACGTGATAAAAAACCCGGTTAAAAAAGAGGGGCCTTCTAACAGATATCGGAATGTCGGCAATCGACAAAGAAGGTTGTTAAACAGATGAAACCCATTTAAATATCTCAAATAATTTTTGGGGTTACATAGCTCCGTACAGTCATTCATTATTTTTACATTATTTTGTTGTACTATACTGTATATCTCAAATATTTGGATTCACAAGGCTCCATACAGTCATTCATTATTTTTTACATTATTTTTATTGTGAACGAAATTGAAAATTTTAATAATCAAATTTCTTGTCTTTCGAATCTACATGTAAAATTTTCTTAAGATTTTCTTTTGTCGAAAGGAATTACTGTTTTCTAAAGAATGAGTGGTAAAAGTTGAATTTTTGTTTACTTTTCATTAAATTTATTTTATGTTCGTTGAAAAAGGTTTTAAACAGATGTTACTTTTTAAATATCCCAAATATTTTCGATTTACATAGCTCCGTACAGTCATTCATTATTTTTACATTATTGTTATTGTGAACTAATTTGAAAATTTCAACAGATTCTAGATAATCGAGTTTCTTCCCTTTTGATTCTACATGTAAAATTTTAAGATTATCTATTGTGGAAAAGGAATGACCGTTTTCTAGACAATGAGTGGCAAAAGTAGAATTTTGTTTATTTTTCCTGAAACTAATTTTATGCTCGTTGAACCTCGTCTTGAAGGAACGTCCTGTTTGTCCTATATATTTATTAGATCGTAGAACAAGATAACTCATAAACTCCTGATTTGTGTATGTTTGGAGTAGGGTCCTTTGCGTTAAATAATACCGATGATAATTTGTTTTTCGTTTTGAAGGCAATATTGACATCTGATTTTGAAAAACTATTGGCCACTTTTTGACTTATGCTACAAAAGTACGACAGAGAAATGAATGAAAACTTTGGTAGCATGAGTCAAAAAGCGGCCAATAGTTTTTCAAAATCAGATGTCAATATTGCCTTCAAAACGCAAAACAAATTATCATCGGTATTATTTAACGCAAAGGGCCCTACTCCAAACCTACACAAATCAGGAGTTTATGAGTTATTTTATTCTACGTGCAGTAATAAATATATAGTACAAACAGGACGTTCCTTCAAGACGAGGTTCAACGAACATAAAATGAGTTTCAGGAAAAATAAACAAAATTCTACTTTTGCCACTCATTGTCTAAAAAACGGTCATTCCTTTTCCACAATAGATAATCTTAAAATTTTACATGTAGAATCAAAAGGGAAGAAACTCGATTATCTAGAATCTGTTGAAATTTTCAAATTAGTTCACAATAACAATAATGTAAAAATAATGAATGACTGTACGGAGCTATGTAAATCGAAAATATTTCGGATATTTAAAAAGTAACATCTGTTTAAAACCTTTTCCAACGAACATAAAATGAATTTAATGAAAAGTAAACAAAAATTCAACTTTTGCCACTCTTTCTTTAGAAAACAGTAATTCCTTTCGACAAAAGAAAATCTTAAGAAAATTTTACATGTAGATTCGAAAGACAAGAAATTTGATTATTAAAATTTTCAATTTCGTTCACAATAAAAATAATGTAAAAAATAATGAATGACTGTATGGAGCCTTGTGAATCCAAATATTTGAGATATACAGTATAGTACAACAAAATAATGTAAAAATAATGAATGACTGTACGGAGCTATGTAACCCCAAAAATTATTTGAGATATTTAAATGGGTTTCATCTGTTTAACAACCTTCTTTGTCGATTGCCGACATTCCGATATCTGTTAGAAGGCCCCTCTTTTTTAACCGGGTTTTTTATCACGTTCCGATTGTAAACCTCTGTACCACTATTAGGTGTTACCGAGAATCTGTTGAAATATTCAAAATATTTATCACTTTTGTTTAAATACCACTGTACCACTGTAAGGTCTTCAGTTGTCTGATGATGGGATAGTTCATTTCCCGAAACTCGAGTCACAAGAAAATGTGTAATATATATTTTTTGGTAGTAAAACATAGTAATTTCTACAATTTGTTTTAATTATTTCCTTTAATCTTACGCGGCCTTCCTGAACCTGGTGTATGTCTCATATCCATGCCATTTTTTATCCCCTTTATTGTCTCATATACAGCACTTTCTCCCAGTTCAGTCATTTGCACTAATTTTTCAATGTTTCGAAAACCTTTTCTATACAAATATTTTACCTGTTTTCTTTTTTCTAGTTGCGACATCATTTTATAAATTGTATACCTGTTGACAATCAACAATATTTGACAAATGGCCGCCATGGAACTTCGGCCATAGCTGACTATCTGCACAACCTATTTTATACATTACTTTTGTCTTAGAATGTTACAAAGAAGAAGTACCTATATTAAAATTATGAAAAATAATAAATTCCGGATACTTTCTATACGGATTATATATATTCAACATAATAAAATGCGAAAAATATAAATAACTCTGTATGTAGTACATTAATTCAGATGCGTTCACTTCAAACTACGATAATGGTTCGCACGATGCAATAGCCGAAAATAAAAAAGTATATTGATTTATGTACACGTAGCATAAATAATAATAAGATTTTCGACTTCATTTTGTGGTGAATAAACCTCAAATTTCAAAATGAAAAATACTTACCAAAGTGTTGCCACAACAAAGCGAGAGATAAGAAAAACTCGAATATTTATCCAAAAGCAATAAAAAATGACTTTGTGGGTGTCGAAAGCTGGACCGAGAGGCACAGAAAACAAATTTTGTGTACTCACATTATTTACATAAAATTTAAAATTAAAGAAATTAGAAGTTATTAATATTCCTATTGGAGATTGCCAAATTTCAATCATCCAAAGTTAAGATGAATGGTTTACATTCTAAACCATTTCTGGGCCTCCTCGTTCATTATTATTATTATTTATGATGAGCGGGCGTCTGTCCACCCTACCACTGCGTCCGCACGGACTATTGTGGTTCACCCCTAATTTATATCTCCCCGACGAGATCCAGTTTTTGGATAAAACCGATAATCTTGTTCAGGGGTAATTTTTTCAGTTCGCTGTGGGCTATAAAAGCCTGGCCAGAAACCTCAAATCTGATGCGACTCACCGCTGGGCACCCTGAGACGATGTGCATGGCTGTTTCAGTGTCCTCAAGACACAGCCTGCATTCATTGTCTTCAGCCAGACCGATTTTGTGCAAATGCGCTTTCAGTCTGCAGTGACCTGTCATAATTCCGACAAGTGTTCTTAGTTTGGCCCTATCCAGACCTAGTGCTAGGTTCGCCATCTTTTTGTTCGAAGCTGTTCCAAGGAACAACTTCGAGTGTTTCAGGCCAGAATGGCTCCGCCAGAAAGACTCTAGCCTTGAGTTCATTCTGCCTGTTATCGCCTCGTTAGCCACGTCATGCGGTATTCCCAGGAATGGTTCCGGTCCTACCAGAGGCAGCGCAGCTCCAGCAAATGCCAGCCGATCCGCCTCCTCGTTACCCAAATAATTTGAGTGGCTCGGTATCCAAACCAGAGTGACTCCGTTATACATACCGAGCCTGTTTAAAGCCGTGCGGCAACTCCAGACTGTTTTGGATGTAAAACAGCTGGATTCCAAAGCTTTTAGTACTGACTGACTGTCAGTAAATATTTTGATTTTACCGTGGTGGATTTGCCGTTTTATCAGCAGTTCCGCCGCGGTCTCAATGGCAAATATTTCTGCCTGGAATATGGTTGCGTTTTGACAGAGACTCAATGAGATGTTAATTCTCGGTTTACTTCCAGAGACTCCCGCTCCTGTTCCGTTCGTCGTTCGCGAGCTGTCTGTGAACAAGCCAAGGTCGGTTCTCAATAGAACCTCAGCATGCTGGCTCCATTCGTCCCGGCTGGGGACGATTACATTGAAATTCCGTTCCTGGCTCGTGATTTTTGACATTAGATCCGAGGCAATGCCAGATCCGAGCACCTTCAATGTCCAGGAACGCTGTTAGTGCTCTCTCTCGATTATCGAGAGATTGGTTTAATTTTCCGACCAGATTATGCAATGCAAGTTCTGCCGACTTGCCAACCTGGTAGGCGTACTGATGAGGGCTAGGGGGACTGTCAATTAGCACCTTCCCCCTGATATGGACATCAATCACCTTTTCCAGACTCTTCAGCAGGAACGATGTCAAGCTTATTGGTCTGAACGAAGAGGGTTTCGATTCTGTTCGTCCCACCTTTGGTATATTTACCACTTTAGTTAGTGTCCAGCTTGTAGGGATAACCCCCCAAGCCAGACTTGTTCTAAATAATTTTAGCAGGTACGGAATCAACACATCCATGCCCTTTTGAAGAAGGGCTGGAAAGATTCCGACTACCCCCGGTGTTTTGAAAGGTTTGAAAGACCTTATTGCGCCTCTGACCGCTTGTGCAGTGACTATATTTTTGGATGTTCGCCAGTTGCCCCTTCCTGACCAGATTAGATGGTCAGGGTTGGATCTGGCGTTTGTATCTTCCAAGATTTGACATCCAGGGAAGTGTTTGATCGCAAGGAGCTCCAATGTTTCTTTTCTGGAACCAGTGAAACTACCCTCCGGACGTTTGAGCGAACCGGTTGTTCTCACTGGCTCTCTTGAGAGAATCTTGTGTATTCTGGCAGTTCCGCGGGCATCATTTATACCCTCACAGAACTTGCCCCACAAGTCCCTCTTGATCCTCCTAATGCTTTTATTGTAGAAGGTTAGAGCTTCCTTGTATTTGTCCCATTGACCGGTCACTTTGGCTCGGTTGAATAATCTCCGAACCTCCTTTCTTTGTTTATTTAGGTTGTTATTCCACCAAGATGAATTTCGGTTGTCCTTTTTACATCTTAGTGGGCAGTTTTCCTGATAAGTGGAGACCATGGCGGTTTTGATTTGCTCCGCCAAGATCTTCAAGTGATTCTGTTTGAATATTTTAGATATACACGTGCTAAGGTTAGCCCGGAGGGTTTCTACATAACCAATCCAGTCTGTTTCCTTAGCATTTCTGTAGTATTCTAATGTAATGGTCTAAGACCTGTTTTTATACTGAAGAGTATATGCCTATGGTCTGAACATGATGGTTCAGTGTATACCGTTCAATCGGAAATCTTATAGTTAATGAAATTAGTACTTATAGTGAGGTCTAAAACCTCCTGTCTATAGGGGGTAACAAACGTTGGTTTGTCACCCTTATTTACCACTGTTAAGCCCTCTTGAAGTAAGTAATCTAGAAGTGACTCACCTCTATGGTTGATGTCCGTGCTGCTCCAAACTGTGTGGTGAGCATTAGCATCACATCCAATTATCAGCTGGATATTTTTCTTTCTACAGTGGCGGACTAAATCCCGCACGGCTGTAGGTGGGGGTCCTTCGGCAGCTCTGTCTCCAGGAAAGTACGCAGAACAGACGATAAACTCCGTGGCATTCCTAACCCCCTGGCAGCGGACATGAATGGTTGTAATGTCCCCCGTGCAGAACTCTGAAATAACGAAATAATTCATCTTTTTCCTTACAACTATACAGGATCTCAGCCTCCCAACTGAGACCCCGGTCACAATAGTTCCTGGAATTCCTCCGAGTCCACTTACCTTACCCGAGGATGATATCCAGGGTTCCTGGATTAGTGCAATATCTATCTGCTCCTCTATGAATCTCCTGCCAAGGATGAACGATGCAGCCTTAGCATGTTGGAGATTGGCCTGTATACGTATGGCCTCTTTTTCTACGCCGGCTTCGGTATGTCCTAGGGGGACGACTTTTTGCCACCTTCCCCTTGGCCGTTGGCCGACTTCTTAAGGAGGGGTTTTCCAGGGATGGATTTACTCTTTCCTTGGAAACCTTTCCTATCTTGTTTCAGGACCCTGGAAGTGGGATTTACCCCGCCCTCCTTTGAGTTTCTTTTGATTTTTACTCTTACCGACTCAGGCACTGGTTTTGAGGAAGACGCGGCTTCCCCCCTCACCCTGACCGAGGCAATTCATACCCCAGACGAGGGCTCTTAGAGGCGCCCCGTCACCCCCTCTACCTGCTCCGAGCCGGTTTTTTGTGCCACCTTAGTAGCCTTTGTCGTCCGGAACTGGACTCTTCCGAACCCAAAATAGGATTTGTAGTCCAGATCCTTCAGAGCTTCCATAGAAATATCATCCATGGCCACTGTCCAGACTTGGCCTGGCCCTGACAACTCGCTACGTAGAATACTCCACTCACGAGTCCTCAGGGTATGGTTCATTTTTCTCAGTCTGCCGAGTATATCCTCAGACTGAAATCTGTTTTCTGGGTCTTCATCCACAATGAAGACCGAACAGATATTGGGTTTGGGAAGGTCCCCGCCCTTTACGAGCTTGAGATCCGCTCCTTCCCATGGTTTGAGTGAGGGAGTCGTCTCCACGAGCCACCTCACACTTTCCTCGTCGACACAGGTAATTTGCAACCATCCAGGCCGATGTGAACAGCCTTGGAATCTCACCTGTGAACCCTCATCGGGTGTGCTTGCAACGGCTCTTAGAACTGCCCTCTGCAATAGCACCAGCTGGTCCCCCAACATTGAGACGGCGGGGTAACCAGAACATAGCAAGCCAACCCTGATCCCCCCCGCCGCAACAACGTAGGAGGTTTTAGGTCGCTTTGAAATCCGCTCTGGTGTGTTACCCTCGGATCTGAACCTTTTGCCACCGATCTCTGTTTCTGAGATGGATTTATCCACCTCTTCAACAGTCGGCAGCTTGGACTCTTCGCCCAGGATCATTTTCAAGGTGGCATCATACGGTGTACCGCTCTTGAGGAGTCTGTGGAGTCGTTTTCTCCTCGACCCAGCCAGTCTCGCTTTCCTTTTCGGTTTGCCATCTGAGACTGGGGATTCCGTCCTATCGGACTCCCCGACTGAATGGGCTGAAGTGGTCTGAGAAACCACTTCCATGAGCCCCTCAGTCGCCTGAGGAACAAGGAATTGTCCCTCCTTGTCAGGGTTATTTTCATTTATTTGTATTTCCATATATGGCCCCACGAGTAGCAAGAGATATAAGATGTCCACCCCAGTAGAGCCCCGCGGTGCTGGGGTAAGGCTAATGAAACCAGAGGTCGCCCGGTGTCTGGTGTTCGCCTATAAAGGACTGATCTACCCATCAGACATGCAGGCTTCGGCATAGGCTGTTCCACCTTGTCTTGGGGGAAATTTTATTGTGTTTACCAAGCACTTGATCCAGACAATTAAGCCAAGATCCCCACCGAGGGGATGTCCGCTAGACATGACAACTGACAACATCCGATCAGCGGTATAACAGTTGAGACAACTGGCATCGTTTCCCCTGTGCAATACCCCTGGCCACGACACTACAGCTGGGTAGGGGCGTTCATAGTTAATAAAGTTTGTTCTGCTTATTTCAGTATCAAGCTAGAGATATTCATGATCAAGATTTATTTGAACTTATAATGATGTTTCCTTATCCATTTGCCCAAAATATAAATTTTTCCCACATTTCATTTTGAACTATTTTCTTAGAATTCTCTGCCGAGTGAACGATGGCTACGATTTAATTTAGTTAATGATATACAATAAGATGGTGGTTCCTGCTTAAAGCCACTGCAGTTTGATCGTTAAGCTCTTGTTGGGAAAATCCGTGTGAAAATCATATTTTCTATAGAAAAATTTTCAAATTATTCCAGAGAAATATTTATATCCATAGTTTCGATAGCTATATTACTTGTAAGTATACAAGGTGTCTACTTTTGAAAGAACCAAACTTCAAGGGGAGATTATACAAGTTATTTGCAACAAAAAAGTCATACCATTACATGGTAGAAATGTTGATGGTTATTCTTCAATTTAACATTTCTTGATTTCGCGAATTATTTAAAGTTTTCTATAAAATCGATTATACTTCAGTTATCCTTGTAGCCTCATCAAATTTGACTACATATCTAGAAACGGCATTAAATTTGCTAGAACATAAGAAGTTCTGTGTGCCAAAAAATTCTTATTGCGGGCGTGTTAAGGAAATGAATATTACGATTCTGAAGTGAACAAAATCAGTCATATTTTTCTAATGGTTTTATAGATGAGAAATTATTAATTATGGACATGTTTTCTTTTCAGCAAAAATACCTCATTTAGTGTGCTTTCGAATGACATATCAACTTTTGTTCTAGCTTTTTGTCCTATGCCACAATATCATGGCTAAGAAGATAACAACGAAAAGTTGAAATATTCCAAACCTAAATTTGCTGTATGTTGAAGCTTCTTGTGTAGAAATGCGTCAGAAACGTTGTGAACTTCGCAGTGTTGTAGATTCAGTGCGAAAATGATATGTGTAATGTATAGAAACAAGGTGGTGGAAATTTCGAACAATTGTTTATAATTAGTAGTAGTCTGTTTTCTTTGCATTTTTTCATAAAATCTGTATTACTGAAATTTAGTTTATTCGTTTAAATTATTTGGATTCGACAGATAAATTCATGATTTCCCTGAGAATTACTTTAATATTCAATCATAAAGGGCAAAGATAGAGCAATTTTAGGTTGGGTATATTTCAACTTTTCGTTGATATCCTCTTAGCCATGATATTATGGCAGAGAATAAGCAGCTAGCACAAAATATGATATGTCAGTAGAAAGCATAATAAATGAGGTATTCTTTGCTGAAAAGAAAACATGTCCATAATTAATAATTTTTCATCGATGAAATCATTGGAGGAAAATGACTGATTTAGTTCACTTCGGAATCTTGATATTCATCTCCTTAACACGCCTGCAATAAGAATTTTTTGACACACAGGACTTCTTATCTTGTAGTAGTAAGTTTAAAACTTACTGAAGTATAATTGATTTTACGGAAAAACTTGAAATATTTCGTGAAATCAAAAAATGTTAAATTGAAGAATAACCATCAACATTTCGACCATGTGTTTTATAACTTTTTGTTGCAAATAACTTGTATGATCTCCCCTTGAAGTTTGGCCCCTTTAAATGTAGACACCTTGTGTAAACATATACAATAAAAGTGTTAGTAGTTGAGCCTAGCTGGCCTGAGTAGCCTATGCGATCAAACAAAATTTTCAGTACTTTGTAGATTGTTAGGGGCTCAATCTCATGAATAGAAACTTCGATTTCGTATTTTAAGTCATCAATCGTTTCTGGGTGGTTGGCGTTATACTCATCATTAACGGATTCCTACAAAAAATAGTCTTCCGAGGTGAAAATCAGCTTCATCATTAAAGATGATTGTTTTTGGAAAAAGCTTCTCTACAGCCATGCGATCGATCATTAGCCCATTGAGTGATATGGAGATGTATTAGATGGTCACGAGGCTTCACTTCTTCTACTGTTTGAACTTTATGCGGTCTTTATGCAACATTTTCCTCAGAGAAGTGCGAGAAATGTTCAGATTTTTAGACGATGACGAGTTGATGCTGATGGATGCCACATTCTGGGCTAAACCTGTAATGTTTTAAGTTGTGCTCACTGAACAAGAACGTGAATGTGTTGTTTCATCAAACATCGATCCAGTTTTCATGGACAAATTGCCGTGATGATATTTCATTTTTACTGAGTCATTCACCTAGAATTCTAATAGTTCAGTAGAATATTTGGAAACATGTTTTTGATATTTTCAAATTTTGTTCAAGCTTGAATCCACCCATTTCGTGGATGTCAAATATTAATCTGACTTTCTGTCAAAACACGAATGACATATGTTGCCATACTCGAAATAACCATAACTTCAAAATGTAAAGTCTAGACAGCCCATTCTTTATCAGTACATTTCAATGCGCATCCACCAATAATATCTCGAAATTATTTCAAGTGAATAGAGGTTTTCAATATGAATACATTTATTCCTTGTATGTTCATATAAGTTTTTGAAGTATATCGATTATTTATGATAAATTTATGATCTAATACATAGGAACTTTAGTATGTGAAATATATTGACAATTCCTTCTCCAATGAGTTTCATAAAGATGTACATGCAATTCCATGAACTATTGACTACCTGATGCCCGTGACTTCATTCACGTAGGTTGGTTTTCGACGTATGAAAATGAAATTTTACGTGGAGTTATTTCATCATCGTTTACTAACCGAACTATAGCAATTCAAACGTAAATGTGCTTGCACACAATCAATTATAAAGGTTTCAAACCTAGAAATGCAAATTCGTCGATTAACAGTTTGCAATGTAATTATAAAACAAATGCAGTAGAAACTGCAATAAATTGAAATTTTCTGGGCCTTAAAGGAGACCGTTATCTTTCAATGCTTGCATTTTATATCTTTCCGACGCCCAGTTTCTATTCATTGAAATCCGTCAAGAAGTTTCGGAGATTATCTGTAACAAGCAGACAGACAAACATTTTTGAATATGTTTCTGTGTGTTCTGTTAGTCTTCTTTAATCATTTTCAGTCCATTTACCGAAAATAAATTTGACAACAGATATTCCAATTCTACTGTTTTATTAAATGTACAGATATCGGGTGTTTTTTAGAGTGATAGAACTTTCGATAGGGATAACTGTGATTTGACAGAAGGTATGTTGTTTTGACATTTCTGTTCAGTAAGCATTGACAAATTATCATGGAAAGACTCACGCTGCACCACTGTTTACAAATTGTTGAAATTCATTTTCAAAATCAGTGTTCTATTTGCTAAACTTATAGAGCACCAACAACAAAAGTATTGATAAGGGAGAACCCATAGGGAGGCTCCCTTATCACCACTTTTAAGCGAAATTTTCATGAACCATCTTGAAAATAAAATCTTTTCTTCTCAAGATAATTTGATAAATAAAGTTCTTTATTGGAAAAGATATGTGAATGATATATTTTGCATTTGGTTAGGTCCTATTAGACAATTAGAAATGTTTCTGTTAAATTCATTTTTCAATTCTATCAAATTCACTATTGAAATCGAAAATTGACAAAAATCAATAAATTTTTTAGATATTCAGATCACAAGAAATGTTAATTGCCTTGAATTCGACATATTTAGAAAATCCACGTGAACAGATTCATTGATACACAATAACAGTTCCCACCCTCATAAAATAAAAATGTCTTCTTTTCACGCCCTTGTACATATATTACTATCAACCCCTCTCTCAATAGAAAATTTTAACAAATAAATTAAAGTTTTGAAGTCATTAGCGTCGAACAATGGTTACAATACGAACGTAATCGATAAATTAATTAAAAAAAAAACAGTATAAAAAAGCTCTAGCTTCTCTTTACGCTTTTTTTTTAAAACAAAGAAAAAGAAAAATTTTATACGATAAATATTATACCACAAAAAAGTAATAAAATTTGCAGTAGAATACAACAAAATAATGTTAATATTATTTGCACAAATAAGAAAAACTTAGGTTCACTCTTAGTCAGTAGCAAAGACTGTCGTGAAACGTGTGAAAAAAGCGCTATACATTCTGTCAAGAAAGTACCGGTAATTATCGATTTAAATCTGGCGGGGCAATGAGGCAGGTAAAAATTTTTTTTCCTAGGTTGGTACCACTGTCCTTAATTACTATGCCAAGCTTGAGCGGGATTTGTCAACTAGTGTGTTTGCAACAGCTGATTAAGTCAGTCGATGTCAGAGTGCGTGCCGATTTTTACTATGGGTGATTACGTTGAGCAAAGAATTTGTTTAAAGTTTTGTGTTGCAAATGAATTTTCGTGTGCCGATGCATTGAAAATTTTGCAAAAGGCCTTTGGTGATAATGCTCTATCGAAAACTCGTGCATATCAGTGGTACAGAGCCTTCAAGGACGGTCGTGAAGTAGTCGGCTTCGATCGAAGATAACGTCGATAAAATTAAGGAAAGGGTGCTGGAAAACCGTCGTACCAGCTTGAGAGAGATAGCACATGATCTTAAGATGTCCCACGAGTCCGCACGTACGATTTTGATTGATATTTTGGGCATGAGAAAGGTGGCCGCACGACTCGTACTGAAAGACCTGAATTTTCTTCAAAAACGTCATCGCGAACAGGTTGCTTCAGACATGCTGGATCGCTGTAATTCCGATTCTACATTCATGGAACGCATTATAACTGGTGATGAGACCTGGGTCTACGAGTACGATATGCAAACAAGCCAGCAATCATCGGAATGGGTGGCAAAAAATGAGCCGAAACTGAAAAAACCACGCCAAAGCCGCTCGAAAATGAAGGTGATGCTCATTGTTTTCTTCGATATCCGTGGCGTGGTGCACTACGAATTCGTTCCAGAGGGTCAGACGGTAAACAAGGAGTATTACCTAGGCGTTATGAAACGTTTGCGTGAGCGTATCCGTAAGAAGCGGCCAAATTTGTGGGCCAACAACTCATGGATTTTGCATGACGATAACGCGCCTTCTCACCGAGCTACGATTGTGACTGACTTTCTCGCCAAAAACTCAACAAACGTGCTTCAGCAACCACCGTATTCGCCGGATTTGGCTCCCTGCGACTTTTTCGTCTTCCCAAAACTAAAATTGCCCCTTCGTAGCACCCGTTTTGAGTCGATTGAAGCCATAAAACAAAATTCGGCGCGAGAGCTAAAGCCCATCCCGGAGAGCGCCTATAAAAAATGTTTCGATAATTGGAAGTGCCGTTGGCATAGATGTATTGGAGCAAATGGAGCCTATTTTGAAGGCGACCCAATAAATTTTGACGATTAAATGTAAAAATGTTGTTTTAATTGAAAATTCCCGGTACTTTCTTGACAGAGTAGTATACAAATTATATTGTAATGAGTGCTCTGCATTTAACATAGGCCAGACAGGCCGATCTATAAACATAAGGGTAGAAGAACAAGGAAAAAGTATATTACATAATAAAATAATATCTGGTTTTTCGGAACATTGCATAAATAACAACCATTTCATAGATTTCAGTAGAACTGAGACTTTACACGTAGGTAATAAAAGCAGAGGAATGGACCTTTTTGCCGTTTATGGACTTGCCATTTTTTTTTTAGTTAGTTCAAAATGTAAACTTGACGAAACAATTGTCGTGAACTTAAAAATTGTTGAAATAATCTTTATTATTTTATTTAATTGACCTGTCATTTATTTAACTCTTCTAAGCATAAGTTGCTCTTGTTTATTTTTGGTTATGGTTTGATCGTGGTTTGAGAATTTCATAGTTGGCTGCAACGTTATACCAAAGAGTTTTGAGTTTTATGCTTGATATTATTTAACTTTCAAGTAAAAGCTCTTGAGTCTTTCCCGTATTGATCTTCATCTTATTTGCATCAAACTAGAATTTAGCCAGGATCTTATTTTCTTCTTGTAGTCCTTCCTTTTCTGATCTCATGTTCAAAAAAGAGGTGTCATCAGCAAAGAGGAATGCCTGGTCCGCTTCCACATTTTATGGCGAATCATTAATATACACAAGAAACCGGAATGGTCCCAATAATGAACCCTGGGGGACATCATGACTTAAATGCTTCCAGGTAGAATAATTTCCATTAATCAATGAAAAATATTCTCGGTCTTTTAAAGAATTCAACAAACTTATCTTTGTTAATTGCTTCAAATATTTTCGACAAGCATGGTAGAATTGGTATAGGTACTTTTATGGATACCCAGGTATAATCTTCGGCTTTTTCAGTTGTTCGGAAAATATTTGGTGTTTGAAATGCGCTGGGGAAAGGATCTGTATGAGAAAATCTGTTTTAGGATATTCGTTTTCATGTCATAAATATCTTCAGTCGGCTTACCCAAATCTTTTTCATTACCTTCATAAGTTCACCACTTGTGTATTCTTTCGGGAGGATAGATCTTACAATACTGAGCTTAGTATTCTTCAGGACTGCGGTTGCCTTGTTTCTGCACTACTGGGATAACGTATAATTATCATCTTGAAAAATCAAATATAAAAAATTACCAGAAACATGTTTGCTTGTTCACTCTTAGGCGAATTTACTGTCTTCTTCAATTAATTTTTCCCATTTGCTTGGCGGACAGTCGATTTCAGGTGCAAAGTTGCTGTTATGAGAAGTTGATCTTCAACGTCGGTCACCAAATCATGCAGATCGACGTAAATCTTATTTGTCTACCAGTTTTTTTGCGAGTAGTTTGTGTCTCTGGTTGAATACGTCAGATATAGTAGTATAACCCATCTTTTATCAGCATTAGATAAGACCACATGACGCTCAACATGATGACGAAGATTATTATGGTGAAATACAAAAAGGAATTATTTTCGCGGTATTTTTTTATCGAATACTAAGCTTATACATTCGAGTTGACTCAGGTAGATATTGCTGCCTTTGCTGAAATGCTCGAAAGTTACTAATAAAATAAATAAAATAGAATAGAAAGGCCTTTTACTTGATAGAAGAAATATAAAAAAATTTGAATATTAAAACATATTGAAATATGTTTGTCTTCTATTAAATATTTCAAATAAATCATCATGTTTTTTAAAAGGCAATTGGTATTCTTAAAGGTAAGACCAGAAACAACATTTTGTCTCCTTTAAATATTTATTTATTGATTTTAATTAATTTCGTATATCTGTTGGGTTATTTATTCCATTTGACATTATATATTGAGTTTTGATTATATACGTCTATTAAATGTAAGCAGTGCTTGTTGTAGACATAAATTTAATTCTAAAAGTTTTTGAATAAAAATTTTTTGAAATTAAAATTGTAGAAGACAAACATATTTAAATATGTTTTAATATTCAAATTTTAATAAAATAAATTATTCAGATCTTACGTTCATGCTTTTGAATCTAAGAATAAGAAACAAAATATTTAGGTACCTAAAACATCATTCAAACAGATAGATGCGCCAACATTTGCAGATTTGCAATGACGCCTTCGCGTCATTGGCAGTTTTGTGGTCGTGCGAAGTAGAAATCTTTTTCTGAGCGCTCAAATTTTCACTAAAGTGTCTTCTTCGAAGTGTAGATGCCCATCATTCCTTTCGACCTAGTGCGTCTCATGGATACTTTGCATCTCCAAGTTCTTTTTTTGAAAATTTGATGTCTCTTAGCGGATGCATTTGCAAATACCACATCTTTTCTCATCGTGCCCAAGGTGTTTCGGCAAGAAATAAATTTGGATGACGTAGCTAATGTATTAAGAACGTGAGTGCTGCACGGGCAACGTTTGGCATATACAGCTTTTTTTCAAAAACTGCTGTACAGCACCCCTTGTATCTAAGGCCACAACCGAGCAGCTGTCAGTCCCAATACTCATAAACCATGTTAAATCTCTATTAAATTTGAGAGAGAGATTTTCGCCAGTACTACACCTGTCAACCGAGGCTCTATAACGTCTTTATTCTTATCCTCTTCATCACACCTAAGAATATCGTATGTATCACAGAAAGTCACAAAATCTTCCTTTATGATATCATTGTGAAGATATCAGATGATAGGCTTAGCTATGAGATATGCGATATATCTGTTGTTTCATCGAATAGAATTAAAAAGTATTTAGCTTCCTTCACTTTCTGTAATATTGCTTCCTGAATGATTTCCTTGCAAACATCAATCTACTCATTTTGCTCAGTTTTTCTGATGTATGTTGCGTTAGGTTTAGAAGTTTAATCAATAAGGATAGAGAAATTATCAATAGTCAACCTAAACTCAGCCCAGGGGGGTCATGATCCCCATGAGCCCCCCTGGATCCGCACTTGGGGGCATCCATGCTGGTTCCTTCTCGGCTTTAATGATGCAGGTTCTCTATTGTTCCTTTCAAAGCTTCCTTCTCTTTCTCTTTCGGCTCTGGAATGTCAAAACTTGAGCAGAAACTCGGGCCAACAATGATCATAATGATATATCAACGTTGGTGAAGAGCTATGCTCACATGCCAACAAGTACAATTCTGAGTATGTATCATCAGACCCTTTGTCTCGATTAGGACCCTAGCTTCACTGAGGTGAAATTAAGGGTTAAGTCGTAGTGCCTAACATGGTGATACGGGTGTCTGCAGGGAGTATACCCTTGAAACTAACTTTATTCGTTACCTCTGGAAGGTGGAGGCCTACAGGGAGCATTCGTACTTCTTGACCATCCAATGGTATTGGACTCGAGGAGGCAGAAATTTCATTTATCGGGTCGCGCATAATTCATGACTCGGGATTGGTTGAGAGGTGCTTCAGGGATTCGGTGGAACTTGACGGAAAGATCGATCTCGTCCTGAACCAGGATTGTTTGCGAGACATTTCCGGATTTTTGGGTCTCGACGATACGGTTTTAGACTATTGGTGCTCTAGTGAGAATCGCTTGAAAGACTTCACAAGGGTTCGTGGATCTTGACGGTACGATTGGTTAACAGTGCTCGTACTAGGATCTATTGAGGCATCGATTCACGAGATTTTTCTTGTTTCTTGAATTTGAAATGGGTAGGTAAAAGTAAAAAGTCCCTTAAGCGCATCAAACAACTCGGGTAGCAACCTACAGAGTCTGTAGCTATAGAATAGTACTTCGCTGATACCAATCTCGGTGTTGGTTTTCGAAGTGAAGTCAAAACTGGAAGCGGAGTGGGTTCAACTCCATTGGAGGTGTTCTCGCTTTGCACAATGATAAGGTATATCCTTATCATACAATCTGCTTTCGGGCATTTGCTTGGTAGTCACCTGGTAAAAAAAAGCGATGCTCACATGCCATTATCTGCAATGGTTGTATTTTCGGTGTCCTATTGGACACAACACATAGGGGACATTCATTTCGGTGTTTTATTTAGCGATACCTTCTTTCCTTGACGTATTTGAAGAGAAATCACCCTTTGGATAAAGTTCATACACAATTTCCATACCTCACGTCCTCTTCCACAATAGGGCCAGGTTGTCGAAGTCCAATGGCCGATCTCTTTCTGCATTGTTCTATTAGCTCAAATTACCTAACTTGACTCGTCTAAACCATTTTGATGTCCTCTTTCGCTAATTATTCCTTCACCAAACAAGGCCTTGAGATCGTGAAGAGACTGTGCTGTCTTTTATTCTTCCCCATAGTGGTACAGTATAATATGATAAATATAAATATTATTTTCGACTCGCATTTTTTGGAAGGAAAAAGAAGATGTGCCAATGTTAATAGAGGATAGTCAAGGACCAGCCCAATAAGTTCTGAAGATTGTAAAAAATCAAATGGTAAAATTAAAGACCAGTCATCTTACTGCTCTAAAATGAATTGTTCTCATCTACCGTAACTCTCTTACCGTTTTTGATTACTTAACCTATTGTTAACGTTAACATAGTGTCAAAACGTATAAGAAAATCAAACAATTTGAAGATGAAATATTCAAAAATGATAAGAAAATTCGGAAGAAAATGTTTCAACGAAAAAACTGATAGATAAATAGTCGAAATCTGGTATTGTAATGATTCAATATTCCCCCTACAGGCTCTGTGAATTCCACCTTTGCCTTCTGATATCATTCAGAGGTTATGCAAAACAATTTCTCGACAACGCCCATGTCCCCTCATAAATCCACTGCCTTTTTACTAAATCTTGTTTGTTCAACAAAACCGTTTTGTCGTCGATTTTCACTTTCTTCGTAGGCACAACGTTATTAATAATAAATTGATTTACTGACATTCCTTAATGGCCGGCCTTGCCAGCCCATTCATCCGTTTCCTTTATCAAGCATATTATGAATGTTTCAAAGTACAATCGAACCGCGCTGGAACTGACGCAGGCAGTAAGTAGTTCCGGTTAAATGGTCGAGAATTATTCAAACGCAGTCTGTGCGATCAATGGGAGCGACACTCATTTTTTAACTTTCCAGAGATTGTCGGTGGTATTGTTTTGTTTATATATTTATTAGGTAATAGAAATGTTAATAAATTTCTCCAAGTATACTGAAGAGATCGACGTATCTTAGTAAGAAAATATTAAGCAGAATAAACCACCTACGGAATTTTCTGCCTACTTGTCACTGTCGATGCCAGAAGTAAGAATCTGTAGTCGTTCATAGACTTTCGGAGATGATAGCGTCTGTTGTAATTAGAAATAGAGCGCCATTGTTCATTGTTCAGTAAATCTAAGAGTAGACACAAAAAGATGTTGACTGAGGTATTCTAAGATATAAAGTTATTACACTGTATTGAATTACCTGATGTGAACGTGACTGTTATTTGTATCATGCTTTCTTTATTTATTCTTGAATTTTACTGTATTGATGCTTCAGTTGGGGGCACCCTGTTCACTTTAATCTAATTTGAAATTTGACACATTTCATACATGGAAACGACTGTATGTTAATTCAATTTATTTCAATCTAGAGATGGTTAACAATTGAACATTGTTTGACTGCTTAGAGTGAATGAAATGAGGATCTACAAATGAATTACTGATACAACAACCCCTGTGTCTTCAGAATGCCGCAACAAAACATTTCTGAACAACGAGATTATCAGATATAAGTATTATTACGAATGAGTATTTGAATCCGCACTACAATAAAGTGCAGCAAAGAATATATCACAACAAGACATTCCTGCCCAACGATATCATGCATTCAGAGTATAATAATCTAATTGGATGATAGGTGCGTGAATGGGGGATTCCCATCAAAAACGTCACTCGACGATCTTTGTTACATGTTCCCTTTGCTAAGTTATCTCAATTGACTGCTGTATTTACCTTTATTTGCACACTATCTATGTTTTAGAATATTAGAAGCTTATCGATCTCTGTAAGCTCAATTTTATCAGTAAATGAAAAAAGAGGTACAAGAAGCTTGTAGAATATGTGGGGTTGAAAAGAGGTCGAGTTTTTCACCATGACTTTTTTTGCTAACGTGCCACCTCGCGCCCACTCATTGAGGTAGCAGCATGACCCTATCCGCAAGGATAAAATATTGTATTTTCATTCTACCTTGCATTCTGAACTTCTGACACTGCTTCCTTGCTCTCGTTTAAGTGTAACTTGCGTTGGTTACACAACGTAACGTCCTATTACATACAAGACATACCTCTGGTTAATTCAAGTGAAACATTGTATTCTCGACATTTTCACGTTACTAACGTAGAAAAAAACTTTTCTCGTGCTCAAATCAGACCATAATTTGCCGTAAGGCTCATAATTAGCATATTCATATTCAAATAAATTAATTCGGTTGATCTGTACCAAAAATTATTAATAAAAAGTATGGTCTTGAGTAGTAAAAAGTTCAAGAAATCGAGACAGTATAACATACATCTGCATAATAAGAATCAATACAAAAAACACACTTTTTTGTTAAAATAATCTATTGGCTATCTATTTCGGCTTTAAGCCATCATCAGGCCACCTGAAATAAACACACATATATATGTATATATATATATATATATATATATATATAATAAAAAATAAAAAGAAAAGGATAAAAAGCTCATCAATAAGATATACCCACACACAAAAATGAATAAATTCTGAGGAAATTTCCCCAAAAATACTTGTAATGATGGTTGTCTGTATTTTTATTGTAAGGTGTACATGTTTACATATATATATATATATATATATATATATATATATATATATATATATATGTGTTTATTTCAGCTGGCCTGAAGATGGCTTAAAGCCGAAATCGATAGCCAATAGATTATTTTAACAAAAAAGTGTGTTTTTTGTATTGATCCTTATTATAACGTCCACACACTAAGAGTTCACAACCAGAATACATCTGTATACAGGATGTTTCACTAATGATTGTACAGGCTTCCAGGGCAGATGAAGGGCATTTTAGTGAGTCTGAATCAGTGCTCGAAATATGTCCTAACTATATTAGTTTAAGAGATACAGAATGTTTTATGTTTAATATTTTATCACAAAATTTCAATCGGTATAACTCTTGAACGCCTGCATGGATCTTCAAATGAGGAAATGAGTATAGGCCAATGCCTAATATTTACACCTAATAATTTGTCGATAGCGCAGGTTCGGACTGAGAAAATTATATTCTTTATCGCACATTTTGTAAAACACCCTGTACATCGAATTTTCGAAAAATGAAATTCTCCTCATACTTTTTCAAACAAGCTCATTTGAAATAATGGCACACTCCGCATCAATATTTTATGAGCTTTTGAATAACTGGAATTTTTGATTCATAGTGAACGCGGACCTGTGTTTCTCCGAATAATGCGTTAATTCATATTGTATGAATTTAATTTCTCAGTATCATGACTTGAGGCAGCATTTCTAACTTGTGGGGGCGTTCCCTAAGAGGGTGCGAGCATACCGAAGGGAAAAAATTTAGATATTTAAAAAAATTAGTATCTGACTGAAATCAGACACACGCATACAAAACGAAATACTTTTCGACATATTATTTACACTTTCGCAAATAAATTCTTTTATACCCCTTCCACAATCAATTTTCGTATGTGATTTCTTCTCGACAATTTCCCTATTTCTTTTTGACACCTACTAGCTCTTGTATTGAATGTTCTGCAGCTTTCGTTAGCTTTTCTTTCTGGTCTACTATTTATCTTCTTACATGCTGCTTGAATCGATCTGAAGCTTAAGATATCCTTTATTTTCAATGCTATGTGAAAGATCACAGAAGAAATTCGTTTACTCTTAATTCAACCCATTGGTAGAGGTGGACCTCATGACTGGCCTGCAAGATCCGCAGATCTTACATGCTTGGATAATTTGCTCTGAGGGCATTTAAAAAATGAAGTTTACTCTGAAGAAATCATAGACAGGGAGCATCTGATTAATCGTATTCAAGCTGCATGTGAAGCAATACGAAATCGACAGGAAATTTTTAAGAAAGCTGTAGCTCATTTGATCACAAGAGCTAGAAAATGACTAGAAGAGAGAGGTGGATATTTTCGAAAACAAGTTATAATGTTTTCTCTTATTAATTGTCAATTTTTTTCAGTTCCACACATGTTCATAAGATACATTTTATATTTTTTTTTATGAAGTCCATTTTATAATAGGCCAATTAAATGTTCAATGTTAATTCGAGCTTTTGGTTAAGTTTAGTTTTGTAAAAAATATTTGATGTTGCCCCTATATTCATGTATTGGATAGAATAAGATGCAGCACAATACCTAAGTCATGTTACTGAGAATTTCAATCGATTCAATATGAATAGACGCATTATTCGGAGATTAACAGGTCCGTGTTTAGTATAAATTGAAAATACCTAATATTCAGTGGTTCATAAAATGATGATGCGAAGTGTGCCATTGATCCTAATAGGCTTGATTGAAAGAGTATTTATTGTAGATTCTGAAGAGAACTAGAGTTTATTCACTGGTAATATTGCATCTGGTCAGTTAGGGTTAAACTGCTCACGTATGAAAACCCATCATGAGGAAGTATCTTTCCACTAATTCGCCCCATTATCATTCCTCTAATGATCCTGTTAACAAGTAGCTAATAAGATTGTGTTCTGCCACTCCTCGAGCGCTAATAGCTGCAAGTATTCAGAGTGATAGAATCCCAAATTGATCCAAATTGGAGTAAATTTCAGTTAACTCTCTCCAATTTAGCTCAGTTATGTCATAATACGTACAGGAAGTTATTCACCTTCATTGGAATGGATTTTAGCACACCTCAAGATTAATTCCACCGTATTATCACCTAACGTCTAATTTTGTGGGGATGTTAATTGTGATCCGGGCCCAATTTAATTACCTTTTACTCCATTGACGGCAAGAATGGCAAAGCAGGTAATTTAATCCATGAATACTGATGTATTGAAGATTCATTCAATATAAGAATAATGATATTTGTAGGATATAAAGATATGGGAACGATCAATAAAATATTTTCCAAGAGAAGTAAATTACATTAACACTACTGCATCTAAAGACATAAATTTCTGAGTTTAATGACGGCATGGGAAGATATTGCAAAAATGTTGTGGTCTATCTAGTTGCCTTGGTATCTCGAACGCCACTCTAACGTCCAGAAACGGCATAACCTTATAGTTTATAGTTCTGTGGAATATTTTGTGATAATTTTTAGATGACTTAATTCTACTTGAACATGATCAGAAAATAATTTTTTCCTTTCGATCTAGGTATAGGTGATTTTTCAATTCTTCTGAAACTATATCGAGTTATTCTTATTTAAATATTCCTTATTTGTTCTTTTGTTCTAGGACTTCTATGAACGCCATTTATGCACTCAAACTTCCAAATTTTTTCTCGGTATTTCTCATTATATTCAAACTTTAGATTGGTATAGTTACATTCATTTGGATTCCATATTTAAATCAAAACTGAGACGGACGAAACATTTATTCCCCTAAGGATCCCTCTATTGAAATCTTATTTGTTTAATTGAATCAGTCATCATTTGATGAAAATCCATATCAAATAATATTAAATAAGGTTAATCTGATTTTGACAAATTTTTATTGTTATTTAATACAATTGTTTCAAGTTACTTGAAAATCCATATTAAATAATGTTATTCCGGTTTTCAGAAATTTTTCTCGTTATTTAATACAACAATTGTTTTGGCTATCAAAGTATCATCTGCACATAGGTGGTATCTTACATTTTGAATAACTGAATTTGTTTTCAAACCCAAAAAAGTTTTCTGTGAATTCCAGCTTATCTGAAAAAATTAAACAAAGGTGAGTTTTTAAAACTAATTGTTCGTTAATATATGATATTCCAATTTTGTTGTGTTTATTTATCTCTTGGGACTCATTTTCAAGGCATAAATTTATTTTCTACACTAAAATTTCAAAATTATCGTTGAAGTATGTCCTGTTTCTAACAAATGGTTCGATTATGTGGAATTTCTTTTGTTATTGAAGAAAATCTTTAAATGTTCACAAATTCTACGTGGGAAAGTTTTTCCAGTCTCTCCAATGCAAACTTTTCGGCAATCAACGCAGGTTAACTTATAAACTCCCGATTTATCATCTTTACGTGTAATATCTTTATTATTTTCAATGAATTCATTCAGGTTTGAATAAAATTTCAATGAAGTTCTTAAATCATATTCATTTTTGAGGTATGTAGCAAATTTCTCAGATAATACCTTTAGTGTTTTTTAAGGAAATATATTTAAAATTTTCTTTTATATTGGAATATACCCTATTCAAATCTATTTCATTATTTTTATTCATTAACAATTTATCTTTCAACGACGGCTCATAGTCATTATTAATGGTTATTTGTTTAATGATTTTAAGTTTAGAAATAAATTTTGTCGATTATTAAGTAATCTATGGATCAGGCAAGTAAATGCTGATAATTTTTGGTTTATATCATGTGTTTTTTTAGTGATTAAATTAAGAATGAAGCCAAATTTTTTTTCATTTAAAAGATAATTTTTTGATATTTATGTTTTAAAAATAAATTCCGGCATATGTCCACCAAGACTAGCTCTGAGGAACCGCATTCGGCCAGACCAATTTTGGACCACTTTTTCGAATAATTCAGGCCTTATTTCATCAATAACACGAGTTATGTTGGCTTGCAAATATTGGCGATTCTTTTTTGGTTATATTCCGAATGTTTGAGCATGTTCTCAATTTTCACAATTGTTTGCTCACTGAAATCTTTTTTTCGTCATTCTACAAAAAAGGGGAGAAATGTAATTTTTTTATTTGTTAAGTATCTTATTTTTACATTATGATAATTTTCAGGAAATAATTATAAAAACTTCATTGCTAATAGCTATTGAATAATTACCACCTCAATTAAGATTTATAAAACAGAAATAATAAGGTTCAAAACGTTGAAAATCACTCCTTCACTTCTCTAAATACGGCATCAAATTCTTTCAACCGTTTTTTTCTACTTATTGCATGCTCAATATATATCGGGTACTTTCTTTTAGAGTGACAGAACTTTAAAATGAAAGAAAACACATTTGAATTAAGATTGAAGCCAAATTTTTTTTTATTTAAAAGATAATTTTATGACATTTATGTTTTAAAAATAATTTCCGGCATATGTCCACCCCGACTAGCTCTGAGGAACTGCAGTAGGCCAGACCAATTTTGGACCACTTTTTCGAGTATTTCAGGCCTTATTTCATCAATAACACGAGTTATGTTGGCTTCCAAATCGTCTATTGTTTCTGATTCAACAATATAAACCAATGACTTGACATAACCACAGGAAATAATCCAGTGGAGTTACGTCGCATAATCTTGGAGGCCAATTAATTGGACCATTTCTCGAAATAATGTTATCGCCAAATCTTTCTTGCAATAAATCAATTGTTACGGTAGCAGCATGAGGTGTAGCACCATCTTGTTGGAACCAAAACACTTCTGGGTCGATACCATTCAAATTTTGAAACAAATAATCATTGATCATCGATCTCTAACGAGTACCATTTACTGAAACATTAGGTCCAGCTTCTTTTTTAAAGAAATATGGCCCGATGATGGTGTAAAGCACACCATACATTTTTCGGGATGCAATGGAACTTGCAGAAATTCTTGATGATTGTTTTCACTCCATATACGGCAATTTTGCTTGTTTACATAGCCGTTCAACTAGAAATGACCTTCATCACTAAACACAATTTTACGATAAAAAAGTGGATCAACTTCAAGCTGTTCTAGGGCCCAATCAGCAAACAAACGACGCTTATTATGGTCAAGTGGCTTCAGTTCTTGAACCAGTTGGAACTTGTATCGGCGTAAATCAAGATCTTTGCGCAAAATTTTCTATGTGGTGGATAAACAGAGTCCAACTTGTTGTGAACGTCGACGAATAGAAAAATCTGGATCATCTTACAGCAGCGATATTTTCTTCTGTAAGTACAGTTCTTTGTCTTGTTGTTGTTGCATCGAGTAGAGAAAATGTTGTCCAAAATTTATTAATAGTTCGACGAACTAGCTGCTCTGATGGACGATTATGTAAACCATAAATTTCACGAAGTACTCTACAAGTTTGGCGAATAGAACACTGAGTTTGAAAATAAATTTCAGCAATTAGTAAATGTTATTGCGGCGTGAGTCTTTCCATGATAATTTGTCAATGCTTACTGAAATGTCTAAACAACATGGCTTCTATCTTCTGTCAAATCACAGTTATCTCTATCGAAAGTTTTTTCAGATTTATAAATTTTATTTTCAAATTGCTTAGTGCAAATATTTAGGCATTCTCAAATATCTTCTTTGATAATTGTATTATATCTGTTGTTGATTAATAGATTATCTACTAGTTCAATTGTTTCGTTTGGTGGTATACAGGAAAATAAATTTTGGGCATCGAATGAAATGAATTTAGCGTTATGTGGTATGTGGATAATATTTATCTTATTTATTAGCTGTAGTAAATTTTTTATGGAGTATTTAGGTTGGAATCTAGTTTCTTGGAAATTGTTCTTTGGCTGGTTTAAATGAAGGTGCTCTAACGAATGAAACAACCGGTCTAATAGGGTTATCTACCTTATGTATTTTAATCAAAGAACACATTTTTGGATTGCAGGTTCATTAAAATTTATTTTATTCTTTTTGTGTCGTAACAGGCTGGACTCAGGGTTTATTAGGGATTTAATTTGTTTTTGGAATATTATCGTCGGGTCATGTTTGATTACTTAAGAATTATTTAATTCTGGGAAAATAACTGATTTGTTAATATAATCATTTGTTGCTTTACCGGAAAGTGATTATGTTAGCAAATCAATAACTTTCCTAGAATGAAATGATTTTCAAGTAATCAAAGATGACATGAGATAATAATCCAAAAACAAATTGAATCCCTAATAAACCCTTAATCCAAATACTTCAATATTTGCATTGAAAAAATTATTTTCAATCTAAAAATAAATCTGAAAAAGGTTTGATTATGGAAAATCCGTCAAGTCCTTCATCATCAAAAATGTTCATGAACAATTTTGAAACTAAAATGCACCAAAATCCCCTTATGATATTTTTTATATTGGTATAGATATTTACACGATATTTTCTGTTGCTTCACAGGTACAGACAGACTTTTAAAAAAATTTCTATTAATCGACGAAATAAATTCTTCAATATTATTCATCATGGAAACCGAACATAATAACTATATTGATTTTCTTGATTTAACAGTTACTAGAATAAATAATTCACATGTATTTTCAATATTTCACAAACCAACATATAAGGATAGTATTATAACAATAAATCAAATCATCCTATAAACCAAAAATTTAAATTAAATTGTATGATCCACAGATTAGTTAATATTCCCATGAATCGAGAAAATTGTATTTCTGAATTCAATAGCATTAAACAAATATCTATTAATAATGGCTATCATCCTTCGTTGATGGATAAATTGTTGCTGAATAAAAATAATGAAATAGCTTTAAATATATTATATCCCAATATAAAAGAAAATTTTAAATACATTTTCTCAAAATACACTTTAAGAATTTCTGAGAAAATTGCTGCATACCTCAAAAATAAATATGATATATAATATAGAAATATATGACATATTGGGTAGGTACGAACGAATGAAAGTTTTCTTGAAAGTATTGATATTCCTATCAAGTTGTAATGATTGATATGATATATAAGGGTTACAGAATACAGAAATTATTACAGAAGCATATATTACCATTTTCCGTCGAATTTTGAGCTGAAATTAATCACAAACAACTAGGTTGGACTCAATGATGAAGAATCCGATGTCAAAAGTAATGTTGTCCGGCCAGTCCGTCCGTAAACACGCTAACTTTCAAATGCAAATAGTAAGATAGTTGAAACTTCCAGAAAGATTTGGGGCTTAAATATCTCAATTAATTTTATATATGGGCAAAATCGGTCCAATGGTTCCGCAGTTATTTACTTTAAGTTATTTTCTTATTTTTCCAATAGATTCGAAATTATACAATTATATACAATCGGAATGAAGTTTGGTATTTAGATGTATTGTATGATAACGATACAAAAATTTATGCTGAATTTTAGGACGACCTAGTGTCATCCTCATATTTTTTCAACGATTGGTTTTGCCTTAATCCACTAAACGAAATTATATCATCCCTTTAAGTGACCTTCATAAACACTTTTTAGATGCGTTTGATTGTGGATCAACCACTTAAAGTATTTATATTATAAGTCTAACTTCAAGCGCGGATCCAGGGAGGGGGTCATGGGGGTCATGACGCCCCCCCCCCCTGGGCTGAGTCTAGCTCGACTAGGATAATTCTTCTATTCACATTTATTAAACTTCTGAATCAAATGAAACATACATCAGCAAAACTGTGCAAAATGAGTTGGTTTATGTTTGCAAGGAACTCATTCAGTAAACAATATTACAGAAAGTGAAGGAAGCTGAATACTACTTGTCAATTTTATTCGATGAAACAACAGATATTTCACATATCTTTTTCATTTATCACATACATTCTGTCAAGAAAGTACCGGGAATTATCGATTTAAATCTGGCAATGAGGCAGGTAAAATTTTTTTTCCTTGGTTGGTACCACTGTCCTTAATTACTATGCCAAGCTTGAGCGGGATCTGTCAACTAGTGTGTTTGCAACAGCTGATTAAGTCAGTCGATGTCAGAGTGCGTGCCGATATTTACTATGGGTGATTACGTTGAGCAAAGAATTTGTTTGAGGT